>OZ012740.1:338504496-339104496 GCA_963859935.3 Lathyrus sativus | reverse complement strand
ATAGTGAGATCCCAGTGTTCTCTGAACTTGGCTAGTTTTGTGTAGGCCCTTTCCAGCTCTTGCTTCTTAGTGGCCAACACACTACTAACGGAGTCTACATCTAACTCTAGACGCTTCTTGGTTTCAGTCAATTCTAATAGCGTAGTCTTCAGATGTTTCAGAGTTTCAGCCTGTTGCTTAGAGACATATCCTGTTTCAATCTTTTCATGCCGAAGCTGGGCATTCTCCTGCTCTAAAGCCTCTTTAGCCCTGGCTAGCTCTTCTTTCTCCGCCATCAGCTGCTTGTAAACCTGAATGTCCACAGTGGCTGGCTCCTCTACCGGAGGAGGATGCAATGGATGAACCGCTGGATACGGCATAAGGAACTTCACAGCTCGCTCACGAATCCATTCTACATATGGGCTAGGACCTCGAGTATCCCCTCTGCTACCCGAAAGCTTCCCTCTCTTGTGCAAGTTTTTCCAGGCTTTCTCAAGTTTGGTCAGCATTTCTTTCCCTATTGCCCCGGTGAGATACAGAGATTCCTGTATCTCCTCGGGCTTTGGAGCTCCTTGAGGTACATACCCAAATTGCTTGATCAATAAGGAAGGGTTATAGTTGACACAACCTTTCCTTCCTATTAACGGAACATTCGGGAATCCTTCGCCTTTGAGTATGACTTCAGCTCCAAATACCTCTTTATTGGTCCATACCACGTCCTCAGCAGTTAATCCCATTAAGCGCTCGGGCCATCCTAGAGAATTGATAGATGTGACAAACGGGCCTGACTTAGGCATATGACTGGTGAACCACCTGCATAGGAGAGGTACACAGCAAGACACATTCCTTCCTCGTCGCTTTTCATTCTGGTAGTGAGTTGAATGGTGGATATCCCCCAGCAAAGTAGGAACTGGGTTTCCCGCAGCCAAAATATAGAAGGCATCTGAATCAACAAAATCAGGAATGTTCGGGAATAATACGATGCCATAAACACATACAGCAAGGATAACGTCAAAAACACCCCAGCTACCCTTCTGGGCATACTCTCGAGCCTTCTCCACTAAGACATTCAATGGAAATCCCCATACGTCTCCTCTTCTGATCATCTTCCCGGACAGCTCAGACTCTTTCAAGCACAGGATGGTAGAAAGCTCAGCCAGCTTGGGCTCAGCGTCCGTACGATAAAAAGGCATCTGCTCACGGATTGGTATATCCAGAAGTGCAGAGTACTCCTCCAGGGTAGGAGCCAAAACGAAGTCGGGAAATACAAAGCACCTGAGCTCCGCGTCGTAAAACTGTAACAGAGTATAGATGCCACTGGTCTCGTAGGCAGATGGCTGATACACGTAGGTCAGAATCCTCCCATATCTCTTTCTGAAGTCACCCATTCCCCTCTTCTTAGCAATAGCAATCAACTCTAACAATAGACTGATATTCGGCGACGGAAACTTATAGGGCAATACTCTCTTCAGGTCTTCCATGTCTTGCTAGGAACAAACACCAGAACTGGAAGGGAAAATATGTACCTGCAATACACACACGTTAGTTGAATGCAGATGGTAATGCAATGATGCAATATGATAAATAATGCAATCTGCGAACATAGGGGCTATGCTGTAGCCTGAAGAGGAATATCTCTGTGATCGAGAACAGAAAACCACCCCGGTCATCAGAACCTCATGACACTAACTATCATCTGATACTCAAAATATCAATCCCCTGGTAAGAAAACCATCTGAACCTCTGTATCTGACGAGAATACCATCTGATAATAGCCTCAACCTCAGATAAGAAACCCATCTGACCCAGACAACACACCTGGAGATGAATCAAGAACACCATCTGACAAAGGTACTGAATCATGGTTTCTGAAGGCCAGTTTTCCTGCAATAACCCAGTCCCTCTCACAGGTAGGATAGACCTAATCCACGGACAAAGGTACGGCATCCTATGCGGTCATCAGCGTCACAGACTTTCATGAATGACGATACGATTCCCAGAAGGAGTGGCATCATTAAATCATGAAGAGGCCTCACTTAGCTGACTTCCAAATGATCGGTCCCCAGAGTCGACAATCCTCACGTTTGGACTCCCCTCAGATCCTCAGGACCGGAAAGGAGCACCTCTGCAAGAATCTCGTCTGAGCGCAGATTTTCGTAGGGAACTGTGCCTGCTCAGCAGACAGATTCGTCTACTACTTCTCCGCAACTATATCTAGGTGTGTACTCAAGCCCAGGTCCGGCTTTCCACTCACAGTAACCTCCCTTTGCCCACAGCAGTAATTATAATAATATAATGCTGGAAAATAAATGCGGAAAGGTAAAGGTACAGAAAAGTAAAGTGCAGAAAAGTAAAACACAATATGCACAACACCCAACCAATAAACATCCAAGCGCTAGGATTGACTCGCGCAGGGGATGGGAAACGGTCCCAGCATAAGGGATGGGAAAAGTCCCTAGATGCTATAAAGTCCCCAGCAGAGTCGCCAGCTGTCGCTACTGCGAAAATCAGCGCCGGCTTGACAGGAGAGTCGCCACCGTGCGTTATTTATCCCTCAGAGCGGGAAAGGAAACGCTCGAAGTAAACCTCGCAAAGACGGGAGAAGGTATGGTCATCGCAACCAAAACCTGGATTCGGGAGTCGGTTACGCAAGGGGAAGGTATTAGCACCCCTCACGTCCATCGTACTCGATGGGATCCACGCTTGGTGTTTATAGGTAACAGGGTGTGTTATCTATCTACGCTAATGGCTGGTCTGAAAAGAAAATAAAAGGACAGGACTCGACAGAACATACGGTGTTCTGGGCCTACGTATTCCCTCGTGCAATGGGAAAGTCAGAGTCAACGTAGTTCGACTTCCTACGTCTAAACGGGGGAAAGGTTGCTCGCCAGGACATCGCGTCCTGTGCCTACGTACTTTCATCTGGTATGAAAGATCAGAGCAAACGTAGTTCGACTAACTACGGGTAAACAGGCGCTCTCACACAGCAGTGAGAAAACAAACTGGTCTCTAAGGCTCGGGAACCTACAAATACGATCTGGTCTCAAATGCGCTCGGGCAGGAGAAAGGGACAACAATTAGTCGTTAGCGGGAAAGTCTCGATCGCACAGCCGCGAGAGAACAAAGGTTAGTTGTTAGTGTGCTCGCTAGGATATCGCATCCTATGCCTACATATCTTCGTCTGGTACGAAGAATCAGAGCAGCTGTAGTTCAGCTAACTACGGATCAAGCTACTCAAAAGCTCCTACAGAAAGGAAAGGGAAACCCTAGAACTATACCTGAGAAACAGGGGAATCTACCTACTGCTATCACCTGGTTGACCATCCTAATGTCTATCATAACAACTCCGCAACGGAGAAGTCAGAGCTCCTAAGGGATCATGGCAACAGGGCTAAACTACAAACAAGAAACTGCAACGTAAAGGAATACTGAACATATGCATGAATGCAACAGCTAAACAAACAAGGCGCAAAGGCCGCAAACAACAGAGGCAAGGGAGCTCAGCTCTACCGAATACCAACAAGCAAAGCCACGCAATAACAAACAAGCAGAAGGAGGACCACCTCAACTTCTCATGCACACAAAGTCTACTTCTACAATGCTCCTAACTCAGTACCATCTAGATGAACACCTAAGTCTAATGCAACATAACATCACACAAGTCAAACAATACAAAGAGACTAACCCTGAGCAGGGCCTCTGACAAACTTGAGACAACTCTTAATCTATCTCTAAACAGAACTCTATACAGCACCCTAAGCAAGGATCTAAGCAACAACTCTAATCAAAAACCTAAGCAGGAGGAATCAATCCCAGTCTCCAAGCTTCAGAACAAGCTTACCAGAGAAAGGAAGCTAAGCAGACAAGCTCATAGTGCCTTCCTCAGGAAAGTACCAGGAGGTTACTACTCAGGAGTCATATCCTATGCGGCTCGACAACTGTGATCAGTTTACATTCCTCCTCAGGAGAAATTAAACTCACATGAAGGCTCCGGCATCACTGGATATTTGAGAAAAACCTACATGCACTACGGGAACTAAGTGAACAGACTCATAGGACCTTCCTCAGGAAAGTACTAGGAGGCTGACACTCAGGAATCGTATCCTACGTGGCTCAACAACTGTGATCAGTTTACATTCCTCCTCAGGAGAAATTAAACTCACAAGTTGGCTCCGACATCACTGGATACTTAAGAAATCCTAGATAAACTAATGGAACTAAGTGAATAGACCCATAGGACCTTCCTCAGGAAAGTACTAGGGGGCTTCCACTTAGGAATCGTATCCCATGTGGCTCAACAACTGTGATCAGTTTATATTCCTCCTCAGGAGAAATTAAACTCACAAGTTGGCTCCAACATCATTGGATACTTAAGAAAGAGGTGAGAAGAAAGAATGAAAGTCATTCATAGTGCCTTCCTCGGGAAAGTACCATAAACTCCCTTCAAACTTCAGGATCTCGAACCTCACAAACGGACAACAAACTCCTAGACTAAGCCTCAATCCAATGCATCTTTGCAAGCTCCAACAGGACCTCCATCAGCTCCCACCTTCAAGAAGAAACCCACAGGCCAACAAACCACAAGAGACTATCTCTGAAGTTCAACCACAGTTGAACTTCAAAGTCAGAAGTCACCAAGACTTCTCCTATCTTCAGGCTCAGACAAATCACATCAGGACACCCTACAAAAATCTAATAAAAATCTAATGGGAGACCTACATGGCTCTAGGATAACATACTGACAAATCAGAACAAAATTCAACACCAGATGAAAAAACTAAAATCAGCAACACAGGCATATCCACAAACCAATTATTCAACATTAATAACAGTGAAAAAATGCAATTAAAATGAAAATGCATGATTAAGCTAATGTTTTTGTACTATAAAATTCTACACTGAATCACGAGTCTACAGAAAAAAGAACGGAATTATTTGACCCAATCTACTATTTTTCATGAATTTTCTAATGATATGCATGCATTAAAAAATAAAAGAAATCAATTAAATGGAAAATATACCAAAATATAATCAAACAAAAATAAAATGTCATTTTTATTTTTATTTAATTTTCTTAACATTTTCATGAAATGGCTGAAAAAAGAAGAATTAAAAAAAATCACCTATTTTCATTTTATTATGATTTATTTGCAATACAAGAAAATATAAAAGAAAATGGAATAAAGCTGGGGGGGTTTAAACAGCAAGGAGTTATGAGTTATTCTACATTGGGCCCTGATTGGGGGGTGCTAAAAGCAATTTGGGCGCAGGGCCCAGCTACCAAAAATAACTAACAAACACAGCAAGCAGAAAAAAACCTGGGGGGTGCCGTTAGCAGCTTATTTCAGTTATTATCATTATGGGCTTGGACGAGGGGGTATGAACAGCAATTAGGGCCTAAAGCCCAAATCAAACACTCTGATCTCACACACGCCAGGGGGGGGACAAGCAATTTGGGGTGTAGTGTTCAGCAAGATACGCTTGGGCCTAAGCCCAATATCCTAACCCTAATCCAATTGGGGAACCCTAACAAACAAAATCAACATCACTTCCATCTCTCTGGCACTGTTCACGCTCCTAATCCCCCAAACCCTAGCCGCTTTGTTCGTCTTCCTCCTCTCCCTCACCCTATCTGCAGAAATCTCAATCAACCTCAAACACCAACCCAGCAACATGATCAATCTAAGCCTAACTGCTCTAAATCATCATCAACCACATTACCAAGATCAAACCCCCAGCATGATACAACAAACCACGCGTCAATAAATCCCTCAAAACCCTAACCAATCTATGAATCGTTGAAGGCAACGCAATCTAACGAAGAACACGCAAGGAGTTTTAGAAAGCATACCTGGGGATTAGTTCGCCTTCTTTGAAGGACTTTTCTGAAGACGCTATAGATGAAGGTTGGAGCGAAGAAATCTGGAAATCTCCTGGAAGCAGACAACGAATCTGGAGATCTGGATGAGTGCGCTTGTGTTCTTCATAGATCCAGATGAAGACGATTTGGACGCATCTGAAATTTGAAAATCTTGGTGGCTTTGTTGAAGAACGAGGAATCTTGATGAAGCTGGGAGGATTGAAGGACTTATGGAGGTTTGATGGCGTTCTGGAGATGGCGTTCTGGAAAAAGTTGTATGAAGGTTTGAGGAACTTCCTTATGAAAATGATGAATATTCAAGCGTTCTGGAAATTCTGGGATGAGGATGATGGCGTTCTGGAAAATTTGATGAAGTTTCAGGCGAAACTTGAGGTTTCCGGCGAGGGATCAGATGAGGGTGACGGAGGAGGAAGGGGGAGAACGAAGGAATTCTGGGAATTTCTGCAGATTCCGGCGATCTAACGAAGTCCGGCGACGGTTACTGCTCTCCGGTGACCGTTACTGATGACCGGCACGGCGGCTGCATGGCCGGCGGTGGGAAGGGGGTAGTGGATCACAGGTGTCACGCGTGTGAGAGGGGGTTGCTGGGAAGGAGCCACGTGGTGAGGTGGCGTGGCGTGATTCTGAGAGAGTCTCTGTGTGTAGTGGCGTGCAGAGTGTGGAACGCGTGGGGCCTCTTCTGAGCCAACACGTGGCTTCTATTTAAAGCTGAGAAAAATTGGCGCCTTCTGGAATCTTCTGGAAGATTTTTGGACAATCTGGACCATTTTTCTGGACTTACTGAATTGATACCAACTGGGCCTCAAACAGAACAACTCCTGGGCCCATTCGAAAATGAATAAAAAAACTGTAAAAAAACTGAATAAAAAAACAATTAACTGAATTTGATTAATGTCTAATTAACACTAATTAATCTAATGATCAACTAATAAACTCTAAACAAAAATTAAGCCCTAATCAAATCTAGAAAGATTAAAACTCTAATTACTCTATTTTAAGCCTAATTAAATCTAAAAAAAAACAATTAACCTAATTAAACTCTAAAAAGTGATTAAAAGTCTAATTAATTCTACATTATCCTAATTAAATCTAAAAAAACAATTAAGATCTAATTGACTCTAAACTTTCACTAATTCTCTATTAAAATCCTATTATCATTTAATATCTATTAAAATCTATCATTAATAAGAAAAAACTATATTATTTTCTATATTACCTAAAAACTATTTAATTTCTATTAACCCTAATTTATCATTCTATTTAATATGCTAAGAAAAATTCACTAATATTCTAAAAATGATAAAAGCTATTTACATTCTATTAAAAATTCTACAAATGATTAAAACCTATTTAAAATATTCTATAAAATTCTAAAAAGAGGATTAAGCTATTAAAATATTCAAAAACCCTATTTAAATTCCAGAAAAATCTATAAAGCCTGTTAAAAATTCACAAAAGCCTATTAAACCCTAAAAATGCAGATGAATGCACATGACCCCCGTAAAAGAGCGCACGAGACCAGATCGAATCGAACAGAGATCCCCGGGCATCAGAATATCCTCAAAATCACTGTGCAAGCTAGAAATCACCGAGGAGCGCACAATTTCCTGAAAATAAAACCCTGGTGATCTGGACTGGGTCTGCCATATCTGATAGACAAAAATCAAGCTGTAAACTCTGATATCCCCTGCTTGTGCACAAAAATCATACATCTGAGCTGTGAATATGAAATTAAACCATGAGTCAGATAGGAGAATCAGTTGGTCAAATTTTAGGGTGCAACACTCACACAAAGGATTGAACCCACGTCTGGTGGTTTCTAGGTCAAAACTCTTACCACATCAACCAAAGCGCGCACATGACATTTAATGGAAAAGATAGGTTAAATATTAAAAGTGCTAAAAAACAATAAAATGCTAAAAAAGTGTCCTCATTGAGGATCGAACCAAGGACAATGCGCATGATAGGATACTTAAGGGCAACGTGACAACCACTGGGGTGGCGATACATCCAATGTATCAAGCCACCCCATTTGGATATATACCAAAGGGACGTGATTTCCTGGTCATTTGCAAGGCAAGTTCAAGTGGTAACTCAAAATATGTTTTGATCATAACTTCCTCAATTCTCCACCAAATTTAACAAAATTTTAGTCGAACTCACTTGAAATTTCATAAGGAAAAGGATGGCATCATTCATTTTCTCAAAAAACGCACACACAAAAAGATTCGAATGAAAATGCAATAAGAGGTTTGAAATGCATTTTGGTATGCCAAGACATAAAACAGATGCCATTAAAGTCATGTAAGGGTCTGAGCATGCTTCAAATATAGTAGGGGATGATTTCCAATAGGAATTTGGTTTGGAAAAGCAATAGAGCAGAAAGTTGGTATGTGAGTTGTAATTGTGCATTTTGAATATCAATTTGCAATGGTAAGATCAAAATGGATGAGTTTAGGTCCTAACAAAGATCTGCACTTGTTTCAAATATGTTATAGATCAAGTTCTAACCAAAAGTTGATCCAAAATAACATTAGAACAAGATAAGGTACATTAGTTGCAACATAATCATGAGTTTAACATAATCAAAACATAATGGTTAATAGCAAGACCAAAATCATCACCAACTCAGACAAATCAAATTCAAACAATCCAGGGCTAATGCACAAAATGACATCAACATCCAAGAATCTCTAAACCAACCTGTTAGCAAACGATTGAAGACCTAGGGGGCTGTCAAGTCATGGCAGACTTACTTATGGCACAAGACATGATAAAACAAGACATACAAGACCTATATATGTTCAAAACAGTTGGGTGCAGAACAAAGGCATGTTTAAATTAGTTGGTACCACACAAAAGATAGGTCTGAACAGATCAATGCAGCAAGTCTTAAACCTCAAAGCCAAGGATCTCAAAAATATTCATGATGAATTCTTAACTATCATGCCTTTATAAAGAAAGGACACACACACATTGCAAGGATTGTGAAAGTGGAACTTGATGGTATTATAGGTTAACTAACCTCAAAGTTGGAAATCACAGGAACTTATTTTTGTTTTAAAAGTCCAAACACAAAACAATCAATGCCTAACTGATCTATGCAGCAGCCAATCATCATGAGCAATAAATTTCAACATAGAACAACAGCAGTCCAAAGAGTTGGCTTTGAAAAAAACAGAAACAGCAGTACCAATTGATGCTACAAAATACAACAACCAACAGCGGCCTAATGCCTTGCCCTAATGACTATCAAAGTGAATTAATAAATTCAAATCAAGAACAAATTCTTGACAGAGCCAAATCAGTACTTACATGGTCACAACATGACCAATCAACTCAACTGACTTAGGCAACCACCAAGACATGAACTTATAAGCTAACTGAGTTCTTACAAGAAAAAGAAGCTAACAGGCCTCAAAATCAAAGCAAACATTACTCATTGAAATGGCATCCAAACTCTCTCAAAAGTAAACACAAATTTTAGTACAATCCAATATCAATTCACAGTAGTATAAATGGTATAGATTGAGCAAGCTCGAATCAGAACAAACCTACCAACATGATTGTGAGTCCAAGAACATAACAATGTTCAACTCAACCTCAAGACAGTTCCTAATTTACACAGACAAAAGCGATGAAGAATAAAATAAAAGCTATGTAAACAAGACAATGTTGATCATCACAACATCCAAGTGAATCATTTCAACAGAGGTCACAACAAAAAACACATTGTAACATAACTGACAGCCAATCAACAATGCTCCCAGCCCATAGGAGTTGGCAAATTAAAACTCAGAAATGGCTTGACAGAACCAATGCATCCTTAAAAACAAGTGGACCAACAAAGCACTATATATTCCAGTTGTACTTGCACATCCTAACTAAAATATGTAGTACATTGGCAGATCCTGACTTAAGCTAAAGTTCCAATAACAGTTAACAATCCTCATGCTAAACCACACACACCAGTTAATAACAATAGACATGGTCTGTCCATAACAAACTTCAAAACAGTCTAGGTCATTATAGATACAAAACATGACCATGTTGATCATCAACAACTCAATATGAATCCTTTCAACAAAACCAGCAACCCTAACTTTAAAGACATCAACAAAATAATACTCAAACAATGAGGAATCAGCTTAGTAGCAATAAGGCATTCTTGTTTCAATCATTATACCTCAAACCAATGTCCTCTCTAAAACCTAAAAAACATACACAAACCCTAATACAACATGGCACTGCTGATCATCATAGGTCAAGGTATGTTTCAACAAACTTTGTGTGAATCACTTCAACATAGCCATGCCAACCAAACAAAAAGTACTAACACAAAACTCTAAAGACAGTCATGAACACAAATGCTAGACAGATCCAAACATGAACAAAGTTAAACTTCCCAAATGATAAATACCAAACATAAAAGTGTTTAGGATCAAGCAACTAACCTAGGCCTCTCTTGTAGACAGATTTCAAAACAGTTTTGGTGGTTACTCAACATAACAATGTCAAAAGCCTAAACTCATCATGTATTCAACAACATACCTTCACAAAATTAAAAACATACACATACTAACCTAATGGCACTCCAACAGCAAATGCACATGGTATTGGCCTTACACAGATTTTGACAGCATAGTTAACAAACCATTTCAACATGAAAATATGTAAACTATTTAACAAAACCAATCAATACATGATGTATATTAAGGAATGAGCTTAAAATGACATACCTCTTGTAGACCCTCACAGCCAGCCACCAAGAAACCCAAAGATCCTTCCCTTTGAGCAACCTTGTGGGAGTTACTTCCTCTTGAAGAAATAAGCAACCTTAATGGACAGTTGGAGCAACTGAGATTCCAGCTGTTGTTTGAGGTTTTGGACAGTTAAAATTTCATAGACATGAAGTGTTCCAAGTGTTAAATTGGTGGAAACAGGTTTGTGTAGTGATTTGGCTTGAAATGTGCATAAAAGCCAAACTATGGTGTGAGAGAGGTTGACTTTTTGATTCATGGCTCTTTTGATGAAACTAATGGTGGGAATAGCTTCAAATGGTCATTTTAAGGGTGTGTATATGGTTTTTGAAGTACTTTTGGATTAGGAACAAGAACTGGTGTGAAAAATGCAAAGTGGTGAAATTGGTGGTTTTGTGAGATTTCTTCACTTTCAAGCAAAGGGAGAAAGAAAGATAGATGTGTTTTCCTTGTGTTTTGGATGGCTCTAGTGTGTTGTATAAAATGGGATGAAGGCTCTATTTATAGGCTAGAGAAGAGTTTGGGCAGATTTGGATTTGTGGCATTCAAGGTGGTTTTTAATGAAAATCTCATGAATCCACATGATGGTTTTTGTTCTGCTGGCCTTGCTTGCTTTCAAAGAGATTAGCCCCCCCTAAAACCAGCTAAAATAAGCTATAAGAAGTGACCAAAGAGTGTACAAGGACACCCTACCATGCTGCAACGACCAATCTTCTCTCTCATGGTGTACTTTTTGTATTTTTTTTTCCCATTAAACTAATGTGTCTTGTCTAGTATTTGAGATTTGCTTGGATTCTTATCTGATTTAGTCTAAATCCCAATCTAATACATCTTATCAGAGGTTATTCCATGGTTAGAGATGAAGTTCATAGTTGGAAATCAAGTTTAGGTTGAGTTTTGACATGATGACAATCATGTGTCCAGGCCCAACTTTCTCACTTCATAACTCTCAGCTCACAAGGGCTATGGAAGAATTTTAGTACTCTTTGGAAAGCCCTCATGGAGCTCTACAACTTTATTGTTTTCATGATCTTCAGATTCTAAGTGGAACTAGGTCAAAAATCCCCTCAAAGTTGGCTGAAAACATGCCTAAAGAGGCCAGCAACTTAGAATTTCTCTAAGTGTTTTCCCCTCTTGTGATGATTTTGGCCATAACTCCAAATATATGCATTTTCTGCCCATGGACCACTGTGATACTTTTGTAGGAATTACCAAGACCTTTCCAACAAGCTTTGAACCAACTCAATTAGATGTGTGGTTAGGGAGTTATGGTCTGGCCCCTTTCAAAACCCTAATTCCCGACTTTTGCGATTACTCCCCAATCCTTGATCCAATGGTCATGAAACTTCATGGATAGGTGTAATATGACATTAGGAACATTTTTGATTCACACTTTGAGGTCAAATTCTTTATAGTTTGAGAGTTGACTTTTTGGTCAACAAAACGATGATCATTGACGATCGGATCGACTGTTGTTGTTCTGGGTCTTCTGAGGCCTTGAAACTTCTTGAGGGGACTTGAATAAGTCATATGAGCTTCATGGACCATAATTCCATCATTGGAACACCTTTGAATCAAAAGTCAAACCACAATTGACTTTTCCTAATTATAAACCCTAATTGGGGATCCTGAACTGCACTGTGTTTAATCTTCGGGTGACAATCTCAAATTGGATTCATACTTGACCCAATGGAATATTATTGATGGTTTAGATACTTTCTTCGTGGATAATCAATCCAAGGAATTGACTAATTAAACCGTCGAAACTTCAATTTCCGATTGTACGGAACCCTGGTTCACCTGTATCTTAACAAAGACAAACTTGAAATAGAATAAGGTTAGATAAACAAATGAATATGATCCTAGAATGATGATGAAGATTTAAGGGGTTCAAAATTTGGGGTGCAACACACGTGATAACCACGTCGGAACTTTCCCAGTATTTATTTACAACGTTAAAACACCCAACAGTACAAAAATAAATGACACAATAATTTAAAAAAAGAGTTGCGACGTGGGTTGCACGTCTGAAGTGTTGGAATAGTCAAATCAACCTTTATTATGTCCCAACTGTAAAAGCAAAATCCAGACCAACATTTATTACTCCCTATTTGCGACGTGAGTTTCACGTGGGAAACTTCTGACCTTTCTCTCCCATAAAAAAGCAGCACTTACCATTACGAATTTTCAACTGGGCATGGTTATTAATTAAATAATATAGTGACATGGTTTATACGTTGCAACGTCTATTTTTTCCCACGTTTTTACCACGTCACTAAATCACTTAGCAAAATGCAAGTTTTCTTGTAGTGTTGCTATTAATCCTTCAAAGTTTGGAAAATCCTTGAATCATGTGAATAAAAATCATAGATATATTCATAAGGACTCTAATAACAAGAGCGCGTCTCATAAAAACTTATCTTGTCATTATTGTTGCAAAAAAGGTCATACTATTGAAAGGTGCAAATTTTAGAAACTTTTAATTCCTAAAGGTGCTACTAAATGGTTTCCTAAATGTAACTTTGATCAACATACCATGATCATTCCATCTAATCATGCATCTCATCAATCATATACATTCATCAAGGATCCTGGCATTTCATCTTATTTTAATGGCATGCATTTCATCATGAATAACGCCTAAAATGTCAGTCAGAATGAATTTTCGGACATACAAATAAATCAGTTGAATTAATTGTCAAATGCACGTAAAATCAACGGGTAAAAGTTTTAAAATCCAGCTTGTATATGTCAGTATTATTGTTCTACGGTTCGTGTAGTTTAACTCGATGTGCTTGTTTTATTTTTCAGCTACTTTTTCGACCACGTTTTGACCCATCTGAGCCTTTTAAACGGTCAAAATTTATTTCAAAATCTGATTAAAACCTGTATATTTCTGAGAGGTTTATTTCGCGCTGGTCATTTTAATACATTCAATTTATTTTTTTGGACACTCTGGCCCCCAACTTTTATTCACTTTTAGTCATTTTATTTTTATTCTCTCGTCAAAATATTCAGAAAAATTAAATAGAATTTTCCATGCTTGTATTTTAATTTTATCATGTGTATTTAAAAAGATATAAATTTTATTTGATTTAATTGGTTTAATTTTATTTAAATAAATTAGATCACCTAGAAGGGGCACTCTAGGAATTTTAAATTATCTAACACTGTGTGTGTTAGTAGAGTATGCAACTAGGGGGGGGGGTGAATAGGTACTTAGAATATTTTTTCAATTTTAACTTAAGTCTTATAATTTTTACGATTTAGTTTCTAAGTGATGAAAGCTGTAAAATGTGGAAAGATAAAAGACACATCGATATATCCTGGTTCCCCTTACAATCTGAGAGTACTCCAGTCCTCTTACGCAGTATGAGATTTTCACTATTGTTAGATCTTATGGACAAGACAATCCTAGTCTTCCTATACAGACTCTAAGACAATCACCAAGAACAATCCTCTTGTATTTTCACAAAGGGAATTAAGAGAACAATTCTCTCTTAATCACTCTCTTGTTTCCAACAATCCTAGACAACAAGTATTACAATAATATTCAGAATTTTACAAGAGTTTTAAAGTAGAATACAACGTATCAATCACTTGGATTGATCTTCTCTCTCAAGCAAACAATTCTCTTTATGATATACAAGTGCTCAAGTATGTATGTGGATGAAACTATAAAAAAATTTAATGAAAATTATAAGCAGAAGTTTCTCCAAAAAATATATTTAACAACACTTGAGAAATTTGAAAGATGAAGAGTAAAATGATTTGAATTGTAGTTGAAAGAGGCGAGTAAGAAAATCTAAAGATTAATGTATATATAGCCTCTAGACACCTCTCTAAATGAGTACAAATGAATGAATATATGACATGTTTCAAAAGCCAATTTAAAAAATCATTTCAACAGAAAAATGCATGATTTTCTGCCACTAGATCAGTGGTAACCGGTTATCATATATGGTGTAACGGGTTACACCTGAATCAATATTAAAAAATATGAAAAATAAGAACATGTAACCGGTTACTGAAAATAGGGTAATTGATTACATCCTTTAAAAAAAACCAAAGAACTCAACGTAACCGGGTGGTAACCAGCTACTAGAAAAGAAGTAACCAATTACATGTAGGGTAGAAACAAAGAATTCCTTAGAAACAAGTATTAAGGTCAAAGTTTAATGCATAAAGTCTTTAATGAAGTATAGAATGAATGAATGCATATTTTTTAGCACTTGAATAAACATAGAGAGGTTGAGAGCTTATACTTTAACATTTCACAATCAATCCAATATGTATAATTCAAGACTTAATCTTTATCATATGAAACTTGAGTTGAACTTGTTAGTCTTGAACCATTGCTTTTTGTCAAACACGCTTGCTTGTATGTTTGTCTTCATCAAAAAAACTCTTTGAGAAGCTTGTATTCATAATCTCCCCATTTTTAATGATGACAACCTCTTGAAAGTTTGATCCAATTTTGAATTTTCTAACAATGAGGCTCCCCCTTGATCCATGTTTGAGAGAATTTGAAAGAACATGCTTGCTGCAATGTTAGAGAAATATACATACAACAATATAGCAACTTCTCCCCCTATGTCGATAGCAAAAAGAATGGGAAAAGACTTAACAATTTAAAGTATACAAGATGCATGTACTAATTGAACAATATAGCATAATTCTAACCAAGAATATATCATACTTTATAAAAAAATAGAACACATAAAAGTAGAACAAGAAAACGTACTTCATCGCATAACTTGTCTTAACTTCATATATAGGAAATGGAAACAAACATAACTTAATGCAATACAATACATAGCTTGTCCAAACTTAAATTAGAAATTTATAAGTTAAAATACCATAAACTTAAAACTTATATAAACAAAGAAAAATATAATAGCATAAGAAGTACATAAACATCTGAGTCACTTTCTGACATATCAACCTCTTCCTCTTCTTCTTCAGCACTTTCCTCCTCCTCACTTGCATTTTGGCTTTGGTTTTGGTTTTGGTTTTACAAAATATGTTTGATAGAAGCAACTTCAAGTTTGAGTTCCCTAAATCCATTAAACATAAAGGATTCAACCCGAGCACAATTTGTTGTACATTGCTTCATTGGTGTATCCTCCTTTTGAAGCCGGTGGAGGAGCATTGGTTGAAGGATCATCTTTGTACATAGAAATTATATCTTTTTCAATAACAATTTTTGTATTCCTTAGTGAAGTTCCCGCATTAATCTCATATTCATTAGGATTCATCTTCTTCTTTGGTTATGTAAGTGCTCTTTATTGGCTGCATTTTGTGGCAAAACATTAGCGTATGTATGTATGTCATGATTGGTGTTATTACATACATAATGTGGATTTTCCAGGGTAAGTTAACTTAGCTAAATGTTAGTTAAGTTGAATGTCATACAGAATGTCATGACACTGATCGTATGACATCCAGCGAGCAGATTAGTTTTTCTGGTATCTAGAAATCAGGAAACAAATCATAAGCTCAAGCTGGAAGTCAGGAAACATTTGAGAAGCCCTAAAGCGAAACAAATATACCTGAATTAATTGGCAAGCGTGCAAATTATTGAAGAGAGGTTTGTTATGGATAAACCTAATTTATGCACCTAGGCCCAACGACTGACTGCTGCTATAAATAACAGAAGGAGCAATCCTAGAAGGGAAGATCTTGGCAGAAGATTAGAGAGTGCATATTGAGAGTCCTTGTGAGTGAAGAAGGTTGTTCTCGACGTGAGTATTATGAGTGAAGAAAGTGTGTTCTTCACGTGTATATTGAGTCTTAGGAATACTTGTTTACCAAGCAACTGTCTGTTGCATTAGTTAGGTAGATTCTATGTTGTGCCTCACTCAAAGCTTTTAAGCAAGAGTGTGTGTGTGTCCCTTGATCAAAGCTTTGAAGAAAGATCAAGGTGTGTATGGAGTGGTTCTTCATCTTTACTCTGTAACTGTAATTGGATATCACTGTGGAGTGATTGAGGGGGAGTCGGTGGGAATACTCAGGTCTAGAGTGTCTCTAGGTTGAAGTGTCATTGGGTAGGTTTTAAGTGAGGAGTGCAAACTGAGTTGTTTGATTCTGAATTAATTTTAATGATAGTGAATTTCCTCCCTGGCTTGGTAGCCCCCAGATGTAGGTGTTGTTGACACTGAACTGGGTGAACAATTGTCGTGTTATTTACTGCTTTTACTTCTAGTTTAATTAGTTAGTACAATATTCAATGTCATAGTGGATGTTATAACTTTGGTAATAACATCCATCGTGTGCTTTCCAGAATTTCAATTGGCATCAGAATAGGCACTCTGCCTGTTTATTCTGGGTGAGATCTAAGGAAATAAATTGTGGTACTATGGATAAAGATATAAGATTCACTAATAGACCTCCAATTATGGATGGTTCTAATCATGATTATTGGAAACCTAGGATGATTGCATTCCTAAAATCCTTAGACAACAAGGCTTGGAGAGCTGCAAACTCTGGATGGAAACATCCTGTGAGGACTGACAAGGATGGAGTAGATGTGTTAATTCCTGAAGAGGAATGGAACAAAGAGCAAGAGGCCTTAGCTCTTGGGAACTCTAAAGCATTGAATGCACTCTTCAATGGTATAGACAAAAACATCTTTAGACTGGTACACCACTGTGAACTAGCAAAGGATGTTTGGGACACTCTCAGAACTACTCATGAGGGAACTTCCAAGGTCAAAATGTCAAGACTTAAAATGCTGACCACCAAATTTGAAGGTCTGAGAATGAAGGAAGATGAGACCATTCATGAGTTTTATATGAATGTTCTTGAACTTGCAAACACCTCTGGAGCCTTGGGAGAAAAGATGGCTGAAGAGAAGCTTGTAAGGAAGATTCCCAGATCCTTACCTAAGAGGTTTGCCATGAAGGTCACAGCCATTGAAGAAGCTCAAGACATATGCAACATGAAAATGGATGAACTCATAGGTTCTCTCCAAACATTTGAGATGGGCATGTGTGAACAACCTGTAGAGAAAAAGAGCAAAAGTATAGCTCTTGTCTCAAACACTGCTGAGGATTCAGATGAAGAGGGTGGTGAAAAAGAGGAGAATTTGTCAGAAGCAATAGCCTTGCTTGGAAGACAGTTCAATAAACTGATCAAAAGGATAGATCATAAGTCAAAGTCCTATGGCAAGAACACCTCTTCTGACAGCAGCATAAGCGATAAGTCTGAGGAAAATTCCAATCAAAGCAAAGGAGTACAATGCCATGAGTGTGAGGGATATGGACACATAAGAAAGGAATGTCCCACCTATCTCAAAAAGAAAGAAAAAGGCCTAACTATCACTTGGTTTGATGGAGATTCTGAGAGTGGATCAGAAGATGAGTCTGCAAAACATGTCACAGATCTGAAAAGTGTATGTGTATCTGATGGTGACTCAAGTGAAGAGGAGCTAACTTATGATGAACTAGCAGAATCATATAAGAAGTTGTCCATCAGAAGCATTGAATTGTATCAGCAAGGAGAGCACCAGAAGAAGTGCATAATGGAATTAGAGGCTGAGAAGATAAAGCAGCTAGCAACAATAGACTCACTCAAAAGTAGAGTCAACTTGTTGGAATCCAAAATGGAGCAGATGGAAAAATCCATAAGGATGCTAAATCCTGGGACTGACACTCTAGAAGAGATTCTGCAGAGTGGTCAGAACTCAGGAAATAGGTCTGGACTGGGATTTGTTGATAGACAGAATCCTGTTTTGAAACTCAAGAGATTACAACCTGAGATTCAGAAGGTGAAGAGAATGTCACGACCAATGTCACAACATCCACCACACAGAAACTGGAACCAAGTCAAAAGTAGATTCAAAGGGTATAAATGCTACCACTGTGGAAAACTTGGTCATATCAAATCTGTGTGTTTCTGGCTGCATGGATTTCTTAGTCATCCTCATCAAGGGAAATCTAAACAGAGAGCTCATGTCAAAAGGCAGCATCAAGCAAAACCTAAGAAGGATGCTACTAACAAGCAAAGACAATAGGTTGCGAAGAATATGGCATTAGTAGCTCACGATTCTCTAAGGATGCCTACCCAAGAGGATTGGTACTTTAACAGTGGCTGCTCCAAACATATGACTGGAATTGAGGATCACTTGATAAAACTCATACCTCATTCATCTACTCATGTAACTTTTGGTGATGGAGCTAGAGGAGAAATCACAGGCGTTGGACAACTTGACAGCCTTAAAACTCCGAAATTGAAGGATGTCTTGCTGGTTAAAGGACTGACTGTTAACCTAATAAGCATAAGTCAGCTATGTGATCAAGGTTTAAAAGTACATTTTTCAAGGGATAAGTGTGTGGTTGTCAATGAAGAAGGTGAGGAAGAAATGAGGGGAACTAGGTCCAAGAATAATTGTTATCTATGGGAGCCCAGAAGTAACATAACTAGATTAATCAATAAAGAAAATAAGGACCAACTATGGCTGGAGAAAGGAAGACAGCCTCTAAAGATAGAAAGGACTAGGTCCAACTCATCAGCAAGTGGATCTTCAAAGTATGCTTCAGAAAGAAGGACAGGATGTAAGAAACGTCATGTGAGGAAGCAAGCCAAGAAGGGATACCCAAAGATTGGTCATCAGGGAAAGCTAGATAGACTATATTGGAACCTGATGAAATCCATGGAAGCTGCCCTGCACAAAGAAAGCAATGTCACTCCAGATGTCATGACCTTGCTCTGTGACATCAAGAGTACCATCCAAACAATATCTAATGATTTTAAGGGAGTCATGCTCAGGGGTAACTTGTGTAAATGGCAAGAGGGTGGTGCTAAACCTGGTGATTATGTCCGTAATAGTGCTGACATGGTTTCAAAAAGTATCAAGGAGTCTCAATTTAAAAATTCTCTAAAATTGAGGTCCTCCAGAAATGATGAGTTATAGCAATTAATAGTAAAAGGGAATTACATTTTGAATTTAAATCATTTAATGATAAATAAAAAAGGTAAGTTCCCTCCTATTGGGCAATCGTACCCCATTACCACTTATACGATACAACCCCTCTACTCTTGGTGCCACCACAAACTATTCAGCTTCCTTACCGTTTCCAACAAGCACAGAAAATCTCTTCTTCCTCAAACAACGACCCTAAGAATGTCGCAACATTCTAAACCATCCTCCGCCAAAAGAATGACCGACAACGATGTTGAATCAAACCCTAATGAAGTGCTTGAAATAGCTCCACTACGAATGATGACACCAGAAGGATTATTTGTGAAGGAACCTAAAATGCTGCATGCAAAAAGACCCAAAGAGCTTGTCGCAGGTCAGGTTCCTCCTGCTGCTACATCTGGTGACCAAAATGGAGAGGAAGCAAGAAGAACACACCTTAAAATTGCAGATATGGTGGCTAGCGCACTCAACATACCCACACCATCCAACAATAAGGGGACTGATCCTAACCAGGATGATCAAGCTGATGTCTCTCACAATGTCAAAACATTGAAAGAACCTACACCAGAAGGGAAGAACAAAGGTAAAGGTGCTGAGAAATGAGTGATGATATTCAAGGCACCAAAAACACTGAGTTGGTAGACCTAGATGAATATTCTGACAATGACCTCATAGCAAAGATCAATCCGGGCATAGCCAAAAGGCTGATGACAAGAAAAGGGAAATAGGTGGCTGACCAAAGCTCCCTCAAGAAAAAGGTTGTTGAGAAGACTGGTGAGTAAGACATCTCCACAGAAAGGGCGGTTGAGAAGACTGCTGAGTAAGACATCTCCACTAGGAAGGCTGGAACAAAGAGGACTCAAGTTGGACCCTCCAAAGGGTGGAGCAAAGTAACCACTAAAAAGAGAAAGGTTGAATCTAGTTCAGAACCAGAGACAGATTCTGATGTTGCTGTTGATGTCACTACATCCAATCTAAGAAGAAACCTTTTACCAGTAAGCTGGCTGCAAATATCCCTAAAGTGCCAATTGACAACATCTCTTTTCACTATCTGTCATGTGCTATCAGATGGAAATATGTATATCAAAAGAGGTTGGCCCTGGAGAGAGAGCTTGCACAAACTGCTCTTGAGAATAAGGAGATCATAACCCTCATCTATGATGCAGGTTTGATGAAAACTGTAACTCAGTTCTCCCAATGCTATGAAATTCTGGTCAAAGAATTCATAGTAAATTTATCAGATGAATGTGCTAATAGAAAATCCACCGAGTTTGGGAAAGTCTATGTGAGAGGAAATGGTGTCATCGTCACTCCCACTACCATCAACAATTTCCTTGGAAGATCAAATGAGGCCCATCCTGAGTTAAACATCTCTGACAACAAAATGTGCCAAGTTATTACTGGAAATCAAGTCAGAAATTGGCCATCAAAAGGGAAGCTTGTTGCTAGAAAACTAAGTGTGAAATATACTATGCTGCACAAGATTGGTGCTGCAAACTGGGTGCCAACTAATCACAAATCATCAGTGGCCACTGTCCTGGGGAGAGTTATCTATGTTGTTAGGACCAAGACCAAATTGGATTATGGCACTTACATCTTCAATCAAACTATAAAGCATACTGGTAGATATAACATCAAAGGACCCATAACATTTCCTTCACTCATTTGTGGAATTATGTTAGCACAATTTCCAAATATCCTTAAGACCAGTGATGTATCTAGAAAAAGAGAAACTCCCTTAGCCTTCCATAACAAGTTGTTTCAAGAAATCCATGTTCCAGACATTTCCATGACATCCATTGAGACATCCCAAAGGGGTCCCAAAGCCAGAAAAGTTGAAGTAATGGCAATAATCAAAGAAACATGCAAGGAACTGGATGCAAGGAAGCAAACCCTTGAAAAACTACTAAGGTCTCTAGAGCAAGATGAGGATGCTGATCTCACTGATGATGATGGTACAAGAGAAAATGATGGTCAAGAAGCTGGCTCAGAGGAAGCTGTTGACAACTCAGAGGAAGATACTGATGATGCAGAAGGAAGCTCTGAAGAATCTGAGGAGGACAGGTCCAGCTCAACTGAATAACAATATTAATGACTAAGCCTGCTGTGACCACTAAGTTAGTGCAGGAAGAGGCGCTGCTGCTGTTTTTTTGTTGATTAGTTTTGGTTAGCCTTCTGTAGGAATTGGTTGACAATCTGTATTTGTGATGCTCTCTAGTAGTTTGTTTAAATATGCCCCTAACAATTGTAATGTTACAATTTTTGATATGTGCTAAGTCTGTAGTTAGATCTTAATTTGTGGCTAAAAAGGGGGAGAGAGTATAATAGAGAACAGCAGGTACAAAGAGATGAAATAAGAGAACGACAGGTACAGAAAGATGGAAGAACAGGTGGGCTAGCATATGTGCTATTGTGTGCACATGGTATAATCCTACTTGCAGGTGCTGCTGAGGATTTGTGGGTTAACAGTTGTCTAGTGCTATTAGTAGTGTGCTATTTGTGTGAATTCCTACGGTGTATAGGAATGTTTGTTAGAACTGATTGGTTGATTGTGTATGTTGCCAACCATGTGTGATCCTAGAATGTGTTTAGGAGTTGTGTGTGTCTGCAGGATAGTAGCAGAATATGTTGTGTATCTCTTCAGGGGGAGTAGCACATGTGTGTGTACTTAAGGATGTCATCCTGAAAGTCATAACATCCAGAATAGACTGGATGAAATTGTGTGAGTGCAAAGTGTGCAGGTTAAGTGCTCAGCTGGTAAGATGCATCAGTTGAGGGGGAGTAACTCAGTGTGTTACTCAGCAAAGTGTGACATCTGTAGTGGTAACTAACATATGGTTAACAAGGTGAGAGCTAACTGTGAGGACTCTGAGTGTGGGTAACTCTCCTGCAAGACAGGGCATATGATAAGTCTTCTGCTGTGTGTAAATCTCTGATATAATAACAGGGTGTTTTAGCCAAAAATTTGCCAAAGGGGGAGTTTGTAAGTGCTCTTGATTGGCTGCATTTTGTGGCAAAACATTAGTGTGTATATGTATGTCATGACTGGTGTTATTACATACATAATGTGGATTTTGCAGGGTAAGTTAACTTAGCTAAATGTTAGTTAAGTTGAATGTCACACAGGATGCCATGACACTGACCGTATGACATCCAGCGAGCAGATTAGTTTTTCTGGTATCTAGAAATCAGGAAACAAATCAGAAGCTCAAGCTGGAAGTCAGGAAACATTTGAGAAGCCCTAAAGCGAAACAAATATACCTGAATTAATTGGCAAGCATGCAGATTATTGAAGAGAGGTTTGTTATGGATAAACCTAATTTATGCACCCAGGCCCAACGACTGACTGACTGCTATTAATAACAGAAGGAGCAATCCTAGAAGGGCAGATCTTGGCAGAAGAGTAGAGAGTGCATATTGAGAGTCCTTGTGAGTGAAGAAGGTTGTTCTCCACGTGAGTATTATGAGTGAAGAAAGTGTGTTCTTCACGTGTGTATTGAGTCTTAGGAATACTTGTTTACCAAGCAACTGTCTGCTGTATTGGTTAGGTAGATTCTAAGTTGTGTCTCACTCAAAGCTTTTAAGCAAGAGTGTGTGTGTCCCTTGATCAAAGCTTTGAAGAAAGATCAAGGTGTGTATGAAGTGGTTCTTCATCTTTACTCTGTAACTGTAATTGGATATCACTGTGGAGTGATTGAGGGGGAGTGGGTGGGAATACTCAGGTTTAGAGTGTCTCTAGGTTGAAGTGTCATTGGGTAGGTTTTAAGTGAGGAGTGCTAACTGAGTTGTTTGATTCTGAATTAATTTTAATGATAGTGAATTTCCTCCCTGGCTTGGTAGTCCCCAGATGTAGGTGTTGTTGACGCTGAACTGGGTGAACAATTGTCGTGTTATTTACTACTTTTACTTACAGTTTAATTAGTTAGTACAGTAGTCAATGTCACAGTGGATGTTATAACTTTGGTAATAACATCCATCGTGTGCTTGCTAGAATTTTAGGTTCCCTCTTCAAGTTATTTTCACAATATTAAAAAATCTAGGTAATTACCCTAACATAAGGTAATCTACCACTTAGCCCTTGTTGGTGTTGCATGTGGCGCATGATGGTATATTCCAAACTAATCTTGATCTTATTTTTTATGGAAAAATTCAATTACATCTCTACATCCCCTATTTGGGAGTGATTTGAGTGCTTTGGCATTAAAATATAGGAAATCAGATAATGCTGCATCCTATCACTCAAAGTTAAATTTTTAGAAAACAAAATCAAGCGCAAAGAGGCTGGATTTTTCTTGTTAAGGATATCCTGTTTTTTGACATGAGAAATACTGAAAAAATAATCCACTTTGTTATAACTTGTCCATTCTGGAGTATACCCATGTAGGATGACTTGACCTACATGTGGAACCCCTAAACTCTTACCAAAATCCTCTAAATTCAAAATAATATCTTTATCCTTAAATCTAGAAGACAGAACATCATCAGTACTAATAGACATATTAGTATAGAAATCCTTAACAAAATCTGGATAAAAGGGTCCAGAGTCAGAGACCAGTGAATCCACTTCTTGAAACTTAAGAAGATCTGGGAAGTTAAAGCTATGATCAGGGAAAGAAGAGAGGTTACCATATTTTGTAGGCATTAGAGACCTATTTCTGATATCAAATGTTAATCTTCTAGTCTTGAAAGATGGTGCAGAAATTCCATGTTCACCTTCAGATTGTTGCACAGAGCTGGCTTATCCAACTTTTGGTTTTCCCTTGTCTTTTCTTGTATGAGCCATTAGATGAGCTTGAAGGTTTAGAGAGTTAGGGTTTGGAATGGGGAAATTCGGATTTGCTAAGATAGGAGTTTGTAGGATGTGGGTTATGAATAGAGTAGGATTTAAAGAGAGTTTTTTGAGGGGGAATTAAATTTGGGGTTTTGGAATTTATGGATTTTGAGTGGGGAATGAAGAAAGGTAGATGGAAGGTGGATGAATGAATTTGAGAGAGTTGAAGAGAGTGAAGAATGAAGAGTTTCAAGACAATTGTTGGAAAGTGAAAAGCACTTTTTGACTAAAAATGATTAAAGACAAAGCACTTATTCACACAAGACAAAATTAAATTACAAAAAAAAATGTAATAATATAAAATAATGTTCAGAAAATGTTACAGTGGTAACTGGTTACCTAAAGAGGTGTAACCAGTTACTGCCTCACAAAAAGATGAAGGAAGGGCAAAACAAACCCATGTAATTAGTTACCTAAAAAGGAGTAACCGATTACATGAAGAAGAAAAACAGTAACTTTGTATTGAACATCATTGTTGCGGTGAGAATCGGATATCAAGCTATTAATTAACTTGAATCACAAATCTTTAAATATTCACCACCGAGCTTTGATTTATCCAAAGGAAAGGGTAAAGATCGAAGAAACCCCTAAGTGCTCTATGTAACAACGAAGCTAAGAGATCGGAGATTCGGGGGTTGGTTATACTAAGGAAAGGTATTAGCACCCTAAGTATCTATAGTACTCTACAGGAACCTCTTGTTTGGTAATTGTGTTTTTGTTAATGTTTGTTTGCTAATGGTTATGTGCTAGGGTGAGGATTGCTAAAGGTAAAGACATATGGGTTTGTACACTAAGTATGCTCGCCAAGACGTCACATCTCGTGCCTACGTATCCTAACTAGGATGGAATTAGAGCAACCGTAGTTCACCTAACTAGGGAGAGAAGTCTCGAATATGATCAAAGTTCCAAGGGGAATAAACATCCATAACAATGATACTTATGTAGAGTTAACAAAATCTCTAAGTCTAAGTTGAAAGACCTAACTGGGAATTTGACTTCAACAAAAGTTAAAGAGAGAAAGTGAGTACCCATAACAATGGCTCACACATAGAGTTCACAAATTTAGGCCTAAGCTCTAAGTTGTAGGATTCCTAACAAGGTGTGCTAAAGATCTTGACTTGACAAAGTCAAAGGGATGAGGTTCTTACTTAAGGTTAAGATGAAAGTCCTAATGACTCTAACAAGGCCAGGGGAGGCTAAAAGAATGATAAGCTATCTATGACATTGAGCAATAGAGAGACTTTCCTTTGGACTTAGGGACACAAGGCAACTCCTTAGGATGAGAGCTAACAAGCTACATCACTTTGAGGAAACTTAACGAAACTCAAGCACCCACATACATTCATTCAAACATGATGAAGATATAAAAATCATGGTAACAACCAAGAAAGATAAAGGCAAACATGTGACAACATTAAGAAAAGATAACAACAAGGTTACAACCAAGTACTCATCCATAAAAGAATCAAACCAAATGGTAAACATAGATGTTACAACATCTAAGAAGTTTATGAAGTGAGGTTCTTACAAGACCAAACATCATAGATGGAAATTTGAAGTATAAACAATCATCCATAAGTCAAAACATTACTTATCATGGCAAAGCTCACAACTTAAGATTAACATGCATAAATCATAACAATATTTAAGGTATGGATACAAGTCAAGTGGAGTCATGCATAAGTCAAAACATTACTTATCATGGAAAAGTTCACAACTTAAGATTAACATGCATAAATCATAACAATATTTAAGGCATGTATACAAGTCAAGGTAAGTAACAACCAAACATCCTTGAATAAGGGTGTGATATGTGTCACAATAACATGTGAGTTATGGTGAATTGATCAGTAATTTTTATACGTTATTTTACCATGAGTTTTAGTTAATCGTCTTATATTTTTAGCTGCATTTTATTTCCTTTTATCACATTTTATGTGTTGGTTTGGTATTTCCATTGTTTTTAGGGTCAGGTAAGCAATCAAGAAGAACATGAGCAAAAACCAGGAAAAACAGCAGGAATTCGAAAGAGTTTTTGAATGGAAACAGTGGTCTGACACGGTCACCCGTGTCACCTGACACGGCCCGTGTCAGGAGGATGGCAAGTGATGAAATTGTGTAGAAAAGTAGTGGGCTAACACGAGTGCCCGTGTCACCTGACACGGGTGCCCATGTCACCTGACACGACCCGTGTCAGCAAGTCTGAAGCAGACTGTGTTTTCATCAGACATATAGGGGGCCAACACGGCCGCCCGTTTCAGCTGACACGACCCGTGTTGGCTGAAGCGCTTCGTCTTCTAATTTTCTTAATTTTGTGACCTTTGTGATTCCTAAGGGTATTTTAGGTATATTCCTACCTTTGTGTTGGACCTTGGAGTATTTAAGACTTGTTTTGAAAAGGAAAAAGGGACTTTTTAGCGAGAGAAGAATTACACGATCAAGAATTGGAGAGATCAAGGTGATTGGGGAAACGAAGGTTTTCATGAGCGGAAGAAATTGAAGATCAAAGAAACCTATTATCTTGTAATGTCTAGTTTTTACTTTGTATTTTCTTAGAATAATATGAGTAGTTAAACCCCCCAATGCTAGGGGGTGTCCCTAATTTGAATATATAATGACTCTGATATTTGTATTGCAATAACATTTCCTTTGTTTTCATAACTGATTTGATCTCTAGCTATTCTTAATGCTTGTCCTGTCGGACCAACAGGGTTTGATTTTCGATTAACGGTTAGGTTGGACCGCCGTTGTTAATGCTTTTCTTTTGATCATTTTGTAGTAGATATCACCTAGGACTAGGGATACCCTATAGAAACCCGAATATTCTTGATAATTGGTTGTTTAACTTCATTTATAATTCTCTATGGACATAGGAATTAGGGTGGATGATTAAAGGTTGTCTCACTAAGGACTTAGGAGTAAATAATCTAAAGAATCAGTAGTTAGTTAGTTATAGTAAGTTGTTGCAGTGTTAATTCAGAGTTGTTACTGAGTCGGATCATACACTTCCCCTAGCATGTTACTCATATCTTCTTAAACCACTTAGTCAATTTCTCTCTTTTACTTGCAAATGTTTTTATAATTAAACCAAACAATCTCAAAACCCAAGTGGTTTTGTTCAACTGAATTACTACAGAACTTGTATTTCCTACGCAGTCCTCGAGATCGATACTCGGGGACATTCCATTTTATTACTACATTGGCAAAATAGTAAACATGTTCTTTTACCGATCAAGCTTTTGGCGTCGTTGCCAGGGACTGCCAAGATATAAGTTAATTGTAATTTAATTAAAATTTTGTTGCTCTGCGACCAAAATTTTATTTTCAGTTTATTATTATTGTTTTCATTCTATTACTACTAATCTGCACCTAACATTTTTATGCGAGGAGAATCCTCAGCTAATTTTTCTTTTGACGTAGATATTGAAAGAACTCTACACGCGAGGTGTAGATAAGCAAGACTGGCAAGTTCATAAGTAGAACCTTCAGCACCAGCACCAGAAGAAGAAAGAGTCTCTATTCATTCAGAGTATTCCAACTCAGGTTCAGACTAAGATAGAGATACTGTGAATATGGCTTCAGTTCCACCAGTAGAGAGACTACTTGGTGATTATGGTGGGGCTAATGCACTGGCTGGTAGGTTAACCATTGTAAACCAACCAGTGAATGTGGCAAATTTCCAGTTGCATTCGAGCATTATCAACAAACTTGAGAGGAAACCTTTCACTGGAAAGGTTAATGAAGATGCCAACAAACATCTACAAATATTTTTGACAATGAGCACTACTCTCAAGATAGAGGGGCACACTGATCAAGCAAAGAAATTAAGAATGTTTCTGTTCACTCTCTCTGAAGATGCGGAAGAGTAGTTTTACTCGTTACCCACAAGAAGTATTCCTACTTGGGAAGAGATTGAGCATACCTTTCTTAATGAGTATTTTACCGCCTCTGTGTATATTTGTAAAATATATGATATCATGAATTTTAAACAGAAGGAGGGAAAATCATTGGGCGATGCATATAAAAGGTTCAAACGGTTATTGGTTGCATGTCCTACTCATAACCTGGATCAAATTGAACAGATGAAAATGTTTGTGAATGGTCTCAAGATGAAGGCTAAGCAACTAATTGATATGGCAGCTGATGGCTCATCAAACTTTACAACAACCACTGGTATTAAGAAGATCATTGAAGCCATTGTTGCAAATGAGCATTTGGAACTATATGACCGTAGTGTGAGTAAACTGGAAGGAATGATTGATTTGAAGATGTCTACTCAAGTTGTGAAAATGGAAGATCAAATCAAAGCTGAAGTAGAAAGAAGGCTTAAAGAAATGAATGTAAGTACTCAATCTGTGGCTCAAGTTTAACCTATCCAAGCTGTGAGTTGTGAGATTTGTAGTGGACCCCGTTTTACTGTGCATTGCGTTGCGACTACTCAACAAATTGAAGAGATAAAGTTTCTAAAGCAGAATAATCCATATTCTCAGACTTATAATCCAAGGTGGAAGAATTATCCTAACTTCTTCTGGAAAGATCAGAATCAACTTCAATATTAACAACAACAACAACAGGCTCCTCAGAAAGAAGAATGGGAAATAACTATTGAAAATATGATAGCTCACAATATTCAATTCCAAGAAGAGACGCGGAATAATCAGAGGAACATCACAGCTACTATAAAAAAATCTTGAATTTCAGATGGGACAAATAGCCCAACAACTCTCCACGCATACTTAAGGAACCCTCCCGAGCGCGACAGTACTGAATCCAAAAAATCATGAGAATGTTAATACTGTTACCACAAGAAGTCATAGAGTCATGGAAGAAGAGGAAGAAAAAGAAACAAATGATTATCAGTGTATAAAAGTTGAGCTTAAAGTGAGAGAAAACGGGAAAGAACCAAAAAGAGTCTTACCACCTGTGAAGCCAACTGAAAGAAAAATAAAGAGGAGGTTAAAACAAAAACCAAGCTACCTTACCCTCAGAG
Source organism: Lathyrus sativus (assembly GCA_963859935.3). NCBI lineage: Eukaryota > Viridiplantae > Streptophyta > Magnoliopsida > Fabales > Fabaceae > Lathyrus > Lathyrus sativus. The sequence goes on along the minus strand of OZ012740.1, from coordinate 339,075,132 downwards.
AGTTACAAAGAAGGATCAGAAGGAGAAAGACTTTGAAAAATTCAGTATAATGTTCAAAAAGTGAGAAATCAATATGCCTTTTTTTAAGCACTCGAGCAAATGCCTTTGTACCAGAAATTCATGAAAAAAGTAATGGGAAAAAAACAATAATTGGTGAGGAGCAGAAAATTTCAACTGAGCAGTGTAGTGAAATATAACAAGGAAGGAGAATCCCCATCAAGTGGAAAAACCCTGGACCTGTAGCAATTCCTTGTATTATAAAAGATAGAACTTTCAAGAAGGTCTTTATTGATTCAGGTGCTAGTGTGAGTCTCATGCCTTTATCTATTTTCAAAAAGCTGGGTATTAGAAAAGTGAGTGATATGGGAACAAACTTGACGTTTTCCGACCAAACGACTAAGAGGTCATATGGGCTAGCAGAGGATGTAATGGTGACAGTTGATAACTTCACCTTCCTAGTTAATTTTGAGATTATGGATATTCCAAAAGATGAAGAGACTCCCATCATACTTGGCCGACCATTCATGCTTACTAGTCAGTGCAATGTTGATATTGAAAAAGGTACTCTAACCTAGAGATATTTTGATGAGGAAATAACTTTAAAAGTGTTGGACTTCAAGAAGCAAGGTAAATAGGAGGATAATCAACCTTCAGTTGGAATGATCAAAACAGTGAAAAAAGGTAAAAGTTCAAAACCACTTCTGGAAAAAGTCTCTGGTGTAATTTATCAGGTTGCAATATCTCAGGTGTCTAAGGCACATAGCGAGACTCCAAAATTCATTTGAGGAGTCAAGAATAGAAAAGTTGGATGTGATTTGATACATAAAGTTGCGTTTATCTGTAAACCTGACTGGTCCTTTATTGCGGAAAGGTCAAGCAACAAAGTGTGGAAGCTGAGATGCCCCCATGACAATGGGGAGCGATCCGTCGAGCCATGCGACGTTAAACGAAGCGCTACATGGGAGGCAACCCACGTTTTTAATGATTGATCATTTTCTTTTTATTGTTATTTTGTTTCGTTTGTAGGTAATAAACAAGACCTTATAAGTGCAAGCTAGGGTGTTTCATTACCCTCCAACTCCTAAGTAAGGATCTCTGTAAGTTGCGTCTCTTTCTCTCTTTTTTTAAAAATATTGAGGCCAATGTTTAGTTCGAGTTTGAGGGAGGATTTACTGTTTTGAGTTTTCATTTTAAGTATTTTTAGTTGTGCTAGTGTGCTTTTGTTTAAAAATTGCTTTGAACTCTCCCTGAATAAGGACCATAAAAATTTTTCTTGTGAATGATATCATGTGTGAAGTAGTTAGGAAAGTATATAGAGTTTGAGGGAAGAAAAGTTGAAACTAGGGAATTTGGGAAGATTTGGAGATTGAGGTATAACCTGAACACCCTAGATTCCCCTAGTCCAATGTGTATATTTGTGCCATAATACGTAGATTTGAGAAGTATTCCCCGATTAATTCATATTGATGGTCTGGCATGACTAAAAAGAATCACATGTATAAGGTTGATTGAGAGAATGACTTATGGCACCAAAAAATGATGAATAATGACGGTGAAGACAACTGGTCCTTCTATGTTGGGTAACCCTCACCCGGTTACTTAGCTTAACGGCAGTTGAATCTCTATAGTCGTCCCAAAGTGGACTATTAAACGCCAATGCGCAAGAAAACAGAATAAAGGTTCCTCGAAAAAGTCTCAATCAAATTTTGTACATGTGAGGTAAAGCGATCAAAAGTGCCTTAATATGATTATCCAAATGAAAGGGGTAGAAAATCAAAGAAAAGATTTAAGCCCAAAGCATAGTTGGAGAGGTGACTGAAAGGGGGATTTATGACCGTGGTTTTACCGCGATATGTGTTTGTGTAATACCTTCGCTAACAGACAATTACCAAGAGAACTAGTTTTAGTCGATCGAAACAAAGGCTCGCCTATGAGTATCAACACACCTTATGTTCACAAATATTTTTTATGTGTACCATTAGATCTAAAAAATATTTATCCAAGTTTGTTTCTTGAAGCCAAGCAACGGTTTAAGTTTGTGGGAGTTTGATCAGTGATTTTTATATGTTATTTTACCATGAGTTTTAGTTAATCGTCTTATATGTTTAGTTGTATTTTATTTTATTTTATCGCATTTTATGCGTTGGTTTGGCATTTCCATTGTTTTTAGGTTTAGGTAAGCAATCAAGAAGAACCAGAGCAAAAATTAGGAAAAAGAGCAGGAATTCGGAAGAGTTTTTAAAGGGAAACAGTGGCCTGACACGACCTGTGTTAAGAGGATGCCAAGAGATGAAATTGTGTAGAAAAGCAGTGGGCTGACACGGGTGCCCGGGTCAGCAGGTTTGGAGCAGACTGTGTTTTCATCAGACATCCAGGGGGCCAACACGGTCGTTTGTGTCAATTGACACGACCCGTGTTGGCTGAAGCGCGTCATCTTATAATTTTCTTGATTTTGTGACCTCTGTGATTCCTAAGGGTATTTTTGGTATTTTCCTATTACTGTGTTGGACCTGGGAGTATTTAAGACGTGTTTTGAAAAGGAAAAAGGGACTTTTTGTGAGAGAAGAATTACACGATCAAGAATTGGAGATATCAAGGTGATTGGGGAACTGAAGGTTTTCATGAGTGGAAGCAATTGAAGATAAAAGAAACCAATTATCTTGTAATGCTAGTTTTTACTTTGTATTTTCTTCGAATAATATGAGTAGCTAAACCCCTCAATGCTAGGGTGTGCCCCTGATTTAAATCTGTAATGACTCTGATATTGGTATTGCAATAAAATTTCCTTTGTTTTCATAACTGATTTGATCTTTAGTTATTCTTAATGCTTTCATGTCGGACCAACAGGGTTTGATTTTCTATTAACGATTAGGCTGGACCGCCGTTGTTAATGCTTTGCTTTTGATCATTCTGTAGTAGATATCACCTAGGACTAGGGATACCCTATAGGAACCAAAATATTCTTGATAATTAATTTCTTAATTTCATTTATAATTCTCTATGGACATAGAATTAGGGTGGATGATTAAAGGCTTTCATACTAATGACTTAGGAGAAAACAATCTAAAGATTCGGTAGTTAGTTAGTTATAATAAGTTGTTGCAGTGTTAGTTTAGAGTTGTTATTGAGTCAGATCACACACTTCCCCTAGCATGTTACTCACATCTGTTTAAACCACTTAGTCATTTTCTCTCTTTAAATTGCAAATATTTTTATAATTAAACCAAACAATCTCAAAACCCCAAGTGGTTTTGTTCAACTGAATTACTATAGAACTTGTATTTCCTACGCAATCCTCGAGATTAATATTCGTGGAAATTCCCTTTTATTACTAAATTTGCAAAATAATACACTTGCTATTTTATCGATCATAAATCATTTTAAACTAGAAGGTAACAACCAAAACGTAAAAAAAATTCAATCATGGAAGATGAGAAACATCTCAAAGGGGATTCATACCAAACATGTTTTAAAGTAAAATAAAAAGTGTTGAGGAACATTTTGGGTAAGATATGAGAACATGAAGCATATGTTCATTCAAGACAATTGATTTCAAGAGAGAACCTCATGTTAAGGGCAAGGTAACAACCAAGGTTTAAATGACATTTAAACATGCATCCACATATGATCATGAACTTAAGGCAATAACCAATCATGTAATAAAAAGGGCATATAAGCTCATACATCAAGTAAAGTTCATACAAGCAAGGTTGGGTGCATATAAGCAAGGTGTGTAAGGAGAATCAAGGGATTTAATCAAGAGAAGTCTCCTAAAAACCCTAAAAAGCATCATACTATGAATACACATAAATTTAAGGAAAATAAATCTTTTTGGAAGTTTCTTGACACAAATGGAAAATAGGCATCATCATGAACAAAATACAAAAGGAATGGAATCAAAACGATAAAAATCAAAGAAGTTATTATCAAATCCATTTGTGAAGGAAAACATAAAAAATAGGCATTAAAAAAATATGGAAATGCACTCAAAGGGATTTGAACCCACGCCACTAGGGTTACTACCCAAAACTCTACCCATCTGACTTGCACGCGCATTGTGAATAATAAAGGCATACATGTAATAAAATAGAAATCAAGTTGACCAATTAGAATAAAAAGAAACAAAAGGTCGGGGGGAATCAAACCCCATAACCTTCGCTCAACACAACATACAAACTCTCCTCCTTGACCAGTGGTGCTACGCCCTCATCCAATAAGTATATGTTTCAAAATCAATTTAAATTAGGGGCACCTCAAAATGGCCACCTGTCTCTACTGCGAAAAAAAGTGTCGGCAAAGACAAAAGAGTCGCCACCGTTCGTTATTTATCCCAACGATAGGGAAAGGAAACGAGCAGAGAAAACCTGACGAAAAGGGATAAGATTGGTCATTGCAACCAAATCTCGGGTTCGGGAGTCGGTTACGCAAGGGGAAGGTATTAGCACCCCTCACGTCCGTTGTACTCAACGGGATCCATGCTTGTGTTGTCTATCTAAAAGGTTGTTATCTATCTACACTAAAAGGTCTGGGACAAAAGGAAAAGAAAAGTGACTCGACAGAGCGTCGCAGCTCTAGGCCTACGTATTCCCTCGTGCAATGGGAAAGTCAGAGTCAACGTAGTTCAGCTAACTACGACTAAAGGATGGGGGAAGGTTGCTCGCCAAGATATTGCATCTTGTGCCTACGTACTCTTAACAGGTATGAGAGATCAGAGCTTACGTAGTTCAAGATAAAGAGGACCACAGGTTTGTCCGTCTGTTTTATCCGAGTAAGGTTAACAGGTAGTTCTAGCAGTTTAGTGTATGCAGCTCGCTCGTTAGAGACTTACGCGTTACCGTTTATGGTAGAACTAAGAGTTAACAACACTCTTTTATCTGAAAAGATTTTCTTGGATTAAAGGTCCCAAAGGACAAAAGGAAGTTTGACTGTTTGTTTTTGAAGACTTTTAAGAGAAGTGTTTTGAATGAATATTTGTAATTCATATCGTACTAGAGACTATGACCTAGGAACGAATGCATTGCATATCGCCCTAAGGGCGTATACTAAACACTCTAGGTAATTAAGGAGAAGCCCCTCACTTACCATTTCCCAAGTAGCTTAAGGCTCGTAACATACAATACTCATTAGCCTTTATTAAGTGTTTTATTATTGTTTGAAGATGAGAAGAGAGAAAGGACTCTAAGGGGAACTAACCAAAACCCTATTGTTATCATGCAAGATGGTCCTAAGGTTGAGTTTAGAAAGGGAATCTATCCTACTATTATCATGCAAAGGGCTGGAACCTAGTGTCTATCATCACTATCCTTAAACAAGGAAGTGAGAACCTAAGGGATCATGTCAATGGAAAGCAAAAACAGAGCTAAAATCATTAAGTAGATGAAATAGGAATGTGAATGGATGCGCATGCTATGCAACAATATAAGCAAGGGAGGACACCTTAACCTTTAATGCAAACAAGGAAAACATAAAAGAAAACAACACACAAGCAAAGGGAGGCAACCTCAACCTTTAGATGCAAACATGGACTTAAGAGAAAAAATGCCTACACATGCACTTCTATCCTAATGCACCAAATCAAACAACATGCAGGGGAGATGATGAACCAGATAACGAGAAAGCAAAAGGAGAACTAAACTCACTAAGTTCAATGTGTAAAGACACAGGAGTCCACAAAGGTTCAACTTCTTTATGGAATGCCCTTAGTTCTACCAAAGGAAGAACCGGGCTCTCACAAGAAGGACCCTAAGATTGTAGGACGGAGAAGGAGAATATGTGTACAAACAAAAGAGTCCATAAAAGGCTCAACTTCTTTATGGAACGCCCTTAGTTCGACCAAAGGAAGAATTGGGCTCTCACAAGAAGGATCCTAAGATTGTAGGACAAAGAGGAATGAGAAGAAGCATAGTGAGAACCAACGGAACCCACTATGTTCAATGTGTATCAACACAAGAGTCCATCAAAGGCTCAACTTATTTATGGAATGCCCTTATTTTAACCAAAGGAAGAACTGGGCTCTCACAAGAAGGATCCTAAGATTGAAGGACAAAAAAGAAAATATGTGTACAAACACAAAAGTCCATTAAAGGCTCAACTTCTTTATGGAATGCCCTTAGTTCTTCCTAAGGAAGAACCAAGCTCTCACAAGGAGGATCCTTTGATTGTTGGACAAGAGGAATGGAATGGGGAATAAGATGAGGGGAAGCACAATGAGGACCAAAGGAACTCATTATGTTCTACCAAACTCATCACATTCAATGTGTATCAACACAAGAGTCCTCAAAGGTTCAACTTCTTATGGAATGCCTTCAGTTCTTCCTAAGGAAGAACCAAGCTCTCACAAGGAGGATCCTTTGATTGTTGGACAAGAGGAATTAGAAGAAGAAGAAGATGTAGCAAGAGAATAAGCAAAGGAGTGGCAAAAGGATGGAAGTCATTCAAGGGTACTCACAAGGAAAGGCTAAAGGAAGCCTAAGTTAGGAGCAAGGTATGAACATGATTAAGACTTGAAATTCATCACACAAGTGGATTAAGGTGTCTACAACATGAATATGCAAGAGTTAGATTCACAAGCATTGCAAAGAGATCACACAATATGCAAACTAGGCAAGATGTAGAGGTTGAAACCACACAAATGTAGGCCAGAATGTAAAATCTACCAAAAATAGTAAAATGAATCTAAAAATTCTAAGTAAATTCCTAGGAGACCTCCCTGGTGTTAGGAACTAGGGGTCAAAATTTGAGAAGGAAATTCTAAGTCTAAGTATGCCAACAGAAGGCAAAGTCATGAGGTACCCTAAGAACAAGGCAAGAGGGAAGGGTGCTAAAGGATAAACCTAAACCCTAATCAAAAGGTATCTAAAAACAGAGAGAAAAATACTCAAAATCAATCAAAGTATCCATAATATGCACAAGAAATTTCATGAATTTATTTGATGTTTTGATCAATAAATAAAATCAAGAAGTGGTGATATGCAATTTTCTTATTTACAAGAACATATTAAAAAGAAAATGCAAAATTAAATTGGAAAATGAATTAAAAATTCAATTAAAATTTTTTAAAATCAAATTGCATGTAAAAGTATGCAAAACATATTTTTTCATGATTTTTGGGATGCATCAAGTATTTTTCATGAATTAAATGCAAACAAAATTAAAATGAAAAAAAGAATGAAAAGAAATTAAATGAATAAAAGACTAGGTGCAGAAAGCAGGTCTTCACGTGTAATTCTTTGGGCCAAGCTTGTGAGTGGGTGTGAAAAGAAGTTAGGCCCAATCCAAATCAGAGGTTCCACTTAATGAAACTCACCGTTTCATTTATTCTAGGTCAACACCTGAAATGAAATCATGGCCCTCTATTTAAAGTCAAGTCATTGGATCCAAGGGCTATGGAGATGACACGCACGTGCCTGAGCTTTAAACACAAGATGACCTAAATCCTAGTCGTCCACTGAAGTCTAAGTCAGTTAATCATATGGTCAAGAACGTGACACGCCAGCCTCAGATTTTAAACACAAACGGTGGGTGCAACGTGACCGTGGGATGGAGTCTAAGTCCAATGATCTGAGGGTTAATATGATGACACGCCAACATCTGGATTTAAAACACAAAAGGAGGGAGATGAACCAGACGTCGGAGCACGACGGCTCCGGTCGTCTTCTCCGGCAGGGAAGCTACAGTGGCACTTTCCAAAGTTCACCAAAATTCAAAATTGCTTACACCAATCTATTCGTCTCGTTGCCTACATCAAGAATCTATGGTTCATTTTCATGATAGGTCTCTAAACAAGCCTAACCGAATCCATCTAAAACTAAGGCGTCATCAAGAATCATCACGATCACTCTCCAAACCTATATAGAATCGTTCGTTAAGACTAGGGGAGCACGAATGTGCATTAATGACAGCCTATTACTTCCTATATAGAGAGAGCAATTTTGAAAAGTTACTTACTCAATGGAGCACCTCCATTGGGCCTTCAAATGGTGATGAAGCTTGACCAAAACTTCCAGAATCCTTCCTTGAACCTCCTTGGAGCCTTTAGCAACTTTGTTTTGGCCTGAAACTTGATGAATCGCAAAACTCGAATTTCAATTTTTCTTCACTTTGCTCTAACAGAATTCTGTTATTTCTTGATCCAAATTTTGTTATGAAAGCTTGTGGATGATGATGGAGTTATATACAATGGATCCTACTCACTTTGAAGCCCAATTAAAGCTTGCTTAGCCCAATTGCAAATCCAAAATTTTCTCACTTGAAGCTTCACCAATCTCATGAAAACAGAGCTTAAGTCAATGCTAAATTGATCCATTCATGTTTCTTATGATGTAAGGGATTCAATGGTGGGGATTAAACCCTTGTTTTGATCTTAATGGAGTGATTTGATTATGTACCTTCATCTTGAAGTAATCTTGAAAATGGCATGGTAAAAGAGCTCAATTTGCAATTCTGGTTTTGCCATCCTGTTTAGAATGTCTTTTGCACTCAAAATATGCACAAACTTGAATGAAATTGGTTCCATATGAATTAATTTGATTTTTGTACTTTTAATGCCTTTTCCATGGAAATTTCTTCATCAATCCTTCCATACAAGTCAATTCTATGACACGTTGATGTTTGATTGAGCAAATGACCACATTTGGGGCAACTTTCAAGTTTAAAAGATTTTCATTTGAGATGTGAAAAGTGGTGAAATTGACCTATAATGAAAAGTGGCCTATAATCAAACTTTCCCAAAATACCCCTGCCTTGCAAGCTTCATATCTTGAACTCTACAAATCCGCTTGAGGACTTCTAGTACTTTTTAGAAAGCTAAGATCATAAGGAAGAACTTTAATGTTTGGGTCAAGATGAGGAGAGACATCCTTCTAGGTCAAAAATGCCTTGGAAGTTGGTTGATTTTCATGGACCAAAATCACATTCATTTGATGACCTGTAACTTGTCTGCTTCATAACTTGAGTTCTAGAAATCAGATGAATGACTTCTAGTACTCAAAATAAATCTAATAACATTCTCTACAAGTCTCATGTTGGAGTCAAGATGAGATGAGACTTGTATCTTGAGTTATGTGGTCTTGAAGTTGGGCACTAAATAAGGGGATTTTACACTGTCAAGCTTAGAAACCCTAACTTAGCAACTTCTCACACTCTTGAGTATTGATGAATTGATCTTGGAACAATCTATTAGGTGTCTCAACACAATTTTACATGATCATAGTTGCTTGGAATTGAGCCTTAATCTCCTCCACTTACACAGTTGACTTGGGGTTGACCAGATAAAAACCCTAACTGCACCACCTTTGGTTGTGGCTTCTTGCACATTGAATAATGACTTTCACAAGCTCATCCATGCCTCTCAAGACATCTCATGAGCTCTCTCAAGGACTTTTACCCATATCCATGGACTTGTAAACTCTTGATGAACTTCATGGACCCCTAAGATAGGAAGGAATCTGAACCTCAACAGGTAAAACTGCTTCCATACCATAAACAAGAGAGAACGGGGTTGCCCCAGTTGAAGTGCGTACTGTGGTACGATAACCATGAAGAGCAAATGGTAACATCTTGTGCCAATCTTTGTATGTCACTATCATCTTTTGCAAAATCTTCTTAATATTCTTGTTGGCGGCTTCTACTGCGCCATTCATCTTTGGTCGATATGGAGAAGAATTGTGATCTTGAATCGCGTGCAAAGTTCAGTAATCATAGTATTGTTCAGATTAGTACCATTTTCCGTGATAATCCTTTTGGGGATGCCATATCTACATATAATATTATGCTTGATAAACCGAGCCACAACATTCTTGGTAACATAAGCGAACGAAGTTGCCTCTACCCATTTTGTAAAGTAATCAATAGCAACAAGAATGAAACGATGTCCATTGGAAGCTATAGGTTTGATCTCACCAATCATATCAATGCCCCACATTGCAAAAGGCCAAGGAGAAGTCAGAACATTCAATGGAACTGGAGGTACATGTAATTAATTAGCATATATCTGGCATTTATGACAAGTCTTGGAATGTAGATGACAATCAACTTCCATGGTAGACCAGTAGTAACCTGCTCTCAGAATCTTCTTTTTCATCATATGCCCACTAGAATGAGTAACAAATATCCCATCATGCATGTCTTCCATAATCTCCCTTGCTTCCTTCTTGTCCATACAATGGAGCAAAGTCGAATCATGATTGTGCTTATACAAAATCCCATTACTCAGGAAGAACTTGGCAGAGAACCTCCTTAGAAATTTCTTGTCATTGATAGATTCCCCTTCAGGATATTCCTGAGCTTCGAGATATCTTTTTACTTCGTGGAACCAAGGCTTTTCTTCTACTCCCTCAGTATCAACCTCATAACAGTATGTAGGTTCATAAAATCGATCAATAGTAATTCTAAGAGCTTCATAATCCCCCCTGATCTCAAACATAGATGCCATGGTAGCTAATGCATTTGCCAATTGATTCTCGTCTCGTGGAATATGTTCAAAAGTAATCTCTTCAAAATATGGAATCAAAGACAACACATGTTCTCTGTAAGGAATGAGATTTTGATGTTTTGTGTCCCATTCTCCTTTAACCTGACTAATTACCAGGGCTGAATCCCCATATACACTTAAGAACTGGATCTTCATCTCAATGGCAGCCTTGATACTCATGATGCACGCTTCATACTCAGCCATATTATTTGTACAATGAAAACAAAGTCTAGTAGTAAACGGTGTATAACAACCTTCAGGAGAGATAATTACAACACCAACGCCATTACCAAGTGCATTAGAAGCTCCGTCAAAAACCATAGTCCATCGGGATTCATGTTCGGGTCCGTCATACTGTCTAGGTTCTTTAGCAACAAGCATAATATCTTCGTCTGGAAACTCAAAATCCATAGTCTGATAGTCATCCACTGGTTGATGAGCCAAATGATCAGCTACCACACTTCCTTTAATTGCTTTCTGAGTGGTATACTGGATGTCGTATTTTGTCAAAATCATTTGCCATCTTGCTATTCGTCCGGAGAGGGCAGGTTTCTCAAATATGTACTTGATAGGATCCATATTTGAAATCAATAAAGTGGTATGAGTCAACATATACTGTCTTAGTCGGCGAGCAGGCCATGCCAAAGCACAACAAGTTTTCTCGAGCGATGAGTATCTTGTTTCACAATCGGTAAACTTTTTGTTAAGGTAGTATATTGCTTGCTCGTTTCGACCAGACTCGTCATGCTGGCCCAAAACACACCCCATTGAATTGTCTAGCACTGTTAAGTACATAATCAAGGGTCTTCCTTGAACTGGTGGCATCAGAATCAGAGGTTCTTAGAGATACTTCTTAATTTCATCAAAAGCTATCTGGCATTCATCGTTCCATTCCATTACTTGATCTTTCTTCAGCAACTTGAAGATTGGTTCACAAGTAGCAGTTAATTGGAAAATAAATCTTGCAATGTAGTTCAGGCGTCCCAAGAAACCTCTGACTTCCTTCTCAGTACGGGGGGCGGGCATATCTTGTAAAGCTTTTACCTTCGCGGGGTCAACTTCAATACCTTTACCACTGACAAAGAAACCCAAGAGTTTACCAGATCTAACTCCAAAGGTACATTTGTTTGGATTCAATTTCAACTTGTATTTCTTCAACCTCTCAAATAACTTATGCAGGTGGTCAAGATGTTCTTCTTCAGTCTGGGACCTGGCTATCATGTCATCAACATATACCTCTATTTCATGATGAATCATATCATGGAACAAGGCTACCATAGCACGCTGATAAGTTGCCCCGGCATTCTTCAAACCAAATGGCATCACCTTGTAACAAAAGGTGCCCCATTGTGTGACGAATGTAGTCTTCTCCATATCTTCGGGTGCCATCTTAATCTGATTGTAACCAGAGAAACCATCCATAAAAGAGAATACCTTATGTTGAGCAGTGTTTCTACCAAAACATCAATGTGTGGAAGCGGAAAATCATATTTAGGGCTGGCTTTGTTCAGATCCTTGTAATCCACGCACATACGAACTTTTCCATCCTTCTTCGATACTGGTACCACATTAGCAACCCATTGGGGATAAGAAGTGACAGCTAGGAATCCTGCCTCGAATTGCTTCATTACTTCAGCTTTAATCTTTTCTGACATATCTGGGTGCATACGACGAACTTTCTGCTTTATTGGGCGACAATCTTCCTTCATCGGTAGACAGTGAACCACAATATCTGTATCCAGCCCTGACATATCTTCATAAGACCAAGCAAAGATCTCCACATAATCGCGTAGCATTTAAACTAAGATGTTCTTAGCACTGTTTTCTAATTCAGCTCCTATCTTGACCTCTTTTCTGTCTTCCCCAGTTCCTAGATTCACAACTTCGATTGGTTCTTCATGTGGCTGTATAACTTTCTCTTCTTGCCGTAGCAGCCTAGCAAGTTCAGCAGGCACTTCACAATCTTTCTTATTTCCATCCTCGGCATGGTAGATCGGATTTTCGAAGTCATAATTAGCAATAGCAGAACTATTATCAATAGGATCCGGAGTGGATGAGGATCTGCATTTTAGTTACGTGGGTGTGTGTAAGAACACATAGCTTTTTTTTTTGAAAAAGAAAATAAAAAGAAAGACAGGGAGTGCAATGTTTACAAAAACAAAATGTCCAATGATTTTATTAATGAAGATATGCAAATGAAATTACAACCCTTAACAAGCATACCATTGTGCCATGGGAAAGGCACAAGACTTAAAAGTTTTTAAATTGTTCAAAGTTACAAGGCCAAAATAAAGAAAGACAAAAAAACATCAATTACTCCTGACTAAAGGAGATAGGAATGAAATCTTCAGCCTTCCAATTGTTGAGTCCATTTCCAACGGTGGGAAATATCCAATCGTCCAGGTTTCTGTCTTCATTAGAGTCTTCCACAATATTGACATTATCTCTCTGGATTCCTTGATTGGTAATACGAACAGCACGAGCACGATGAACAGCCTTCTGAGCCTCTGCAGTAAAACCCAAACCAAACTTGTCAGACTTGTAAGGGATGCCTGGAAGCTGACCCCTGATAGTAATACCACCTTCTTCATCTATAGCTCTAGCATCCTTCAGAGAGGCCATGGTAGGAGGTTTTCGGGTAACAACAAGAACTTTCTTAACAGCAGGAACATTCTGAAGAACCACTTCAAAGGTCTGGCAAGGAGTTTCAACAAATTCGCCCTCCATTTCTACATACCTGACATTATTCACGTGACTGACCATATACTCCTCTTCACCATAGATAGTGACAATCTTACCCTTCAATGGATACTTCAACTTCTAGTGTAAAGTAGAGGTCACAACACCTGCCCCATGTATCCAGGGGCGCCCAAGCAAGCAAGAATAAGCAGGGCGGATATCCATCACGTAGAAAGTGGAATCAAAAACCTGAGATCCTACTTTGATAGGGAGGTCGATTTCTCCATGTACCATTCCTCTTGAACCATCAAAGGCCCTCACCACCACATTGCTAGGTCTTAGTACATCATTTTTAGAGTTGAGCTTATCGAGAACAGCCTTTGGTAACACATTCAACGAGGAACTATTGTCCACTAGCACATGAGACAAAGTAGTGCCCCTACACTCAATGGAGATATGCAGAGCTCTGTTATGGTTTCTCTTAGCGGGAGTTAAATCATCATCAGAAAAGCCTAAGCCATTATCAGTCGTCAGATTAGCAACACAATTCTCAAACTGGTCCACAGAGATCTCATGTGTTACATGAGCAGACTTTAGAAACTTCACCAAAGCCTTAGCATGGGGTTCAGAGCACAGTAGTAGAGACAACATAGACATTTTGGAGGGAGTATGCCCCAATTGTTCAACAACATCATAATCACTCTTGTGTAAGAGACGACTGAAAAGATCAAAAGGATCCAAGAAAAGACGTGTTTTGAGAGTTACAGTGGTGACGGGTGTTGGTCGAGCTTTGAAGTCTCGGAAGCACACACTGTGTTTTGTTGATCTGTATCAGAGTGGCGCAGCGGAAGCGTGGGGAAAGTAGCATGTTAGACTGTTTTACCGCTGTCACTTGTGGGAATTGCATGATGTGTTCATGTGTCTAAGCTAAGGAAGTACATTGATTCAGATGGATAGGGTACAAGTGAGAGAAGATTTGACTGTTGAGGCATTGCTAGTTCAGGTTGATGAACGAGAAGCAACTTCGAGGTAAAGGGATTCCTTTGGTGGAGGTAATTTGGGAGATTAGGATGTGAGAGTCGTATCCTGAGTTGTTTGAATCAGGTAACATTTTCGAGGAAGAAAATTTCTAAAGTGGGGGAGGGTTGTAACAGCCCAATTTTCAATAATTGATTAATTGTACTAATTAATTGGTTTATGTGATTTATTTGATTTAAATGAATTCTTGGATTTAACTGACTTATTCTAATTGGTAGAATAATGTGGGTTTACTAGATATTCTCTAATTGATGATGAGATGGGATATTTTATGAGAAAATGAATTGGTAAATATTTGGAGAGAAGAATTATGATAGAAAGAGATATAAAAGAAAAGTAGAGAGAAAGGAAAGGGAAAGGAAAACATAAGAGAAAGAAGAGTGGAAAGAAAGAGGAAGAAGAGAAAAGAGGAGAAAAAGGGGAAAAGCTTGGAATCATCAAGAACGAATTCTAGCTTCCGATTAATCAAGGTAAGAGGGTGAAATGTTGTTATCTTACCAATGTATATGATTATGTATGTGTGTGTTTGGATTTGTTTGGATGTTTTCATCTTTTTCCATTCTAGGGCAGAAATGGATTTAATCGATAGAGTTGATGTTTGAACGGTTAAAATCTGGAATAAATTGCGTAGTTTAGTCGGGTAATGTTTAGCCGTGATTATTGGATTTCGTTTGATTGAATTTGGTTGAATTTGTGAGTTTTGACATTTTTGGACAATTGGAGGTTAAGATTTTGAATGAAAATCGGAAGTCGTAAAAATTGTGTTTTATGATCCTAACTTGTTACTATATGATTGGTAATGATGAGTAGGTATTTAATCGGGAGAAAATAATTAAATCGGTCGGGTTTTTGGGGGTTTTGGGCATAAACTCGTAGCTTGTTTTTCCAAATTTTTTAGGCGTTAACCGGTTAACACTATGGGTTAACCAATTAACGGTATAAAAATGGCCTAAAAACTGAGTTTTTGGAGGCGTTAACCGGTTAACCATATCTGTTAACCCGTTAACACTATAAGTGTGAGAAAATATTATTTTTCAAAACTTTAAAAATTCATAACTTCTTTACCGTTTATCGGATTTTGTCGTTCTTTATATCAAACTGAAGCAAATAATATGTTCTATAACTTGGTGAAAAGAAATATTATTTTTAGACGACTTTTAGACAATTTTACCGATTAATCGAGATTAATTATTTTAAGTAAGTGAGGCTTAAATAATTAGAGCGTTCGGTTGCCGTTTGGCATGATGATGTGAATGCATAATGATTTCTATGCGATTGTATGTGAAGAATGCATGAGAACATAATGTGAATATGTGGGCATTGCTTAATAAATGTTGTCTTTTGACAAATATATGCATTGTTAAAATTGATTAAAAATGCATGATGATTTGTGATGAGGTTCGTTGCCGTTCGGCATAATATTGTAAATAATGCATGAGAACATATTGTGAATATGTGTGCATTGATTGAAAGTGTGGTGGTGGTATTAAATTGTGAATGCATATTGATTGTATGCAATATTGTGAGTAATGCATGAGAACATATTGTGAATATGTGTGCATTGCTTGATAATAGTGATGGTGTTGAAAGTATGAATACTTTGATTAATATAGAATATGTGTTGCATGTGCAATCATGATATAATTCTTGTGTGATGAATTATTTGAGTATGCATGAAATTAAGATGCGAGAACGGTCTTAAGTGCATATGATTGTTTTATGATAATATGTATAGGTGTAAAACTCGTACTCACTGGGGTAGAATAACAAGATGTTGTTCCTAGTGGAGTAATCATTGGGGTAGAATGACAAATGTTGTTCCTGGTGAGGTATAGTGGCATGGTCGTATACAATGGGGTAGAATGACTAAGATGTTGTTCCTAGTGGAATAATCACCAAGGTAGAATAACAGAAGATGTTGTTCCTGGTGGGGTGCTCCCTGGGGTAGAATAACTGAGATGTTGTTCCTAGTGGAGTATATGTGATATAGTCGTACGCACTGGGGTAGAATGACTATGATGTTGTTCCTAGTGTTGGTGTTCACTGGGGTAGAATGAATATGTATCGTTCCTAGTGAAATGATCACCGGGTTAGAATGACCGAGATGTTGTTCCTGGTGGGGTACAGGTGATGTACCCATAATCTAAAATGGAGATTGATGAGAATTAATGGGTTTATATGAGTCACATGGCATAACTATGAGTGTGATATGAAAGTATGCATGTGTGCAATTGTGTATGACTTGTGGAATTGAGAGTTGTGAATAAGCATGATTGTTTATGTTTATATGAATTGTGGTGAGTTAAACATAATGTGTATGTTTATGTAGATTGATTGAAACTATGGATGTGTGCATGATGAATATGCTTGGTGATTATCCATATTCGTATATATATATTGTGATGTATATGATGAGTTATGATAAATTGTGGTGAGAAATGTGGAATAAGTGTTTTCTATGCTTGTGTACATATATATGATTATATGCATCGTTATTATGATAATATTTCTCACCCTTCTACTGGATTGATGTCCTATCTGGCATCATGCAGGTATCAAGAGTAGAGCTGCTTGTAGTTGCGAAGTCGTTATTGGTGTAGATGTTTAGTAATTCAATTATGTTGGGTCGATTCGTGCTCTGGTCATGTAACACTGGGATCGCTTAGTGTATATTTTGAAATACATTATGTACTCTATGTTATGATTTTGTATTCATTGGAGTATTATGATGTTGACCTTGGAGCCTAAGTTATGTTGAAGTATGTGATGAATCTGAGTATTCTGTTAAGAGAATTATGCTATAAAATGAATCCACTGCTACATGCAAAGTGAAATTGTGAGAACCATGATTATTTATTATAAGTGTTAATGAGCATGACAGGTGTTTTGATGTTTTGAAAAGTTATGTGTGACGCCCTTTTGTGAATGCATGAAATATTACTCTGATTATTCATATATTTTCCGTGCGGTTTAGAAGGGTGTTACATTAGTGGTATTAGAGCAGATCGGTCCGTCCGACCAAGTTATCGAATGTTGTTTGTTCCCTTGTATGTCACATGTGTGTGAAAACACTGTCGTTACCTGTTTGTTGCCTAACCTTTGTCTGTAGAAGTGGGAATGGTTCAAGTGGGGGAGAAACTTGTGTTTCTCCAGGATGCTGCAAGTGTGGAGTTGTACCTCAGTGTGTGGTTGAACGCTCTTATAGTTGGGATTGTGTTGGAGGGGATAGATGTATCTTGCAAGCTTAGATGGCGTGATGCAGTGAATTGTCTTAAGTTAAGCTTAACAATTGTTTTGATGAGTCGGCACAAGACAGTGTTGAGATGTTTAATTTTGTTGGGAATTTTAAGTGTTAATGAAAGTGGGAAGTTGGCGGTTTGCCGAATAATTGTGGTTGTCTGGGAAGTTATCCTGACAAGATAGTGGTACACAACCAGGACGTGAAGTGGAGTTGTGATTGACTTAGTTGCGGAAACTAATCCGGTATTGAGAGCTCCATATTATATGTCTATTTGGATGGTCAAGGAATTAAATTGATTGAGTAGTTTTGATACTTGTGTCTGGTGTGTGTGCTACGAAAACAGAGTGTGAGGTCGAGTATATTAAGGGGACTTATCTGACAAGTGATTTAGAGTTGGTTGTTGTTGTGTTTGTGCCGGAGTTGGAGGCTTCAATTGTTTAGTTGAGATTTGAGATGGTTGGTGATCTTACGAGATTAAGGTATTTGTTTGATTTGAAAGAGTTCAATATGAGGCAGAGGAAATAATTGGAAATCTCTGTATATACAGATGATGATGGTAATGAAGTTAGAACTGATTAAGTAAATTCGGGATATGAGTTTGGTCTGTGAAGAGATTTCTTATGGAGTTGAGCTTTGTATGTTGAGACCGACTATTGGTATTCTTGATGAGATGCCATCGAATATTATGTCAGATGGGAATCTGAGTTCTTCATTGAGATTTTGGAAGAGTTTTGCAGACGCTTTGAATGTCATGTTGAAGTTGGATTCTTTCTAGCATCCGTGGACGGATGGGAAAACAGAGAGAACTATCCAGTATGTAGAGGATTTGTTGAGAGCTTGTGTGTTGGATCAAGATGGATCAGGGGGTAGATAATTGTCGCTGATTGAGTTTACCTACAATAACCGTTTTCATTCTAAGTATCAAAATGGCATCGTATGAGGCTTTGTATGGTAGGAGGTGTAGGACTCCTTTGTGTCGATGTGTGTCCAGCGAGAGTGTTGTACTCGGACCTGTCACACCCTCATTTTCACCTTTAGCCTTTATACCCTACATTCACCATATCATACATCGTTCTATTGCATATCGAGCATGTGGGTTCACAAGGTAAGGATTGGGTCGATTTGTTATTTTCCATTTTGTCGCTACTGCGAAAATCGGCGCCGGCTGAACAGAAGAGTCGCCACCGTGCGTTATTTATCCCACGGGAGGGAAAGGAAACGCTCAGAGTAAACCTCGCACAACACGGGAAAGGTATGGTCATCGCAACCAAAACCTGGGTTCGGGAGTCGGTTACGCAAGGGGAAGGTATTAGCACCCCTCACGTCCGTCGTACTCGACGGGATCCACGCTTGTTTTCGGGTATGGATTGTTATTCTATCTAAACTATGGGTCGAGGGTTAAAAAGAAAATAAAATGAAAATAAAAATGACTCGGCAAAGTATCGCACTTTATGCCTACGTATTCTCGCCTGGAACGAGAAATCAGAGTCAACGTAGTTCGCCTACCTACGGGAAAGGAGGGGAAGGTTGCTCGCTAGGATATCGCATCCTATGCCTACGTACTTCCACACAACATGGAAGATCAGAGCAAACGTAGTTCGGGCCACGTACGACACAGGCTTATCTTGGTTGCTTTTATTCCTTCTGAAAAAGGTTTTTTTATTAGCAGTCCCGGCGGACAAAAATGACGTCTCGATGAGTTCACGTTTTTTTTTACGGAAGAAGTGTCTTTTATTGTATTTGAAATTTTATTGTATTTTTCTGTTTGTTTTGAGGGAGAAGAGACAGAACTCTAACCTGTGGTTGCGAAAGGGAAACAAACTAACCTAATGTTATCATGCATGGGTCAGGACCTAGTGTCTATCATGCTCCTCTCTTGCACAGAGAGAAACAGAGATCCTACGGGATAGGCAGAAACAGAAACAATACCAGATATATACAGTAAAGCAGTAAAATGCATGGATGCAACAGTACAAGCGAGGCAAGGGAGTCCCACTCAACCTCGAACCTAGAAAACAATAGGCAAAAGTGAACAGACTTCACTTTCAACCCAGCAGGGTAGACAGCAAACAATACAGTCCAGAAAACCAATCAATACATCAGCAATAAAATACAACAGCAAAAGAAACAGCATCAGCAGCTCTGAATCAACATCTGGCTTCAAGTAATCTCCAATCAGCTACAGGCTTCAACAAGCATCAGTCTCCATCTCCATGACCTTTAGGCAAGGGCTTTGATCATCATTCTTCCATCTGCAATGGCTTTTCTTCAAGCTCAAACCTCCAGGATGAGGGATCAGTCACAAGAGTGGATTGGGTGTTAAGCAATCAGTTGACTACCAAAGGTGGTGAACAGACTGCTTCTAACGCAAAAGACATTTTCTCTCAAGAGTTCTATCTCTTAGACACTATCACCAAGCCTTCCAAAGGAAGGGGGTGAGTGTCTTAGAGAGACTCTGAATCACAGAGAAGAATGGATGCAGACAAGGCAATCCATGTTTGAGAAACAAACTTTCTAACCTAGAGCTCTGCCTAGCTCCTAAACCCTAGTTCCTCAGCATCTGCTAGCAAGAATCTTCTCCTCAACTCTGGCAGTTGATCTTCAATCTTTGAATCTCCAATGGTCTTCATCTTCACAAGTCTTCAGCTTCCCCAGGTTCCCAGACAAACCCAATACCCAAGCAAGCAAGCAATAATCCCCAGAGGGCACACCACACCAGTCAATCAGATATACAGACAGTATTAATAGCAGTAGGGGAATCCTGACTTTTTCTAAGGGGATCTAATAACTACCCATAGCCCCTATAGTCCCATAACTAGTCTATTCAAACCCTAAGTCCTAAGGGAAATGAATTGATTCTCCTAAGTCATCACCTAAAAAAAACCCTAATTTGTTCATGATGTTCAAACCTATTTTAATCACCTAAAATTAATCCCTAAAAATGGGAACTAAATTGAATCTACAAGTCCAATATCTAGTCTAAACAATATAAAAAGAATGAACAAAAAATATAAAAGCATGTAATAGAACAAAAATTAGCAAAACCATGCATGAAATGAATCTATGTAAAATGACATTTATTTAGAAAATATGAAAAAAATATCAAATAAAAATAAAAATGCAATTTTATTTTTCTATAATTTTCTACACATCCTAAAGTAAATGATGTAAAAAGAATGAAGTGAAAATGATTTTTTATGAATTTGTTATGAATTTATGAAAATTGGTAAAAATTAAAGTGAATTAAGAAATTAAATTGAATTAAAATGAGGGAGGGGGGTTAGAATAGTAGGCGCATTCAGTGAAAATCAGGATGGGCCAGCAACCAGGGGGTGCGCGTAGCACATTGATTAAGGCCCAGAAAACTAGCTCAGAATACCATACAAGCTGGGGGTGAGAATAGAAGGGAAATCACGTGCAAATTGGAAATGGGCTTAAACCTGGGGGTGGTGATATCAATCTCATTCAGGCCCGCCCGTTTCAATTAATGAAACGGTGCGTTTTGGCACCAACTCACTTCCCTCCAAAAATCAGATCAAATAAGAGCCATCCGATCACTCTCTTAGTCAAAGGTCTAACACCAAATAAACGGCCATGATTTCGTCTCCTTCCTTGGATCAACTGAATTAGGGTTTGGACTCCATGGCCACCATGCACGAGCAAACTTCCATCCCTCTGTTCTCATTCTACATGCAATGAATCAACACGCTATAAACATGAAAGATGCTCAGAATTCTTCCCTCTACAATCCTATGGTCCTAATTTACTTTGAAACTCAACACATCAACAAACCCGATAGCAACAACTTCTGACTCCATGAAAGCACTCTGCAACTCACCATCACCATTCTCCATCAAACCTATCCTAATCTGCTCTATGCATCATGGTGATTAACCTGCGCTATCAAGCTAAGATCCTAATGCATTCTACCACAAGTTTCAAACCCTAACAGTTTCTACCACCTGTTAACAATGGTCTCTATTCAGCCTCAAATTCATCCTAATTACTCTACTAACCACCTAGATCATATCTAAACTAACAACAACATGTTAAACCAACTAGATCAAGCTGTGTGAATGAAAACATACCTGGTGCAAAAGCTTGCAAACAACTATGGAATATTGAGGATCTGAGGCTTCCAAGGCTTGGATCTTGATCAATTAACTCAGGGATTGATTCTGTATGCAATACTTTGATGATTCCTGGCTTGAATTGTGTTGTCCAATGGAAACTTCAATTTTGATGTTCTTGAAGAAAGTGCTCGAAAATGGATTCTAACCACCTTGTTCTTGATTGAATTCTACTCTATGATGATGAATCAATAGAATGAAGTTGATTTTGATGATAATTGGTGAAGAATTTGAGGAATTGGAATGAAACTTCAATGAAAAAGAATGAGAAAGTTTGTGAAATTCTTGGTGAAAATGAAGCCAACCCTTGATCAATCCTCATTTCATGAATATATAGACCTCATATGAACATTCTAGATCCATCTTACACATTCCCTTGCTTTCCAACTTTGATCCATTTTGGTCATGTTTCTTCAATTACAAGTAACCAAAGATAACTTTCTTTTTTCCTTCTAAACTCAAAAAAGTGTTTGAACCATTGTTCTTAGAATTGCTTTTCCATTCAAAATCATATATTGGAAGTCTCCATTTGGACTCATAAATCTCCCAAACCATTTTTCACTTTGAATTTCTTTGAATTATAAGCCATTTTAGTTCAAATTTTGACCAATTATGCAACTTCATGTTATGAGCTTCTCCAATAATTTGTGACCTTCTTTCTAGACTTAAAATCCCATTTGGATCAAGTTTGATGTTGTAAGTTTTTCCATTTGAGGCATCCTTGTATGAGTTTTGGACATAGGTTAAAATGACTTGTAATTCACAAATGCCCAAAATACCCTTTGCTTGCCAAGACCATAAGTTGAGTTCTCCACATCATATGAAGGCATGCCATACCATTCTAGAAAGCTAAGACAATGAGGAACAATTCTTATGTTGACAAAGAATTCATTTGAAATCTCCTTGAGGGGTAAAAATTGCTTGGAAGTCAAGTCACTTTCACAGACAAAAATTCAGATACCTCAGATGACCTGTAACTTGAAAGGACCATAACTTGAGTTCTATAAATCTCCTTGATGTCTTCCACCACTCAAATTAAAGGTCTTGAGATCCTCTACAAGTTTCATGTTGGCCAAGAAGCCATTTGAAGCTAGCATTTTGACTTATCTTGCTTGGAAATTTGACCTAAACTAGGGGATTTTACAGAGAAACCCTAATTTAGTAACTCCTCTTCTCCTTGATTTCTCTTGAATTCTCCTTGTCATATCTCCATATCCTTCTTCATATGTTCAATGATGAACCCCACATCTCTCCAATAGACTTGAATGCCCTTTAAATCAGTCAATTGACCTAGGATTGACCTAGGGTTGACCCAGATGAAACCCTAGTTGACTGCCTTCAGCTATAGCTCTTGTGCTCTCATCAATGACTTGTCTCCTTCTCCAAATGACTTTCTAAGTCTCTCATAATGTCTAGATACTCTCCATGCCTTCAACTCACAGCTCACAACCCTCTTGTTGATCCTCAGATACCCTCAGCTAGGAGATGGACTCAAGGCTTGATCTGCTGAACTCTTTGCTTTCAAATTCTTTCCTGATGACTTGAATGGGATTGAATTGGGATAATAACCTCTTGATAGGCTTCTAGAGATGAAAATAATGATTGGTCCCCTGTTGAATGACTTGCTATGCTTATGCTATGCAGATGGTTAGTCTATGTACATGACTCTATATGCAAATGCTAATGACATTGAAACATAAACCAAGTGAATAAGGTTGGGCAAATTTTAGGGTGCAACAGCTGCCCCTATTCAAGCGACTTGGACCCGATTGGGTGAAGAGCCCGGAGCCTTCAGACATTCGCGGTACGAGACGGTTGAATACTAGTGAAACCAGAAATTTGCCAACCGCAAAACTAAATTGCGCTCCTGCTTGGGGAACGATATTCATCAGCTGAATCTGACTGTTACAGCAACCCATTGATCTCGTGCGACTGTGCTGGGGATTGTCTTCATCGTTCTGAAGAGGATTCTGTCATAACAGATTGCTTGCTTGTCCACGTTAGGACTCTGTCTGTCGTCAATACGAAGAAATCTCAACTAGAACCTGTCCACGTTAGGACTCCATTTGCTGTTAACCCAGAAAATCTCGGCAACTCCGCTGGGGATAATTTGTCTGCATTTCCATAAACTGAATCGTCCACGTTAGGAATAACCTTCTTCCACGTTAGGAGTAACACTTGTCCACGCTAGGAATCATTTCTTCTGTATCTGTCCATGTCAGGACTAACCCTTTCATCTTTCCACGTCAGGAATCAATCTTCTTTCCGCGTAAGGAGAACTATATCGATCTGTCCACGTAAGGACTCCAATACCACTTGACATGTCCGCGTCAGGACTCCAATCTTTCCACGTAAGGAATCCAACTTTGGTTCTGAACCTGTCCACGTCAGGACTCCACTTTTCTTGCATCTGTCCACGTAAGGACCTCAATTTCTCCGCGTAAGGAATAAACTTCTTCTTCCACGTTAGGAATATCTTCTTTGATCTGTCCGCGTCAGGACTAAACTCTTCCACGTCAGGAATAATCTCTTTCTTTCCACGTCAGGAATCTACCTTCTTTCCACGTTAGGAATCTCCTCTTGATATGTCCGCGTAAGGACTCTAATCTTTCCACGTAAGGAATACCAACTCTTTCTTGATATGTCCGCGTAAGGACTCATTTTTTTCGCGTAAGGAATGCCATCTTAACCTGTCCGCGTAAGGACTTCACTCTTTCCACGTCAGGAATGCTGTCATTTCCACGTAAGGAATCCTCTTCTGATACGTCCGCGTAAGGACTACATCGTCCACGTTAGGACCCACTTCTCCACGTTAGGAATAATAATTTCTTTGATTTGTCCATGTCAGGACACTGATCTCGTCTTGATTTGTCCACGTTAGGACTCAGGCGTCTTCGACTCGCTGAGGAAATAAGACTTGTCCACGTAAGGACTTACACCCTCGTCTGATCTGTCCGCGTCAGGACACCAATACAAAGAGTAATCACTTTTGTCAACGTCATGACTTCCCTATTCCACTAATTTCGAGAAACCGAATCTGCCCACGATAGGACTAACACACCTCACCAATCCAGGGAAATAAACCTGTCCACGTTAGGACGCCCACTTCTAAAGAAATCCCGTCAATATAGGAATAAATTGTCCGCGTCAGGACTTAGTTCTTCAATGATCCTCACCCACAAAACTCCTTCGCACTGACGTAACAGCGACTTTGAGATGAACTCTACTGGGGATGACTGGAAACCAACTATCGGACGCCTGCTCTGATAACCGGCGGTGGCCTCTGAAATTCTGACTCCTGGAACCTGTTGATGACAAACAAACTCTGCTTGGGGATAAGGAGACATTTATCCTGGCAACTCTGGTGGGGAAAATAAGAGACATTTGCATAAACGACTCTGTTAGAGACAAAGAGAATCTCATCATGCTGACCCTGTGGGGGAATACCGCCGAAACTGACATTATCATTGGATGTCTCATACCGAAATCTTGACTGTTTAGTAATTCATTTGAGCAAGGGCCCTCTCCACCTGAACTGCTAGAGTACAGAAACTGCTTCAGCAAAATAAATGCTGGAAGGATAATGCCGACTCCGCTGGGAATAGCCAGATGCTACAGAATTATTCCAGCAAAATAAATGCCGGGAGGGTGAAGTCGACCCTGCTGGGAAGTTGGGAGCTTGAACCAAATACCCCTTTGAGGTAAACCCCTGCTGGGGAAAATGACTTTGCTGAGGAATAGCAGGTATGCCAAGTATGATTGGACTTCTCTGCTGGAACGTGAACTGATGTCACCAGTATCTCTGACAAAATAAATGACAGGACCCACCATCAACTCTGCTTGGGAGAGTCTTAATCTTCGAATTCCACTGGAAGGAATGAAAACACTTGCAAAGAGAATTCCGCTGGGGATGGGATGATTCTCTTGGGGAAAATTAACTGACTCCACTGGGGGGAGTGCCTGACCCTGCAGGGAAAGATGAACCTGTCTGAATACAGCCTCACGATCTTGGAATCGCCAAACTCTGTTGAGGACGAATAACTTTTCTGGAGCACGTCCTTTGGATAAGCTACGGCTAGCTGGGAAATTCTATCCTTCTTCAGGAAGAACATGCATGACCTGCGTGGGGATCAAGTCTTTCGTTACCGCAATCTTTTGACCATTTTCCTCGTGTGGTTATGAAACCTGCAACAACACAAACAAGACACGACAAGCCTATGCAATCAAATCGATTCAGGTTAGTGACGTTATTTTCAGTCAATTCAAAGCTTTAACAATTGTTGGCAAGGGCCAATGATGTTATACTCATGCTAGTTTCATCAAACTTAGGCGTTTTATCATGCACAAAACAGTAAAGAACAGGCATCAAATACTGAATAGCATATTTTCATTGATTGGGCCCCTGAATGGGCGGAGTTTTTGTACACGGGATGTAACTCCTGAAAAGAGGAAGCTACGCAAAGCAAGTACATAAGTATGCACAAGAAGCATGAATATTTTGACAAATTAAATTTTGTACACATGTCGGCAACGGGATGCAGATGAACACCACGAACTGATCCTCCCATGACTCATCCGACTCTAATACTTTTCCCGGTATCCCCACTTCTGAAGAGGTCGTATCCGATAACTGGCTCCTCAAATATATTCTCCCGCATTGATGCTCATTGCAATATCAAATTCGGACCGCAGTCATTTGCTTTTCAAATCCCTAACTTTTGCGTGAACCGCCCTTTACGGGTTTTCAGTTCACCGGGATACCCTTTTTTGCCGAAGCCGCCCAGTGTAGGTTTTCAACTTCGCGGGTGTACATTTTTTCAATTTTATCCCTCTTTTGCCCGAACCTTTCATTCTGTTTTTGGCTCGCCAGGATGCCCCATTTTTGCCTGGACTCTCTTTTTTTATCCAGCGGGTCTATTTTAAGCAAAGTATTTTTTAACTGCGTCCGAATTCACAGGTGACGCAAAGTCTTCTCCGTCCATGGTGGACAACAACAACGCTCCTCCTGAAAAGACCTTACTGACAACGTATGGCCCTTCGTAGTTGGGGGTCCACTTGCCCCTGTGATCTGCTTGCGGCGGGAGAATCCTTTTCAGCACAAGGTCGCCCGTCTGAAAGCTTCGCGGAAGTATTTTCTTGTCGTACGCTTTCTTCATTCGTCTTTGGTACAAACGACCGTATGCCAGAGAAGCTAGCCTCTTCTCATCCATCAAACTCAGTTGGTTCAATCTATTCGTTACCCATTCTGCCTCGTCCAGCTGAACGTCTCGCAATACCCTCAGAGAAGGGATCTCAACCTCTAATGGTAATACCGCTTCCATTCCGTATACCAACGAGAACGGAGTTGCCCCGGTTGATGTGCGTACCGTCGTACGATAACCGTGCAAAGCAAAAGGTAGCATTTCATGCCAATCTTTATAAGTCACCACCATTTTCTGAACAATTTTCTTGATATTTTTATTGGCCGCTTCGACAGCGCCATTCATCTTGGGTCGGTAAGGGGAGGAGTTGTGATGTTCGATCTTGAAATTCTGACAGAGCTCCTTCATCATTTTGTTGTTCAGATTTGAACCATTATCCATGATTATCCGCTCGGGAATCCCATATCGGCAAATGATATCTCTCTTGATGAATCTAGCCACCACTTGCTTCGTTACATTTGCGTAAGACGCCGCTTCCACCCACTTGGTGAAATAATCGATTGCTACTAGGATGAACCGATGCCCGTTAGAAGCCGTCGGCTCGATCTTTCCGATCATATCGATTCCCCACATCGAGAATGGCCATGGAGATGACATCACATTTAGAGGACTCGGAGGCACATGTATCTTGTCAGCATAAATTTGGCACTTGTGGCACTTCCTTGCGAACTTGAAACAATCAGTTTCCATTGTCAGCCAAAAATAACCTGCCCGCAGCAGCTTTCTCGTCATAGCATGCCCACCAGCATGCGTACCAAAGGCACCTTCGTGAATTTCCTCCATGAGAAGCTTTGCCTCTTTCTCGCCTACACAACGCAACAACACCAAATCGTGGTTTCTTCTGTACAAGACGCCATCCGGATTCAAGTAGAAATTACCCGCTAATCTCCTGAGAGTCTTCTGATCTTGACTGGATGCCCCAGCCGGATACTCTTTATTCTTCAGGAAATTAAGGATATCAAAATACCACGGTTTGTCATCAGATGCTTCATCAATAGTAAATACATAAGCTGGCCTGTCCAACCGAGAGATAGTGATTTGGGGAGCTTCGTTCCAGAAGTTGACTTTGTACATGGAAGACAAAGTGGCAAGGGCGTCAGCCATTTGATTTTCTGCCCGCGGCACGTGATGCAATTCAACTTTGTCGAAGAAAGGCAACAATCTCCTTGCATAATTCATGTAATGTATCAAATTGGGCTGACGTGTCTCCCATTCCCCTTTGATCTGATTCACCACCAGAGCTGAGTCTCCGTATACGTCTAGATTCTTGATTCGCAAATCAATGGCTTCTTCAAGCCCCATTATACAAGCTTCGTATTCGGCCTCATTGTTGGTAACGGCAAAGGTCAATCGGGCAGTAAACGGGATGTGCGACCCGTGCGGCGTGGTGATAATTGCCCCTATTCCGCTACCGTAAGCATTCACAGCTCCGTCAAAAATCATCTGCCATTTGGACCCCAACTCTGGTCCCTCGTCTGGCAACGGCTCTTCGCAATCCTTCATCTTTAGATACATGATATCCTCGTCAGGAAAATCAAATCTCATCGATTGGTACTCTTCAATAGGCTGCTCCGCCAGATACTCAGACAGCACACTCCCCTTTATAGCCTTTTGCGAGACGTATTGAATGTCATATTCAGTCAAGACCATCTGCCAACGGGCAATTCTTCCTGACAACGCCTGCTTTTCGAATATATATTTGATTGGATCCATCTTCGAGATGAGCATGGTTGTATGATTCAGCATGTACTGCCTCAAACGCTTGGCGGCCCAGGCTAGCGCGCAACAAGTTTTCTCCAGCATTGAGTATCGAGATTCACAGTCTGTAAATTTCTTACTCAAGTAATAGATTGCATGCTCTTTTCTCCCCGTCTCGTCGTGTTGACCGAGAACACAACCCATACTCCCCTCAAGAACCGTCAAATACATTATCAAGGGTCTCCCTGCCACCGGGGGTATCAAAATAGGAGGCTCCTGCAAGTACTTCTTTATTTTGTCGAACGCCTTTTGACAATTTTCGTTCCACGTTACAGCTTGATCTTTCTTCAACAGTTTGAATAACGGCTCACACGTGGCCGTTAGGTGAGATATGAACCGAGCAATGTAGTTCAATCTCCCTAAAAACCCGCGCACCTCTTTCTCTGTTTTAGGCGTCGGCATTTCTTGAATCGCTTTTATTTTAGCAGGATCGACCTCTATTCCTCTTTCGCTTACGATAAACCCCAGCAGTTTACCCGATCTCACCCCGAAGGTGCATTTATTAGGGTTCAGCCTCAGCCTGAACTTCCTAAGCCTTTTAAACAACTTCAACAGATTCACCAGATGCTCTTCCTCCGTCTGGGATTTGGCAATCATATCGTCAACATAAACTTCGATCTCTTTATGCATCATGTCATGAAAAAGAGTCGTCATAGCACGCTGATATGTTGCCCCAGCATTTTTCAAACCAAAGGGCATCACTTTGTAGCAAAATGTTCCCCAAGGCGTTATGAAAGTAGTCTTCTCCATATCCTCTGGCGCCATTTTAATTTGATTATAGCCTGAAAAGCCATCCATGAAGGAGAATACAGAGTATTGAGCAGTATTATCAACTAACACGTCAATGTGAGGAAGTGGAAAATCGTCTTTTGGGCTTGCTTTATTCAAATCTCTATAATCCACGCACATTCGAACCTTGCCATCTTTCTTTGGCACTGGTACGATGTTAGCAACCCATGAAGGATACTTCGTCACAGCCAGGAAACCAGCGTCCCACTGTTTCTGCACCTCCTCTTTGATCTTCATTGCCATATCTGGTCGCGTTCTGCGAAGCTTTTGTTTGACCGGTGGGCAATCTTCTTTCAGTGGCAGGCGATGCACAACCATATCAGTATCGAGCCCTGGCATATCTTGATACGACCAAGCGAATACATCATTATACTCTCGGAGCATTTCAACCAGTCTTCGCTTGATATCACTCTGCAGTGCGGCTCCGATACGAATATTCTTCTCAACCCCTTCCGACCCCAAATTGATAATTTCGATGACCTCGTCGTGAGGCAGAATGGCTCTTTCCTCTTGCTTCACCAACCAAGACAGTTCTTCAGGAACGTCGCTATCTTCGACAACCTCTTCTTCGGTCTGGAGTACCGGATGCTCAAAGTCGGGACGAGTCATAGGTGGTTCAAGGATGTCATCTGAAAATGTTATCCTGCAAAAGAAAGGGTTAAGTGCTTCAAAATGCGTATAAAGCGAATAACCACGTTGCCATTTTATTGAAAAATACAAAACAGGAAAGACAGGGATTACGGTATTTGCACATGAAAAAACGCCATTTATTTAATGATTAACGCACAATGTTTATAACAACACAGCCCTAAGCAAATCCTGATGCCCCGGGCAAGACATCAGATTATTCGACAATTAATAAAGCAAAGCATTACTGTTTAAAAGTCACAGGAACAAGCTCCTGAATAGACCAGTTGCACAGTCCTTGTCCTGGCGTGCTTGGCTGAATCCAGGCATCCATATCACAGTCGCTGTCTCCTTCATCAGACTCTGAAGCAGCATTGACAGTTTCATGACACACTCCACTGGCAGAGATGGTGATTGACTTTCTGAAATGGGGGGCCCCTACGGAGGGAGTTGATGACGACGGTCGGTACCCCAGTCCGAACCGGTCCATTTTCACAGGAATGTCCAGCACTTTGCCCCAGCCTTTAGCTTCTCCTGCTTCCACTAGCGCTTGAGCTTCTTTATACGATGAGACAGCTATCTCTGGCACTTTGCTCGGCCCGGGACCTTTGTCCTTGATGCGCAAACCTTCGAATGCCTGGCATGGCGTCTCGTGGATCTCTCCGTCGACTTCCACATATTTAAACGATGATAGATGGCTGACCAGGATGTCTTCTTCTCCGCACACGGTGACTACACTGTCTCCGACCATATACTTTAACTTCTGATGCAGGGTAGACGTGACTGCCCCTGCTCCATGAATCCAGGGTCTTCCCAGCAAGCAGCTGTACGCAGGCTGTATATCCATGATATAAAACTCAGTTGCAAACACTTCCGGCCCCACTTGCAGAGGCAAGGTAATCGATCCGAAGACTGTTCTCCGCGTGCCGTCAAACGCTCTGACTACCAAATCACTGGGTGTACACAAAATCCCTCGAACATCCAGCTTCATCATCGCCTTCTTGGGCAGCACATTCAAAGACGATCCGGTGTCAACCAATACGTGCGACATTGTCGATCCCCTACACTCCACAGACACGTGTAATGCCATATTGTGATCCCTCCCTTTCGGAGTCAAGTCAAAATCAGTAAAGCCCAGACTGTGGCCTGCATTCACATGTGCCAATACTCCTTCTAGCTGATTTACAGAGACATCCTGGGGTACAAAAGAAGTGTCCAGGACTTTCAGCAAAGCGTTTCTGTGAGCTTCCGAACACAACAGCAATGACAAGATAGATATTTTGGACGGCGTCTGCTGCAGATGCTCCACAATCTTATAATCACTTTTCCGAATCAAGCGCATGAACTCTTCTACATCTTTCGATGCTGCTTCTTTTTCACTTGCTTGTACCGGAACATTCTCAACCGCTTTCCCTTTTCCTTTCGCTAGTCTTTCGGCCTCCACTTCAGGAGATATAAAGATCCTGCCGCTCCTCGTCATGCCTCCTGAGCCAACAACATTATCCACAATCTCCGCTGACTGCTTGTTAACATCAATCTTAATCCCATCACAATACACCTCTAGCCCATATGACCATGGGACTGCTCTCGTGTTCTCGTACGGGATTGGCCCGGCCTTAGTTATGGTAATCGGTGGGCGCTGAGCTGGTGCTGCAATAGTGATCGTCTTCCGAGGAATCGTCACCGTGGCCACATCACTCCGATTATCCACCACTGCCCCTGCAGGCTCATCAGTTGCCGCTCGATCAAACTGCAAGATGCCCTCATCAATTAAAGCCTGGATGCCTTTCTTCAAATCCTCACACCCCCCCGCCAGGGCCCAACAATCTAAACAGTACTCGTTACATCCTGGGTAAACACCTCCTTGCAACAGTCGACTCTTTATCTCGCTCAGCGGCGTCTTTAAATCTTCCACATTCATAACCAGATTCAACCCTTCCTCAGTCAGCACGGCGTTCTCCCCATGATTAGGCATGGGTTTCTGGACTATATTCGGACCTGCCGTTCCGAAATTGATAGTCTTGTTGTCTAAAAGATCCTGCACAACGTGCTTAAAAGCATGACAACCTTCGATATCATGGCCCGGGGCCCCAGAATGAAACTCACAGTGCCTGTTTGCATCATAGCCGAACGGGGGAGCTCCCGTTATCGGCGCCAAAGTTCTTTTCTCTACTAGGTTCAACCCCAACAATGTCTGCAACAAATCAGCATATGTAGAGGGAGGCTTCTCAAATACTCTTCTCGGCTTATTACCCTGGAATCTCCGCTGAGCTTGCTGTACCCCCTGCTGAGGCTGCTGCTGCTGTGGCATTGGCTGTTGCTGAACCGGTTGTTGTTGCTGGATTGGTTGTTGCTGATATGGGATAGTAACACTCGACACCTGCTGCGGCTGACGATATTGACCTCTTCCCCTGCCTCGGCCTCGGCCTCGGCCTCCAAATACCGCGCTTGCCTCGCCCTGACGGCGCCCACCATAAGCTTTCCTATTACTGCCAGATGCAGTTGATTCCTCGACTTGGAACTTTCCTTGCTTAATATTACGCTCAATCTTTTCCCCCATCAGAATCAGGTCTGAAAAACTGGCCAGAGACGTATGAAACAGCATATCATGAAACAGCCCGGTGAATGTGCCAACAAACATATCATTCATTTCTTTATCTTCTACAGGAGGACGGACCCTGGCAGCCATATCGCGCCACCTTTGCGCGTACTCTTTAAAACTCTCCCCCTTCTTCTGCGAAAGCCCGGCCAACTGGACCCGATTGGGTGCCAGGTCGCTGTTATACTTGTAATGGGCTACAAACGCCTCCGCTAATTGCTTCCATGTCTTGATATCAGTTGGTTCCAACCCCATGTACCACTCTAGGGAAGGACCTGATAAACTATCCTGAAAGAAATGCATTAGCATTCTTTCATCAGTGGAGTATGCAGACATCTTTCTGTAATAAGCTCGTACATGCACTTTCGGACATGTGTCTCCTTTGTACTTGTCGAACGCAGGCGCCTTGAATTTAATTGGCACCCTCAGGCCAGGTACCAAGCCCATTGTTGCCATGTCCAAACCCACAGCACTCTGATTTAAAACTCCCTTCATCTGCTCTTCCAGCATTCTAATCTTTTGGGAATCATCCATCGGCCCTTCAAAACCTCCTCCGGAGAAGGCGTCGTCCTGCTGATCCTCTTGCCACAGACCATTTCCAGCCCCGTACCCATCGTACGCATTATTACGTCCAGCTCTGATCTGATTCATCCCCGGACCTCGGCCTCTGTTGCCGTACCTTTGAACACCTCCAGCAGGACCACAAGCCATAAATCCAGCACCGTTTCCGTTTCCAAAGCCTCCGTAACCCTGATTGACCATACCATAACCATCTTGCCCAAGGCCTTGAGCATTAAAGCCATACTTGCCAGTGTTGTCGAATCCCTGATCGTTGAATCCGAACCCAGTATTGACAAAGCCAGTGCCTCCTAGATTATCTGCCAAATTGACATCACCCAGCCCAGCATTATGGACAGCAGTCTCATTCCCCACTCCGACGTTACCATTCACAGCAGCGGTAGCGTTGTTGACGTTAGCGGCAGGTATATTGACCACGGGCGGAGCCACTGGCGTGGGAGTGCCATCTCCATGAGCAGTATCAACCCGGACAGACTGATGATCTTCATTACCATGACCAGCGTTGCGAGCCAACAGAGGCTGGACCATGGCCTGCAAGTTCTCTTGCCCTTTTGCTATAGCTTCCATGGTCTGCATGAAGAGGGCGAGCTTCTCGCGCACATCCTGCATCTCGTTCTGAATTTGGTCCATGACTTTCCGACAGTTGGAGCGTGTAGAATAGCGGTGCGGATGTTGATCTGGAATCCTGTTAAGTACCTGGTACAGAGCGGGAAAATAAGACACCATTCAAAGATTACCTGTAATGCAATATGAATATGAATGCAATGCAATGTGTCTGTGCATTAGGGAAGTTCATTCCCCCAGTTCTAGTGCGAAGGTGCCGGTGCAGTGACAGTGCTGACAATAGGAATATCGGAGCTGAATCATAGAAAGCCTCATATATTGCAGAGAGAATCAATAAGCCCAGGGTACAATATCACTGAGAGTACAATAAGAAGGCATGACCTCAACCAACAATCCTGGTGATGGTCAGCACTATGCAAATAAAGCATACAAGTAACTACATGAAATGATCAAATCCTCGCAAAAGTCTGGTACTCCTCTATCAACTTCTTGGTCTCCGGATGGCTTGGTCGATCAAGCAGCCCTTCAACAAGCTGGTTTCTCCTCTTGAGGACACGGCGTACGTCTTCAGCAGTTTCTTCCCAGGTTGCTTCTCCGAAGCAATCTTCTAGCTTTCGCTTCTGAGACACCGCTTCATCTCTGGATTTGATTGCCTTGTTCAGTGCATGCTGGACACTATACCGGGTCATAACTTCTTCCTCACACTTCTTGATGCTAGACTTCAACTTCTCTTCGAGGTCGGAGATTTGCTGCTTCAGCTTATCTTCCCTCTTCTTATTGTTAGTGAGTGTAGCATTCCAAGTCTTATTGCAAGAGGAGATCTCTCGGTGTGCTGCGTCGAGCGCCTTCTTTTTGGCTTCCAGCATGTCATGGGAACTTCTGAACTCTTGCCCCAGACGTTCACGCTTTTTCTTTTCCTCGGTCAACTCAGCTCCTAATCTGTTTACTAGCTCGATCTGTTGTTGGAAAGCATATACGGCCTTGTTCTTCTCGCTGCGTACCTGGGCTAACTCTTGCTCTAACCCTTCATTAATCTTCATCAAGGCTTCTCTTTCCTTCACAACTTGTTCATAGACTTCTCTAGAAACAGTAGTCGGCTCTTCTACCGGAACAGGAACAAGAATCGGTGCATCTGGAAACGGCATCTTCAACTGACTAGCCCTCTCCTGAATCCAAACTCTATAAGGTGCATAGGCCTGACAGTCATTCTTTCCTAACAACGGTTTCCCTCTGCGGTTAATACGCGTCCAGGCATGCTGCAACTTGGCTAATAACTCCCCCTTCACATCTCCAGTGAAGTACAGAGATTCCTGTACTTCTTCTTCCTGAGGTGGACTCTTCAGCGCATATCCGAACTGACGAATGAATAGAGAAGGGTTGTAGTTGATACACCCTTTTCTTCCTATCAACGGTACATTAGGGTACCCAGAACAACTAAAGATGAGCTCGGATCCCAACAAATCTCGATCAAACCACTCCATATCTTCCGACGATAGCCTCATCAGACGCTCTGGCCAACCAGCTGGGACTGTAGTCTCTGCAGCAGATCCTCTCTTAGGAAGGTGACTCTCAAACCACATACTCAACAAGGGCACACACAGATGAACATTCTTTCCTCTCCCCTTCTCATTCTTATAATGCAGTGAGTGGTAGAGATCTCCGAGTAAGGTAGGTACCGGATTACCAGCGGCAAACAAGTAGAAAGCATCAAAGTCCACAAAATCCGGTATATTGGGGAACAGTACTATGCCATAAATGCACAAGGCCAACACAGCATTGAAAGCAACCCAGCACCCGCTCTTGGCATACTCTTGGGCTTTACCAACTAAGAATTGGAGTGAGAAGCCTGGAACTCCACGGGAAACAGTAGTCACAAGTTCAGAAGCATCAACATGCAAGGCTTTTGCCAATTCCTCAGGCTTGGGTTTGGCGCCATAATGAATGAATGGAACCTGGTTCTGCACGGGCAGCTCAACATACTCAGCGTATTCCTCCAGGGTTGGTCCCATAATAAAGTCAGAGAACGTAAAGCACCTCAAAGCAGGGTCGTAGAATTGCATCAAAGCATACAACCCATCTAACTCTACCTCTGTAGGTTTGCACACCAATCTCAATAGTCTACCATAGCTCATCCGGAAACTCCTACGAACACCCTCATCAGCAAGAGAGATCAACCCAAGTAAAGGAACAATATCAGGCGTAGGCAATTTGTAAGCAACCGTTCTCCTTAAGCTAGTCATGATCGAAACTCAGAAGTCAGGGCACTAGAACTAGGGAAATGCAAATGCACCTGCAGCACAGACACACATTAGTGAAATGCAAATGGTAATGGATATGCAGGCAATGCAATGCAAGTAACATGCAACAGGGACCAAAGCTGCCGCTGAATAGCCTAAACCCAATCAAGAAAGGTCTCAGATAGACCATCCAGAAGTCATCAAACCCTGGTCTCAGATAGACCTAAAATAAAACTCCAACACTGGTCTCTGACAGACCTCAAATCATAACTCCAACTGGTCTCTGATAGACCTCAAATCACATCTATAATTGGTCTCTGACAGACCTCAGAACACATCTCCAAATGGTCTCTGACAGACCTCAGAACACATCTCCAAATGGCCTCTGACAGACCTCATAACTCTCCATAAATAACCAGGATCTCTGATCAAGAACAAACCGGTAGTCTGGAGGTCTAGTTACCTGCATAACCCTGAATCCCCTCACAGGTGGGTGGCCCTATAACTGGCACGAGGTACGGCATCCTATGCGGTCGTCGGCGTCACAGACTTTCAGGGTTGATGATACGATTCCCAGAAGGAGTGGCATCATCAATTCCTGAAGAGGCCTCACTTAGCCAACTTCCAAATGATCGGTCCCCAGAGTCGACAATCCCACTAACCAGCAACCCACGCCAACCAAAGGAAGGGGCAGGAGGCCAACCAGAGGAACCTCGTCTGAGTGTAGATTTCATGGGACACCAAAGCAAGCAAAGCAAGCGGGCGCCCACTAATTTCTACTCTAATTCTAGGTGCACTCAAGCCCAGGTCCGGCTTATCTCTCAATATCAGAACACCCGTCACACCCAAAATACAGCAATAATAATCAATATACAAAGCTGAAAATACAGGTTAGAAATATACAATAACTCCATACAAAATCCTCGACGGGAAAACAAGCGCTAGGATTGACCCTCTTAAGGGACGTTGGATCCCTAATGCATAAGAACCATCGCAGTCCTTAGCAGCCCGGGGACGTTGGATCCCCAGCAGAGTCGCCAGCTGTCGCTACTGCGAAAATCGGCGCCGGCTGAACAGAAGAGTCGCCACCGTGCGTTATTTATCCCACGGGAGGGAAAGGAAACGCTCAGAGTAAACCTCGCACAACACGGGAAAGGTATGGTCATCGCAACCAAAACCTGGGTTCGGGAGTCGGTTACGCAAGGGGAAGGTATTAGCACCCCTCACGTCCGTCGTACTCGACGGGATCCACGCTTGTTTTCGGGTATGGATTGTTATTCTATCTAAACTATGGGTCGAGGGTTAAAAAGAAAATAAAATGAAAATAAAAATGACTCGGCAAAGTATCGCACTTTATGCCTACGTATTCTCGCCTGGAACGAGAAATCAGAGTCAACGTAGTTCGCCTACCTACGGGAAAGGAGGGGAAGGTTGCTCGCTAGGATATCGCATCCTATGCCTACGTACTTCCACACAACATGGAAGATCAGAGCAAACGTAGTTCGGGCCACGTACGACACAGGCTTATCTTGGTTGCTTTTATTCCTTCTGAAAAAGGTTTTTTTATTAGCAGTCCCGGCGGACAAAAATGACGTCTCGATGAGTTCACGTTTTTTTTTACGGAAGAAGTGTCTTTTATTGTATTTGAAATTTTATTGTATTTTTCTGTTTGTTTTGAGGGAGAAGAGACAGAACTCTAACCTGTGGTTGCGAAAGGGAAACAAACTAACCTAATGTTATCATGCATGGGTCAGGACCTAGTGTCTATCATGCTCCTCTCTTGCACAGAGAGAAACAGAGATCCTACGGGATAGGCAGAAACAGAAACAATACCAGATATATACAGTAAAGCAGTAAAATGCATGGATGCAACAGTACAAGCGAGGCAAGGGAGTCCCACTCAACCTCGAACCTAGAAAACAATAGGCAAAAGTGAACAGACTTCACTTTCAACCCAGCAGGGTAGACAGCAAACAATACAGTCCAGAAAACCAATCAATACATCAGCAATAAAATACAACAGCAAAAGAAACAGCATCAGCAGCTCTGAATCAACATCTGGCTTCAAGTAATCTCCAATCAGCTACAGGCTTCAACAAGCATCAGTATCCATCTCCATGACCTTTAGGCAAGGGCTTTGATCATCATTCTTCCATCTGCAATGGCTTTTCTTCAAGCTCAAACCTCCAGGATGAGGGATCAGTCACAAGAGTGGATTGGGTGTTAAGCAATCAGTTGACTACCAAAGGTGGTGAACAGACTGCTTCTAACGCAAAAGACATTTTCTCTCAAGAGTTCTATCTCTTAGACACTATCACCAAGCCTTCCAAAGGAAGGGGGTGAGTGTCTTAGAGAGACTCTGAATCACAGAGAAGAATGGATGCAGACAAGGCAATCCATGTTTGAGAAACAAACTTTCTAACCTAGAGCTCTGCCTAGCTCCTAAACCCTAGTTCCTCAGCATCTGCTAGCAAGAATCTTCTCCTCAACTCTGGCAGTTGATCTTCAATCTTTGAATCTCCAATGGTCTTCATCTTCACAAGTCTTCAGCTTCCCCAGGTTCCCAGACAAACCCAATACCCAAGCAAGCAAGCAATAATCCCCAGAGGGCACACCACACCAGTCAATCAGATATACAGACAGTATTAATAGCAGTAGGGGAATCCTGACTTTTTCTAAGGGGATCTAATAACTACCCATAGCCCCTATAGTCCCATAACTAGTCTATTCAAACCCTAAGTCCTAAGGGAAATGAATTGATTCTCCTAAGTCATCACCTAAAAAAAACCCTAATTTGTTCATGATGTTTAAACCTATTTTAATCACCTAAAATTAATCCCTAAAAATGGGAACTAAATTGAATCTACAAGTCCAATATCTAGTCTAAACAATATAAAAAGAATGAACAAAAAATATTAAAGCATGTAATAGAACAAAAATTAGCAAAACCATGCATGAAATGAATCTATGTAAAATGACATTTATTTAGAAAATATGAAAAAAATATCAAATAAAAATAAAAATGCAATTTTATTTTTCTATAATTTTCTACACATCCTAAAGTAAATGATGTAAAAAGAATGAAGTGAAAATAATTTTTTATGAATTTGTTATGAATTTATGAAAATTGGTAAAAATTAAAGTGAATTAAGAAATTAAATTGAATTAAAATGAGGGAGGGGGGTTAGAATAGTAGGCGCATTCAGTGAAAATCAGGATGGGCCAGCAACCAGGGGGTGCGCGTAGCACATTGATTAAGGCCCAGAAAACTAGCTCAGAATACCATACAAGCTGGGGGTGAGAATAGAAGGGAAATCACGTGCAAATTGGAAATGGGCTTAAACCTGGGGGTGGTGATATCAATCTCATTCAGGCCCGCCCGTTTCAATTAATGAAACGGTGCGTTTTGGCACCAACTCACTTCCCTCCAAAAATCAGATCAAATAAGAGCCATCCGATCACTCTCTTAGTCAAAGGTCTAACACCAAATAAACGGCCATGATTTCGTCTCCTTCCTTGGATCAACTGAATTAGGGTTTGGACTCCATGGCCACCATGCACGAGCAAACTTCCATCCCTCTGTTCTCATTCTACATGCAATGAATCAACACGCTATAAACATGAAAGATGCTCAGAATTCTTCCCTCTACAATCCTATGGTCCTAATTTACTTTGAAACTCAACACATCAACAAACCCGATAGCAACAACTTCTGACTCCATGAAAGCACTCTGCAACTCACCATCACCATTCTCCATCAAACCTATCCTAATCTGCTCTATGCATCATGGTGATTAACCTGCGCTATCAAGCTAAGATCCTAATGCATTCTACTACAAGTTTCAAACCCTAACAGTTTCTACCACCTGTTAACAATGGTCTCTATTCAGCCTCAAATTCATCCTAATTACTCTACTAACCACCTAGATCATATCTAAACTAACAACAACATGTTAAACCAACTAGATCAAGCTGTGTGAATGAAAACATACCTGGTGCAAAAGCTTGCAAACAGCTATGGAAGATTGAGGATCTGAGGCTTCCAAGGCTTGGATCTTGATCAATTAACTCAGGGATTGATTCTGTATGCAATACTTTGATGATTCCTGGCTTGAATTGTGCTGTCCAATGGAAACTTCAATTTTGATGTTCTTGAAGAAAGTGCTCGAAAATGGATTCTAACCACCTTGTTCTTGATTGAATTCTACTCTATGATGATAAATCAATAGAATGAAGTTGATTTTGATGATAATTGGTGAAGAATTTGAGGAATTGGAATGAAACTTCAATGAAAAAGAATGAGAAAGTTTGTGAAATTCTTGGTGAAAATGAAGCCAACCCTTGATCAATCCTCATTTCATGAATATATAGACCTCATATGAACATTCTAGATCCATCTTACACATTCCCTTGCTTTCCAACTTTGATCCATTTTGGTCATGTTTCTTCAATTACAAGTAACCAAAGATAACTTTCTTTTTTCCTTCTAAACTCAAAAAAGTGTTTGAACCATTGTTCTTAGAATTGATTTTCCATTCAAAATCATATATTGGAAGTCTCCATTTGGACTCATAAATCTCCCAAACCATTTTTCACTTTGAATTTCTTTGAATTATAAGCCATTTTAGTTCAAATTTTGACCAATTATGCAACTTCATGTTATGAGCTTCTCCAATAATTTGTGACCTTCTTTCTAGACTTAAAATCCCATTTGGAGAAAGTTTGATGTTGTAAGTTTTTCCATTTGAGGCCTCCTTGTATGAGTTTTGGACATAGGTTAAAATGACC
The DNA here is from genome assembly GCA_963859935.3 of Lathyrus sativus. Taxonomy (NCBI): domain Eukaryota; kingdom Viridiplantae; phylum Streptophyta; class Magnoliopsida; order Fabales; family Fabaceae; genus Lathyrus; species Lathyrus sativus. The sequence continues at coordinate 339,034,431 of OZ012740.1, read as the reverse complement.
TGTAATTCACAAATGCCCAAAATACCCTTTGCTTGCCAAGACCATAAGTTGAGTTCTCCACATCATATGAAGGCATGCCATACCATTATAGAAAGCTAAGACAATGAGGAACAATTCTTATGTTGACCAAGAATTCATTTGAAATCTCCTTGAGGGGTAAAAATTGCTTGGAAGTCAAGTCACTTTCACAGACAAAAATTCAGATACCTCAGATGACCTGTAACTTGAAAGGACCATAACTTGAGTTCTATAAATCTCCTTGATGTCTTCCACCACTCAAATTAAAGGTCTTGAGATCCTATACAAGTTTCATGTTGGCCAAGAAGCCATTTGAAGCTAGCATTTTGACTTATCTTGCTTGGAAATTTGACCTAAACTAGGGGATTTTACAGAGAAACCCTAATTTAGTAACTCCTCTTCTCCTTGATTTCTCTTGAATTCTCCTTGTCATATCTCCATATCCTTCTTCATATGTTCAATGATGAACCCCACATCTCTCCAATAGACTTGAATGCCCTTTAAATCAGTCAATTGACCTAGGATTGACCTAGGGTTGACCCAGATGAAACCCTAGTTGACTGCCTTCAGCTATAGCTCTTGTGCTCTCATCAATGACTTGTCTCCTTCTCCAAATGACTTTCTAAGTCTCTCATAATGTCTAGATACTCTCCATGCCTTCAACTCACAGCTCACAACCCTCTTGTTGATCCTCAGATACCCTCAGCTAGGAGATGGACTCAAGGCTTGATCTGCTGAACTCTTTGCTTTCAAATTCTTTCCTGATGACTTGAATGGGATTGAATTGGGATAATAACCTCTTGATAGGCTTCTAGAGATGAAAATAATGATTGGTCCCCTGTTGAATGACTTGCTATGCTTATGCTATGCAGATGGTTAGTCTATGTACATGACTCTATATGCAAATGCTAATGACATTGAAACATAAACCAAGTGAATAAGGTTGGGCAAATTTTAGGGTGCAACACATTTCATATGAGACAATTTGCTTATCATGGGCTACTTGAGAGAAAATGTTCATTATCTAAGGTTTGATCTAAATTGGAAGGTTTACTCATCTAGATTTCTTCAAGGAGAAGTTACTTGAAAAATATTAGGATATTCAAGATATATTCCTAATGAACATGAAATGCAAGGCCAAATTCAAGTTTGCTTCATCTAATTTTGTTTCAAGTTCTTGGCCAAGTGGAGTTCAAATTTGCAAAGCATGAGTCAAGATCACAATTCCATAATTCAAGACTTCATCCATTTCAAGTTTAATGGTGTTAGGGAAACCCATCATGAATTCAAGATTGGAGGCAAGAATATTACAAAGAGGAATTTCATGACATTGCAAGAATGCCATTTGTTACAAAATTTTCAACTCTAAGTAATGTTTAGAAATTAATTTATTTCTAATCTTCATTCAAGTCTCTAATCAAATTCATGTTATGGTAATGCCACACCAAGTCAACATTGTGTTTACAAACATCCAAGAAATGTGCAAGAACTAAATCAACATTAGAATGTTTTAAGACCAAGAATATGCATGTTTGATCATGGGCAAAACAACCCCATGCAAGAGCTGGCAAATTACCTCATGTCACCAAATATACATGTCACAAGACCAAGGGAATAACATATGATAATGCATCTAAAAATCAGAATTTCAAAATGCTGTCAAAAGGGTAGTAGCATTGACCACAAGAGCTGTCAAGACACAAGCCAACAAAAGGGGTGCAAGATACAAAGTGCAGCAAGAGAAAAGACAGCAATGTAGAGGGTTGTAGAAAAAGACAGCATGGGAAAGTAGTGCAGAAAAATGCAGCATAGCCATATACATGGAAATGGAAAGAAAGAGAGTGACATGAGAAAAGGTGATAAGAAACATTACCCCATGAAAAAATCTGATGTTTGGGGAGAAGGGAAAACCCTAGAGGGGAGAGATAAGAAGGCAAGGGGATGTAAACAAAGGAAGGATTCACTCTTTACACATTCAACATATCCACTACACATTGCAAAAACCAGAAAAGATAGATAGATAGATAGATAGATAGATAGATAGATAGATAGATAGAGAGAGAGAGAGAGAGAGAGAGAGAGAGAGAGAGAGAGAGAGAGAGAGAGAGAGAGAGAGAGAGAGAGCAAGAAACTTTAGAGAGAAAACCAGAAAAAAGAGTGAGAAAGAAAACCAGCAAAAATCAAGAGAGTTCCATAGAAACCCATAGAGAACCTTTGAGGAGAAGCACCTTTAAAGCATAGAAGGAAGAAGGAAGAAAACATACAACCAAACCAGTGGAAGCTTAATAAAGAAGGAGTAAGCTCTTGGGTATCCATTTCGTCAAACCTTTCTCTCTTTACTTTTTGCTTTTATATTCATTTTACTTCGTCTTTTATGTGTTGTTGTACTGAGTATATCATGTAAGGTCCCAAAGGGACCAAGAAACCATTTTAAGAACCAACAGAAAGGGAAGAAAACCACAAAAGACAGCAAAAAACAAGAGAAATATTGCATTTTTCGCTTCAGGTCCTGGCGCGACCCATGTTCGCGGCGCGAACATGCAAAAACCAGAATGAAAATTTTCCCAGTTCGCGGTGCGAACATGCAAAAACCAGAATGAAAACTTTCCCAGTTCGCGACGCGAACACCCTTCGCGGCGCGAACATGCAAAAACAGAATGTTCACTTTTCTCAGTTCGCGGCGCGAACTGATCAGTTTGTTTATTTTATTTTCTTGTTGTTTTTACCTTAAAAAAGTGCCGTTTTTTTTTGCATGTCTCGATTTGTTTAGCCGACTAACCCCATATGTTTGTATGATTTTAATATGTGAATATTGCTATTGTCCTTGTTGATTTTTGATTCCAAAAACCATTTTCAAAAACAAACTCTCGATTTTATCGAGCCATTTTTAACCTTGTAAGTCGATTGCCTTGCGCATCGCCATCGACCTTGTCCGTATCGCTTCAATCATCTTTACAAACAATAAACCTTGATCCAACGTCAAGTGGTTCTCTTTTCTCATAAAAATTCAAAACACAATAAAAATATACGATTAGAATTATGCACCATGAACTTTAAAGTGGAGGAGAAGGAATGAGAATGGAGTCCTCCTACACTCATTCCGAATGTTTTGAATACAAGGAGCTCGACTTGGTTATTCGAGACATTCATCTCTATCCAAAGTCTTTTGTATAATCCTAGTCAAGAATAAATTCTTCCTTAAGAAAAACCTAAAAACAATATCAACTCATCAAACTTATTTTGCCTTAGGGCGTCAATCCGAAAACCCTTTTTCAAGGTATAAAATCAACCAATACACAATTATTTCTCAAGTGGCCGAACTACGGCTGCTCTGATTTCTCACACATGTTGAGAATACGTAGGCATAGGATTGCGATGATCCTAGCGAGCACAATTTTCTTTCTTTCCCATCTTTAATCTTCCATACCCTTTACCCAAGGACATGTTGCGTCCGTTCTTCCACAAACAGGTAACGCATAAGACTCCAGGAGCGAGCCGCAATACACCTAACTGCTAGAATGCGCACGATAGCATCGTCCACCCAACATCACGTTTTCCACCATAGTCCCATGAACTACGAATACTCTGATTCTTCACTTCATACAAGTGAATATACGTAGGCACAAGGGCCCTAATCCTTGGCGAGTACTCTAATGAATAAACACCAACCCCTCTTTCTTTAAACAAGCAAACTTTTAGAATAAAACACCCATTCACGCCAAACAACCTAGGAGGTTCCCATCGAGTACGATGGATGCGAGGGGGTGCTAATACCTTCCCCTCGCATAACCGACTCCCGAACCCTAAGACTTGGTTGCGATGACCATGCTCATTTCCCAAAGGTTTTATCGCTATCTCCCTTTCCCTCCGTGGGATAAATAAAATTCGGTGGCGACTCTGTGTCATTTTTCGCACAGCGACAGCTGGCGACTCTGCTGGGGACTCTTCCCTAAGCGAGTCAAACCTAACCTAGTTTGTTTTTTTTTTGCCTGTTTGGGTCCTTTCCTTTTATTTGTTTGTTTATCACTTTCCCTTGTTTTTTCAATTGTATCTCACCTTGTTTGGTTTCATTCGTTGTGGTGTGGATTGGATACTTTGGTGGCAAACCTTGAGGGAAAGACTCTATACCCGAGTCTATAGTGTTAAAATTGAGATAGGAGAGGTTGAGTAGTATGGGCTTCCGAGATGGTCATCTCGTGATAGTCAATACGAGAACCTCGCTTAGAGTAGATTTCTTTGAGAATGATGGAAACCGTCAAACTCTTGGCGTGTTGAATCAATATTTTCTTGGGAATCCATTACTCTAAGGACCTTTTAGAACCTTAAACCATTGGCCAACTAAGATTGATGGCCACGTAGTATGGGTCCTCGAGAAGCTCTTCTCGTAAGGATCGATACGAAGACCTCATTCAGAAGAGACTTTCTTAATGGTTTGTTGCCTGGCAATGACTGACATACGTAACAAACAGTCAAGGAAGTCCATGACTCTGAAATCCTTGTCTAGAACCCAATGTCGATGTGTCTCGTAGTATGGGTCCCCGAGAAGTTCTTCTCGTGTGGGTCGATACGAGGAGCTCACCTAAAAGAGATTCATGTGATGGAGTCATCCTCCGACATATTCATATCATGTATGTTGAACAGTCATGTGGATCCATGACTTTGGGATCCCAATTGAACCTTAGATCACACCTAGTGAGAACCTTGTGTTACAATCAATTAACTTTTATCCTTGATCTGTACCTTTGATCTCGTGTGCTAAAATCAAATTAAGTACATTGTGTTGCACCCCAAAATTTGACCAACCGGGTCTCATATTTGGTCCTATGTTTCGACGCATAACCGCATTCGCATCTGCATATTGCATACAGTGCATTTTTCATTTGTATTGATTTTATCAGGGATCACAGCTCCCGTCTCGTGTTTCAGGTGTTTTTGATCAGTAGAATCGATTTTTGGGATATTTCGGTGCCCGTTTATTTTTACCGATTATTTTTGTGTCGTTCGGTGCTCATTTTGTCCCTCTGGGAATTATTGTGATTTTTCTGGATTTTATTAGCATTTTTTTAGGGTTTAAATAGCTTTTAAATCATTTTTTAGGATTTAATAGAATTTTTGATATTTTTAATTCTTTTTAAATCAATTTTTAGCATTTTATAGAATATAATAGATTTTAAATTCATTTTTAGGATTTAATAGGATTTTAAATAGATTTTAATATTTTTAAATAATATAGAATAGTTTTGTTAATAGAAATTAATTGTTTTAATTTTAGATATAGAATAATAGATAGATTTTTCTTTTAATAGTCTTTAATAGATATTATTGATTTTCTTTTATAGAAATAATAAGTGAATAGATTTTTCATAAATAGATTTTTCATATATTAGACATTAAATAGGTTAATAGGGATTAGAATTTTCTTTTATAGAATAATAGTCTTTTTAGATTTTAATATAGAATATTATTAGAATAATTTTCAGATTAGTAGATATTAGGGATTTTTTTTTAGAGTATTATTAGTTTAGTTAATTAGAATAATAATCAGATTTTAATAAGGTCTAATCATTGCCATTAATCCATTTTTGAGTCATTATTATGCAGGTTTTTGAAGTTTTTTTATCTTATTTCGTTGGGCTTCAGTGCATTTTCGCAGGCCCAGTTAGAGTGTATTATCCAGAAAGTCCAGCAAAAGAGTCCAAATATCCAGCATAATCCAGAGTGTTCCAGCTAGCTCCAGAACCTTCCAGAAGATGCCAGAAAGCTTCAGCCTTTAAATACCAGCAGATGACACGTGTAGAAAGGAGGGCGGTCCCACCTTGCTTCATCACACACTGCCACGCCACCCTTCAGACCTTTTCTCACCGCCACGCATGGGGACACGCGTCCCACATGCAGAGACCCACTCCACTTCCTCCACCCACGCGTCGCACTCACAGCACTCCGCCTGAAAACACTACCGGCCGGCCTGCATGGCCGGCGGCCACCGCAGCATCACCGGAGAAACTCAAACTCTCCAGAATCCGGCCACATTCATCTCTTGATCTTCATCTTCTTCCCCTCGTCTCCACCACCAAATCCAGATTCTGATCACCAGAAACGTCCAAATTCCAGTTTCCGATCAACAACCTCCATCAACACGCCGAGTTCTCCAGAAATCCAACCGTTCAAGCTTCAAGATCCAACGCTCAACCAATTTCCAGATTCATCATCACCACTGCCTTCAATCGTTCAACAATACAAGGGAAGCCTTCGTAGTGTTCGTCATCTTCATGAAGATCCCACAGAAACCTTCATCATGTTCGTCAGCTCCTTCAATGAATTTCCAGAAAAGTTCATCAACATCACAAGAACATGCAGCAATCTTAATCCCAGAAACTCCTTCAAGAACACTCATCTTCTCCGATCCAGAACCCTAACGTTCATCACTCCAGCAACAATCTTCAGATCCCCAGAAGCCTCCAACGATCCTCATCCACAATCTCCGGATCTTCAAGCAACATCACAAACCTAATCCAGATTCAAGTTCCAACAACCTCATCAGTTTGTTTTCTTCCCAGAATGCTCTTCCTCCGTCCAGATCTACACGCAAGATTTACATGAATCCTCAAGATCCATCCACCAAAATCTCCAGGGATCTCCAAACACGCAGATCTTCCAAGATTCCTTAAAGCGCCTTCAACCTGGGAACGAGATTGGTGGCGTTCATCATAAACTTCATACGAGTTCTTCAGTGTCCTTCCAATATTCGTCAGGAATGTTCATCGGGAACTCAAATTACTTCTAGATCCAGGGTTGATGAAACACAGACGGAACGAAGTTGTTTGGGAATGTTGAGTCTATGAGGGAAACTGAGCAAGGTTGAGATGGAAGATTGAAGGAGAAGAGGGAACGACGGCGGCGGCGCCATGAGGAAGGAGATAAGACTAGGGTTTCTTTCTTTCAGAAAGGGACTTGGGAGAGGAGAGTGGGCCTCAGGGCCCAGTTCATTTTTTTTTTGGCACACGCCCCCCGTTTTTGGACAAGTTCTGGGCCTTGGGCCCAATAAAGCTAATTTCTGGCATACTCCCAGTTTACCCAATACACCCCCTCCTGTGTTTTTCTGAAGACACATTGGGCTGGGCCCAATCAATACAGTTTTTATTATTATTTTTATTTTCTTGTTAACTAACCCCTGTGTAGACAGTTACACCCCCAGCCCCATTTTCTTGTATTTTTTTATTTTTATTCTTTTTAGGATTTGAAAAGAAATAGAGAAAAGAAAATACATGAGGAAAAAAATATCAAAAGAAAAAGAAATAAAGAAAAAGTAAAAAAATATTATGAAAAAGAATATAGAAAAAGATCATGAAAAAAGAATAAAGAAATAAAGAAAAAGTGAAAGAAATATTTGTGAAAAAAAAGAAATAAGAAAAGAAGAGAAGAAAAATATTGTGAAAAATATAGAGAAAAATATTTTGAGAAAAGAAAAATATGTTGAAAAGAAAAGAAGAAAAAAGGAAAAAATATTAAAGTGTCGATTTAATATTTTTAGAGTTCATTTTCTTTTAGGGATATTTTCATAGACTTTATTTTCCGACTTTTAGGATAGTTTAGAAGCCCATTTGTCAGGGGGCTATTTTCATTCGATTTTTCAGGATAGAATAGGATAGCGTTTCCTAGGAGATTTATTTGCAGTATTCAACCCATTGTAATCATTTTTCAGAGATGAATAAAACGAGATTTGAGCTGTGGTCCGATAGTAGCCGAACTACAGCTGCTCTGATTCTTCGTACCAGACGAAGATATGTAGGCATAGGATGCGATATCCTAGCGAGCACACTAACGACTAACTTTTGTTCTCTCGCGGCGGTGCGATCGAGACTTTCCCGCTGACGATTAACTGATTACCCTTTTTCTCTCTTGCCCGAGTGCATTTGAGACTCAGCCATAGTGGTGACCATAGGTTCCCGACCCTGTGAAGCCAGTTGTTTTTATCACTGCTGTGTGAGAATGTTTTGTTTAGCCGTAGTTAGTCTGAACTACGTAAAGCTCTGATCTTCCATCCAGTGGAAGTACGTAGGCACAAGACGCGAGGTCTTGGCGAGCCAATTTTCCCTGTAGTCCCGAACTACGTTGACTCTGACTTTCTCTCTCGAGAATACGTAGGCATAGAGTGCGACGCTCTATCGAGTCAATTCCCTTCCTTTTAGATTTAGCAGTCGTAGATAGATTGTTTTGCACCCAGTAGACAACCCAAGCAAGCGTGGATCCCGTCGAGTACGACGGACGTGAGGGGTGCTAATACCTTCCCCTTGCGTAACCGACTCCCGAACCCAGGCTATGGTTGCGATGACCATACCTTTCCCCGTTTTTTGCGAGGTTTACTTCGAGCGTTTCCTTTCCCGCTCTGAGGGATAAATAACGCACGGTGGCGACTCTTCTGTCAGCCGGCGCCGATTTTCGCAGTAGCGACAGCTGGCGACTCTGCTGGGGATCCAACGTCCCCTGGCTGCTAAGGGCTGCGATGGTTCTTATGCATTTGGGATCCAACGTCCCCTAGAGAGAGTCAATCCTAGCGCTTGTTTGGGGCTTATTTGTCGATATTATCTGTTGCTGCTAGGGGTGTTACGGGTGTTCTATGATTGAGAGAAGCCGGACCTGAGCTTGAGTGCACCTTAGACTTAGAGTAGAAATTAGTGGGTGCCCGCTTGCTTTGACTTGCTTTGGTGTCCCATGAAATCTACACTCAGACGAGGTTCTGCTGGTTGGCCTCCTGTCCCTTCCTTTGGTTGGCGTGGGTTGCTGGTTAGTTGGATTGTCGACTCTGGGAACCGATCATTTGGAAGTTAGCTAAGTGAGGCCTCTTCAGGACTCGATGATGCCACTCCTTCTGGGAATCGTATCGTCAGTTCTGAAAGTCTGTGACGCTGACGACCGCATAGGACGCCGTACCTTGTCAGATATAGGTCCATACCTGTGAGTGGGGGGTTTTTTGTGCAGGAAACTTGACTTCCAACCTACCCGTTATTCTGGTCTTCTTTTCAGAGAACGTCTCCGTCAGCAGCGCAGCAGTATTCAGATTTTGTGTGGGGGCTGTGGTCCCATTGTTTGCTGCATTTTGCATATCATATGCATATCAGTGTTGCATTGCATATCATCCTCCAGCTAGCCAGAGTTCTGATCCAGCCTTTGTTTCCTGAAGGTGATTACCCGGAGTTTGGATTGAGCAGCTGTTGATTGTCAGAAAACCTACCTAGGGGTTGAGTAGATTTGAGCAGAATCAAGTGTCGAAGTCAGCTGAAAATTATTGGTAGCCATGTCTGAAGGCAATTTCCAGTCTCCTAACACCTTGACAGGGTTCACTATGGCGTCCAACCCTCTGTATGATTCCATGGAAGATTCCCCGCAAGTGAACAACGTTGCTGCAGACCAAGTTGTACAGCCTTCTGTTGAGAGCCGAGATCGACATGAGCAGTTTGTTGCCCAGAATGAGCGTCCTCCTCCTGTCAACAATCAAGGTGTTGCTTTCCCTGTGATGAATTACCGAAGAGATATTCCAGCAGCTGGGATGGTAGATCCAAGAGCCCTTGACGATGGTAGAAGACTCCGAGTGTTGGAAGAGCAAAAGAAAGCTTTGAAAGCCAAAGATGCTGTCAACCTGGATGCTGTAGGCATGTGTTTGGTTCCTGACCTGGTGTTGCCTTACAAGTTCAAAGTGCCGAAATTTGAGAAGTACACGGGAGATAGCTGTCCAAAGCTGCATTTGATGATGTTCTGTCGAAGAATGACTGCGTTTGCGCGAGATGATAAGTTGATGATCCATTGCTTTCAAGATAGTCTGACTGGGGCATCTTTGAGGTGGTATATGCAGTTAGAGAGGAATCAGATTCAGTCATGGATGGATTTAGCCAGAGCTTTTCTGAAGCAGTATGATTACAACCTAGACATTGCTCCTTATCGCATGCATTTGCAAGAGTTGTCTCAAGAGATCAATGAACCGATCAGGAAGTATGCTCAGAGATGGAGAGAATTTGCTGCTAGAGTGCGTCCCCCGCTGTTAGACCAAGAGCTGGCAAGCATGTTTGTGGATTCCCTACAATATCCGTACTTCAAAAGATTGCTCGGAATTCTGGCAAGTTTCTCTGACGTGGTAGCATTAGGAGAACGCCTTGAGTACTCCATAAGAATGGGGAAAATTCAGATTACTTCATATGATCAAGCTGGTGAAACTGAATACCCCTGTGACTATCAGAGTGAAGAAGAAGTTGTGATCGACTCAGTCATGCCAAAGGTTGAATATCCTCGAAGCGAATCAGTGAATTTTGTTGGCTCATCATCTTATCAGAGATCAGTACCTCCCGTGGCTTGTTATACTGAACAGACAGCCGTGCCTGAGGCACTCTATCAGGAATCTTATGTCGCTTCCATTGCAAATCAGCAAACTCGTGGCCGAGGTTATCAGCATCAGCGTCAGAATCAGAACAGACCTCGCAACAACTTGGAACGAAGGAAAGCTCCTTTTCACCCAGTGCCGATGCCGTATAGCCAGTTGCTACCATCTTTGATCCAGAAGTCTTTGGTGGAGCCGAAAGCTCTTAAGCCAGTTCCAGAACCTTACCCTCCTGGGTATAATCCCCACGTTCAGTGTGGTTATCATGGTGGCTCTCCGGGGCATTCAACCGAAGATTGTAAAGCATTTCAGGCGAAGGTACAGCAGTTGATTGATCAGGATCTCATTTCCTTTCGAGAAGGATTTCTGTTTGTTCATCCCTAACCGCTCAGCTGTCTAAGCTCGTAGACTCAGAAGGGCGTTTCCCAGCAGAAGCCAGTGATTCAGACAGGCAGGCGCCTCAGCATTTGCAGTCCTCAAGCTTTTATGTATCATTTGCATTTGTAGTTTCTTTTCTGTTAGTTACTACCTGCTTTTAAACATTTGTACGTTTTGAATGGTGATAATAATAAAGTGACTATGCATTTTTCTGAATTAATCATGTCGTTGTCGCTCATTTATGGCATTGCACTGACACTTGCATTTTATTCACTCCATTTTTTCGCTGTGACTAGCAAAGTTAGGAGGGAGGGTGATGAAACTGAAACTCATAACCAATGATCGTATGCTTTCAGATAAGACCGTACCGATGACGTACAAGGCATTGTTTCAAATTCCCCTAAACACTGGAGATATAAGGAGTTAGTCCCTTGTTAACCACTTCGGGCCAGGAAGTAGAAGTTTTTTCGGACTTTTAAAACCCTCACATCTTAACCCGGGGCAGGGTAGCTATCAGTTAGCTTGACCGAGCATTCAAGTCTTACAGAGGAGTGTTGTCTTTCGAGGACCAACATCAGTTTATACCTTTCAAAAGGTCAAATCTCACCAATCAGGAGTGAGACAGTTACAATCCTTTCGGAGCAATCAAGACAACCAGTGTCACACGACTTTGTTCCAAAAGAAAGAAAGAAAGAAAGCCCGCTAAGTAAAAAGAAAGAAAAGCTGGAAAGCTAAATACTTAGGCAAAAATTAGGGCATCCCGCTGGACTTCAAAAGAAATCGGAAAAATCGAAAAGAACTCAAAAGGAGTCAGTCCAGGCAAAAATTAGGGAATCAAAAGAATGGAAAAGAGGGATCAAAAAGAAAATTTTCCCCAACAAATCACAAAGTCGTGTACACAGACACCGAAAGCGAGGAAGGAGTAGCTATCACTCTGGAAGAAAAGCTTGTGAACTCCTTAACTGTAGGTTCTTACCATTCAACATACCTCTCGAAAAGGCGAGTGCTTGTGCCAGGTTAACTGAACCTTATGATCGGAGATCATCACGTAGAAGGGGTGGGTACAAATCAAAATTTGAGCCAAATATCCTTTGTTTCACGAACCGTGAACCCGACCACGATACAACCCTTAAAAGACCTAATTGAGGTAGGGTTAGTCTGAAGCGCATTACGATAAGGTTGAGTAACCTGACTCCTTCTTGACTCGCTAGTCACATCCTTGTTGCATTTTCACTGACCATGTAAGCACTGCGTTTGAACTTTGGTTCATTCGTCACTCTCAATCATATGCATGTAAATGAGTGACAGCTCAAAGTTTTTTCAAAATCTGCATGAGCACTGCATTAAGATTACCATTCATGAACAGACAATTTTAATTGCGGGTTAGTAGTTGGCATGAAAGAAATTCCACCAGGGAGTAATCAAATAGGACTGAGTAATCCAGCAGTCTGAACCAGAATGGTGTATGTTGTGAAGCCTTGTGAATCAAGGGCATTATCTTCCAGTAAGTTCAGTATCGGTCAGTCTGAGGACAAGTCCCGAAGTTCCAGTTGAGCAGGGGCAGTTTGTTTGAGAAGCAGTTGATCAAGAGGTGAGTCTTCTCGAGAGCCAATCAGAGGCAGCTATGCAGAGCGCTGAGATTTGAAAGCGGATGCTTCCGATGGATAATCAGATCGGGTTGAGTCGCTAGAACGCTCATTCAGGGGCAAGTCATCGCAGAGAATGTTGAAATCAACTGGGTTGTTAGGTGTTTAATTGGAGATTGAATTCTTTTGTCGTGCAGATGTCGGGGCAAGTATTCTCGAAGTCTTCTCGTAGCAAGCTGTTCAGAGCAAGTATTCCCAAGAGTTAGATGGGGGCAAGGTGCATTGTACTGGGGCAAGTTGTGCAAGCCAGTCTTTTATCCCCCAGCTGAGTGTACCAGGGGCAGGTCATTCAAATCAGTCTGTTTATCCCCAGCCAGAGTTGAGTATCGGGGAATCATGTCAATACCCTTATCGAAAACCTTTCAAATAAGAAGATCTTGTTGTCGTTGGATCATTATCCTGCAGTTTAAACCTGTTGCGTGTCAGTAACCAGTCGTTTCCAAAGTCCAGTTCTCGCCTGGCAAATCGGTAACCAGTTCTCGTCTGGCCCACCCTTCCGTAAGCATCAGTTCCCGTCCTGGTGCAGTTTATTGTAAGCATCAGTTCCCGTCCTGGTGCAGTTTATTGTAAGCAGCAGTTCCCGTCCTGGTGCAGTTTATTGGTAACCAATTCTCGTTTGGTCACCGTTTCTTCAAGTGTTGTATCAGTTCTCGCCTGGTACATGTCATGGCATAACCAGTTCTCGCCTGGTTGTCTATACCTCAGTCTGTTGTCCAGTCAGCCCCGTCTGATGTTCAAAAACACAAAAATCAATTTTCGATAACCTATTTTCCTATCAGTTCTCGCCTGATAGTCTACCTTTGAATGCTAGTTCTCGTCTAGTATTTTCCACATCTTTCACTGTGTACATATTCCATGTTTATTCTAAACCAGAAAAACAAAAAACCCTAAAAGAGATCTGACACAATATTTCCCAATGACTCGCATGTCGTCATGTTCCCCGATACGAAGCTCGACGGATGCCAGCGCCCCGAGTAATGTTTGAATTCCTTGTGGATGTTGTTAAATCAGAATTGCCACTCTTCAGCAGATGAAAGTTGCTTATTATCCCCGGAAGAATCGAGATGGTATTGTACCCCGTATCAGAGTAGGATCAGGAGTATCTTCAGCAGATTAAAATTGATATCCTTGATAGTAGGAGCATTTCCAGCAGTATGCTGCGCACAATCAACCTCAGTTTTGGGTCAATCCCCGCAGAGTACAATCAATTGTCAATGGTTTGAAGAAAGCATCCCCGAGCAGAGTTCTCTTTCTTTCCCCAGTGAAGTCGTCAAGCAGGGTTGCCTTTTTATTTTTCCAGCAGGGCAGTTATCCCCAGCGGATTTGATTTCTCGTTTCCAGCATTTATTTTGCTGAGATGGTTCTGTGACTTCAGGTCATCCCCAGTAGAGTTGGCATTGCCTTCGGCATTTATTTTGCCAAGTGGTTTTCAGACCTGGTGTTCTCTGGCAGCTAGAGCCTGCATTAGCATTTGCATATACAGCCATTGCATTTATACAAGCATATAGCATATCCATGCCGTCTGGGCCTCGCATTTTCAAACAAAACGCATAGCATTTACATGTCGTATAGGACATTGCATCATTATCAAGCATACGCATGTCGAAACATGGACCAGAATGGTTACCTATTGGATTTCGAATTTGTTCACCTGCAGAGTTGTGTGGTTCAGCTTCTCGTCTTCCCCAGCGGAGTGATTCTTCATTTGGTTGTTACGTCAGCATCGGAAAAAACAATAACAACAACAACAACAAAGATTGACATATATCAAACTTCTGAAGCTGCCCCCTTCGTCAAAACAGGTGCCAGGCAGTTCCATTCAGATTTCCTCAGGAGAATTGTCCTCAAGTTCGCAATGAACTGTGAGTTGACCAGATTTGATCCCATGAGAGAGATGGGAATCAAGGTGTTTGCTTTACGAAGCGTTATTTCAATACTTGTGGCGTCACACAGGTGTTGAAAAGGAGAAGAAAATTTATCAGAAAATTGACCAGGTGTTGCCGTGACAACCAAACTTCAGTTTATTGGAAGCTATTCCTCAAGCAGCTTTGATGTATATTCTTGCGGTTGGCAAATTTCAGGGTTCCATTTGTATTCAACCGTCATCTACCTTGAATGTGTGAAGGCTGAGCGCTCTTCACCCACTCCGGTCGAAGCCGCTTGAATAGGGGCAGCTGTTGCACCCCAAAATTTGACCAACCGGGTCTCATATTTGGTCCTATGTTTCGACGCATAACCGCATTCGCATCTGCATATTGCATACAGTGCATTTTTCATTTGTATTGATTTTATCAGGGATCACAGCTCCCGTCTCGTGTTTCAGGTGTTTTTGATCAGTAGAATCGATTTTTGGGATATTTCGGTGCCCGTTTATTTTTACCGATTATTTTTGTGTCGTTCGGTGCTCATTTTGTCCCTCTGGGAATTATTGTGATTTTTCTGGATTTTATTAGCATTTTTTTAGGGTTTAAATAGCTTTTAAATCATTTTTTAGGATTTAATAGAATTTTTGATATTTTTAATTCTTTTTAAATCAATTTTTAGCATTTTATAGAATATAATAGATTTTAAATTCATTTTTAGGATTTAATAGGATTTTAAATAGATTTTAATATTTTTAAATAATATAGAATAGTTTTGTTAATAGAAATTAATTGTTTTAATTTTAGATATAGAATAATAGATAGATTTTTCTTTTAATAGTCTTTAATAGATATTATTGATTTTCTTTTATAGAAATAATAAGTGAATAGATTTTTCATAAATAGATTTTTCATATATTAGACATTAAATAGGTTAATAGGAATTAGAATTTTCTTTTATAGAATAATAGTCTTTTTAGATTTTAATATAGAATATTATTAGAATAATTTTCAGATTAGTAGATATTAGGGATTTTTTTTTAGAGTATTATTAGTTTAGTTAATTAGAATAATAATCAGATTTTAATAAGGTCTAATCATTGCCATTAATCCATTTTTGAGTCATTATTATGCAGGTTTTTGAAGTTTTTTTATCTTATTTCGTTGGGCTTCAGTGCATTTTCGCAGGCCCAGTTAGAGTGTATTATCCAGAAAGTCCAGCAAAAGAGTCCAAATATCCAGCATAATCCAGAGTGTTCCAGCTAGCTCCAGAACCTTCCAGAAGACGCCAGAAAGCTTCAGCCTTTAAATACCAGCAGATGACACGTGTAGAAAGGAGGGCGGTCCCACCTTGCTTCATCACACACTGCCACGCCACCCTTCAGACCTTTTCTCACCGCCACGCATGGGGACACGCGTCCCACATGCAGAGACCCACTCCACTTCCTCCACCCACGCGTCGCACTCACAGCACTCCGCCTGAAAACACTACCGGCCGGCCTGCATGGCCGGCGGCCACCGCAGCATCACCGGAGAAACTCAAACTCTCCAGAATCCGGCCACATTCATCTCTTGATCTTCATCTTCTTCCCCTCGTCTCCACCACCAAATCCAGATTCTGATCACCAGAAACGTCCAAATTCCAGTTTCCGATCAACAACCTCCATCAACACGCCGAGTTCTCCAGAAATCCAACCGTTCAAGCTTCAAGATCCAACGCTCAACCAATTTCCAGATTCATCATCACCACTGCCTTCAATCGTTCAACAATACAAGGGAAGCCTTCGTAGTGTTCGTCATCTTCATGAAGATCCCACAGAAACCTTCATCATGTTCGTCAGCTCCTTCAATGAATTTCCAGAAAAGTTCATCAACATCACAAGAACATGCAGCAATCTTAATCCCAGAAACTCCTTCAAGAACACTCATCTTCTCCGATCCAGAACCCTAACGTTCATCACTCCAGCAACAATCTTCAGATCCCCAGAAGCCTCCAACGATCCTCATCCACAATCTCCGGATCTTCAAGCAACATCACAAACTTAATCCAGATTCAAGTTCCAACAACCTCATCAGTTTGTTTTCTTCCCAGAATGCTCTTCCTCCGTCCAGATCTACACGCAAGATTTACATGAATCCTCAAGATCCATCCACCAAAATCTCCAGGGATCTCCAAACACGCAGATCTTCCAAGATTCCTTAAAGCGCCTTCAACCTGGGAACGAGATTGGTGGCGTTCATCATAAACTTCATACGAGTTCTTCAGTGTCCTTCCAATATTCGTCAGGAATGTTCATCGGGAACTCAAATTACTTCTAGATCCAGGGTTGATGAAACACAGACGGAACGAAGTTGTTTGGGAATGTTGAGTCTATGAGGGAAACTGAGCAAGGTTGAGATGGAAGATTGAAGGAGAAGAGGGAACGACGGCGGCGGCGCCATGAGGAAGGAGATAAGACTAGGGTTTCTTTCTTTCAGAAAGGGACTTGGGAGAGGAGAGTGGGCCTCAGGGCCCAGTTCATTTTTTTTTTTTGGCACACGCCCCCCGTTTTTGGACAAGTTCTGGGCCTTGGGCCCAATAAAGCTAATTTCTGGCATACTCCCAGTTTACCCAATACACCCCCTCCTGTGTTTTTCTGAAGACACATTGGGCTGGGCCCAATCAATACAGTTTTTATTATTATTTTTATTTTCTTGTTAACTAACCCCTGTGTAGACAGTTACACCCCCAGCCCCATTTTCTTGTATTTTTTTATTTTTATTCTTTTTAGGATTTGAAAAGAAATAGAGAAAAGAAAATACATGAGGAAAAAAAATATCAAAAGAAAAAGAAATAAAGAAAAAGTAAAAAAATATTATGAAAAAGAATATAGAAAAAGATCATGAAAAAAGAATAAAGAAATAAAGAAAAAGTGAAAGAAATATTTGTGAAAAAAAAGAAATAAGAAAAGAAGAGAAGAAAAATATTGTGAAAAATATAGAGAAAAATATTTTGAGAAAAGAAAAATATGTTGAAAAGAAAAGAAGAAAAAAGGAAAAAATATTAAAGTGTCGATTTAATATTTTTAGAGTTCATTTTCTTTTAGGGATATTTTCATAGACTTTATTTTCCGACTTTTAGGATAGTTTAGAAGCCCATTTGTCAGGGGGCTATTTTCATTCGATTTTTCAGGATAGAATAGGATAGCGTTTCCTAGGAGATTTATTTGCAGTATTCAACCCATTGTAATCATTTTTCAGAGATGAATAAAACGAGATTTGAGCTGTGGTCCGATAGTAGCCGAACTACAGCTGCTCTGATTCTTCGTACCAGACGAAGATATGTAGGCATAGGATGCGATATCCTAGCGAGCACACTAACGACTAACTTTTGTTCTCTCGCGGCGGTGCGATCGAGACTTTCCCGCTGACGATTAACTGATTACCCTTTTTCTCTCTTGCCCGAGTGCATTTGAGACTCAGCCATAGTGGTGACCATAGGTTCCCGACCCTGTGAAGCCAGTTGTTTTTATCACTGCTGTGTGAGAATGTTTTGTTTAGCCGTAGTTAGTCTGAACTACGTAAAGCTCTGATCTTCCATCCAGTGGAAGTACGTAGGCACAAGACGCGAGGTCTTGGCGAGCCAATTTTCCCTGTAGTCCCGAACTACGTTGACTCTGACTTTCTCTCTCGAGAATACGTAGGCATAGAGTGCGACGCTCTATCGAGTCAATTCCCTTCCTTTTAGATTTAGCAGCCGTAGATAGATTGTTTTGCACCCAGTAGACAACCCAAGCAAGCGTGGATCCCGTCGAGTACGACGGACGTGAGGGGTGCTAATACCTTCCCCTTGCGTAACCGACTCCCGAACCCAGGCTATGGTTGCGATGACCATACCTTTCCCCGTTTTTTGCGAGGTTTACTTCGAGCGTTTCCTTTCCCGCTCTGAGGGATAAATAACGCACGGTGGCGACTCTTCTGTCAGCCGGCGCCGATTTTCGCAGTAGCGACACATTGCATCCCAGTGCATTCAATCCATTTCATGTACATTGCATCTGCATTCTGCATATCATTTCCCGAGAACCTCATACCACCTTTTGTTTCTAACTAACTGGCTGATTTTCCGACATCCGCTCAGAACTGGCAACATGTCTCAGATTACTATGGGAGAGCTTCAGAAAGATCAAGAATTGTTAAAGGAGGAGGTCAAGCAACTGAAAACTCAGGTGAACTTGATTATGGAGATCCTGCAAACACTGATGAGGAAGGAAAGTAACCCCGCACCAGTTGTTGCCGCAAAAATGCTTGATCCTGTGGAAGTACTTAAGTCCCCCTCAAGTCAAGAGATGCCTCGTGAGCATGACCTACCACTTGGACCTATGAAGCATACTTATCAACGACCATTACTTAATCCTCAGTCAAGTCCAAGGAATCAACCGCAAAGTAAGAATCCATATCCAAATCAGCGTCGAAGCTCTGCCCAACGAGACCCAAACATACCAAGGAGGCCAGAGAAACACTTTGACCCAATTTCTATGTCGTACAGTCGACTCCTCCCTTTATTGCACAGTAACTCTTTGGTCCAGTTAAGAGAGCTTGGTCCTCCTCCAACACCGCCTCCTCTAGGTTATGATACAAATGCCAGGTGTGTATTCCACTCTGGAGCACCTGGACACACGATCGAGGATTGTAAAACCTTGAAGTACCAAGTACAAGGGTTGATTGAGTCCAAATCAATTTCATTTACGCCTCAAGGCCTTCAAATCAACGTCAACCCTTCAGCTGGTCAGGCAGGCTCGTCAGTTTTTGTCATGGAAGAAACTTCTAAGAGTGGGTGTGAAAAAGGTCATCACCATGGTGTCAATGAGCAAGAAGGCTAGCCCAACTGCAAATAAAAAGCCCATTACCCAATGCTGGCAATTTTTAGATCTTGTTATTTCTAGGCATTTGTAGTTTATTTCATGTTATTTGCTACTTGTTTTTAAACATTGTTTATTTTGAATGGTAATATTAATGAAGTAATCATGCTTTTTAAATTAATCATGTCGCATTCGCTCATCTTTTCTTCACTTATATAAAAAAAACTATAAAAAAAACATCCATATACACCTCTCGTCCACTTTCTTTTTCAAATTTTAGCAAAAATTGGAGGGAGGATGACGAAAACGAAATACCCATAATTGCAGTTGTATGCTTTCGGATAAAATCCTGCTGATGATGTACAAGCATTGTTTCAAATCCCCTAAACACCGGAGATATAAGGAGTTAGTCCCTAGTCAACCACTTTGAGCCTAGAAGTAGGAGTTTCCTTCGGATTTAAACCCTTATGATAAACCTGGGGCATGGGTAATGTTTAGTTAATCTGATTGCACATTCAGTCGCAAGATGAAATCCTTGTTATGGCATTTGTTCTTCAACGACCAACGACTTGGCAGTCACAAGCCTTTCAAAAAATATATATGTTAAAAGAAAAGCCCGCTAAGTTGAACACCTAAAGAGGCAACTTAGGCAAAAGTTAGGGATCAAAAACAAAATCAAAAGAGGTCCTCAAACCCTCAACAAAAACAAAATAAGATTCAGTGGCTACTCAAATCAAAAAAGGTCACTGACATCCATCAAAACCAAATAAGGTGACTGCCACGTCGAACGAACCTTGAACCGTCAAGCTTACCGTCAAGCTTACACTATCAAGGTAAGCACGTGTGGAATTAGCTGAACATAGGACTGAAGATCATCATGAAGAAAGGGTGGGGAAAAATAATACTTTGAGCCTTATATCCTTTGTTTCTATAACCGTGAACCAGACCATGTTACAACCCTTAAAAAGACCTAATTGAAGCAGGGTTTATTCTGAAAGCATGCTACAGTAAGGTTGCGTAAGCTGACTCCCCACATATTTGCTAATCTTCAGTATTGGTGTCATATTCTTGCTATATTTTTCACACACCAATAAATCAACACTACGTTTGGATTAATGGTCCATTCGTCACACACTTCCATATCATTCCTAATAAAATGATATTTCAAATTTGCATGAGAATCGCATTAAAGTTACCATTTGTGAATAAACAATTTGAATTGCAAGTCGGCACTTGACATTAAGGAAAGGCTAACAAAGAGTAATCAAAGAGGATTTGACCGTTCATCAAAATTGATCGGAATCAAAAGCACCTTGTGGTCCTGTGGATCATGGGCATTGGCATCCAATGATGGTGAAATAGGTTAGTCTAAAGCAGGCCCCCAAGCATCACTTGATTAGGGGACGAGTCATGCAAAAATTGGTTGATCAGAAGAGAATCATCACAAGATTCTACCAACTAGGGGCAGGTCATTCGAAGATTCTTTGATTAAAAGAGAAGTCCTTCCAATGCTCAATCAGCGCAGGTTGAATCGCTTCAACGCTCATTCTGGGGGCAAGCTACTTCAAGAGTACGTCGAGGCCCATCACTCCAAGAGTCGGTTAATCAAGGACTAACCTCTTCATCACGCAAGATTCTGAGGCAGGCCATCTCGAGGTCACCTCATGACGAGCTACCTCCAATCTCTCTTTTAAGGAGAAATTCTCCAGAGACCCTTTCAAACTGGGGTAAGTTGAACTAAAACTGGGGCAATTCCTCTCCGTGTTTCAAAGGAAAATCCTCCAAAGACCCTCAGACTGGGGCAAGCTCTTTCCATGCCTTTAAGCTTATCAAGCAAGCTCTTTCGAGTTCAAGATGGGTGTTGGGGAATCATGCTATTAGCCCACCCGACCAAATCACCCTTTTCTTTAGCCTACTTTCAGACCCCGGTTCCCGTTTGGTAGTCAATTTTCCTTTCAAAGTCTAGTTAGTGTCTGGAAAACCGTAGGAATATCTCCCATTTGACAATGAAACAAGGAGTCAGTTTCTGGCCTAACAACTTAACCCTTTTGCCACCAATTCTCGGCTGGTAATTCACCTTCAGAGCCCAACCATACTTGGCACGACCCTCACCCGTAATCACCATGTCCTTGCATCCCCGACATTTTTGCATACATCCTGCATTTTTACGTACGTGCTTAGCCGGCCGTTCTCAAAGATACAAATTTCCTGTGGAAATCCTGGCAGGATCCTTTTGGAGTGTTTATCCATTCACTTACCTTTTGTAAGTCCTTTTGAGCCTATTACATGAGATATTTTCTCGCCTTACCGTTTGTAAGGGATTTCATGGCCTTTCGCATGAAATCTTATCCTTTCGCTTCCCTTTTGTAAGCGTTTCTCGCTGTCTTTTACATGCGACAAAACTGTGTTGGGTATCTTCGATCAATTTGGACGCTTGATGCCTATGTGGCCAAGAACTAAATGGTCGTCATACTTAAAGAATGTCATCTCTGCCGTTGTGCCTGTGAGGTCAAATGATGTTCTGATACCCTTTCTAAGTTTCCTCTACCTTTTGCAAGAGGATGGTTATTGCCCTTCACTTACCTTTTGTAAGCCTTTCCGTGTCTTTCCCACGAAGTATCTCCTCTCTGCCTTTCGCATGAAATCTTATCCTTTCGCTTCCCTTTCGTAAGCGTTTTCTCGCTGTCATTTACATGCGACAAAACTTTGTGTTGGGTATCTTTGATCAATTTGGATGCTTGATGCCTATGTGGCCAAGAACTGAATGGTCGCCATACTTAAAGAATATCATCTCCGCCGTTGTGCCTGTGAGGTCAAATGATGTTCTGATACCCTTTTCAAAGTCCATCTACCTTTGCAAGAGGATGGTTATTATCCTTCACTTACCTTTTGTAAGCCTTTCCGTGTCTTTCCCACGAAGTATCTCCTCTCAGCCTTTCGCATAGGAGTCGCCTCACCGTTCGTAATGGATTTCATGGCCTTTCACATGAAATCTTATCCTTTCGCTTCCCTTTCGTAAGCATTTTCTCGCTGTCTTTTACATGCGACAAACCTTTGTGTTGGGTATCTTCAATCAATTTGGATGCTTGATGCCTATGTGGCCAAGAACTGAATGGTCTCCATACTTAAAGAATGTCATCTCCGCCGTTGTGCCTGTGAGGTCAAATGATATTCTGATACCCTTTCCAAGTTTCCTCTACCTTTTGCAAGAGGATGGTTATTGCCCTTAACTTACCTTTTATGAACCTTTTTGTGTCTCTTTCACGAAATATCTTCACCTTGCCTTTCGCAACAGATTTAACTTACCTGTAGTAAGACCCACCGTGCCTTTTGTACAAGTTCTTGTCAGCTTACCTTTTGTAAGTATCCTCTCTACCTTTTGTGGAAGGAATTTTTCTCCTAACCTTTTGTTCAGGGGTCTGTTCTGCCTTTTGCAGAAGAAAGTATGATTGTCCTCTCCCGAGGGAGTTTCCTATCTACCTTTTGTAGAGGGAATTATCTCCAAACCTTTTGTTCTGGAGTCCTATTTACCTTTTGTAAAAGGAAATTTTTCTCCTAACCTTTTGTTATGGAGTCCTTTCTGCCGTGACAGAAGGAAATACGATCATATTCTCCCGAGGGAGTCTCCGCTATTTGATGTAGAAGGAGTTACTATTTCTCCAAACCTTTTGTTTCGGAGTCCTCTCTACCTTTTGTAGAAGGAATATTTCTCCTAACCTTTTGTTCTGGAGTCCTCTCTACCTTTTGTAGAAGGAATATTTCTCCTAACCTTTTGTTCTGGAGTCCTCTCTACCTTTTGTAGAAGGAATATTTTTCTCCTAACCTTTTGTTCAGAAGTCCTCCTTGCCTTTTGTAAGAGGAAAACCGTTTATATTTAGAGTCCTCTCTACCTTTTGTAGAAGGAATATCTCATTACGTTTATTTTTTGAGTCCTCTCTACCTTTCGTAGAAGGAGTATCTCACAGTCATTTATTTTCGAGTCCTCTCTATCTTTTGTAGAAGGAATATCTCCTAGCCAATTTTTGATTCCCTATTATGAGACAGCTCTTTGACTTTTTGCAGAAGGAGTTTTATATAACTTGTTTGTAGTATAACTTATCCTCTTGAAATTCTACAGGAGTCTTCCTCTTCCGGCTGGCAAAGCATTCATGTTCATTCCGCATTGCATCTCAAGCATATCATCATATCCCTCATACCCCTTCTTCAATAACAAGACACCTTCTTTAAACCATCTCACTGACCATCTACTTCCATCCTACACCTCTCCAGTTGAAAATCCCGGGTATTCTAGTATTTAATTCTCTTCTACCATGAATGTCCGAGTACCTTTATCCTCCAGACATTCAGATCCAAGAGGATTAAATAGGGGCAGCTGTCACACCCTCATTTTCACCTTTAGCCTTTATACCCTACATTCACCATATCATACATCGTTCTATTGCATATCGAGCATGTGGGTTCACAAGGTAAGGATTGGGTCGATTTGTTATTTTCCATTTCATATGAGACAATTTGCTTATCATGGGCTACTTGAGAGAAAATGTTCATTATCTAAGGTTTGATCTAAATTGGAAGGTTTACTCATCTAGATTTCTTCAAGGAGAAGTTACTTGAAAAATATTAGGATATTCAAGATATATTCCTAATGAACATGAAATGCAAGGCCAAATTCAAGTTTGCTTCATCTAATTTTGTTTCAAGTTCTTGGTCAAGTGGAGTTCAAATTTGCAAAGCATGAGTCAAGATCACAATTCCATAATTCAAGACTTCATCCATTTCAAGTTTAATGGTGTTAGGGAAACCCATCATGAATTCAAGATTGGAGGCAAGAATATTACAAAGAGGAATTTCATGACATTGCAAGAATGTCATTTGTTACAAAATTTCCAACTCTAAGTAATGTTTAGAAATTAATTTATTTCTAATCTTCATTCAAGTCTCTAATCAAATTCATGTTATGGTAATGCCACACCAAGTCCACATTGTGTTTACAAACATCCAAGAAATGTGCAAGAACTAAATCAACATTAGAATGTTTTAAGACCAAGAATATGCATGTTTGATCATGGGCAAAACAACCCCATGCAAGATGTGGCAAATTACCTCATGTCACCAAATATACATGTCACAAGACCAAGGGAATAACATATGATAATGCATCTAAAAATCAGAATTTCAAAATGCTGTCAAAAGGGTAGTAGCATTGACCACAAGAGCTATCAAGACACAAGCCAACAAAAGGGGTGCAAGATACAAAGTGCAGCAAGAGAAAAGACAGCAATGTAGAGGGCTGTAGAAAAAGACAGCATGGGAAAGTAGTGCAGAAAAACGCAGCATAGCCATATACATGGAAATGGAAAGAAAGAGAGTGACATGAGAAAAGGTGGTAAGAAACATTACCCCATGAAAAAATCTGATGTTTGGGGAGAAGGGAAAACCCTAGAGGGGAGAGATAAGAAGGCAAGGGGCTGTAAACAAAGGAAGGATTCACTCTTTACACTTTCAACATATCCACTACACATTGCAAAAACAAGAAAAGATAGAGAGAGAGAGAGAGAGAGAGAGAGAGCAAGAAACTTTAGAGAGAAAACCAGAAAAAAGAGTGAGAAAGAAAACCAGCAAAAATCAAGAGAGTTCCATAGAAACCCATAGAGAACCTTTGAGGAGAAGCACCTTTAAAGCATAGAAGGAAGAAGGAAGAAAACATACAACCAAACCAGTGGAAGCTTAATAAAGAAGGAGTAAGCTCGTGGGTATCCATTTCGTCAAACCTTTCTCTCTTTACTTTTTGCTTTTATATTCATTTTAATTCCTCTTTTATGTGTTGTTGTACTGAGTATATCATGTAAGGTCCCAAAGGGACCAAGAAACCATTTTAAGAACCAACAGAAAGGGAAGAAAACCATAAAAGACATCAAAAAACAAGAGAAATATTGAATTTTTCGCTTCAAGTCCCGGCGCGACCCATGTTCGCGGCGCGAACATGCAAAAACCAGAATGAAAATTTTCCCAGTTTGCGGCGCAAACACCCTTCGCGGCGCTAACATGCAAAAACCAGAATGAAAACTTTCCCAGTTCGCGGCGGGAACACCCTTCGCGGCGCGAACATGCAAAAACAGAATGTTCACTTTTCTCAGTTCGCGGCGCGAACTGATCAGTTTGTTTATTTTATTTTCTTGTTGTTTTGACCTTAAAAAAGTGCCCTTTTTTTTGCATGTCTCGATTTGTTTAGCCGACTAACCCCATATGTTTGTATGATTTTAATATGTGAATATTGTTATTGTCCTTGTTGATTCCAAAAAGCATTTTCAAAAACAAACTCTCAATTTTATCGAGCCATTTTTAACCTTGTAAGTCGATTGCCTTGCGCATCGCCATCGACCTTGTCTGTATCGCTTCAATCATCTTTACAAACAATAAACCTTTATCCAACGTCAAGTGGTTCTCTTTTCTCATAAAAATCCAAAACACAATAAAAATATACGATTAGAATTATGCACCATGAACTTTAAAGTGGATGAGAAGGAATGAGAATGGAGTCCTCTTACACTCATTCCGAATGTTTTGAATACAAGGCGCTCGACTTGGTTATTTGAGACATTCATCTCTATCCAAAGTCTTTTGTATAATCCTAGTCAAGAATAAATTCTTCCCTAAGAAAAACCTAAAAACAATATCAACTCATCAAACTTCTTTTGCCTTAGGGCGCCAATCCGAAAACCCTTTTTCAAGGTATAAAATCAACCAATACACAATTATTTCTCATGTGGCCGAACTACGGCTGCTCTGATTTCTCACACATGTTGAGAATACGTAGGCATAGGATTGCGATGATCCTAGCGAGCACAATTTTCTTTCTTTCCCATCTTTAATCTTCCATACCCTTTACCCAAGGACATGTTACGTCCGTTCTACCGCAAACAGGTAACACATAAGACTCCAGGAGCGAGTCGTAATACACCTAATTGCTAGAATGCGCACGATAGCATCGTCCACCCAACATCCCGTTTTCCACTGTAGTCCCATGAACTACGAATGTTCTGATTCTTCACTTCATACAAGTGAATATACGTAGGCATAAGGGCCCCAATCCTTGGCGAGCACTCTAATGAATAAACACCAACCCTCTTTCTTTAAACAAGCAAACTTTTAGAATAAAACACCCATTCACGCCAAACAACCTAGGAGGTTTCCATCGAGTCATATAGATGCGAGGGGGTGCTAATACCTTCCCCTCGCATAACCGACTCCCGAACCCTAAGACTTGGTTGCGATGACCATGCTCTTTTCCCAAAGGTTTTATCGCTATTTCCCTTTCCCTCCGTGGGATAAATAAAATTCGGTGGCGACTCTGTGTCATTTTTCGCGTAGCGACAGGACCTGAGATTGTGTAAGAGACGACTGAAAAGATTAAAGGGATCCAAGAAAAGACGTGTTTTGAGAGTTACAGTGGTGACGGGTGTTGGTCGAGCTTTGAAGTCTCCGAAGCACACATTGTGTTTTGTTGATCTGTATCAAAGTGACGCAACAGAAGCGTTGGGAAAGTAGCATGTTAGACTGTTTTACCGCTGTCACTTGTGGGAATTGCATGATGTGTTCATGTGTCTAAGTTAAGGATGTACATTAATTCAGATGGATAGTGTACAAGTGAGAGAAGATTTGACTGTTGAGGCATTGCTAGTTCAGGTTGATGAATGAGAAGCAACTTCGAGGTAAAGGGATTCCTTTGGTGGAGGTAATTTGGGAGATTAGGATGTGAGAGTCGTATTCAGAGTTGTTTAAATCAGGTAACGTTTTCGAGGACGAAAATTTCTAAAGTGGGGGAGGGTTGTAACAGCCCAATTTTCAATAATTGATTAATTATACTAATTAATTGGTGTATGTGATTTATTTGATTTAAATGAATTCTTGGATTTAACTGACTTATTCTAATTGGTAGAATAATGTGGGTTTACTAGATATTCTCTAATTGATGATGAGATGGGATATTTTATGAGAAAATGAATTGGTAAATATTTGGAGAGAAGAATTATGATAGAAAGAGATATAAAAGAAAAGTATAGAGAAAGGAAAGGGAAAGGAAAACATAAGAGAATGAAGAGTGGAAAGAAAGAGGAAGAAGAGAAAAGAGGAGAAAAAGGGGAAAAGCTTGGAATCATCAAGAATGACTTCTAGCTTCCGATTAATCAAGGTAAGGGTGTGAAATGTTGTTATCTTACCAATGTATATGATTATGTATGTGTGTGTTTGGATTTGTTTGGATGTTTTCATCTTTTTCCATTCTAAGGCAGAAATGGATTTAATCGATAGAGTCGATGTTTGAACGGTTAAAATCTGGAATAAATTGCGTAGTTTAGTCGGGTAATGTTTAGCCGTGATTATTGGATTTCGTTTGATTGAATTTGGTTGAATTTGTGAGTTTTGACATTTTTGGACAATTGGAGGTTAAGATTTTGGATGAAAATCGGAAGTCGTAAAAATTGTGTTTTATGATCCTAACTTGTTACTATATGATTGGTAATGATGAGTAGGTATTTAATCGGGAGAAAATAATTAAATCGGTCGGGTTTTAGGGGGTTTTGGGCACAAACTCGTAGCTTGTTTTTCCAAAATTTTCAGGCGTTAACCGGTTAACACTATGGGTTAACCGATAAACGGTATAAAAAAGGCCTAAAAACTGAGTTTTTGGAGGCGTTAACCGGTTAACCATATCCGTTAACCCGTTAACACTGTAAGTGTGAGAAAATATTATTTTTCAAAACTTGAAAAATTCATAACTTCTTCACCGTTTATCGGATTTTGTCGTTCTTTATATCAAACTGAAGCTAATAATATGTTTTATAACTTGGTGAAAAGAAATATTATTTTTAGCCGAATTTTAGCCGATTTTACCGATTAATCGAGATTAATCATTTTAAGTAAGTGAGGCTTAAATAATTAGAGCATTCGGTTGCCGTTTGGCATGATGATGTGAATGCATAATGATTTCTATGCGATTGTATGTGAAGAATACATGAGAACATAATGTGAATATGTGTGCATTGCTTGATAAATGTGGTCTTTTGACAAATTAAGCATTGTTTAAATTGATTAAAAATGCATGATGATTTATGATGAGGTTCGTTGCCGTTCGGCACGATATTGTGAATAATGCATGAACATATTGTGAATATATGTGCATTGATTGAAAGTGTGGTGGTGGTATTGAATTGTGAATGCATATTGATTGTATGCAATATTGTGAATAATGCATGAGAACATATTGTGAATATCTGTGCATTGCTTGATAATAGTGATGATGTTGAAAGTATGAATACTTTGATTAATATGGAATATGTGTTGCGTGTGCAATCATGATATAATTCTTGTGTGAAGAATTATTTTAGTATGCATGAGATTAAGATGCGAGAACGGTCTTAAGTGCATATGATTGTTTTATGATAATATGTATAGGTGTAAAACTCGTACTCACTGGGGTAGAATAACAAGATGTTGTTCCTAGTGGAGTAATCACTGGGGTAGAATGACAAATGTTGTTCATGGTGAGGTATAGTGACATGGTCGTATACACTGGGGTAGAATGACTAAGATGTTGTTCCTAGTGGAATAATCACTGGGGTCGAATAACTGAGATGTTGTTCCTGGTGGGGTGCTCCCTGGGGTAGAATAACTAAGATGTTGTTCCTAGTGGAGTATATGTGATACAGTTGTACGCACTAAGGTAGAATGACTATGATGTTATTCCTAGTGTTGGTGTTCACTGGGGTAGAATGACTATGTGTCGTTCCTAGTGAAATGATCACCGGGGTAGAATGACCGAGATGTTGTTCCTGGTGGGGTACAAGCGATGTACTCATAATCTCAAATGGAGATTGATGAGAATTAATGGGTTTATATGAGTCACATGGCATAGCTATGATTGTGATATAAAAGTATGCATGAATGCAATTGTGTATGACTTGTGGAATTGAGAGTTGTGAATAAGCATGATTGTTTATGTTTATATGAATTGTGGTGAATTAAACATAATGTGTATGTTTATGTAGATTGATTGAAACTATGGATGTGTGCATGATGAATATGCTTGTTGATTATCCATATTTGTTTATATATATTGTGATGTATATGATGAGTTATGATAAATTATGGTGAGAAATGTGGAATAAGTGTTTTCTATGCTTGTGTACATATATATGATTATATGCATCATTATTGTGATAATATTTCTCACCCTTCTGCTAGAATGATGTCCTATCTAGCATCGTGCAGGTATCAAGAGTAGAGCTGCTTGTAGTTGCGAAGTCGCTATTGGTGTAGCTGTTTAGTAATTTAATCATGTTGGGTCGATTCGTGCTCTGGTCATGTAACACTGGGATCACTTAGTGTATATTTTGAAATACATTATGTACTCTATGTTATGGTTTTGTATTCATTGGAGTATTATGATGTTGGCCTTGGAGCCTAAGTAATGTTGAAGTATGTGATGAATCTGAGTATTCTGTTAAGAGAATTATGCTATAAAATGAATCCACTGCTACATGCAAAGTGAAGTTTTGATAACCATGATTATTTACTATAAGTGTTAATGAGCATGGTTGGTGTTTTGATGTTTTGAAAAGTTATGTGTGACGCTCTTTTGTGAATGCATGAAATATTACTCTGATTATTCGTATATTTTTTATGGGGTTTAGAAGGGTGTTACATTAGTGGTAACAGAGCAGGTCGGTCCGTCCGGCCAAGTTGTCTAATGTTGTTTGTTCCCTTGTATGCGACATGTGTGTGAAAACGCTGTCGTTACGTGTTTGTTGCCTAACCTTTGTCTGCGGAAATGGGAATGGTTCAAGTGGGGGAGAAACTTGTGTTTCTCCAGGATGCTGCAAGTGTGGAGTTGTAGCTCAGTGTGTGGTTGAACGCTCTTATAGTTGGGATTGTGTTGGAGGGGATAGATGTATCTTGCAAGCTTAGATGGCGTGATGCAGTGAATTGTCTTGAGTTAAGCTTAAGAATTGTTTTGATGAGTCGGTACAGGACAGTGTTGAGATGTTTAATTTTCATGGGAATTTTGAGTGTTAATGAAAGTGGGAAGTTGGCGGTTTGCCGAATAATTATGGTTGTCTGGGAAGTTATCCTAACAAGATAGTGGTACACAGCCAGGACGTGAAGTGGAGTTGTGATTGACTTAGTTGCGAAAACTAATCCGGTATTGAGAGCTCCATATTATATGTCTATTTGGATGGTCAAGGAGTTAAATTGATTGAGTAGTTTTGAGACTTGTGTTTGGTGTGTGTGCTACGGAAACAGAGTGTGAGGTCGAGTATATTAAGGGGACTTATCTGACAAGTGATTTAGAGTTGGTTGTTGTTGTGTTTGTGCCGGAGTTGGAGGCTTCAATTGTTTAATTGAGATTTGAGATGGTTGGTGATCTTACGAGATTAAGGTATTTGTTTGATTTGAAAGAGTTGAATATGAGGTAGAGGAAATAATTTGAAATCTCTGTATATACCGATGATGATGGTAATGAAGTTGGAACTGATAAAGCAAATTCGGGATATGAGTTTGGTCTGTGAAGAGACTTCTTATGGAGTTGAGCTTTGTATGTTGAGACTGACTATTGGTATTCTTAATGAGATGCCGTCGAATATTGTGTCAGATGGGAATCTGAGATCTTCATTGAGATTTTGGAAGAGTTTTGCAGACGCTTTTAATGTCATGTTGAAGTTGGATTCTTTCTAGCATCCGTGGACGGATGGGAAAACAGAGAGAACTATCCAGTATGTAGAGGATTTGTTGAGAGCTTGTGTGTTGGATCAAGATGGATCAGGGGATAGATAGTTGTCGCTGTATGAGTTTACCTACAATAACCGTTTTCATTCTAAGTATCGGAATGGCATAATATGAGGCTTTGTATGGTAGGAGGTGTAGGACTCCTTTGTTTCGATGTGTGTCCGACAAGAGTGTTGTACTCAGACCTGAGATTGTGTAAAAGACGACTGAAAAGATCAAAAGGATCCAAGAAAAGACGTGTTTTAAGAGTTACAGTGGTGACGGGTGTTGGTCGAGCTTTGAAGTCTCTGAAGCACACATTGTGTTTTGTTGATCTGTATCAGAGTGGCACAGCGGAAGCGTGGGGAAAGTAGCATGTTAGACTGTTTTTACCGCTGTCACTTGTGGGAATTGCATGATGTGTTCATGTGTCTAAGCTGAGGAAGTACATTGATTCAGATGGATAGTGTACAAGTGAGAGAAGATTTGACTGTTGAGGCATTGCTAGTTCAGGTTGATGAACGAGAAGCAACTTCGAGGTAAATGGATTCCTTTGGTGGAGGTAATTTGGGAGATTAGGATGCGAGAGTCGTATTTAGAGTTGTTTGAATCAGGTAACATTTTCGAGGACGAAAATTTCTAAAGTGGGGGAGGGTTGTAACAGCCAATTTTCAATAATTGATTAATTATACTAATTAATTGGTTTATGTGATTTATTTGATTTAAATGAATTCTTGGATTTAACTGACTTATTCTAATTGGTAGAATAATGTGGGTTTACTAGATATTCTCTAATTGATGATGAGATGAGATATTTTATAAGAAAATGAATTGGTAAATATTTGGAGAGAAGAATTATGATAGAAAGAGATATAAAAGAAAAGTATAGAGAAAGGAAAGGGAAAGGAAAACATAAGAGAAAGAAGAGTGGAAAGAAAGAGGAAGAAGAGAAAAGAGGAGAAAAGGGGGAAAAACTTGGAATCATCAAGAACGACTTCTAGCCTCCGATTAATCAAGATAAGGGTGTGAAATGTTGGTATCTTACCAATGTATATGATTATGTATGTGTGTGTTTGGATTTGTTTGGATGTTTTCATCTTTTTCCATTCTAAGGCAGAAATGGATTTAATCGATAGAGTCGATGTTTGAACGGTTAAAATCTGGAATAAATAGCGTTGTTTAGTCGGGTAATGTTTAGCCGTGATTATTGGATTTCGTTTGATTGAATTTGGTTGAATTTGTGAGTTTTGACATTTTTGGACAATTGGAGGTTAAGATTTTGGATGAAAATCGGAAGTCGTAAAAATTGTGTTTTATGATCCTAACTTGTTACTATATGATTGGTAATGATGAGTAGGTATTTAATCGGGAGAAAATAATTAAATCGGTCGAGTTTTGGGGAACAAACCCGTAGCTTGTTTTTCCAAATTTTTCAGGCGTTAACCGGTTAACACTATGGGTTAACCGATTAACGGTATAAAAATGGCCTAAAAACTGAGTTTTTGGAGGCGTTAACCGGTTAACCATATTCCTTAACACTGTAAGTGTGAGAAAATATTATTTTTTAAAACTTTGAAAATTCATAACTTCTTCACCGTTTATCGGATTTTGTCGTTCTTTATATCAAATTGAAGCTAATAATATGTTCTATAACTTGGCGAAAAGAAATATTATTTTTAGCCGACTTTTAGCCGATTTTACCGATTAATCGAGATTAATTATTTTAAGTAAGTGAGGCTTAAATAATTAGAGTGTTCGGTTGCCGTTTGGCATGATGATGTGAATGCATAATGATTTCTATGCGATTGTATGTGAAGAATGCATGAGAACATAATGTGAATATGTGTGCATTGCTTGATAAATGTGGTCTTTTGACAAATTATGTATTGTTTAAATTGATTAAAATGTATGATGATTTATGATGAGGTTCATTGCCGTTCGGCACGATATTGTGAATAATGCATGAGAACATATTGTGAATATATGTACATTGATTGAAAGTGTGGTGGTGGTATTGAATTGTGAATGCATATTGATTGTATGCAATATTGTGAATAATGCATGAGAACATATTGTGAATATCTGTGCATTGCTTGATAATAGTGATGATGTTGAAAGTATGAATACTTTGATTAATATGGAATATGTGTTGCGTGTGCAATCATGATATAATTCTTGTGTGAAGAATTATTTGAGTATGCATGAGATTAAGATGCGAGAACGGTCTTAAGTGCATATGATTGTTTTATGATAATATGTATAGGTGTAAAATTCGTACTCACTGGGGTAGAATAACAAGATGTTGATCCTAGTGGAGTAATCACTGGGGTAGAATGACAAATGTTGTTCATGGTGAGGTATAGTGACATGGTCGTATACACTGGGGTAGAATGACTAAGATGTTATTCCTAGTGGAATAATCACTGGGGTAGAATAACTGAGATGTTGTTCCTGGTGGGGTGCTCCCTGGGTAGAATAACTAAGATGTTGTTCCTAGTGGAGTATATGTGATACAGTCGTACGCACTGGGGTAGAATGACTATGATGTTGTTCCTAGTGTTGGTGTTCACTGGGGTAGAATGACTATGTGTCGTTCCTAGTGAAATGATCACCGGGGTAGAATGACCGAGATGTTGTTCCTGGTGGGGTACAAGCGATGTACCCATAATTTCAAATGGAAATTGATGAGAATTGATGGGTTTATAAGAGTCACATGGCATAGCTATGATTGTGATATGAAAGTATGCATGTGTGCAATTGTGTATGACTTGTGGAATTGAGAGTTGTGAATAAGCATGATTGTTTATGTTTATATGAATTATGGTGAATTAAACATAATATGTATGTTTATGTAGATTGATTGAAACTATGGATGTGTGCATGATGAATATGCTTGGTGATTATCCATATTTGTTTATATATATTGTGATGTATATGATGAGTTATGATAAATTATGGTGAGAAATGTGGAATAAGTGTTTTCTATGCTTGTGTACATATATATGATTATATACATCGTTATTGTGATAATATTTCTCACCCTTCTGCTAGAATGATGTCCTATCTGGCATCGTGCAGGTATCAAGAGTAGAGCTGCTTGTAGTTGCGATGTCGCTATTGGTGTAGCTGTTTAGTAATTTAATTATGTTGGGTCGATTCGTGCTCTGGTCATGTAACACTGGGATCACTTAGTGTATATTTTGAAATACATTATGTACTCTATGTTATGATTTTGTATTCATTGGAGTATTATGATGTTGGCCTTGGAGCCTAAGTAATGTTGAAGTATGTGATGAATCTGAGTATTCTGTTAAGAGAATTATGCTATAAAATGAATCCACTGCTACATGCAAAGTGAAATTGTGAGAACCATGATTATTTACAATAAGTGTTAATGAGCATGACTGGTGTTTTGATGTTTTGAAAAGTTATGTGTGACGCCCTTTTGTGAATGCATGAAATATTACTCTGATTATTCGTATATTTTTTATGGGGTTTAGAAGGGTGTTACATTAGTGGTAACAGAGCAGGTCGGTCCGTCCGGCCAAGTTGTCTAATGTTGTTTGTTCCCTTGTATGCGACATGTGTGTGAAAACGCTGTCGTTATGTATTTGTTGCCTAACCTTTGTCTGCCGAAATGGGAATGGTTCAAGTGGGGGAGAAACTTGTGTTTCTCCAGGATGCTGCAAGTGTGGAGTTGTAGCTCAGGGTGTGGTTGAACGCTCTTATAGTTGGGATTGTGTTGGAGGGGATAGATGTATCTTGCAAGCTTAGATGGCGTGATGCAGTGAATTGTCTTGAGTTAAGCTTTAGAATTGTTTTGATGGTCGGCACAGGACAGTGTTGAGATGTTTAATTTTCATGGGAATTTTGAGTGTTAATGAAAGTGGGAAGTTGGCGGTTTGCCGAATAATTATGGTTGTCTGGGAAGTTATCCTAACAAGATAGTGGTACATAGCCAGGACGTGAAGTGGAGTTGTGATTGACTTAGTTGCGGAAACTAATCCTGTATTGAGAGCTCCATATTATATGTTTATTTGGATGGTCAAGGAGTTAAATTGATTGAGTAGTTTTGAGACTTGTGTCTGGTGTGTTTTCTACGGAAACAGAGTGTGAGGTCGAGTATATTAAGGGGACTTATCTGACAAGTGATTTAGAGTTGGTTGTTGTTGTGTTTGTGCCGGAGTTGGAGGCTTCAATTGTTTAGTTAAGATTTGAGATGGTTGGTGATCTTACGAGATTAAGGTATTTGTTTGATTTGAAAGAGTTGAATATGAGGTAGAGGAAATAATTAGAAATCTCTGTATATACCGATGATGATGGTAATGAAGTTGGAACTGATAAAGCAAATTCGGGATATGAGTTTGGTATGTGAAGAGACTTCTTATGGAGTTGAGCTTTGTATGTTGAGACCGACTATTGGTATTCTTGATGAGATGCCGTCGAATATTGTGTCAGATGGGAATCTGAGTTCTTCATTGAGATTTTGGAATAGTTTTGCTGACGCTTTTAATGTCATGTTGAAGTTGGATTCTTTCTAGCATCCGTGGACGGATGGGAAAACAGAGAGAACTATTCAGTATGTAGAGGATTTGTTGAGAGCTTGTGTGTTGGATCAAGATGGATCAGGGGGTAGATAATTGTCGTTGTATCAGTTTACCTACAATAACCGTTTTCATTCTAAGTATCGGAATGGCATCGTATGAGGCTTTGTCTGGTAGGAGGTGTATGACTCCTTTGTGTCGATGTGTGTCCGACGAGAGTGTTGTACTCAGACCTGAGATTGTGTAATAGACGATTGAAAAGATCAAAAGGATCCAAGAAATGACGTGTTTTAAGAGTTACAGTGGTGACGGGTGTTGGTCGAGCTTTGAAGTCTCGGAAGCACACACTGTGTTTTGTTGATCTGTATCAGAGTGGCGCAGCGGAAGCGTGGGGAAAGTAGCATGTTAGACTGTTTTACCGCTATCACTTGTGGGAATTGCATGATGTGTTCATGAGTCTAAGCTGAGGAAGTACATTGATTCAGATGGATAGTGTACAAGTGAGAGAAGATTTGATTGTTGAGGCATTGCTAGTTCAGGTTGATGAACGAGAAGCAACTTCGAGGTAAAGGGATTCCTTTGGTGGAGGTAATTTGGGAGATTAGGATGCGAGAGTCGTATTCAGAGTTGTTTGAATCAGGTAACATTTTCGAGGACGAAAATTTCTAAAGTGGGGGAGGGTTGTAACAGCCAATTTTCAATAATTGATTAATTATACTAATTAATTGGTTTATGTGATTTATTTGATTTAAATGAATTCTTGGATTTAACTGACTTATTCTAATTGGTAGAATAATGTGGGTTTACTAGATATTCTCTAATTGATGATGAGATGAGATATTTTATAAGAAAATGAATTGGTAAATATTTGGAGAGAAGAATTATGATAGAAAGAGATATAAAAGAAAAGTATAGAGAAAGGAAAGGGAAAGGAAAACATAAGAGAAAGAAGAGTGGAAAGAAAGAGGAAGAAGAGAAAAGAGGCGAAAAAGGGAAAAAACTTGGAATCATCAAGAACGACTTCTAGCTTCCGATTAATCAAGATAAGGGTGTGAAATGTTGGTATCTTACCAATGTATATGATTATGTATGTGTGTGTTTGGATTTGTTTGGATGTTTTCATCTTTTTCCATTCTAAGGCAGAAATGGATTTAATCGATAGAGTCGACGTTTGAACGGTTAAAATCTGGAATAAATTGCGTTGTTTAGTCAGGTAATGTTTAGCTGTGATTATTGGATTTCGTTTGATTGAATTTGGTTGAATTTGTGAGTTTTGACATTTTTGGACAATTGGAGGTTAAGATTTTGGATGAAAATCGGAAGTCGTAAAAATTGTGTTTTATGATCCTAACTTGTTACTATATGATTGGTAATGATGAGTAGGTATTTAATCGGGAGAAAATAATTAAATCGGTCGAATTTTTGGGCACAAACCCGTAGCTTGTTTTTCCAAATTTTTCAGGCGTTAACCGGTTAACACTATGGGGTAACCGATTAACGGTATAAAAATGGCCTAAAAACTGAGTTTTTGGAGGCGTTAACCGGTTAACCATATCCGTTAACACTGTAAGTGTGAGAAAATATTATTTTTCAAAACTTTGAAAATTCATAACTTCTTCACCGTTTATCGGATTTTGTCGTTCTTTATATCAAACTGAAGCTAATAATATGTTCTATAACTTGGCGAAAAGAAATATTATTTTTAGCCAAATTTTAGCCGATTTTACCGATTAATCGAGATTAATTATTTTAAGTAAGTGAGGCTTAAATAATTAGAGCGTTCGGTTGCCGTTTGGCATGATGATGTGAATGCATAATGATTTCTACGCGATTGTATATGAAGAATGCATGAGAACATAATGTGAATATGTGTGCATTGCTTGATAAATGTGGTCTTTTGAAAATTATGCATTGTTTAAATTGATTAAAATGCATGATGATTTATGATGAGGTTCGTTGCCGTTCGGCACGATATTGTGAATAATGCATGAGAACATATTGTGAATATGTATGCATTGATTGAAAGTGTGGTGGTGGTATTGAATTGTGAATGCATATTGATTATATGCAATATTGTGAATAATGCATGAGAACATATTATGAATATGTGTGAATTGCTTGATAATAGTGATGATGTTGAAAGTAGGAATTCTTTGATTAATGTGGAATATGTGTTGTGTGTGCAATCATGATATAATTCTTGTGTGATGAATTATTTGAGTATGCATGAGATTAAGATGCGAGAACGGTCTTAAGTGCATATGATTGTTTTATGATTATATGTATAGGTGTAAAACTCGTACTCACTGGGGTAGAATAACAAGATGTTGTTCCTAGTGGAGTAATCACTGGGGTAGAATGACAAATGTTGTTCATGGTGAGGTATAGTGACATGGTCGTATACACTGGGGTAGAATGACTAAGATGTTGTTCCTAGTGGAATAACCACCGGGGTAGAATAACTGAGATGTTGTTCCTGGTGGGGTGCTCCCTGGGGTAGAATAACTGAGATGTTGTTCCTAGTGGAGTATACATGATACAGTCGTACGCACTAGCGTAGAATGACTATGATGTTGTTCCTAGTGTTGGTGTTCACTGGGATAGAATGACTATGTGTCATTCCTAGTGAAATGATCACCGGGGTAGAATGACCGAGATGTTGTTCCTTGTGGGGTACAAGCGATGTACCCATAATCTCAAATGGAGATTGATGAGAATTGATGGGTTTATATGAGTCACATGGCATAGCTATGATTGTGATATGAAAGTATGCATGTGTGCAATTGTGTATGACTTGTGGAATTGAGAGTTGTGAATAAGCATGATTGTTTATGTTTATATGAATTGTGGTGAATTAAACATAATGTGTACGTTTATGTGGATTGATTGAAATTATGGATGTGTGCATGATGAATGTGCTTGGTGATTATTCATATTTGTTTATATATATTGTGATGCATATGATGAGTTATGATAAATTGTGGTGAGAAATATGGAATAAGTGTTTTCTATGCTTGTGTACATATATATGATTATATGCATCGTTATTATGATAATATTTCTCACCCTTCTGCTGGAATGATGTCCTATCTGGCATCGTGCAGGTATCAAGAGTAGAACTGCTTGTAGTTGCGAAGTCGTTATTGGTGTAGCTGTTTAGTAATTTAATTATGTTGGGTTAAGTCGTGCTCTGGTCATGTAACACTGGGATCGCTTGGTGTATATTTTGAAATACATTATGTACTCTATGTTATGCTTTTGTATTCATTGGAATATTATGATGTTGGCCTTGGAGCCTAAGTAATGTTGAAGTATGTGATGAACCTGAGTATTCTGTTAAGAGAATTATGCTATAAAATGAATCCGCTGCTACATGCAAAGTAAAATTGTGAGAAGCATGATTATTTATTATTAGTGTTAATGAGCATGACAGGTGTTTTGATGTTTTGAAAAGTTATGTGTGACGCCCTTTTGTGAATGCATGAAATATTACTCTTGTTATTCGTATATTTTCCGTGGTGTTTAGAAGGGTGTTACAATAGTTCCAGGGAATAGCTTTGTCGGAAGAATATGGAATTGGACCAGGAGTAGTAATAATCATGGGAGCCACCGTTGGCTCAGCAGTAATCTTCACAGGACCTTCAGTAGTAGTCTTTACAAGACCCTTAGCAGTAATCCTCACAGGAATTTTAGTAACCATGGAAATGTCTTCCATCTTCAGATCTTGAGAAAAACCTTCACACAAGCTTTCTACAGAGTGATTCTTCTCAAACAATATTGTACGACTGCCCATCAAACGCTGAATACCTTCTTTCATCTTCCAGCAACCTTTGGATTGGCAGATACAGTAACAAAAGTCTTCATTGCAACCCGAAAATAAACCGGCTTGCAGCAGCTTCTTCTTAACAATCATCAGAGGAGTAGTCAAATCAGTCACCATAGAAACATAAGAACTATCATCAACAGCATTAACAGCCTTCTCATGCTTAGGCATTGAAGCAGTAATCACATTAGGAGTCTCAGGAGGGTCAAACTCAACTTCTCCAGCATCAATCATATCCTGAATCTTATTCTTCAACGCCCAACACCTATTAGTATCATGCCCGGGGCAGTTCGAGTGATATGCACACCTTACATTGGGATTGAAACGAGGAGAGGAAATATTGATGTTAGTAGGAAGATCCCTCACAGTAATCAGCTCCCCTTTCAGCATGTGTTGCAATGCATGAGCCAATGACATGTTGAGCTTTGTAAACACTCTCTTGGGTGCACCTTGCTTAGGTTGATTATTCAGTTGTTGATTCTGTTGTGTAGGTGCAGGGTTGGAGATCAAAACTGCCCCCCACAGATTGATTCCGGCTGTTCTTATTACGACCCTGTTGACCATAAACAGCATTAGATTATTTTTTCCCACCAGAAGTCTTCTTAGCAGTACTTGAAGAGGCATCTATCTGTATCTTACCACTTCGTATACCATTTTCCACATGTTCTCCAGTCATTATCAACTCGGTGAAACTAGATGACGAGCTTCCAATCAGATGACTATAAAAAGGATCGGTCAGCGTACTCATAAACATATCAACCAATTCCCTGTCAGTCAAGGGAGGTTGAACTCTGTTTGCAAGATCTCTCCATTTTTGTGCATACTCCTTGAAACTTTCTTTGGAACCCATGGACATGCTCTGAAGTTGAATGCGATTGGCACCAAATCAGAATTATATTGATACTGCCCGTAGAAAGCTTCAGCAAAATCACTCCAGGTTCGGACGTTAATGCTCTCAAGTTGGTAATACCACTCCAGTTGGGCTCCTGTTAAGCTTTCCTGGAAGAAA
This sequence comes from Lathyrus sativus, assembly GCA_963859935.3. Lineage (NCBI taxonomy): Eukaryota > Viridiplantae > Streptophyta > Magnoliopsida > Fabales > Fabaceae > Lathyrus > Lathyrus sativus. The sequence goes on along the minus strand of OZ012740.1, from coordinate 338,994,181 downwards.
TGAATCCATAGCTTCTTATCAGTAGTATGGGGTTGGATTCTTTGGACATAAGACCTCAAATGTAGCTTCGGGCATGAGACACCATCATATATCCCAAAAATAAGAAGTTTGAGCCCAGTAGGAATGACAACTCCAGGAATCAAACTCAAATCTTCAAATTCAAAACCAGACTTCTTCTGCAGATCCATAGCATTCACTCGGTCTTCCAGCAGCTTAATCTTCTCATTGTCAGTAGGATCATGATAATAATTTTCCTCCCGATCAGAATCACTAATAGCATCATGCAGACTGTCTTCTTTCTTCACCAAGTATTCCTCTTCAGAATTCTCACTTTCATCATCAGTCTTGGCTAGACCCTTGAACCTCTTACCCAGGTTGATAAGGCCAACTGATTTCTCGGTCTTCTTCTGTTCCTTCTTGAGTAGAAGTGCCTTCAATTCTTCTTGCCCCTTGGTCAAGTTCAGGATTATCTCTTGAAACTGAGCATGCTGAGCTTGAAGTTCTTGGATAGTTTGATCGGGAGCCATTTCTGCTTAAATAAACAGCGAGAAGATGAGAAACCTGTAACGAAAATCTATTATGCAATGATATGGTATGAAGATGCATATGCAATGTTTTCAAAGACCGCAGATTTAAATTTGTTGAAAACAGGCAGAAATAAAATTTTTATTAGTAAACATAAAATAGTATTGCCCCTTGGGCTTACAGATGAAGGAATATAGAAATTATAAAGAAAATAAAGCATATGAGATTCAAGTCTCCCATAGACGCTTTCTCTTTGGGATGAGATAGGTATTGAGATTCCGCTCCTCGTGAAGTTGCTTTGTTAGCTCCAACACCTTGTCTTTGTAAGCATGAAGCTGAGTCTCAAAGGTATCTCTTTCCTCCTTCAGTTGAATCCAAGACTTCTGCAACTCTTCCAGATCTGTAGGCATGTCCGGATGAAGAATAGTATAAGAAACATCTCTTTCAGCAACAGGCTCCACATTTATTGGTAGGACAGCAGGGTATGGCATCATAAGAGTCTGAGCACGAGACTGCACCCATCTGAGATAAGGTTCCATAGGAATGGAGTGCTTTGGTTCCAAAGTATTGTTGTTGATCTTATTCACCATGCTCCAAGCTCGTATAAACCTTTGATGGTAATCTCGAAGATCGTTGTTGTAATCAAACACAATACCCTGAATAAGCATGTCATGAGGACCATTACTCCGAGCGTAACCAAACTGACGTAGTGTTAGAGAAGGATTGTAGGTAATGCCTCCTCTTATGCCAAGGAGTGGCACATTATGGAATTCTCCGCAACGGTCAATGATAGTGACATTCTCCATAGATTTGGAACACCAATGAATGTCTGAATGAGAAAGTGACATTATTCTTTTAGACCGCCTCCAACCTTGCACATTCTTCATCACAGATCGAGGAAGGTGTGAAATAAACCACTTTGATAGTAGAGGTATGCAACACGTCAGAGTTCCTCTCGCCTTTGTAGTATGAGTATGAAGAGAGTGTAAGATATCCCCAAGCAAAGTAGGCACCAAATTGTGAGTCAGAAATATGTTGATGGCGTGTACATCTATGAACTGGTCTGGATTAGGGAACAACACTAAACCATAAATCAATAAGGCTAAGATCTCCTCAAAGGCATCATAACTCATAGCATCCAGGAATATCTGGGCTTTCTCCATCAATACCTTAGCAAGAATACCCTTAGTTCCACTTCTCGTTTCCAATACAATGTCTGACTTCCTTAGATGTAGGGTTGCAGCAATGACTTTAGGTTTAGGCTCTTTCCTTAAGCCTGTGAAAGGTTTCTGATCAAGGATAGGCACACCAAGTAATTTGGAGAATTCTTCCATTGTGGGCACCAGCTGATAATCGGGAAATGTGAAGCAATGATGTTTAGGATCAAAGAACTAGAATATAACACTCATTATATCTTCATCAAACCCTGAAGTAACCAAGTCAAGTAGGTGACCATGCTTCTTGATGAATTGATAGCTTTCAGAAACTTTAGAGACCAATTCCTTAAGCTTGGGAGGTATCCTTACAAAGTTGACTCGGATAGTGTTCCTACGAGCGGAAGCCATAACCTGCAATAAAGAACAAAGATAAATCCTTTGGTTCTTGAAATGGTTAGTGAGAATGCTATGCTTATGATGTCATGATGTTATGATGTTATTGTTGCGGTGAGAATCGTGATACCAAGCTATTGATTAACTTGAATCTTTAATTCTTAAATTCACAATCGGACTTTAATTTATCCAAAGGAAATGTCTAAAGAAAGAAAGAACCTTTTGTGCGATGTAACAACAACGCTAAGAGATTCGGGGATCAGGGGTTGGTTATGCCTAGGGTAGGTATTTCACATCCTAAACATCTGTAGTACTCTACAGGAACCTTTTGTTTGTTTGCATGCTAAGTTTGCTAAATGTTTGCTATGGATTGGGATTGGGTAAAAGGTGTAGGTTAAGACCTAAAGATAGTTTCTAAGTTTGCTCGCAAAGACATCGCGTCCTCTGCCTATGTATCCTAACTAGGATAGAATCAAAGCAATCGTAGTTCACCTCACTAGGGTCAAAGAACACTTGATTATGATCAAGGTTCAAAGGGGAACAAACATTACAATGCTTGTGTAGAGTTTAAGAAAACTCTCTAGATCTACATTGAACACTCAAAAAAGGGGAGTAAGTAATCATCTCAATGATTCTTACATAGAGTTAACAAACTCTATCCTAAATTCTAATTGAAAGAGCACTCTTTACAAAGGGTAAGCCTTTTAGACTTAAGAAAATTATAATGGATGGGTTCTAACTTAACTAAGTGTGTAGATGACTTAACAAAGTCAAGGGAGGGTAATGAGTTATCTATGACCCAAAGGTCAATAGAGAGACTTTCCTTTGGAAGGGAAAAGAGGAGGCAACTTTGATGAGAACTAAAGAGTTCCATCACTTGGGGAAAATGAACTTAACAAAGCAATAATCATTCAAACATGATGAATACAAGAGATATGGTTACAACCAAGAATAAACAAGCATATTACAATAAGAAAGGATGTTAATTAAGATGGATGGTTACAACCAAGATAAGGTATAAAGATATTACAATATCAATGATTTCAAACAAGATAGGTGGTCACAACCAAGAACATGCAAGCATATTACAATATCAAGCAAGGATAAGTTCTTACAAGACTAATAAGGATATCATAATATCAAGAAGGGGTTCTTACAAGACATAAACACAAAGGGTGAAAACCACAGACATATCTTGACAAAGATAAAGGTAACAACCAAGCAAACAAGTTATAACTTCATGGGGATGGAAATTAAATGAAACAAACATGATGCTCATAAGCAAAAGTAATTACAATCACATACACAAGAGGGTTGACAAGCAAATGCTCACATCAAGTGCAAAATTAAACTCAAAAGAATCAACAATTTTGAAATGTAAAGGAGGGTAAAAACCCTAACAAAGAAACATGACAATTTTTAATGCAAAGTGTTTTCAAAAATGAAAATTCTTAGGATATTAAAATACCATGTGAAACTATGCAAAAATACGAGACAATTGCAAAAATAATCAATAAAAAAAACAAAAAATAAGGAAGTTATGTTATTTTGAAATTTAAAGAAAAAACAAACAAACATAGTAATTAAAAAGAAAGGATGCGCTTGGTGGGTGTTGAACCCACCACCTTTGGGTTACCAGTTCAAAACTTGGCCAAACCAACTAGAGGCGCGCGCGTGTTATTTGAAGGCAAGAGATGGAAAAAATGTGAAAACATGGCAAATATGGAAAAAAAATCCAAAAGGGTTGATCTCCACATGGATCGAATCCAGGTCAAGGCAATGGCAAGGCAAATATGAGAACAAGACATAACCACTGGGGTGGCGATACATCTGTGTATTATGTCACCCCTAATAATACATAAACTACTCATGCGTGTAATTTTGGGCAACTCTCAAGGCAAAAAAAACAAATGAAAAGCTACAAAACGGTTTGATTCCAATCTCACCAATTCTCAACCAATTTTAATAAAGTAAAAGTCAAACATGCTTGTTTTTTGAAGAGGATTGTGATGGTGTCAACCAAATACCAAGATGATGCACACACATTGAGATTCGAATGAACATGCCAAGTGGAGTTTGAAGTGCATAGTTGAATTGTTATGGATTAAAACTGATGCAAGTGAGAATAGTAGGGGTCTGTTCAAGCTCTAAACATGATGTAGAATAAATTAACAGAAGTTTTAAACATGAGATATTGGTGGAATTCTTGTTTTACAAAACTTGGTATCTCAACCATATTAATGAATCCAAAACAAACAGCTAAGCTGCTAATTCACTGTCACAAATCAGAAACATCTCATACACATATTGCAAAAACTTGGAAAGAAGAAGGAAAATGAAATGCAAACAGAAGTTGGCAGGCCCTAGGTGTGAACTGACAGAACTTGTTTAAATCAAAATGCAAGGCAACAATGCATAACAACAAAGATGTTTACACAATAAGTTCATAGGCCAACAAACAAGTTTTTACCATAGCAAACCAATTGAAACAGTTTGGCACAAAACAGAAATTGCATCACAATGCAAGCATATATGCAGCAGTAAGTTATGCACAAGTTGGACAGTCCTAGTTCACACATGGAAATAGCAGCAAGTTCTTGGCATTTCACCAATATCCATTGATGAATTCCAACATTATTTCCAAAGCATGTCCAAGAAGAAACAAGATTAACACATTTAGGTTGTTTTGTTAGGAAAATAGAAGCAGTGATGAAACATGGACAGATCCCAAAACTAACACATTCAAATAACTCCAAAGCAGGCAGTTAGAAAATCCTAAAGTCTGAAGTGAGGCTGTCAAGCCGTGATAGTGTGCCTTCAACAAAAGATATGAACATGTGAAATATTAAAATGTCAAGGTGTTAACAAATGATTCATGGCAAGGTGGTGACATGACTCTTAAGTCATATCAGGTCACATGGTAAAAACCTACATGACTAGAACAAAACAACAAACACAGGCATGAATATGGCAGCCTTATGCATTCTGATAAGGACAAAGGTTGACAAACCTCCAAATGAAACTGGACAGCAAGCATGGACCAAACATAACTATTTTGTTTTAAGAGACCACAGGTCTTGACATTGCAAAGTGCAAGAAGAACACATAACAGTCCAAAGTTTTGTACTCATGACAAACATTAAATGCAGATAAAGGAAAATGATGGATCAGAGGTTAACAAACCTCAAGGCATGGTCTAACAGCCAGGTTTTGGTATGAAAAGCATAGTGCCTTTACAAAGACAAATCACATTTTTACAGTCCAATTAAATTTCATGCATAAAATCTGAACAGATACAACAACCAGCTTTAGACATAACCATGTCAATAATCAAACAGCAGCCCTACTACATTGCTCTAATCATGACAGTCATTGATGCAAAAAAGGATAATGTCAAATATCTAGCAAAACATGATTCAATTGAATACCATATCCACATGTTAACAAACATAGATCAAACACAAACAGCAGTTCAAATCATCATAGAGGCATACTTAGCATGACAATGGCAAGTATCAAATTCCAATGCATATATCATGATGGTTACAAACATTGACAACAAAATAAGTATTGGTCCTCATGAATCAAAAAACAGGCCTCACAATTACATGACTCATCCCAATGATCTTTGACAAGTCCAACAAGACTATACAACTTACAAGCATATTAAAAACATGTTATAGACCAAGTTCAAGCACAAAGGTGATCCAAAAATGCACTAGAATTGAGAATGACCTATGATTTGAAAAATGAATATGAGTTGAAAATGGCCAAAACAGAAATGTAGCAGAACCAAAACCAAACCAGTTTCAAATGATACAAACATCACATGAATCCAACATATAGGGATTTCTAAATCAAAATGCTAACAAACAGATTCATGATATAAAAATGATGTTGCAACAGAAGCAAATCAATATCCTTCACAAACAGAACCAAAAACAAGACAGCATCAAAACTTCATGAAGTAGCAAACAATCCTTCATATGTTCATACATGACATAGAGTATCATCTAAGTGAATCTCAAGGCTTAATACACAGCAGCACAACATTGTATGATCATTGAAAAAGTAATACACATTGATGAGCAAAACAAGCAAAATATGGCAGATTCAAACATGACTGCACATTGCATTTAAACCCAAACCAACTAATGCACATTAAACATACTCATGATAGTTTAATATGAGTATAGTGACTACCAACCTCTTGTAGACCTCCAAGCAAGCTTGTGCAGTATGGAAAACCTTGAAGACTCCCCAAATAAGATCCAACCACTGCCTTGATGAAGATGACAGCTTTTCTTGCACTTGAAGTAAACAAGTGAACTTTAGGGCAGAACTCAAAACAAGTGATGATGATGGTATTTTAGGTTATGGACAGTTGGTACATCATAACCTAAGGTGTTTGGAGGTTTAAAATGATCAAAACAGGCCTGAGCAGTGATTTAGCAGATTTTGTGTGTGAAGTCAAACTTTGCTTGGTTGAAAGTTGACTTTTGAGAAAATGAAGTTTTTGGCTGGTTTAAAGGCTTGAAAACCTCACACACATCATTTGTGGATTGTGTGGATGGTTTGTGATGATTTTGAGTGGGTGAAAATGGTTTTGGAAGGCTAAATGCTCAAGGCAGATTTTTGAGAAGTTTTGGAATGATTTTCTTCACTTGTAAGAAAATGCAAGGCAAGATGAGAACTATGGTTTTCTCTTGGGTTTTAGAGTGCTCTGGTTTGTGTTTCAACATAGAGGAAACCTCTATTTATAGGCCAAGGAAAGGCTTGGGGAAGATTGGTATTTTGGCATTTTGGAGGGAGTTTTGTAAATGCAATCTTGTTCAAGATTTGTTGCAGCTGCAAGTCCAAGTTCTTGGCTCAAGATGATGCATAAATCAAGTGACATGAATGACAAGGAAGTGACTGAAGTGTGGCTAGGGAGTAGGAGGACTGCAGCTGCAAGTTACTTCATGAAAAGTTTCTCTTTCCTTGATTTCTTTGATTAAAATATTGCCACTTGCATCCAACTTGCAAAGCTTACCAAATTCATTCATTTTCTGTACTTCTACTCATCAAACTCTCTAATTAACAGATAGAAACATGATCCAATGGCTGAGAATGGTTCAAGTGATCAAAAAGTGAGTTTGTGAAAAAGTGAAAATGTTGTACTCAAGTGTTGAACTCTCAACTTGCTGAATTCATAACTCTCGACTCATAAGGGATATGGAGGAGTTCTAGTACATTTTTGAAATCCCTCATGAAGCTCTACAACTTTCGTGTTTTCATGATCTTCAGATTCCAAATGGAACTAGGTCAAGAATCCACTCAAAGTTGCTAAAAACATGCCTAAAAAGGCCAATAACTTAGAATTTTTCTAAGTTATTTTTCCCTCTTGTAATGACTTTGGCCATAACTCCAAATCTATGCATTTTCTGCTCATGGACCACTGTGGGACTTTTGTAGGACTTGTCAAGAGCTTTCCAATGAGCTTTGTACCAACTCAATTGGATTTGTGGTTAGGGAGTTATGGTCTTGCCCCTTTCAAAACCCTAATTTCCCGATTTTTCGATTACTCTTCAATCCTTGATCCAATGGTCATGAAACTTCATGGAAAGGTGTAATATGTTACTAGGAACATTTTTTCTTCATACTTTGAGGTCAAATTCCTTATGATTGAAGAGTTGACTTTTCGGTCAACCAAATGATCGATCGATGACTACCGAGTCGACTATTGATGTTTTGGGTCTTCTGAGGCCTTGAAACTTCTTGAGTAGACTTCACTAAGCCATATGAACTTCATGGACCATGATTCCACCATTGGAGCACCATTTAAATCAAAAGTCAAACTACAGTTGACTTTTCCTGATCGAAAACCCTAATCGGGTATCCTGAACTGCACTGCTCTGGATCTTTGGGTGACCACCTCAAATTGGATTCATACTTGATACAATGGAGTATATTTGATGATGTGGAGTCTTATTTCATGTAGAATCAATTAAATACATTGACTGATTAACCATCGAAACCTCGATTCTCGGTTTGTACGAAACCCTAATTCACCTGCATCTTGATAAAGACCAACTTGAAATAGGTTAAGGTTAGATAATCAAATGAATATGATCCTAAAATGATGATGAATATCTAAGGGGTCAAAATTTGGGGTGCAACAGTTATGATGTTATGTCCAAACACGAACATGTGGCACACACAAGCAATTCACACAACAACCCTAGGTTTAGAGGCTTGCATGAGGTTTAAAGGCAAGTACCTTCCCGCTGAAGTTTAGTTGGTTTATCCTATCCTAGAAATAGTAACTGGGTTCTACGGGATCTCAATATCATTGATTCTTCTCAAAGGTTGTTATTCAGTAGGCAACTGACTTGCCAATCAAAACTCCCTTAGATTAGAATCTCAATGAATGTAGTATCGAGTATCAACTAACTTCAGTCTTCACCAAAGCCGGTTATCTCACTACTTTCTAAAGGCCAATATGGGTCAATTAGGGTTCTAAAAGTTAGTTAGTGTTAATGACAACGTATGGAAGCCTCATATTATCCTCAACTGACTTAAGGAACATAAGTACCCACCAAGAAGTCACACTAATTGTAGCCACCAGATCAACCATATCGGTATACGCCATACAGTTTCCTTGGTCTATTGCTACTTACCTAAGGTACACTAGATCCGAGTTAGGATCTTTCACACAAAAGCCCAACAAGTAAGTAAAGCAAGCAAGACAAACAAATAAGTTATCTAATTCCTAAAGGAACCCCTCTTTTACCAAGTACTCCCCAGCAGAGTCGCCAGTTCTGTAACACGGTGGAAGAACTGACTTGGTGTTTTTGTTTGACAAAAACATGTGCGGATAGCAAGAGTCGCCACCGACTTTTATTTTATCCAATAGGAAAGGCTATAAAAGAACAGGAAAGACCTTTTTGAAAAGATTTTGAGTTCGGGGGGTAGGTTATATAAAGGGAAGGTGTTAACACCCTTTATATCCATGGTTATCCATGGGCTCTTAATTACTTAGCTCACTTGTTTGTTTGAAATTTAATGTGAAGTGTATGTTTAGAAAAGATGTTCAGAAGTTATTTGTAGTGATCCTCATATGGATGTATACAAAGCCTTGAGTTTGGAAATATTTTGAAAGTGGGGTGTAAAGAATGTTTTTTTGAAAAAAAGTGAGCAAGTATTTAAGTGCTACCTACCCTAAGTTTGTAAGGCCTTTCTTGTTATTTATTCCCTTTAAGGGTAAGACTGTCCTTACTATTAGTGAGTAAGTAGTCTTTACCTTGGATGTTATGGGATGGATGTAGGGTCATCTTATGGTCAAAGAAGGCAACATGTAGGGGTGTCTTACTAATTCGAAGGGACTATCATCGTTTTTGTAGGGTCATCGAGGGACAAGATCATTTATTCCGTAGGCAACTTCGAAGGGACTATGATCCTTTTAACTTTAAAGGGACTTGATGATTTATCTGTTTGCAGGGACATCGCTTAAGACACCTCTATGTTTGAGGGACTTGACCATATTAAGGCAACTAAGAGAGGTAACCCTAGGAGGTGTAGATGGCGATCGTAGAACGATCGACTTACGTGTGTGAGTGATTATTTTCAGATATTTCTTTTATTATTGATTCTCTAAGTCCAATTTATTCAATTAGATCTTTTCACGCCCTAGATTACTAACCAAGCAATTAAATATTTACGGAAATAATAAATAAGAAAACAAGAAATAAAGTTCTAAACTATTACACGACTTCGGGGCAATAACAGAATAATCGGTGCGAAAAAATAAATTACAAAAGGAAAATCCTATACAATCCTCTAAATAATATAAATAAAGCAATGAAAATAAATTAAATTAGGAAATTAATTGTTAAAAAAAAGAAGATCAAGTTTAGAAAATGAGGGTCTAATTAGGGTTAGTGAAAAATTAGGGTTTTTAAATTAATCTAAACCTAGTTATATTCATTTACAATTTTAATTAATAAATTAAAAAAACGTTATGTGAGAGAAAAAAATATAAATTATATTATAAAATTTATTTTAAGAAAAATAATTAGTGAGCAGTTAGTAAAGATTAATGGTTAATTAAATTAATAATAATGTTTTAATAATAATAAGTATAAAATATAAAAATAAAAAAAAAGGAAGAAATTCACTAAAAATAAATGGGAGAATGCTTGAAAATGTCCGTACGAAGAGTTTCGACTCTTGAAAAGCTTATGCCTTAACCACGGAACTTCTTGAAACCTGCATCATATCTTGCAAACAAATGATCAAAACAAACCTAAACATGATTATGAAGATCATTATGAACAGAAAATATGATAAAGTGCAATGAAATCAAAGATTAGAAAGCAAAAAAAAAGAAGAATGAGAGGCGGCATGTTCATGGGATGCACTTCGTGAGGTCTCAACCTTCAAGTCTTTGTGGGATAGGTTCCTGGGATCTTGAGGAATGTGAATGGACTTGTAAAGCTTATTGAATCTTATTGCAAAGTTGTTTTAAGATTTTTCTAAGGTTCTTATGGCTTCCAAATAAAATTTTCTCTCCTCTTTTTTTTTTCATTTTGACTTTGTTGTGTATATAAAGTAGTGTAAATTAGGGTAAACAATAGGGCCTTGGTTGGAGTTTACGGGTTGCTTGAAGATGAAGGAGTCAATTATCATAATTATAAAAAAAAAAATCAAATTAAATCATACCATATTGGTCTTGAACGAATTTGGATGACTTCAATCACTTTGAATACCATATATTTGATCCCAAAATAAATCTTAAATCAAATCTTTGATTTTTTATAATTTATTTTAATTAAAAATGATTTTAAATGATAAAAATAAAAAATAATATAAAATAAATGATAAAAATCAGAAAATATGGTCATTGGGTCGTGAATGACTCTATCTTCAAGTTTGGGTTGCAATCTTATGGGCCCATTTGGAAAGAATTGGAGTTATGGCCCTTTTTACTTCATACACCCCTTGAAAAATTACCAACTTTGACAATGCATAACTTCCTCAATTTTAATGTTATGGAGGTGTTCTAAGACTTTTTAGAAATCTTAGGGTATCCTATAATAAACCCTTTTGGTCCTATGTCCATATTTTTTTACCATTTTGAAATTATGAGCTTTGGAAAAAGTTGGCTTTTTGTTGACTTTCAAAAGGACCTATAATGTCTTGGCTCATATCTTTCAAATGAAGCATTTTTAGGCTTGGCTTGTGAGACACAAAGTTGTCGAGAATTAAACTTCCTTCAAAATGAGCTTTCGACGAGAAATTTTTGATGAAACATGTGAAAGTTATGGATGGTCAAAGTTCAGTTGACTTTTCCTGCATAAAACCCTAATTTAGCAACTTCCGATTCTTGATGATCTAAGGTTTCCCTGATGAATCATGATCGACCCTTAATCAAATGATGAATTTCACCTCGTAATCTTGATGTTGACCAAAAATATTGAAGTTTGACTTTGAGTTGACCACAGTTGTCCTCAATTGACTTTTTGACCAAGTTAATTGATTTTCAGGTATCTGAGCATCTGATTGGCCAAACTTGTGAGAAAAGCTCTGAAACTTGACATGGGGATTTATTTGAAATATGTTGGATGTTATGAAGTCCATTTTAAGTTTTAGAAGTCCATTTTGCTCGGGGAGACTCAAAACCCTAGTTCTAAGATCCACTGTTCAGGAGGAGGCTTTAATGAAACCTTCAATCCCTTTGACCAATTGCGACTCTTGTAACAGCCCAATTTTCGGTAACTGATTAATTGTACTAATGGATTGGTCTAGGTGGTTTATCTGATTTAAATAAGTTATGAGATTTATTTAATATGAGTTAATGGATTTAACTAATTTATTTTATTTGGTGGAATAAGGTGGGCTTAGTAGATATTTTCCAATTAATGATAAAATGAGATAATTGTGAAGAGAGAAATGGAATGGAAAGAAAATAATAGAGAGGAAGGGAAAAAAAAGAAAAGAAATAAAAGGATATAAAGAGGGGATTGGAGAGAAAGAGAAAGAAAGAAAGAAAGAAAGAAAAGAGAAAGAAAGAAGAAGAGGAGAAATGAAGAGGAAAAAAGGGAAAAAGCTTGGAGAATCCTCAAGAACCAATTTCGAAGCTCCGATTAATCGAGGTAAGGGTGAGAAACATTGCTATTTAATCATTGTATGCTATTATGTATGTTGGGTTTGGGTTTGTGGATGTTTTTCATCACTTTCCAATTAGGGCAAATGATGGATTAACCGGTAGATTAATGATTTAATCGGTTGGAACTGAGTAATAACACCGTAGAATAGTCGGGTAACATGTATTGATGCTATTTGTACTGATTTGGATGTTTGAGGTTTGGTTGATGATGGATTGATGAAGGAGAGGCAGAATAGGGTTCTGTTCTGCGCAGGTTCGCTGGCTCTCGCCAGGCGAAGCCTAGCGAATGCTGGCGAGTAATTATGATTAAGTCCCAGTGGACTTCGCTGGCGAGTTCGCCAAGCGAAGTTGGATAGCGAAGGTTCGCCCAGCGAAGGTGCTGGCGAATGGTGGCGAATGAAGTCAGTAGCTACTGACTTGGGCTCGCTGGGTAGTCTCGCTAGGCAAAGCCTAGCGAGTGTTCGCTGAGAGAGTTCGCCAGGCGAAGGCCAGGCGAAGGTTCACTGCGAGGGTTCGCCAGGCGAATGAAGGCGAATGTGACAGCATTTTTCTTTTGCTGTGTTGCTCATGTGGTGATTGTTTGATTGATTCACATAGGTTAATACCTCTATGATATGATATAGATATGATGAATTGTGATGATGTGTACTGTGGGTAGCCTCCGGGCGTGAATCCTAGTTGATGTGCGATGCGTATTAATTATGATAAATAGAAATACATGTGAATACAATGATGAATGTATGTGTATTGTCTAATGAACTTGCGAATGCTTAATGGGTATACAATTATGTGATGAGTATGCATGAGAATATCGTTAATAATTGTGAGAGATGCATGGGAACATATCGTGGATATGTGTGCATCGTTAATAAATGTATGGGATGCATGGGAACATATCATGGATATGTGTGCATCGTTAATAAATGTATGGGATGCATGGGAACATATCGTGGATATGTGTGCATCGTTAATAAATGTATGGGATGCATGGGAACATATCGTGGATATGTGTGCATCGTTAATAATTGTGAGAGATGCATGGGAACATATCGTGGATATGTGTGCATCGGTTAATAATTGTGAGAGATGCATGGGAACATATCGTGGATATGTGTGCATCGGTTAATAATTGTGAGAGATGCATGGGAACATATCGTGGATATGTGTGCATCGTTAATAATTGTGAGAAATGCATGGGAACATATCGTGGATATGTGTGCATTGTTTGATGACGTGATAATAGCATAAATGTCATGGATATATGAAATATGCTTGTGAATATAATGGGTTTTGGATGATTGGGGAATATGTATGAAGGGATATGTTTGGGTATGTTCATATTTGTTTAATATGGTAAATATAACTATGAAATGAATTTGTGGTGAGAAATGTAGAATGCAATTATATGATACCTGTATATATATAATCTTATGCATTGATTATTATGGTTATATTTCTCACCCTTCTGCTGTTTTATAATGCTCTACGAGGCATTGCAGATTAGGATGCTGGAGTCCCTTTTGTGAAGTATTCTTCATTCTTTTGAGTCTGCTGCTCTGATATGTAACACCGGGTAGTTAGACTAGTATAGTCATTCTTTGGTGATACATTGCGATGTATCAGTTGATGTGATTGTGTAATCTAAATGATATGATGTATTAATTTGGATTAACTTGTGTGTACGTGGATTAATATTTTGAAAACGATTCAATGATTTGATCTTCCGCTTAATTTTGAAAATGTTACATATCTTGTGGAGAAAAATGTGAAAGTGTTTTATTGGTGAAATTGTGGCATTCTTCTTTTATACCTTATTATAAAACCTTTTTACTCTGATAATTTGTATGTGCTTAATTGTTTTATATGCATTTATTTGGGGTATAGAAGGGGGTGTTACAAAAGTGGTATCAGAGCAGGTCGGTCCGTCCGGCCAAGTTGTCTAATGTTATTTGTTCCCTTGTATGCGACATGTGTGTGAAAACACTGTCGATACATGTTGTTGCTTAACCTTGTCTGGAGAAGTGAGAATGATCTAAGTGGGGGAGAAGTGGTGCTTCTCCAAGATGCTGCAGGTGTAGAAGTTGTAGCTCAGTGGGTGGTTAACACTCTTGTGGTTTGGTAAAGATAGTCTATACTCCATCATGATTTTCAGCTGCCTATTGACAAATTGAGGAACTGATCACCCTTGATCTCTTGTTGATAGTAGTTGGAGTTCTGTTGGATGGGATGGACGTGTCTTGCAAGCTTAGGTGGCGTGAGCAGAGAATTGTTTGGAGCTAAGCCAGGTGCTTAAGAAGTGTGTTAATGAGTCGGCACGAGACAGTGAGGAGATGGTTAATTTTGATGGGAATTCGGGGTGCTAATGAAAGTGGGAAGATGGTGGTTTTGCCGACTAATTATATCTGTTTGGACAGTCGAAGAATTAAATTGATTGAGTAGTGTTAAGAATTATGTCTGGTGTGTGTGCTACGGCAACAGATTGTGGAGTTGAGTATAAGGGTGGATAATGACTTCTAGTGATTACTAAAGGAAATGAGATGTGAAATACATGGTTGGTATAATTGGACCCTTAAGCATTTCAAGAGTTGGAGAGGTATTGGATGACCTTTAAGTGTGGAAGGGTTGTTTCCGTGATTTTGTCGTAACGGAAAACCGTAATTCGGAATGACGCAAGATTAGAAGCGTTGGAAGATATTACAGTGCTCTATGTGATGGGAAAGTAGTGACATGGAATTAAGTATTTATTGGCGAAAAATGTTTGGATGTTATGGTAAGCGCGGAGAGTGCGGTTTGTGTTATCACCATAAGTTCACAGTTGAGTGTCCGTTTGATATAATGATTTTCCACACTTGATTGAGAGAGTCAATGGTTATGTAACCGATGGTGTTTGGATATGTTCGGAAAGTATAGGGGTTCATGTTGAGCGTCGGGAACTTGAGTTATTAGTATTGGGGAAGAGGCAGTGATGTACTACTGTGAAGAAAGTTCAAAGAGTTTTGAGAAAGCTGTCAACAGTTCGTGTATTGGTTTTGCCAAGTCCGACAGGATTGTCGTTGTGTTTTGAGATACTTTGTTGATATGATTAAGAGATGTGTTAAGTACAACATTAATGAGTTTTGGTTATGCTTGAAGGCAATATAAAGTACAGAGAGGGATTATCTGACAAGTAATTTGGAGTGGGTTGCTGTTGTGTGTTTGTACCGGAGTTTGGAAGCCTCAATTGTTTAGTTGAGATTTGAGATGGTTACTGACCTTAAGGTATTTGTTTTATTTGAGAGAGAGTCAAATATGAGACAGAGAAGTAATTGGAACTCCTGAAGGAGTATGGTTTTGGTTAAATTACCATTCGGATGAGACCAAGTGGTAGCTAAGATATCGAATCGGGAATTTTGGTATACACTAATGAAGATGGTAAGGAAGTTAGAACTGATTAAGCAAATTCAGATATGAGTTCGGCCTGTGAAGAGACTTCTTATGGAGTTGAGCCTTGGATGTTGAGATTGACTTTTGGTATTCTGATGAGGTTCGAGGAAATCGGAATTCTGAGTTGAGTTGATAGATTAATTGAATTTAATGGATAAAAGTCAAAGGGCTTATTTTCGGATTAAGGGAAATGGTATTGTGAGATGTCGTGATGAAGTGTGTATTCTGAATAGTGTGAGTTGGATAAGAGTACTCAGGGAGAAGTACATCGAGAAAGATGGAGTATCCATGCAGGTACTAGGAAGATGCGACCGAATTTGAGAAATAGTTTTGGATAGCCATAGATGGAGAAGGAATTGATTGAGTTTGTATATGTTGATTAGACTTGCAGGGAATTGAAGTGTGGACATTAGAAATGGTTGGATCTGATACAACTGTTGAGTATTTCGAGTGGGATGGGATAGTATTCCCATGGGCTTTGTGCCGGGTTTTCTGATGAATTTGAGGGAGTATGATCCGATTTGGACAGTTAAGAATGGATTAACAAGAGTAACTTGTTGCCTACCAGTGAAGATGAATCATTCTGTTAGATGGAAACTCAAGTTTTTCGTTAAGATTATGGGAAAGACTGCGAAAGCGGTTGGGTGCCATGTTGAAGATGAACTCTGACTAGCGTCCGTGAATGGCATGGACAAACGAAGAAAACTATCCAGTATGAAGAGGACTCGTTGAGAGCTTGTGTGTTGGACCAAGATGGATCTAAGGGTAGTTAATTGTCATTGATGGAGTTGCCTACAATAACTGTTGTCATTTCGTATCGAAAACAACATCGTATGAAGTTCGTTGGGTAAGAGGGTATGACTCCTTTGTGTTGTAGCATGTCCAACGGGAGTGTTGTACTCGGATCAAAGACCGTGCAAGGGACGATGGAAACGATCGAAGAATCCAAGTAAGGCCGTGTTTTGAAAGTTATGGTAGTAATTGGTGTTGGTCGAGCTTGAAGTCTCGTGAGCACCCTGTGTTTTGTTGATCTGTATCAGAGTAGCGCAGCGGAAGCGTGAGGCGGATAGCATGTTAGACTGTTTTACCGCTGTCGCTTGAGAGGATTGCATGAGGTGTTCATATGTCTAAGCTGAAGAGGTACATTGATTCAGGTGGATGGTGTACAAGTGAGAGAGAATTTGACTTTGGAGGCGTGGCTAGTTCTAGTTGTTGATAAGAAACAACTTCGAAGTATAGAGATTCCTTTGGTGGAAGTAGTTATGGGAGAATTGGATCTGGAAGAATTGGAATGCGAGAGTCGTATCCAGAGTTGTTTGGATCAGATAACATTTTCGAGGACGAGAATTCCTAAAGTGGGGGAGAGTTGTAACAGCCCAATTTTCGGTAACTGATTAATTGTACTAATGGATTGGTCTAGGTGGTTTATCTGATTTAAATAAGTTATGAGATTTATTTAATATGAGTTAATGGATTTAACTAATTTATTCTATTTGGTGGAATAAGGTGGGCTTAGTAGATATTTTCCAATTAATGATAAAATGAGATAATTGTGAAGAGAGAAATGGAATGGAAAGAAAATAATAGAGAGGAAGGAAAAAAAAAAGAAATAAAAGGATATAAAAAGGGGATTGGAGAGAAAGAGAAAGAAAGAAAGAAAGAAAGAAAAGAGAAAGAAAGAAGAAGAGGAGAAATGAAGAGGAAAAAAGGGAAAAAGCTTGGAGAATCCTCAAGAACCAATTTCGAAGCTCCGATTAATCGAGGTAAGGGTGAGAAACATTGCTATTTAATCATTGTATGCTATTATGTATGTTGGGTTTGGGTTTGTGGATGTTTTTCATCACTTTCCAATTAGGGCAAATGATGGATTAACCGGTAGATTGATGATTTAATCGGTTGGAACTGAGTAATAACACCGTAGAATAGTCGGGTAACATGTATTGATGCTATTTGTACTGATTTGGATGTTTGAGGTTTGGTTGATGATGGATTGATGAAGGAGAGGCAGAATAGGGTTCTGTTCTGCGCAAGTTCGCTGGCTCTCGCCAGGCGAAGCCTAGCGAATGCTGGCGAGTAATTATGATTAAGTCCCAGTGGACTTTGCTGGCGAGTTCGCCAAGCGAAGTTGGATAGCGAAGGTTCGCCCAGCGAAGGTGCTGGCGAATGGTGGCGAATGAAGTCAGTAGCTACTGACTTGGGCTCGCTGGGTAGTCTCGCTAGGCGAAGCCTAGCGAGTGTTCGCTGAGAGAGTTCGCCAGGCGAAGGTTCGCTGCGAGGGTTCGCCAGGCGAATGAAGGCGAATGTGACAGCATTTTTCTTTTGCTGTGTTACTCATGTGGTGATTGTTTGATTGATTCACATAGGTTAATACCTCTATGATATGATATAGATATGATGAATTGTGATGATGTGTACTGTGGGTAGCCTCCGGGCGTGAATCCTAGTTGATGTGCGATGCGTATTAATTATGATAAATAGAAATACATGTGAATACAATGATGAATGTATGTGTATTGTCTAATGAACTTGCGAATGCTTAATGGGTATACAATTATGTGATGAGTATGCATGAGAATATCGTTAATAATTGTGAGAGATGCATGGGAACATATCGTGGATATGTGTGCATCGTTAATAAATGTATGGGATGCATGGGAATATATCGTGGATATGTGTGCATCGTTAATAAATGTATGGGATGCATGGGAACATATCGTGGATATGTGTGCATCGTTAATAAATGTATGGGATGCATGGGAACATATCATGGATATGTGTGCATCGTTAATAAATGTATGGGATGCATGGGAACATATCGTGGATATGTGTGCATCATTAATAATTGTGAGAGATGCATGGGAACATATCGTGGATATGTGTGCATCGGTTAATAATTGTGAGAGATGCATGGGAACATATCGTGGATATGTGTGCATCGGTTAATAATTGTGAGAGATGCATGGGAACATATCGTGGATATGTGTGCATCGTTAATAATTGTGAGAAATGCATGGGAACATATCGTGGATATGTGTGCATTGTTTGATGACGTGGTAATAGCATAAATGTCATGGATATATGAAATATGCTTGTGAATATAATGGGTTTTGGATGATTGGGGAATATGTATGAAGGGATATGTTTGGGTATGTTCATATTTGTTTAATATGGTAAATATAACTATGAAATGAATTTGTGGTGAGAAATGTAGAATGCAATTATATGATACCTGTATATATATAATCTTATGCATTGATTATTATGGTTATATTTCTCACCCTTCTGCTGTTTTATAATGCTCTACGAGGCATTGCAGATTAGGATGCTGGAGTCCCTTTTGTGAAGTATTCTTCATTCTTTTGAGTCTGCTGCTCTGATATGTAACACCGGGTAGTTAGACTAGTATAGTCATTCTTTGGTGATACATTGCGATGTATCAGTTGATGTGATTGTGTAATCTAACTGATATGATGTATTAATTTGGATTAACTTGTGTGTACGTGGATTAATATTTTGAAAACGATTCAATGATTTGATCTTCCGCTTAATTTTGAAAATGTTACATATCTTGTGGAGAAAAATGTGAAAGTGTTTTATTGGTGAAATTGTGGCATTCTTCTTTTATACCTTATTATAAAACCTTTTTACTCTGATAATTTGTATGTGCTTAATTGTTTTATATGCATTTATTTGGGGTATAGAAGGGGGTGTTACAACTCTTGTGACTATTAAGTAACCTCTTGGGACACATTGTCTTGAATATGGGAGGGTAAATTTTGGGGTACAACACCTTATATCTTTTGTTTCTCAAACCGTGAACCAAGCCACGATACAACCCTTAAAAGACCTAATTGAAGCAAGGTTTATTTTAAGCATACTCAATGAGATGACATTTCTGACTCCAAATGAGCTATGCTCAAAAGTTGTGTTCGCTTTGTAAAATTAATTAACTTCCTATCCTAACTAGTGATTAGGTCACAAGTTATTATCTTTTCAATAAATAAATAAAAAACGTCAAGACAAGCATATGTGTTGCATTAGCAGTTTCAGAATTAACATTTTTTGCTCGCTAACATTGCTTGACATCATAGAAGCTTGTATATAAACATCAGTGATGAGCTCAATCTTTTGAGGCTTGAAACTCTGATGAGTAAATGGCGAATCAGTTCAAAAGGATAATCATATCCAGAGGCATGTTTCCTGAAGAATCTGTTAAACAAGGGAAAATTGTTTCTCAGTTATTGCTTTCATAATATGACCATCCCTAAAGGGTAAGCTTGAAGACTCAGTGTACGGAATACAGTCAATCTGAGGTTGTTACGTCAAGATTTGATGAATCTCTCCAAGAGTTTGAAGACATTGGAACATTTTGGATGCCAAGTTTTCTGTAAAATCCTCTTGGAATGACTTCTTCTTATAAACTATGCGATCTAGGGTAATTGAGAATTGAAGATTGTTTTTATTTCATTCACAACAACTGTTGTTCAAAAGGGTGAACTACATTGTTCTCACAACATTCTTCACCCATGTCCCGAGTAAGTTTCACTTCAAGTGGTTATGACAATTCCTCGATGAATCTCCACTTCAAGCAGTTATGGCATGTCTCGTACAAGATTACCCCAGTTGGTAATTTAAGAATTCTCCAGTGAATTTCCTTGGCTTCAACATTCCTTAGTGAAGTAAATGTTATTTCGCTCCTCAGTGAGTCTCTTACAACTCAATCTTCCTCAGAAAAGCAAATGTTTATTTCATCCCTATAAAGTTTTGAATCTGACATCTTCAGCAGCTATGTTGATCCAGGCGTCCCCAATGAAGTGGATGTTTATTTTATTTCCCGTGAGGCCTCATCTCCAGCATCTCCAATTACAACTTCCTTTCAGACTACTCTAGTTAATCGTGGATATTTACATTATCCCTCAAGAAGTCTCTCTAATCATGAGTTTGATCTGTTTCTACTGGATCTTTCTCATCCTCAACAGAGTAGCAGGGTTCATCTGGACAGTCCCCAAAGTGAAGTCATGATGTTCATCCTCAAGTGGAGTGCTTTCTTTTCCTTAATGAAGTCGCCATTTCTGTCGTAGTGAGAATTGGATATCAAGCTATTGATTAACTTGAATCACAAATCATGTTCCCCCTCTTGATCCTTGATTTCTCCAGTCGATCAACTTAGGATTTAGCCCTTATACCTTAAGATAGGATAGGCTTCCTTGGTATCTCTTTCAACTTAGATGAACCTTAGAATTCAATCCTCTATTCTCCCCACAAGATAATCATACGTGATTCATCTTGACAGTCGAGATATAATTATCATGCCCCATAATTATATCGAGAGATATAGAATCTTTTCCACTTGAGAGAGGTACGTGGCATACTCGTCGATCTAATCTGAGTTTTGAGCCCTTCTTTCAATGCGATGCAAAGACCATCTCCTACAAGTTGTGGTGGTTAAGTCGAGTATTCTCCCTTAAGATGACGAATCTTCTTTTCTCCTAGAACCAATCAACAAACCTTTTCCCCCATGGAACTTTGACCAACAATCAATGGTTCCTCAATCCTTTTAGAGGAACTACGAATACTCTGATTCCATTCCCGTCAGGATACGTGGGCACAAGATGCGGTTTCTTGGCGAGTATACTTAGAAATAAACCCTTAGGTCTCTTACCCTTAGCAAACAACAATAGCACAATGAAACAAGAGGTTCTTGTATAGTACTACAGATGCTTAGGATGCTAACGCCTTTTCTAGGTATAACCAACCCCCGAACCTTAGTTTCTCTAGCTTTACATTGCATTGCATGTTTTTGGGTAATTCGATCTTTTTCCCTTCCCTTGGACAAATCAAAGACCAGTGGTGAATCATGACTTGTGATTCAAGTTAATCAATAGCTTGATATCCAATTCTCACCGCGACAGCTTCCTAAGTATTTATGGGTTGACGCCATTAGTACGGCTTTTTACGTTTTAAATAGGGTGCTCATTCGCCCTATTCTAAACAAAACACTGTATGAACTTTTAAAAGGGAGAAAGCCAAATGTGTCTCACCTACATGTCTAAGGTTGTAAGTGTTTCGCGTTAAACAATGGAAAAAAATGTCTAGGTAAATTTGACTCCAAAGCAGATGAAGGTATCTTCCTCGAATACTCCCAGTCAAGTAAAGCCTATAGAATATACAACAAGAGATTACTTACTGTCGAAGAGTCTGTTCACGTCACATTTGATAAGTCTTATCCGAGAATTGTCGAAAAAGGTAGTTTAGTTCATGGTGCAGGTGTATCTTCTGAAGACATACTCAAAGGTGTTGAGACGAGAATTTATCAACCTGACCCAGCCAAAGTTGAGGAGGAAAAAGATGATCGCCATGAGGAGACTGAGGAAGTTCATCCGTCTAATAAAGATGATCTCCCTCCAGCTTGGAAATCTTCCAAAGACCATCCCATCGACAATATCCTCGGTGATATCTCAAAGGGAGTGACGACTCAATCAAAGCTAAGTAATTTATGTCATCATTTTGCTTTCGTTTCTCAAGTAGAACCTAAAACCCAAAAGAGGCTTTACTCGATGAACATTGGTTCGTATCAATGCAAGAGGAACTTAATCAGTTTAAAAGAAATGAGGTTTGAGACCTTGTCCCTCCTCCGCGAGACCATCGATTAATTGGCACCTGATGGGTGTTTAGGAATAAACTGGACGAAAACGGAGTAATAACACGTAATAAGGTGTGTTTAGTCGCGTAGGGGTATAACCAAGAGGAAGGCATCGACTATGAGGAGACTTATGTGTCGGTTGCCCGACTCGAGGTTATACGCCTTCTACTTGTCTTCGCATGTGCAAAAAATTTTAAGTTATTTCAAATGGATGTGAAAAGTGTGTTCCTTAATGGCTATATAAATGAAGAGGTTTATGTTGCCCAACCCCCGGGATTTGAATCCCATGAGTATCCTGATCATGTATACAAATTAAAACGTGCCTTGTATGGACTCAAACAAGCCCCTAGGGCTTAGTATGATCGTCTAAGCAAGTTTCTCCTTGATCAAGGGTACTCAAGAGGAAAGGTTGACACAACTCTGTTTATTAAGCGTCAAGGAAAACACTTAATTTTGGTACAAATTTATGTTGATGATATCATTTTCGGGTCAACTAACATGAATCTCGTAAGGGAGTTTTCTACTTTAATGCAGGGAGAATTCAAAATGAGTATGATGGGGGAGCTCACGTATTTCCTCAGGATGTAAATCAAGCAACTGTAGGAGGGTACCTTTGTGAGCCAGACAAAATACTTTCTTGAGCTTCTCAAGCGGTTTGACATGGCAAACTCCAAAGCTATCGATACACCAATGCCAACATGTGCGAATCTTAGCCGAGACGAAAATGGCAAGGATGTAGAGGTGAAAAAGTATCAAGGTATGATTGGATCTCTCCTCTATCTTACCGCCTCTAGACCCGACATAATGTTTAGTGTCTGTATGTGCACTAGGTACCAGTCATCTCCTAAAGAATCCCATTTAAAAGCAGTAAAGCGCATACTTAGATACCTCTCGGGTACTCCAAAGTATGGGCTCTAGTATTCTAAGGGAAATGATTGCTCCTTGGTTGGCTTTTCCGATTCTGATTTTGCAAGATGCAAATCAGATAGGAAAAGTACGAGTGGCACATGTCATCTATTTTGAAACTCTTTGGTAAGTTGGCATAGCAAAAAGCAGGTCTCTGTAGCTTTGTCAACCGCCAAAGCGGAATACGTTGCGGTCAGAAGTTGTTGCGCTCAAGTCTTATGGCTTAAGCAACAATTGCTCGACTTTAACCTTAAACTTGAGCGTGTTCCAATTTTCTGTGATAACACGAGTACTATTAACCTAACCAAGAATCCTGTGCTACATTCACGCACCAAGCATATCGAAATTTGACACCACTTCCTTCGGGATCATATGGAGAAAGGTGACTTGGTTTTTGAGCATGTTGACACTAAAAATTAACTTGTTGATATCTTTACAAAACCTCTCACTACTGAGCCTTTCTTTCACATCTGAAGGGAACTAGGTGTTCTTGATATTTCGGATTGTGTTTAGAAATATCTCTCGCATGTTATATACATATATATCTATATGTGCTTTTTCCATTTGTTATCTAACAAATGAAGATGTTAAAAGCCATATGTGAGGGCATTCCGTTACATTTGGAGCTGAGGTAATATCTTTCCTTAATTAGAATCTCTCAAAATTCCCATGTTCTTAAAATGTAATCTATCAAATTATATGTCATTATTGTCGTGTATATCATGATTGCACTTATTTTACTCCTTTGTATGCTTGAAATATGTTTTGGCTTGGTAAGTTATGTCTCATTGTATGCTAAAATGATCAAAATTGAAGTTTTGATGTTTTTTTGTCTGCGTGAGTCGACCTATGCAGGGTAGCAGTCGACTCACAAAATTGATATTTTTCATGCCTGAGAAACGGGTATGCTCAGGTCGACCCTCCGGTCAATGCATACCCATGTTATTTCAAACGTGTTATTTTTCACACAGTATGCGTCGACGCATCACACAAATTTTGTGAAAAATGTTTGCTGAAACTGTTCATTTTTCCACTACTTTCAATAAAATTAATTCATATTGTCCATTCAAAGTCATCATCATTAAGACATTTTGCTTTGAGCTTTGTAACCTACATCAAGGCTATATATCTTCTTCTCCTCTTCCCAAAAACCTAGCATCTACAAAAAGGGGTAAAATCATCATCTTTCCTCCATCTTTAAGAATACCCTCTTCATCACAAATTCTTCATCTCCAAACTGGAGCTATGAGCCTCCATCATTCCCACATCCGCAACAACACTCTGATGAACTCCTCGACATGATGAGGACTATGCAGCTTGAGCAACGCTTCTTCATGACTACTCAGGATGAGCGATTCTCTTAACTCCAAAGTCAATTTCAAACTCACACCGAAATTTCAATGCATTTTCATCCGGTGTCATGAGAAGGTTCGATGGGTTTGTCGAAATAACAGTCAGTCAACATAGGGCTCTTGCCACCAGCTTCAACACCCTAAATAGAGCGGTCTTGGAGTTCAGTGAAAGAGCCGATGCCCAATTACCTCCGGAGTATCCCTCTCGAGGGTGTAGCCATCGTTTCAAGGGGAGGAGACCTTGATGATGTCTTGCATACTACATCTTGCATCTGATTCTCATATTATAAATGTTGTTATTTATTGTTGAATGGCTTATGTACTTATGTGTGTTTAATGACAGTTTCTTTCTTGACTAAGATAGAAAACTTTATTGTTGTTCTATTTTGTGTGGCTCTATTTATCCTTTTCTTTATATGTTCATTAACTACATTGTATGTGAATGTCTGTTAATGTATAGCCTGTCGCGAGTGTTTTGGAACGTGCGTTCTCTTTTACTGTTATACAAATCATTGACAGGTGTTTCTTTCTTTTTGATGTTGTCAAAGGGAGAGAAAGTATCAAGCACCGCAGTAGAAACAGAAACATCACAGGTGAAGACTAAGTATTCACGCAGAAGAGTGTGTATGGATGAAGGAATCAAGCAAGGGGGAGGATAACGTGACATATCATATAGTGTGTATGGATTAAGGCATCACGCAAGGGGGAGGATAACATGACATATCATACATCCATGTTCTACTTGTTTTGCCATCATAAAAAAGGGGGAGTATGTGAGGGCAAAGCCTCATATATAGATGTGCTCGTTTCGATCATTTCAAAACTTAGTTCCATAGAAAAATATATGTTGGAAGTTGTCACCATGTCATATTTGTATGTCTTGTCTCTCATAATTCAAACGCTCGTCAAAATCATGATTGTTGCATATAGAGATGGTCAAATATGTGTTTCATATAGGGTTGACTTAGTTGGTGTTGTTTGCCATACTATAGGTTTTATCAATTATGTCTTAATGCATGAAAATGGGCATTTTTTCCTATTTCAAGGTTTTGAGTCGACCCAAAACCTGCTCCGGTCGACTCATACAGCAAGTCATTTTAATGAATTAGTCTCAGGAGGGCTCGCGTCGACCCTCTGGTCGACTCATACTGTGACCATTTCCATTTGGCTAAAATTGCATGTTGTTCATCGACGCATGCCATGCTCCAGTCGACGCATGGTCCTGATTTCTGCACAATCTTGAATTCGGGTAAGCTCAGGTCGACCTCCTCTACTGCATAGGTCGACCGTTCGCTGTTTTGTGTCAAAATTATGTTAGGTCAACTGCTTTTGTGAGTCTGTTTTGTTTGTTATGTCAGTTATGTTTTGTATATAAGTTGAGTTGTACTTTCATTTTACAATAACTAAGAAAACAAGAAAAGTGAAATTACGTGTCGATTTGGTTCTCATCATCTTCATTCTCTTCATAGAATTTCACAACAACTACACATAATCATTTTTGTTGTGCATTGTGCATGTTCGAGGTGATAACATCCAAAGCCGAAGAATGGTTTTATCTGGTTTGGGTTGAGTAATCGACAGGTTTTTCTTGAATAAAACCATTAGGGTTTTGTCCTCCAAGAATCTCAGACTTTGGGGAGTTTTGGACGAATCGTTCCATCACATATTCAACCGAGTGAAGGTAATCGAAGAGCTGGAGGTTTTGTCGGTTTAGTAGCGGTAAACGTAGGATTGTGAGTGGGAGATTCGGTTCGACACGTGGGTGACTGAAATCATTTGGGCCAGATTTTAAAGACCGAGGGTTGTTCAAAGAGAGTGTCGTAATCGGAGGTTTATTCACCGCGTTTGAAGTACTTGATTCAACTTGAATTAAGGGGCAAGAAGAAATAGGCTCTACAACAACAAATTGTGTTTGATTGTTTGATCTCTATTTACTTCTTGTATAAACATTGACCAACAGGTTATATCTATCTATATACAGGTCTCAATTCTATTGTTAGAAATGGGGGCAGACGTACCCCGGGCGAGGACGACGGGGGAACTGCCTCAACAAATCGTTGTGTCTTTTTCTTTACATTCATATTGTTGAATTTCTGAGTTTTTCAATGCAAACGATTGTGTCAATCAAATTTTGATTTGAGTTGTGCTGAACTATTTTTAAGCTAATTACAATCATTGATTGTAATAGAAAACTTGAGCACTCAACTCTCAAAACAGAATTTACTTGTAGTGCTCTGCACTTCAAGTGTTTGATAAATTGTGTGAACTAAAAACCTTGTGTGCTGTCTTTGCAAATTGTCTATATTTTAAAGGCATTGGCATATCCAAGTGTGATTGAAGTAGTGATTCTCATATCTCGTTTATCAGATTCCATAGGCTTTACGCATATCCGTTTTTCTAGTAACCGTTTGTTTTAGACTTGTATAGTTCCTCCTCCGCTT
Organism: Lathyrus sativus; assembly: GCA_963859935.3. Lineage (NCBI taxonomy): Eukaryota > Viridiplantae > Streptophyta > Magnoliopsida > Fabales > Fabaceae > Lathyrus > Lathyrus sativus. Next base: position 338,967,194 of record OZ012740.1, on the reverse strand, counting down.
TCGCCTTAAACAATTTTAAAAACCAAATTTTGGTAGCGCCGACTCTGTTTTAAACAAGCGATCTATTCAACCCCCCCCCCCTTCTAGATCTACGCCATCGTTTAACAGCAGAGGGTGTTGTATATTTAACTCTTATTTTAATTTTGGTCATTTGGGGGTGGATTGCACGATTAGGGTTTATTTGGGATTTTGATTTGATCTCTGAAATTAATGGTTATTTGTGTGAATCAAGGCCGAATTTGTGTTTAGGTTTTGAATGGTCTTTGAATGAATTTGGGTTTGTGCTTGATGAACACCATGTGGTTTTCATCATGTTCCTATGTTCCCACTGTGTTTGATTTGTTTAGGTATTAAAACTTTGGTGTTAAAACTTTTGGTCTTGCTATTGCCATGACTCCCATAATTATAACTTGCACCCCTCCACTTTAATATTTCTATTTTATCATTTTTATTTATTTTATTAATTATTCTAATTAATTAAATAAATAAAATCAATATTTTCAATAACTAAAAACCCTTGATCCAACGTCAAGTGGTGTTTTCAAAAACTCGTTTCTTTCGATCAATTTTGAATTAACACGAATCAAACCTCGATCTACTTTGAGTGCTTTTTAGTCAAATTAAAATACTATCATGTATCAAACCATATCAAATTTAATCGTTACGTTAAAACCTTTTCTCAATAAAGAATGATTCAAAAAGGGAATGGGGGATGTACATCCTTCTGCTTCCTGGATAAGTGAATGATTTGCACACGCCATGTCGCTCGAACTTTCACATTTCGATTGAAATGGGAGGTGCACGCCTCGCTACTAAGAATATTCGTCTTCAAGCTATAATTTTCAAAACTCTAAACTTGGACGAAAATATAATGCGAGATGCACGTCTTTCTGTTCCTCGAATAAATGAATAGTTGGTGTGCGCTTCACGTCTCGATTATTTGTCATTCCTTAAAAATAATTCAACACATCAAACTTATATTTTCTCGCCCCTGCATGATCGAAAAACATTTTTCAAAAGAACATTATTTTGTTTGTTCTACCCCATCACAAACAACTGCTTAAAAAGCCTCCAATTGCGAGCACAAGCAACATTTAACCACTAGTATAACACCTTAACAACCCCAACATGAAATAATACGAATTAAAAATAACTACACGTACAAGGTGTCACTCAAACACAACATAAACCTGCTCCTTAACACGGGTTAAATAAAACATTCAATAATTTAAACATTTGTCATCACATGCTCACCCTTTCATGGGCTCATCGAAGCGAAAATAGTTCAAATAAAATAAAAAACAACACATAACTTAACAAGTTACAAGTCTAATAATTGCATCAATAATATTAAAATAATAACAAATCACAAAACAAATGTTCGTCCGCCCAGTGTTACAGATCAGAGCAACATAATCTAAATATCACATAAAACAGGAATAAGAAGAATAGCATCAATGCCACCCTTCAATTGCTAAGCACCTACTCATTTACTTGCTCGTATGTGTCGTTTCTGCGAAAATCGAGGCCGACAATGACAGAAGAGTCGCCACCGTGCGTTATTTATCCCAAGAGAGGGAAAGGAAAAGCTCAGAGAAAACCTGACGAAAAGAGGGATAAGATCGATCATCGCAACCAAATCTCGAGTTCGGGAGTCGGTTACGCAAGGGGAAGGTATTAGCACCCCTCACGTCCGTCGTACTCGACGGGATCCACGCTTTGTTGTCTATCTAAAAGGGTGATTGAAACTATCTAGCTAAAGGCTTGAGGGTAAAAGAAAAAGAAATGACTCGGTAAAGCAACGGTGCTCTGTGCCTACGTATCTCATCTGAGATGAGAAGTCAGAGTCAACGTAGTTCGACTAACTACGGGTGAAAGGGAAGAAGGTTGCTCGCCAAGACATCGCGTCTTGTGCCTACGTACTTTCATTTGGTATGAAAGATTAGAGCAAACGTAGTTCGGAATAAAAGGGAACACAGGTTTGTTCAACTGTTTTTTAAACGAGTAGGGTTAACAATCAGTTCTAGCAGTTGGTGTATGCAGCTCGAGCATGGGAGACTTAGGCGTTACCGTTTGCGATAGAACTAAGAGTTAACAAAAATCTTTTTATGAAAATGGTTTTCCAAAGTTAAGGGCCCCAAAGGGCAAAAAGAAGCTTGAATGATTTTTTTGTGTGTGTTTTTTAGAGAAGAAGTGTTTTTTGAATTGGTTTGCAATTCATATCGCACTAGAGACTATGACTTTAGGAGTGAATGCGTCGCATATCACCCAAAGGGTGCTACACTAAACATCCAAGCCATTGAAGGGAAACCCCTCAACAACCCTTTCCCAACTGCTTAAGGCTCGTAGCGTACGACACAAATTATTCTTTATTAAGTGTTTTGGATTGTTTAGGAGATGAGGAGAGAAAGACTCAAACTAGGGGGAAACTGGACCCTAAAGTTATCATGCTCAATGCTCCTAAAGTTGGGATGAAAGGGAATGAAACTATCCTAATGTTATCATGCAAAGGATTGAACACCTAATGTCTCTCCTACTCCCATCCTAAACGGAGGGACTAGGAATCCTAGGGGGATCATGGCACAAGGCCAAGTAAACACCAAATAATTCACTCACAAGTGAAATGAAAAGAAAATAAATGATAAAATGAAATGAATTAGGAATAAAAAAGAAGATGAAAAATAAATCCACACATTAAAATATGATAGAAAATTTTTTTTTTGGGATTTTTAATATTTGAGACTATTTTTAAATAAACAAAATAAAAAATAAAGTAAAATAAGAAATGAACAAAATAAGAAATAAACAAAATAAGAAAAATAAAACAAAACTAAGTGCTAACAAAAAATAAAGAAATAAAGTGCCCCCCCCCCCCCCCCAAGGCTTGAACCCAAGACCTTGGGGTTGCAAGTTAAACAACAAACCAGTTCTACCACTTAGTCACAAGTGAAAACAAATGGGAGGAAAAAGTAAAATATTAAAAGCATGAAAAATAATAAATGGAAAGCAAAAACGCCCCAACAGGGCTCGAACACGGGTACATGGCAATGCAAGGCAAGGTTACAACCACTGGGGTGGCGATACATCCATGTATCAATGCCACCCCATTAATACATGAGCCAAAACAAGCAGAATGGCTGGGCAGACTAGGCAAGGCCAAGGCAAGAAATGTCACAAACAGTTTCGCTCTAACTTCTTCAAATCTCAACCAAATTGAGCAAACTTTTAGTCTAACTTGACTAACTTTTCATAAGGAACACAATGACATTGCTCAAACTTCCAAATTATGCACACAACAGAAAAATCGATGGCTTATGCAAGAATGTGCTTGAAATGCATTTTGAGCTCTAATGATCAAAACTGGTGGATTTAAGGACAAGTAAAGGTCTGCACACACTTCAAATGTGATATGGAAGAAATTCTAACAAGAAATTAGTCCACAAAACATCAGAGCAAAATAAAGGCATGTGAGTTGCAAATAATGGAAATTGTGCTTTGAAAGAGATTTAGTAATTCAACAATATCAATGAACCTATGACAGCCACCAAGCTCACTAAAACAGAAACCAACAGTTAAAGCCTTGTACACTAATTGCAAGGGTCTCAACAAAAAGAAAACTTAAAGGTATCTGCTCAAATTCAAAACAGCAAGCAGATCAAAATCTGGTGCCTTATGGTAGTGAAATGTCTGGATTGATCCATGCAGTGATGGTATGTCAAATTATGTTGAATTCCATCCAACATGTCTTTTTTCAAACAAAGCAAAACTATGGCACAACTCAAACAGCAACAGTCATCAAATCATACCACACTACAGCCAAACAGCAGTCAAAAGACCTTGCCTCATGGTTTGTTAAGGTGAATTAACCAACTCAATTCAATGACAAATCAAGACAAAGGAAACTAAATCTGTCCTCACACATCAACCATTAAGATGGCAGCCAATACCAAACAGCCTTTTAAAATGAAATTGATAGCAGATTCCCCAAGCTGTAGTTGATAAAATGCTAGGGAGAAACAATTTCAATCAATGCACATAGCTTTTCAAAATTCAAACAAATATGACATGAACAAAACACACAAAGCTCCTTAGAGTAGCACTGAAGATAAGAACCAAGGGCTAAGAATTTCTCCATAGAAATCTGGATAGCAAGCAAAGTATTCAATTATCATCCTCATGATTTGCAATTTAGTCTTGGCATGTGTTTAAACAAACAACATCAACAGCATCCTCCAAGCAAGCTAAACAATCCTACTGAGTACCCTTATCTCTCAAGCAATTATCAAATCAGTTAGCCCTTAAGCCTCTCAACTAGACTTGCCAAACTGTAGGAAACTGACTGCAATGGTCAACCTCCCTCACACCCTTAATGACAGAAGGAACATGGTCATCCACCTCTGATGACAATCAAAACCTCTAAACCTGTTAACACAGCTCAGCAAGTCTGAGATACTCCTCAAGACCTTCCTTCTTGCAGCATGTCAACTACACTAGTCAGTCCACACCCCTCATGACTGCAAACTTAGCTTACAAATTCTATTCCAAACAAAAACTCCTCATATGGCAATCAAAGCACAACCAAACAGCCCTACAACCTGCTAGCAACTACCCCTGAGTTAACAAACTCAAACCTCAATGATGCTATTGTGAATCCAACTAGTGATAAAGGACAGTCCATGACTAAAAGCAGCCGTAGGGGTTTCTAGAGACAGTCCTATGCCTTAATGTTCTTGACAGCAAAAGTTGACAAAAACTCCAACTCAAGACAGTTTGAGACAAACATGAATATGTTGATCAATAGTAATTCTTATGAAACATCTCAACAAGTAAAAAACTCTAAATCTAAAGACAATCACCAATGCAACCATAATGTTGGACAGATCCTCCAATGCCTTATGACAGTTACCTCACAAACCAGTTTTGACAGCAAAGAAACTTGGATAGTAAAAAGATGGCCCTCAATGTACCAATGTCTCAATAGTAGCAAATTTGCAAGACCTAGCACCACATTCTAAAAATGCCCTTAGCAGCAACTCAATGACAGTTTCAAATTTCACAACCAAGACAAAATTGACAGCCAAAAATTATGAATCAACTTGTATGACCCCTGCAGTCCAAGTTGATCACTCTCCCAACAAGCTTTTGACAGTGAGCAAAATGTAACCAACATCTCACTAGGTCATCAATGTTTGCAACTCAAACCTGGCATGAGTTAAAACAAGCAGCAGCTGATCCTCAATAGGTTCTTGGCACAAACATACTAAACAGGTCCAACATAAAATTCCCTTACATCAAGTTTTAAATCAACAAGTCTCAAAAATAGTCCTGGTATGACTATGCTAAGCTGGACAAATTCAAGGTTTAAACTCACAAATAAGAAGTACTAACCAAAGCCATGTTCAAGATACAAACCTATACACTAGTTGATCTATCACAAAACCAAATGCTCCTAACAGAAAAAATAACGACACCTTCTAAGCAAGAACAACTTCAATGACTTAGACATCAAGGTTATAATCAACAGATTAAAGTTCAAACAAACACACATGATGAAATCTCCGACCCTGCCTTTTTACAAAAGCAAAAACTCAAACAGGAACCAAAACAACTCCTGCAGTCTATTTGCAGCATAACAGGTTCAACATGTATGGGGGACCAAAGATGACAAGCCAGCCCTCAAATCTCATGACAGCAAGAAACAAAAGTAATAAGGTCCACAAAGCAAGGATTCACCAATTCACAAATTCAACAAGGAAGCTAGACCTAGAAAATTAAGCAACAACCCTAGAGTAAAATTATGATGACAGCCTAATCCAAACAAAAAACATGACATGTATAGAGGAATTTTCCACATGATAAACACAAAACCAATCATGCTCTTCTTATGAGTCATAACTCAACACAGCTTATTTATCACAAATTCAAAACATCCAAAACTAGGTCCTTATGGCAGTTACAACTCAAAAGTCCAATTAAGCCTCCAACAGTCAGTTTAAAACAACAAGTCTTAAAAGAAAGCAGCCCTGGTGTGACAGTCTCCTAACTACTTGATCAGGACAAGAACTCATACATATGTTGCAAGAAAACTCAAAACAGTATAATTAACACAAGCAATAGCATGAAGAGCAGTTTTTGATAGCCATGTAAACAAACAAACTAATGTTGATCATCTTATGCTTCCACAGCATCCAAGTGAATCATTTCAACAGAGACTACAACAAACACTTGTAACATAACTGAGTAGCCAATCAACAAAGCTGACAGCCCATGAGAGTTGACAAACTCAAGACTCAAGATGGAAGGATCAAAACATTTTTAAACATAATAAAAATTGACCAACATGCAACATATGTTCAATATAGGCAACATGTCAAAGTCCAATTCAATCCACAAGCTGCTGTAAAGTTACCACTCACTTAATCAAGCAGAGTCACAAACTTAGAACTGTACAGATGCAGCAATCAAGCAATGCCAGCATACATTTATGACATGTACTACCTCAAAGGCAGGTCCTGGCTATCAGAAGCAATTTTAACAGTAAAGAAGTAGGAGTTGACAGATTTTTAAGTTTAAAACAGTTTTGGTGTTGATGAATATAAAATCCACACAACACTATCAAGCCTAAACTGACCATGTATTTAACAACATACTTTCACAAAAGTAACAACATACACAACTTATCCTAATGACATCCTACCATCAAATGCATATGGTAATGGCCAAGTCAAACCTCACACAAACTTTGGCAACAAAACAAGGAATTGGTCATCAACATCACATGAGTCATCCCAATAATCTTTGCCAAGTCTAACAAGACTAAACATCTTACAAGCATGCTCAAAACATGTTAAAGACTAGGTTCAAGCATAAAAATGATCCAAAAAGATGCTAGAACTAAAAATGACCAATGGATTAAAAAATGCACATGAGTTAAAAAATGCTCAAAACAGAAATGGCAGCTAAGCAAAACATGATATGGTTTCAACCAATACCAAGTCAAACACCACATGAATCAAGCATATAATGACTTACTTAAAATTCTGGCAAACAGATCAAGATTCAAACAAAGGTTGCTGCAATAGAAGCAAATCATTACCTTTTACAAACAGAAACAGAATTAAAACAATGCTCACTCGTCATAACAGTTGCCAACATTCCTCATATATTTACACATGACATACAATAGCACTTAAGAGAGTTTCAAGATTCAACGCACAGCAACACAACATATTGTATGAAGATCATAAGAACAATGCACATTGACAAACAACATATGGCAGATTCAAACATGAACTGTACATTGCCTTTAATCTCAAACCAACTAATGCACCTCAAACATTCTCATGATAGTTAAAGATGAGGATAGTGACTACCAACCTCTTGTAGACCTCCAAGCAAGCAAATATAAAAGGGAAAGCCTTGAAGCCTCCAAATAAGATCTAATCCAATGCTTTGGTGAAAATGTAACCTTTCTTGCACTTGAAGTAAACAAGTGGATCTTGGACCAGAACTTGAAATAAGTGATGATGACGATATTTTAGGTTATGGACAGTTGGTACATCATGAACCTAAGGTGTTTGGAGGTTTACAATGATCAAAACAGGCCTGAGCAGTGATTTGGCAGATTTTGTATGTGAGGTCAAACTTTCCTTGGTTGAAAGTTGACTTTTGGAAAAATGAGAGTTTTGACTGGTTTAAGAGTTTGAACACCTCCCACACACCATTTGTGGATTGTGTGAATGGTTTGTGGTGATTTTGAGTGGGTGAAAATAGTTTTGGAAGATGTTTTGCTCAAGGCAGATTTTTGAGGTATTTGGGATGGTTTTCTTCCCTTGTAAGAAAATGCAAAGCAATATGAGAGCAATGGTTTTCTCTTGGGTTTTAGAGTGCTCTGGTGTGTCTCTCAACATAGAGGAAACCTCTATTTATAAGCAAAGGATGGTTTGGGGCAGATTTGTCTTTTGCATTTTGGAGGGAGTTTTGTAATGAAATCTTATTCAAGATTGTATGGCAGCTAAGCACATCATTCCCTTGCCTCAATGCAGGAAAAACTTAAGTGAAATGAGGGACATGAAGTGATTGAAGAGAGCATAGAGGGTAGGGGAGCAGCTGCTGCAGATTTCATGGAAAGTTTCTCTTTCCTCTTTGATTTCTTTCATTAAAATAATGCAACTTGCTTCCAACTTGCAAGACTCATCAATCCTCTTGATTTTCTGCATTTCTTCACATCATACTCTCTAAATAACATATATAAACATGATCCAATGGTTGAGAATGGTTCAAGTGATCAAAAGGTGAGTTTGTGAAAAAGTGAAAATGTTGAACTCAAGTGTTAAAACCTCAACTTGCTGAATTCATAACTCTCAACTCATAATGGCTATGGAGGAGTTCTAGTACATTTTGGAAAGCCCTCATATAGCTCTACAACTTTCATTTTTTTCATGATCTTCATATTCCAAGTGGAACTAGGTCAAAAATCCACTCAAAGTTGCTAAAAAATATGCCTAAAAAAGCCAATAACTTAGAATTTTTCTAAGTTATTTTTCCCTCTTGCAATGACTTTGGCCATAACTCCAAATCTATGCATTTTATGCTCATGGACCACTGTGGGAATTTTGTAGGGTTTGTCAAGAGCTTTCCAATGAGCTCTGAACCAACTCAATTGGATGTGTGGTTAGGGAGTTATGGTCTTGCCCCTTTCAAAACCCTAATTTCCCGATTCCTCGATTACTCCTCAACCCTTGATCCAATGATCGTGAAACTTCATGGATAAGTTCAATATTCCATTAGGAACATTTTCTATTCACACTTTGAGGTCAAATTCCTTATGATTGCAGAGTTGACTTTTCAGTCAACCGAACGATCGATCGATGACTACCGAGTCGACTATTGATGTTCCGGGTCTTTTGAGGCCTTGAAACTTTTTGAGTAGACTTCACCAAGCCATATGAACTTCATGGACCATGATCCCCCCATTGGAACACCATTTAAACCAAAAGTCAAACTACAGTTGACTTTTCCCCAAATCTCCTAATTTTCAATTGACTGATCAATTGAAGCTCTTATGATTAAAATTGATGGTCAATATTTCATCCCCAAACACCCTAGGACACATGTAGGGCCATGGAAACAAGTTTTCTTGAAGAAACAAACTTTATCCTAATTAAAATCGAAACCCTAATTCCAACCTTTTCAACTGCATCCACTTGCACTTGATATAAACACTTGGATGAACTCCACAATGACCCTCAAGGTCTCTAATGAGCTTAAGTGATAATCTCCATCCATAAACATGGGCTTGTGATCCTCATATGACCTTGAAATGGCTTCCTAAACAGGAGTTGAACCACATACACTTATATGCCTATCCAAAGGGCTTTGACTTATCTCTGATGATGATAACCACTCTGTTGACTTGAATACAAACCCTTGATTAGGTTTAGAACCCTTGGCAAATTCCTCTTGTTATGCACACATCTCTTGATCCCCTGTAAATGAAAAATGCCATGCAATGCAATATGCTAGAACAATGAAATGAAACAAAAACTAGCCAAAGAAAAGGTTTGGGCAATTTTTGGGGTGCAACAGTATGTAATTTGAAAAGAAGCACAGAACCACGCAAAAAACAAAAACGGGTCAGAATATGCTCATAATATATAATGGTGCAAAAGTATGCAAGGGTAGCCTAAGAAAACATAAATAAATATTCATCATTCATTCACATCAACTACACAAGTATTCTCAATTACCAATGTCTACACAGTCATTCGATTACATATATGCAAATAATGGATGCAATGTACTAAACATCACGACTCTACAATGCATATGCTACCATTATGTTAAACACAGGTCCATCTCACTCCTGAACTCCCACCTTAGAACCAGAGCATACCAATTTGATATTATCACAATAAGTAACACTTCATTGATTCTCATATGGAACTAGCTACTCGCTTCTGAATCCACACCATCAGACTAGAGCACACCAAAGCTGGACCAAAGTCCGTACACCATGATGCATGATTCTCAACAACATGCAATATCACCAAAATTATCATCGTATAATCACTATAAATATGCACAACATCGCAACAATTGATTAATTCAAAAATAAATAATAAACAACACCCAAAGCACCTCAAAACAATGGCCAAACAGTAACCTAATCTAAACAGAACATCAAAAATTGGAAATTACAACTCAATTCTAGGCATCTGAGCAAAAATGCTCATTCTGGAAGTATGACAAGTTACTTGTCACCAGTGTTATGCTCGTCATCGTCCATGTTACCTCACACGTCATCCCTGTGACGACCGTCCCATAAAATTACACTTGGGGACCATGACGGTCTACCCGTCAGGCAGCTAACGTCCTTAGTGCATCAAAAGCCATGACGGCCTGGTCGTCACGAGGGTGACGCCTATCATCCTGAAGCAGAAATTGAATCTGCATTTTCACCATTGGAGTTTAATTCACAAATCTGATTTTCCTTCCCATCCCTCAAATCGAATAACAACAATTAAGAAAACATTATCTAACATTAATACATCATTTATCTATTAATTAACATGCATTTCCTTCAATTAATCATGGATTTAACATGTTTTATTCATCAAAATCACAACAATATAGAAACACCAATTCATACCAATATCCTTAACAAGAACCCACAACTTCCATGGTAAAACAATGCACGGATTTCACATAATACATCATATAATTCATGATATCGCAAAATGTCAATCATACTCATCAATCAATTATGAAAAGGTGAAAATTAAGGAAAAATCCTAATGGGATTAAGGACTTCCATCTACTCAATCATGCATTCTACACCATACTAGACGTAATCCCCTCCTTACCTTAGATTTTCCATCAAAAACACCTTCAAGCTCTAATAATGGAGGTTCTCCTAGCCCTTGTTTTCCTAGCCTCTTCCTTCTCCATAATTTTGTTTCTACGTATTATCTCCAAAAATCTCTACTATCTCCTTTTTAATAGAAACATAATTATCATCAATTAATTATTTCCAACATGCCCTCACTTATTCCTTCATTTACCAAAACACCCTTTTTGTCTATAGTTTGTATTTAAATAATAATAATAATAATAATAATAATAATAATAATAATAATAATAATAATAATAATAATCCTTATTATTCTCTAATCTCCTATTTTCAACCAAAAAATATATTTTTCTATTGTATTTTAATTATTAATCAAAATAACAATACTTCTACTTATTTTTAATTATTTTAATCATTTTAATCCTTTTACCACCCTACGAAGACTCTCATGACACCCCACCAATGCCCCACATGCACGTACAAATCATCATACATATTTAATTAAAAGCACATCAACCACTAATTAATTAAATAAATACGAAATAATCTTATTAAATAAAATTTAATCAAATTTCGGGGTGTTATAACTCTCCCCTCACTTAATGAATTTTCGCCCTTGAAAACTATCTGAAAGAAATAGAGTCGGATACGACTCTTGCATCTGAATCTCCAACTCCAAAGTTACGCTTCCACCAGCTGGTCCTCCCCACGCTACCTTCACCAAGGCAATATCCTTATCACGTAACTGCTTTACTTCCCAATCCTCTATCTACATGGGTGATGCCTCAGCAATCAAGTTCTCTCTCACCTATACACCGCCCACTTGGATCACATAAGACGGATCTGAAATGTATCTCCTCAACTGAGACACATGAAACAGATCATGAAAATTAGCAAGCGGCGGTGGCAAGACAATCTAATTATCCACCTCTCATATCCTCTGCAAGATCTGATATGGACCAACAAAATGTGGAGTGAGCTTCCGAGACTTTAAAGCTCGACCAACACTAGTTACCGGTATAACTCACAATAATACATAATCTCCCTCTTGGTACTTAATTGCTTTTCTCCTTTTGTCATGGTAACTCTTTTGGCGACCATGTGAAGCTTTCATATTCTCTTGGATCATCTTGATCTTCTCAGGGGTTTGCAGAACAGTCTCGGGTCCAAGCACAACACTCACACCTGATTCATACCAACAAAAAGGTGTCCTACACCTTCTACCGTACAAAGCCTCAAATGGTGCCATTCCAACACTAGAATGGGAAAAGTTGCTCTAGGTAAACTAAATTAAAGATAAGTAGTTATCCCAAGAACCTCCTTGTTCTAGCATACGAACCCTCAACAAATCCTCAAAAGATTAGATAGTCCTCTCTATTTGACCATCTGTATGCGGATGATAAGCAGAACTCAACTTCAGCTTAGTACCTATCGCTTTCTACAAACTCTTCCAAAACCTCAAGGCAAATATCAGATCCCTATTTAATACAATACTTGACGGAATACCATGCAAGCTAACCACCCCGACAATATACAACTCAACCAACTTATGCAAATGATAGTTTATCTTAATCGGAATGAAATAAGTTGATTTAATCAGTTTGTCTACAATAAGCCAAATGGAATCACATCCCTTTGCCGTCTTTGGAAAACTCATCACAAAATCCATGGAAATGTTGTCCCACTTTCACTCAGGAATACTCAACGGTTGCATCAGACCCAACGGCTTCTGATGTTAAATCTTCGACTTCTGACAAGTCAAACAAGCATAAATAAACCCAGTTGTTTCCTTCTTCATTCCTGGCCACTAAAGCATTCTCTCCAAGTCTTGATACATCTTAGTAGAACTGGGATGAATACTCAAACTACTTCTTTTTTCTTTCTCAAGAATACTCTTCTTAAGTTTTGTCGCATCTAGTACACAAACTCTGTCTCTGAATCTCATCACACCCTTCTCGCAGATTCTAACATCACCTCTTTTACCTTGATTGATTAACAATAGTCGGTCAACCAATCTCAAATTGATCTTATGACCCTCTCTAATTTCTTCAAGGATACCACTGGCCAGCTTCAACACACCTCAACTTCACACTATTAGGAGTCTCTTCACACACTAAAATCAAATCTCAGAATTGCTCGATCAAATCCAACTTTCAAACCATTAGTATCAACATATGCAATGACTTCCTACTCAACATTGGCTTTACCGGGATGGTAACCCAAGCCAAAATCATAATCCTTCAGAAATTTAAGCCATCTCATATGTCTCATATTCAACTCCTTCTGATCAAACATGTACTTTAAACTCTTGTGGTCATTGAGCACTTCAAATTTGGAACCAAACAGATAATGTCTCCAAATATTCAACACAAACACCATGACTGCCAACTTTAGATCATGCGTAGGATGATTCCTCTCATGAACCTTCAATTGTCTAGAAGCATAAGCCATAACATATTTTGAGTGCAAAACATATTTCAAACACAATGGCATTTCTAGAATTTTGATTTGAGGAGTTTTGGTAGGCCATTTCCAAAGTCACTTCAAGCTTAAGTTACACTTTCAATATTCACCATTAAGATCAAACAAGGGATTAATCTTGGCCATTCATGTTCCCTACACTCCAAGTAACTGATTTAAGCCAATTTGTAGTTGTTTTGAAGCCAAATTCGTGCACATGGCCAAGCTTGAAAACTAAAATTTCATGGATTTGCAATTGGGCTGTATAGGCTGCCATTGGGATTTATTTCCATAACAGTCCATCATATATAAGTTTTCTATCATGAGCAAACCCTCAGAACTCGTTTTGGTGAAGAATTTGCAGAGAGAGTAACTTGAAAAAGCAAGGCAAATTTGAAATACGAATTCTGAGATTCACTCCATTACAAGCAAAATTGGGCATAACAAAAGCTATATTGAGGATTGTGGAACGTTTCTGGTTGGTTTTCTTTAAGTTTCAACAACATTTGAAGGCTCAGTGGAAGTTCTCCACTAGGTATCTTCATTTCACCATATCTCTCTGTTTATGCCATGATTTCTTGCCATTTTTGCATCACTGAGACCTAGGAAGTGTGTAGATCATTAATAACTAAAATGAACTGGCATTCATGATGATTGTTGTTTTGAGCTCTAAACTGGTGTGGCGCGATTTGATCTATTATGGAGCTTTCATGCTTAAATATTGCTTGATTCATGATCTATGTAATGTGTAGATGATGTCTGGATATAATTGGTTGATGTTTGTGAACTTTTGTCTTTGATGCATCAAACTGTTTTGCTTCGATTTGGTTTTGTTATGGGCAATTAATGAAAATAGACCATGGATTTGTGTTCCTTGTGATGAGTAGATGAATTTGGATATAAAGTTTGTTGAATTTGGTGATGTTTTGATGACTGTGTGTTGTTGTACACTGTTGCGGTGGCCGGAGTTCACGAAGAAGACGACCGGAGGCATTTTCCGGCCGTCTGGTTTCCCTTCAGGGTTTGATTGGAGAAGATGATGACGTGGCTTTTTGTTGTTCACACGATCTGCTTACTTTTCACACACACGGTCTTGATTAAGACCCACACTGCACCTTGTTTGACTGCACACGCGTGATTATGTTTAAATTTTCATTAAATGACTTGGCGCTTTGTGTGCCTCTTGATTGAATTACTTTTTGATCAAGTGATTCTGGTTGCGTTCCATCTTGGTCCTTCGTTGACCATTCCACACTTGATCACCAGGTTTGTTGGATCTGGGCCACTAGTTGCTTTTCCCACCCCCCCCCCCCCCCTTTTGGGCCCAATATGGTTTTGAACGTGTTTTCTTACTATCTGCACCGTCCATTTCTTTATTTTCATTTCTTTTTTCATTTTATTTTTGTTTTAATTCTGTTTAGTTTTAATTCAATTAAAAATAGTTCCAATGATCCAAAAATTCCACAAAAATATTTTTCATACACCTTGAGATGTCCTTTATTTTTAGGATATTTTTTATTTTATTTTTTGAATTTATTTTCAATTAAAAATGGAATTAAACATTGGGAGTGTTTTAGTTGGATTATATTTTGACATTATTTGCTTCTTGATTTTTTTCTCTCATTTCCTTTTGGATCCAATGAATGAAAATTGATCCTCATACCCATGATGAGTTGAACAATTTTTTAGGACCATTTTGCCCCTGGTTGGTTGACTTTAGGATTGACTTTTGGTGCTTTCCTTTTGACCCTCGATTCTCCCATTTCAAAGTGGTACATCTTGAATATTATTTTCTTTTGATGGTGCTTTGAGGGGATATTGGCTTTGATCTTTTGGCCTCTGGTTGCCAACTTGTTTTTGAACCTCTTGTATTTTATTTGGTATTTTTTTTCCTTTTTCCTAATTTTGAGATTACTTGCAAGTCAAGTCATTTCCTAGGGTGGCTCATACAAGTGTATGACCTAGTTTGAGTTAGAAATGACCTTTGTGGATCCAATAAGCTCTCAACTCCTCTTGTTTCATATATTAGACATGTTGAGCTTGCTGTATGTTCATTTTTAGGTCAAAATTATGTTCATTGCTTGTTGGTTTGTGCATTCCTTTTGTTACTTCCATTTAGGGTTTCCATATGTCTTATGTTTGCATTGTTTGTGTGATATCTCTTTTGTGTGGTTTCTTTTTGTGCACTTTTTCTCATCCTTTTTTCTTTGCATGCTTGGTTGAGTTGAGCCTGTGGAGGCTACTGCCCCACACTATTTTCTTCCCACTTTCATTCTATGTGTTGCATCTTATGTTTGCATGTTTGCATTTTCACTTGCATGTTATCTCTTCTTTTTCTTTGGTTCTTCTTTGCCATGTTCCCCATAAGTTCTTTAACCTCTTGAGGTTATGATAGACATTAGGTGCCTAACCATGCATGATAACATTAGGTAGTTTCCCTTGTGTATCTCAACTTAAGTCCACTTTGCATGACAACTTTTAGGATTGATTAGTCTCCCATTAGTGTCCTTTCTTCTCTTCTCATCTTCAAACACTCATAAAATATCTAATAAAGAATGACAAGTGTGGGACGCTACGAGCCTTAAGCTACTTGATAAATGGTGATTGGGGGCTTCCTCTCAATGACCTAGAGTGTTTAGTGTACACCCTTTGGGTGATATACGACGCATTCGCTCTTAGGTCATAGTCTCTAGTGCGACATGAGTTACAAATTAAGTTCAAGACACTTCTTCTCTAAAAAACACAAAAACACTTCAAATCATTTTCATCCTTCGAGATCTTAATCAGGAAAATCTTTTCAGATAAAAAGAGTGTCGTTAACTCTTAGTTCTACCGCAAACGGTAACGCCTAAGTCTCTAATGGTCGAGCTGCATACACCAACTGCTAGAACTACTTGTTAACCCTACTCGGGCCTAAAAAACTTTTGAACCAGCCCGTGGTCCTTTTAGCCTGAACTATGTTTGCTTTGATCTTTCATACCAAATGAAAGTACGTAGGCACAAGACACGATATCTTGGCAAGCAACCTTTCCCCCATTCCCCCGTAGTTAGTCGAACTACGTTGACTCTGACTTTCCCATTGCACGAGGGAGTACGTAGGCACAGAGCGGCGATGCTCTGCCGAGTCACTTCTCTTTTCTTTTTCTTTTGTCCTTTGACCTTTAGCTAGATAGATTGATCACCCTTTTAGATCGACAAAAATGCGTGGATCCCGTCGAGTACGACGGACGTGAGGGGTGCTAATACCTTCCCCTCGCGTAACCGACTCCCGAATCTAGACATGGTTGCGATGACCTTGTCTTTCCCTTTCCGTCAGGTTTTTCCGATCGTTTCCTTTCCCTCTCTTTGGGATAAATAACGAAATGTGGCGACTCTTCTGTTTTTCCGTCGGTTGTTTTTTGCAGTTGCGACAGCTGGCGACTTTGCTGGGGACTATGGTTCCTTATGCGAGTCAATCCTATCGCTTGTCTGTTTATCTTTTGGTGTTGTATATATGTGCTTTATTTACTTTCGAATTTTATTTTTCCGCATTTATTTTCCGCATCATATATCATTTTTGTTTTGCTGTGGGGGTGGGAAGTTCTGATGAGTGATGAGCCAGACCCAGGCTTGACTATACACCTAGCTTTAGTAGTGGAAAGTAGTGGTGGATGTGCTTGCTTTGCTCGTACTAGTTCACCATGAAATTCACGCTCGAACGAGAGTCTATTTGACAATTTTCTTTCTGGCCCTTTGGGCTCGAAGGAATTTTGGATCCGAGGGTTGTCGACTCTGGGAACCGATCATTTGTGAGTCAGCTAAGTGAGGCATCTTCGGGAGATGATGATGCCAAACTAGAAATGGTGAACGTATCATCGTTTCTTGAAAGTCTGTGATGCTGACAAACGCATAGGATGTCGTACCTTATCAGTGAATAGGTCCATACCTCTGAGTGGAACTGGGGTTATGCAGGAAACTTTTACCTTCAAATTACCCAGTTTTCTTCGCAGTTTGAATTAGTATTGTTGGCATCAGTTGGTTCCTACCAGAGCAGCGCTATATTCTCGCTAAGGCAGAGCTTTAATCTTCCTCAGCCAGCAGCACATCTATCTTGATCCCTTGTTTGTTGCATTAGCATTTTGCATTTAGCATTGTTTGCATTTGCATTTCATATCCATCCTCATCCAGAACAGGGAGCTTACCCGTCTTTTTTCTGCTTCGTTAGTTGGTTTCCCGACATTCGCATTGAACTTGCTTTAGCTTCTGGAAGAATCATGAACTCAGGAGAGTAGAGCTTGGTTGTTACGAGGGCAGAGTTTGAATTGATGAAGAGTCAGTTGAGTCAACTCGTGGAAGCCATGTTAGCTATGACTAGAGAAGAGGCCAGTATTCAGAGGAATCTAGTGAATAATGTTGCTCAAGCTCAGCCTGTGTCGGTTCCTGTTGAAGAGCATCCCATTTCCAGAGATAGAGATTCTTCTTCCCTCCATGACACAGAATATTGGAGTTTCATTTTCCCTGTGCCAGATTCTCAGAGGACTGTTCCAAAGGCTAATGTTGAAGACCCGCAGACTGTTGAATTTATGGGAAAATGTCAGCTGTTGGAGGAAAAGCTTGAGGCCTTGATGAGTCAGGATACTTTTGATTTGAATGTTGCGAGCATGTGTCTGGTACCCGGTCTTGTGATGCCTCCGAAGTTCAAAATGCTGAATTTTGAGAAGTTCAAAGGGGATAGTTGTCCGAAACAGCATTTGGTGATGTTCTGCAGGAAAATGACCTCACATATCCATAATGATCAGCTTATGATTCACTGTTTTCAAGATAGTCTGAGTGGAGCATTGTTGAATTGGTATATGCAGTTGGAAAGTGTTTGTATCTGATCATGGTCAGATTTAGCCAGTGCCTTTGTAAGGCAATACAACTACAATCTCAATATGGCTCCTAGTCGCGTGCAATTGCAAGAGTTATCTCAAGCGGACAATGAATCCTTCAGAGGGTATGCGCAGAGATGGAGAGAGTTAGCTGCTCGTGTTCAACCCCCGCTTATGGAGAGAGAGTTAGTTGACATATTCTTGGGTACCTTGAAAGGCCATTACTTTGACAAGTTGATCAGCGGTGGAATGTCAAACTTTGCTGACTTGGTGATAATGGGTGAGCGTATTGAGAGTGGACTCAAGAGAGGAAAGATTCGAAACATCCCCTGTGTCTCAGTTAAGGAGAATGAATCAGTTGTCAGTTCTCAGGAATAATGGGAAAAAGGAAGTGATGTTCTCTCAGAATCCCCTATATCTCAAGTTCAGTTTTCAGATACTTCGAGTGTCCAGAGTCAACAATCTGTTGGGTCTGTGTATCAGGTATCTGTCTCCCGCCAAAGTCAACAGTTGTATCGTTATCAACCGCGTCAGCACACCAGACGAAGACCCAGGAAACCAGAAAGGCATTTTACTCAGTTGCCGGTATCATACAGTCAGTTGTTGCCGGATTTGATCAGAGGTGGGTTGATAATGCCGAATAAGATTAATCCAGAGATTCCTCCATATCCGCCAGGCTTCGATGTCAGCGCCCACTGTGAGTACCATGCTGGGGCACAGGGGCATTCAACTGAAGAGTGTAAGGTGCTTAGGAGTCAGGTTCAGACTTTGCTGGATTCCAACAAGATTCCAGTCACATTTCAGGGTATTCAAATCAATGATCCTCTCTTATCTAGCCAAGCGGGTGTATCAGTTCATGTTTTGGAGGAGTTCACCGAGAGTATTTGTTCAGAAGAGTATCAAACTGAAGACTCAGTGGAGGGTTGTATCCCTATGTAGGATTTGTACATTACTGTATGCTGACCATCGCCAGGCTTGTTGGTCGAGGTCATTCTGTTTGTATTCAGTTACTCCTGTGTGGTGCATATATGTGTGATGGTTATCCCTGATTGGATCTTGGGTTCCTTTTTGTCTCGGTGCTATTCTGGAGTTTCCCTGTTGCATACTTGTTTGCATCTTGCATATTATTCTTGTGTAACAGGTACCTCGGAGCTGTTAATCTGACTTCATATGTCCCACTAGTTTGTTGCAGGTTATACAATCAGATAGATCACAGGAATTCCCACAAAGTCATGGAGCAAGTTCAAGCAGAGCTGAGAGAAGTCAAGAGCCAGATGGGACAGTTCATCATGGACATGCAAGTGTTGCGCTTGGATCAGACTGCACTCAGAGAGGAGAACCAGCAGTTGAAAACTCAGGTGGGCTTAATCATGGAGGTGATAAGGAACGTGCTCGGAAAAGAAGGTGATCAAATGCTTGCGGCTGCCGCAAAGATGCTTGTTCCACGTTTGTCTATGGAACCTATGCCAGAGCGTAATGTGTATCAAAGGTCTGCTGCACAACCGGAGGTTCCGAAATTTCCGTGTCATCAGCCGCGTCCCGTTTCTCAGGAGAATCCCAGGATTAGAAGATATGGTCAAAGGGAAAAATCTCAAGATAGAATCTTTGATCAAATCCCCATGGATTATGCTCAGTTGGTGCAACTCTTTCTCCAACTTCGGTTGGTTAAGCCTCGGACTTTGGCTCCACTTATTGGCCAACCACCACCGGGCTTTGATATCAATGCTTATTGTGATTTCCACTCTGGGGGACAGGGGCACAACGTCGCAAACTGTAAAGCTTTTAAGCATAAGGTTTAGGACCTGATTGATTCGAAGACAATTGAATTCACGCCGGGCGGCATGAAGGTATCAGGCGAGTTTGCTCCCTGTCGTGAAAAAGAGATGGATACTCTTATTCCCTTGCCTAAAGCTGCAGTAGGTCAAGAGTATATTCTACGATCTTTGGTATCAGAATCCCCTTGCCCACAATTGCTTCCTGTTCCTGGGTCAAGTTTAAGGCTGAAAGCGCCTGAAAAGGAAGAGTCCTCAACAGTCCAAACCCAGTCGCCGGACGTTTCTGTTGTTCAGAGTCCACGACCTTTTGGGTCCTTGCAGCAAAACTATCAGTACCAAAATCAGAATAGGCCTCACAACAATTTGACAAGAAGGAGTGCTCCTCTACGCCCAGTGCCTATGTCGTACAGTCAGCTGCTACCGCACCTAGTTCGGAATTCTTTGGTGGAGCCCAAAGCTCTCAAACCGGTGCCAGAACCTTACCCTCCCCGGTATGACCCTAGGGCCCAATATGGATATCATGGAGGATCCATAGGGCATTCTACTGAAGATTGCGAGGCTTTTCAAGCCAAGGTACAACCGTTGATGGACCGAAGGTGTATATCTTTTCCAGGAGGAAGGTTGGTCGTACATCGCTCGTATGACTGAGTTTGAATACTTCAAGGGTCGCATTCCCGCAGCAGCTAATCAGTGTGAAAGCCCAGTTCCCAGAAGCTGGCAATTTTCATTTTATCCTGTTATTTCTTTATGTTTGTAATTTATTTCCTGTTTAAAGTGCAATCTCATTTGTAAAACTTGTTGTTTCCATCGATTGATATTAATGAAATGAATATGCATGTTTTGATTAAATCCATTCGTGTTCACTAATTGTTTTTTACAGATGTCTAACGCTTGTTTAAGCGGAATCCGGGGAGGATGACGAAGTTTAAAGACGTGCAAGCTTCTGATTGTATGCTTTTGAAATAAAACCTGCTGATGATGTACAGGCATTGTTTCAAATTTCCAAACACCGGAGATATAAGGATGATAATCCCTTGTCAACCCCTTTGAGCCTAGTAGTAGGAGTTTCTTTCTGAAAACGAAAAACCCTAATTGTTAACCTGGGGCAGGGTAGTCGTCAGCTAATTTGACCGAGCATCCAAATTACAATAGGAGTTATTCTCGTTCGAGGATAAATCACACCTGTATAGGTCGTGCCTAAAGAACCACAATGGTTAAAATTTGCCGATCAGGGAGTGAGACAGTCACAATCCCTTTTCAAACAAGTCAGACAAGCCGATGTAAAACGATTTGTTCAAAAAAAGGGAGAAAGAAAAAAAAGAGAACGAATCCCGCTAAGTCGAATCTTAAAAACAAGTGACTTAGGCAAAAATTAGGGCATCTCGCTGGACGTTGAAATCAAAAGAAGCTCGAAAGAGCCAGTCCAGGCAAAAGTTAGGGAAATTAAAAAAAATGATGATGAAAAACAAGTCGTGTGATTCAGGCACTAAAAGACGAAAAGTGAGTGACTGTCACTCCAAAAACTTGTGGTTTCCTGAACCATCACTCCTGTCATTCGACCTCTGAGAGGTGAGCGCTAGTGTCGAATTAGCTGAATGTATGATTGGAGAACATCACGGAGCATGGGTGGGTTACAATAAATTTTGAGCCTTTATCCTTTCCTTGTAAACCGTGAACCTGACCAAGTTACAACCTGAAAAAGTCCTAATTGAAGCAGGTTTATTTCGAAAGCATACTTTGGTAAAGATCGCATTGAAACTGACTCCTAAAAAGATTCCTCTTACAGCATTGTATTAATGTTAACATGTTGATAAATGATTTATTCACTTTATGTCACAAATTTTTCCAGTGAACATATTGGATTTCGAAAACTGTCATATGCATTGCATTTAATATATCTTTTATGCAGGACAACTTGTTTTACTTGCGAGTAAGCACTTGACAGCAGGAAAGTTTCCACAGTGGAAAGATCGATCAGGCTAGAATGCGGAATGTCTGAATACTCCGTCGAACTGGGGAAAGTTATATCAAATGATATCATGGGAGTCTGCCATCCGGAAGTCAGTTAATCTGAGGCAATCAAGTCGAGATTCAGCGAATCTCTCGCAGCCAAGAAGCACTCTCCCCACAGGTCAGCCAGCCAGGGGCAAAGTCATTGTAAGACTGGGGCAGGCCACCCTAAGAGCGTAGAAGCTATTTCTTGCCCGTAGGGCAATTAATATGAAGCACCTCTCCGAGGTTCAAGATGTTTGGGCAGTTCTATTCAAACCATTGAAACATGAGATCTCAGATTTCTTTTCGAGGAATATCCCCATAGAGATCCCACAGGCTGGGGAAAATTCGGAAGCGCAGGATTTGTTCCTCTCCATGTCTTCAAGATTTGTTCAAGCAGGTTCAGCCAACTTTCGAGTGCAAGACGAATTTTGGGAAGTCGCGCTACTATCCCTTGACCCTTTAACCAAAAACCTTTGAGTTCAGACAAGATATTTTTTCCAGCATCAGTCGTACCTGAACCTTTGCAAATCCAATTCCCTTTGGTATGCCAGAAGACTTCGTTTGTTTTTTCCAGCAAAAGTCCAATCATCATTGGCACGTGTAAGCTATCCCCAGTAGAGTCCAATCATACTTGGCACATCTGGTTATCCCCAGCAGAGTTGGCTTCGTCTTCAGCATTTATTTTGCTAGAGTGGTTTTGTCGTATCCAGCTTTCCCCGGCAGCTCGAGCCTGCATCTGCATCTTTGCATGTAGTTATCATATTTGCATCGTCCTTGCATTTCATCCTCAAACGCGTAGAATTTCCATTCCGTATGGAGCATTACGCCATATTCAAACATACGCATATGCATTCAAAGCATAAGCTAGTTTCTGTCAGCCTTCCATGGCAGCTTAAATCACTTCGCAATCAATACAGGGGCATTTATCCAGCAGCTTTGTTCAGATAGCTCAACGGTTTATTTGGGCTTCTGATCATCCATCGGTTATGATTTTGTCCACCAGTCCTCTGATGATGACATCCCCAAGCAAATTTTCTTTCCGTCAATTCTTATTGACGATGTGTTTCCCCAGCAGGTTTTTCTCTCCGTCTATCCTTAGACGACGTGAGCTTCGGACATGGTTTTCTTTCCGTTTATTGGATGAGATGGCGTTTTAGGAGGGTTTTCGTGCTGTCAATTCCTATTAACGTTGTGACTATTTGAAGAATGATTGGTTTCCCTTGTTGGTAATTCCTATTGACGACATGGCTCTTTGAAGATGGTTTTCTTTCTGTCAATTCCTATTGACGATGTGGCCTTTTGAAGATATTTTATTTCCATCAACTCTTATGGACGAAAGAATTCTGCAATTCGACGAACGGTTTTGAAGTGCGGTTTTGGTGCCTTTCCGTCTACCATTAGACGATGTGAGTATTTGGAGTCTTCTCGTCTACCATTAGACGACGTGAGTATTGTTTTTCTTCCTGTCTATCCTTAGACAATGTGGACCTTTCATGGGTGTCTTTCCGTCTACTTCTAGACGATGTGAGTATTTGGGTGTCTTTCCGTCTACTTTTAGACGATTTGAGTATTTGGTGTCTTTTCGTCTACTTTTAGACGATGTGAGTATTGTTTCTGTTTATCCTTAGACAGCGCAAACCTTTATTTGGTGTCTTGCCTTCTACTTTTAGACGATGTGAGTATTTGGAGTCTTTCCGTCTACTTTTAGACGATGTGAGTATTATTCTCTTTCTGAGGTGAAGTTACCAACTACGTGTTGATCTAGCCTTTGGTTTTGATTTCTGTGGCATTACACAGATGACTGGAGGTGATGTTAGATGTTCTTTATCGGATGATCAGTTAGCTAGTTGCCGTTGCAACTGTCTGCGTTCAGTTTTTCTGGATATTTGTTCCCCAATCGGTGTTGCAGTTTATTTCTGCGGTTGGCAAATTTCTGGGTTCTTTGGTATTCAACCTTCTTTTATCTTGATTGTTTGAAAGTCGTTCGCTTTTCATCCATTTAGGCCAAATCCGTTTGAATAGGGGCAGCTCTTGCACCCCAAAATTTTCCCAACCTTTTTCTTTGGCTGGCTTTTGTTTCATTTCTTTTTCTTTTAGCATTTGCATTGCATACCATTTTTCATTTAACAGGGGATCAAGAGGTTGTGCATAGCAAGAGGAGGTTACTCAGAGTGTTGAGCCTAAGCAAGGGTTGTTACTCAAGCATGGATGGTCATCAGGTCATCTAGAAGTGGTCAATGTTCTTTGAAAGGATTGATGGGTGTATGTGGGTTAGCTCCTAACTTGGAGGCCAGTTGAAGATCATCAGAATATTGTGAATTAATAATTATGGATATGGGATGTTGAGAGATCTCATTTATTTGCTTTGAGAGCCACGTTAGAGCTTATTCAAGTTGTTGTGTGATGTGGAAGAAGCCACAGTCAAGGTGTGGCGTCTAGGGTTTTCATCTGGTTAATCCTTAGTCAATTGTGAAATCAAAGGAGATTAAGACTAAATTCCAAGTCTCTATGGTCATGGGATGTTGTGTTGAGATGTCTAATATATCATTTCAAGATCAATTCATCAAGAATCAAGAGTGTGAGAAGTTACTAAATTAGGGTTCTCAGTGTAAAATCCCCTATTTAGTCCCCAACTTCAAGACCACGTTTCTCAAGATAGAAGTCTCATCTCATATTGACCCTAACATGAAACTTGTAGAGCATGTTCTTAGCTTTCTTTTGAGTACTAGAAGTCATTCATCTGATTTCTAGAACTCAAGTTATGATGCTGACAAGTTACAGGTCCTCAGATGAATGTGATTTTGGTCAACAAAAGTCAACCAACTTCCACGCCATTTTTGACCTAGAAGGATGTTTCTCCTCAACTTTTGATGAACATGAAAGTTGTTCCTAATGGTCGTAGCTTTCCAAAGAGTACTAGAAGTCTTTCATCTGATTTGTAGAACTTAAGTTATGAGGCTTGTAAGTCAGGGGTATTTTGGGAAAGTGAGATTATAGGTCATAAAATTATAGGCCCATTCACCAACTTGCACACTTCAAATGGAGATTTTTCCAACATCAAACTTGCTCCAAATGGTGCCATTTGCTCAACCAAACATTAAGAAGACATGGATTTGGCTTGGAATGGAGAATTGGTGGAGAAATTTTCATGGAAAAAGCTTTAAAGCACAAAAATGCAATTAATTCATATTGGATCAATTTTGTGCAAGTGAGTGCATATTTTGAGTGCAAAACATATTTCAAACACAATGGCATTTCTAGAATTTTGATTTGAGGAGTTTTGGTAGGCCATTTCCAAAGTTACTTCAAGCTTAAGTTACACTTTCAATATTCACCATTAAGATCAAACAAGGGATTAATCTTGGCCATTCATGTTCCCTACACTCCAAGTAACTGATTTAAGCCAATTTGCAGCTGTTTTGAAGCCAAATTCGTGCACATGGCCAAGCTTGAAAACTAAAATTTCATGGATTTGCAATTGGGTTGTATAGGCTGCCATTGGGCTTTATTTCCATCACAATCCATCATATATAAGTTTTCTATCATGAGCAAACCCTCAGAACTCGTTTTGGTGAAGAATTTGCAGTGAGAGTAACTTGAAAAAGCAAGGCAAATTTGAAATACGAATTCTGAGATTCACTCCATTACGAGCAAAATTGAGCATAGCAAAAGCTTTATTGAGGATTGTGGAACGTTTCTGGTTGGTTTTCTTTAAGTTTCAACAGCATTTGAAGGCTCAGTGGAAGTTCTCCACTAGGTATCTTCGTTTCACCATATCTCTCTGTTTATGCCATGATTTCTTGCCATTTTTGCATCACTGAGACCTAGGAAGTGTGTAGATCATTAATAACTAAAATGAACTAGAATTCATGATGATTGTTGTTTTGAGCTCCAAACTGGTGTGGCGCGATTTGATCTATTCTGGAGCTTTCATGCTTAAATATTGCTTGATTCATGATCTATGTAATGTGTAGATGATGTCTGGATATAATTGGTTGATGTTTGTGAACTTTTGTCTTTGATGCATCAAACTTTTTTGCTTCGATTTGGTTTTGTTATGGGCAATTAATGAAAATGGACCATGGATTTGTGTTCCTCGTGATGAGTAGATGAATTTGGATATAAAGTTTGTTGAATTTGGTGATGTTTTGATGACTGTGTGTTGTTGTACACTGTTGCGGTGGCCGGAGTTCACGAAGAAGACGACCGGAGGCATTTTCCGGCCGTCTGGTTTCCCTCCAGGGTTTGATTGGAGAAGATGATGACGTGGCTTTTTGTTGTTCACACGATCTGCTTACTTTTCACACACATGGTCTTGATTAAGACCCACATTGCACCTTATTTGACTGCACACACGTGATTATGTTTAAATTTTCATTAAATGACTTGGCGCTTTGTGTGCCTCTTGATTGAATTACTTTTTGATCAAGCGGTTCTGGCTGCGTTCCACCTTGGTCCTTCGTTGACCATTCTACACTTGATCACCAGGTTTTTTAGTTTTTGTTTTTTTGCTTGTTGGATCTGGGCCACTAGTTGCTTTTCCCACCGCCCCTTTTGGGCCCAATATGGTTTTGAACGTGTTTTCTTACTATCTGCACCGTCCATTTCTTTATTTTCATTTCCTTTTTCATTTTATTTTTGTTTTAATTCTGTTTAGGTTTAATTCAATTAAAAATAGTTCCAATGATCCAAAAATTCCACAAAAATATTTTTCATACACCTTGAGATGTCCTTTATTTTTAGGATATTTTTATTTTATTTTTTGAATTTATTTTCAATTAAAAATGGAATTAAACATTGGGAGTGTTTTAGTTGGATTAAATTTTGACATTGTTTGCTTCTTGATTTGTTTCTCTCATTTCCTTTTGGATCCAATGAATGAAAATTGATCCTCATACCCATGATGAGTTGAAAAAAAATTTAGGACCATTTTTCCCCTGGTTGGTTGACTTTTGGTGCTTTCCTTTTGACCCTCGATTCTCCCATTTCAAAGTGGTACATCTTGAATATTATTTTCTTTTGATGGTGCTTTGAGGGGATATTGGCTTTGATCTTTTGGCCTCTGGTTTCCAACTTGTTTGTGCACCTCGTGTATTTTATTTGGTAATTGTTTAGCCTTTTTCCTAATTTTGAGATGACTTGCAAGTCAAGTCATTTCCTAGGGTGGCTCATACAAGTGTATGACCTAGTTTGAGTTGGAAATGACCTTTGTGGATCCAATAAGATTTCAACTCCTCTTGGTTCATATATTAGACATGTTGAGCTTGCTGTATCTTCATTTTTAGGTCAAAATTATGTTCATTGCTTGTTGGTTTGTGCATTCCTTTGGTTACATCCATTTAGGGTTTCCATATGTGTTATGTTTGCATTGTTTGTGTGATATCTCTTTTGTGTGGTTTCTTTTTGTGCACTTCTTCTCATCCTTTTTTCTTTGCATGCTTGGTTGAGATGAGCTTATGGAGGCTACTGCCCCACACTATTTTCCTCCCACTTTCATTCTATGTGTTGCATCTTATGTTTGCATGTTTGCATTTTCACTTGCATGTTATCTCTTCTTCTTCTTTGGTTCTTCTTTGCCATGTTCCCCATAAGTTCTCTAACCTCTTGAGGTTATGATAGACATTAGGTGTCTAACCATGCATGATAACATTAGGTAGTTTCCCTTGTGTATCTCAACTTAAGTCCACTTTGCATGATAACTTTTAGGATTGATTAGTCTCTCATTAGTGTCTTTTCTTCTCTTCTCATCTTCAAACACTCATAAAACATCTAATAAAGAATGACAAGTGTGGCACGCTACGAGCCTTAAGCTACTTGAGAAATGGTGATTGGGGGGCTTCCTCTCAATGACCTAGAGTGTTTAGTGTACACCCTTTGGGTGATATACGACGCATTCACTCTTAGGTCATAGTCTCTAGTGCGACATGAGTTACAAATCAAGTTCAAGACACTTCTTATCTAAAAAACACAAAAACACTTCAAATCTTTTTCATCCTTCGGGATCTTAATCAGAAAAATCTTTTCAAATAAAAAGAGTGTCGTTAACTTTTAGTTCTACCGCAAACGGTAACGCTTAAGTCTCCAATGGTCGAGCTGCATACACCAACTGCTAGAACTACTTGTTAAACCAACTCGGGCCTAAAAAACTTTTGAACCAGCCCGTGGTCCTTTTTGCCCGAACTCTGTTTGCTCTGATCTTTCATACCAGATGAAAGTACGTAGGCACAAGACACGATGTCTTGGTGAGCAACCTTTCCCCCTTTCCCCCGTAGTTAGTTGAACTACGTTGACTCTAACTTTCCCATTGCCTGAGGGAGTACGTAGGCACAGAGCGGCGATGATCTGCCGAGTCACTTATCTTTTCTTTTTCTTTTGTCCTTTGACCTTTAGCTAGATAGATTAATCACCCTTTTAGATAGACAACAATGCGTGGATCCTGTCGAGTACGACGGACGTGAGGGGTGCTAATACCTTCCCCTCGCGTAACCGACTCCCGGATCCAGACATGGTTGCGATGACCTTGTCTTTCCCTTTCCGTCAGGTTTTTTCGATCGTTTCCTTTCCCTCTCTTTGGGATAAATAACAAAAGGTGGCGACTCTTCTGTTTTTCCGCCGGTTGTTTTTCGCAGTTGTGACACTAATGTGGCATGTTCGCCATAGTTATAATAAGTCGGCCAATACTTTTGCAATCTGCAATATAATGACCTGTCTTTCCACATTTGAAGCACATCAGAATGTTATTCTTGCATTCATTAGCACGGTGGCCCAATTCGCCACACTTGTAACACATGATAGAAGCGGGAGTCTCTCCCCCACTTGGCCTTTTCTCATATGAAACCCTTTGATTCCCTTGTCAGTTAGAGCACTAAACGGTTTTCAACGATACTGATTCCTTCCTATCTTCTCACTCAAACTCTTATAGTAAGCAGAACAGGCTCTACTGTCCTCATCATATACCCTACACTTATTCACCAACATAGGAAATCAGTGAATCCCTTGATAACTAATACCTTGCTTAATCTCAGGACTTGGTCCACTTTCAAACTTGATGCACTTCGACCCCTCAGCAGCCGCACCATTGTAGCGTGGACTAATTACTCGATTTTGTATCGTTTAATTCGATTTTATTCGCACATTGTTGCTTGTTGTTTTATTGAATCTTTACCATTTTCTCTGTTATTTGCTTATGTTTTCCTTTGTTTTTCTTTGACAGGTGTCATATCAGTCATGTAGAAGAAAAGTATCAAAGTAAGCTGAAGAATGAAGGAAAAGTGAAGAAAATCACAAGTTCTAGCCCGTCCTAGCTGAATGGCGCTCGCCATTAGGAGACGGCGATCACCATTACTAGCCGGAGCAGTATTTAGAGGCAGTTTCTGGCAGTTTTCTTTGGTTTGAATTTGAATTCAAACCTCTGTTCTTGGAGCTAAACTTAATCTATAAATAGGACTCCAGAGGCCTGCATTTCATATCCAAGAACCCCGCGGAAGCGCTGCCGATTTCCATACTCGAACCATATATTTACTTTCCACATTAACAGTTGTTTACACTGAGCAATTGTTACACTATTGTATTTCTGTTTTCTGTTGTTGCCGATGTACTTGGATCAAAGTTTAAGTTAATAAAAGTTTCGATTCAGTTTGCATTCCTTGCAATTTACAGGTTATTACTTCTTGCATTTATTTATTGCTTTACTATTTGCATGTGTCTGCTATATAACTAAATTTTACCGCAAAACATAATTCTGAATTTTCAATTAGAATTAACCGACATGTATGTTTTAATTTCCAGCAACTTTAACATGTTAGTCTTAGAATTTAATATGTCAGGCTAAATTTGTATGAGCCCGTAGTTTGTGGACCGTCATTTTGACTGGACTCTGTAGAAACCATCAGTGTTAATTATGCATGTCTTATAATCTGGCTTTAGTGTCTAGTTCTAATTTAGGTTGCTTTGTCGTGAGAGCGAGAAGCCGCTTAACAGTGTTTTGTCACGAGAGTGAGAAATGCATTAAGGTGTGTCCAATAGAGCGAGAGTTTGAGGTAATCACCAGATAGTAGACACTGAGCACTGGACTTAAACACAACGAGGGCGCTTTATGCATCAGTTAGGCTTTGTTAGTTTTCAAAATACGTCTATTAACTACTGAGAGAGCGAGAGAAAAATCTCGGGGTTATTAGGTGTGGCTTGGTCAATAGCGTGAGAGTGTGAGATTGAGTTTTTAAGCCGGAAATTCCTACAGAACTATACTTGAGACCCTTGTTATCATCCAGAATCTATAGAGTCCCTTAGGAGTGAAAAAATCATTCTTCAGTCTCGTTTCATTATTTGTTTTAAACCCGTCAGTATTAGTTATTTTTCTGTCCCTTTTTATTCTGTGACATTAAGCCTTAGCTTTACAACGCAATATAGATCACTTTAGGTTGATTATTAATCCATGTGGGTTCGACAATCTTTTAAACCTACGTGATACACTGTATGCTTGCAGTTCTATCCGGCCAACACATAAAGTCGCGATCAAGTTTTTGGCGCTGTTGTCGGGGATTAATTTTAGTCAATATTGTGATTTCTTTGTTGCACAGTATAGACTAAGGCAACTATTTTTCTTTTCAATCCGTCGATTGTATGCCAAACACTCGCTCTCATGGCGAAGAGTTAGAGCAACCAATTGAAGAAATCGAGCATTTTATTAGCTTAAGGCGCCGAATTCAAGAATTCCATATTATATATAACCTTCCAGACCCTACCGTTCCTTATTCAGATTCGAAAACCGAAACCGAACGAGAACAAATCATGGCTCAAGGACCACATACCCGTCCCTTGAAAGATTTCGATGTTCTGTCGCAAGATGAACCTCATAACAGTATTGTTGCCCCAGTAATCAATCGAAATGATTTCGAGTTGAAACCTTCACTGTTACAAGTCGTTCAACAGAACCAATTTTCAGGTAGTCCTACGGACGATCCAAACTTACATTTATCAGTTTTCATTCAATATGTCGACACTGTAAAAGAAAATGGTGCCAGTCAAGAAGCAATAAGATTACGTCTTTTCATATTTTCTTTAAGAGATAGAGCTAGAGCTTGGCTTCAGTCTCTACCTTCAAATTCTGTCACAACGTGGGACGAACTGAATAGAGTCTTCTTAACCCGTTATTTTCCACCAAGCAAAACAACTATGCTAAGAGCCGAAATTAATGGATTTAAGCAAAAAGATAACGAATCTCTTTTCAATGCTTGGGAAAGATACAAGGACATGATGAGGCTTTGCCCGTATCACGGACTCGAGTAATGGCTAATAATCCATACCTTTTACAATGGTTTATTCTACAACACCAAAATGAACCTAAGTGTCGCAGCTGGCGGTGCTTTAATGGATAAATTGTATGAAGAAGTCGTTGAACTCATAGAGAACATGGCTCAAAATCACTTCCAATGGGGAGGAGAACGTGTTGCTCACGAAAAGTCAACTCCGAAAGGTGGAATGTACGAAGTTAATGCCTTAGACCGCATAAATACTAAAGTGGACGCATTAACTCAAAAGATTGAAAGCCTGGCCTTGACACAACCAGCATCCACCGTAGCTGCTGCATCACCAAATTGTGAAGCATGTGAAACCCATGGACATACAAATTTTGAATGTCAGTTACTGGCCGGTGTTCCCACCGACCAAGTGAACTATACCCAAGGAAAACCATACTCCAATATTTACAATACTGGGTGGAGAAATCACCCGAACTTTTCATACAAAAATAACATTGCCCTGCATCCACCAAGTTCAGCACCTACTGTTCCACCTGGGTATAAAAAAGGAGGACCATAAGCTCCACAAGAACCTAGAAAGTAAAATATGGAGATTATGATGGAAAACTTTATGAACGCTCATATGTAACAAAACAAGGAATTTGCGAACCAAAACGCTCATACGAGTGAATTGATGAGGCAGATGATTAGCAAACTTGATGCAATGGCTACCCACTGTTGCACCCTAAAAATTTGCCCAACCTTATTCACTGGGTTTATATTTCAATATCATTAGCATTTGCATATAGAGTCATGTACATAGCCTAACCATCTGCATAGCATAAGCATAGCAAGTCATCCAGCAGGGGGGCAATCATTATTATCATCTCTAGAGGCCTATCAAGAGGTTATTATCCTGATTCAGTCTCATTCAAGTCATCAGAAAGAATTGGGAAGCTATCAAATCAATGGGTCAAGCAGTTCATATATCTCCTGGCTGAGGGTATCTGGGGATCATCAAGGAAAGTATGAGTTGTGAGTTGAAGGCAGGGGGAGTATCTAGACATCTTGGAGGACTTAGAAAGTCATTTGGAGAAGAAAATAAGTTGTTGATGTGATCACAAGAATTGCAGTTGAAGACAGTCAACTAGGGTTTCATCTGGGTCAACCCTAGGTCAACCCTAGGTCAAAGGATTGTTGGAGAGGCATTAAGGGCTATTGAAGAGATGTGGGGTTCATCATTTGACCTGGAGAATAAAGATATGTTGTTATGCTAAGAAGAAATCAAGAGAAATCAAGGAGAAGAGGAGGTTCTAAATTAGGGTTTCCAGGTAAAATTCCCTGGTTTAGGTCAAACTTCCAAGCAAAATAAGTCAAAATGCAAGCTTCAAATGGATCCTTGGCAAGCATGAAACTTGTAGAGGATCTCAATACCTTTAATTTGAGTGGTGGAAGACATCAAGGAGATTTATAGAACTCAAGTTATGGTCCTTGCAAGTTACAGGTCATCTGAGGTATCTGAAATTTTGTCTGTAAAAGTGACTTGACTTCCAAGCTATTTTTACCCCTCAAGGAGATTTCAAATGAATTTCTGGTCAACATAAGAGTTGTTCCTCATTGTTTTAGATTTCTAGAATGGTATAGTATGCATTCATATGATTTGTGGAAATCTACTTATGGTCTTGGCAAGCAAAGGGTATTTTGGTCATTTGGTGATTACAGGTCATTCACAGCATATGCCTAAAACTCATACAAGGAAGCTTCAAATGGAAAACTTCCCAACATCAAAGTTGTTCAAAATGGGATTTTAAGGCTAGAAAAGAAGGTGTGAAAGTTTGGAAAAGCTTGGAGCATGGAATTTTAAAAAGTGGTGAAAATGACTTTAAAAAGGCATATAACTTGAAAAAGTTCAAGTTGGAAAATGGTTTGAGAGATCTACAAAGCCAATATGGGTCATCCAATATACCAAATTGATTCCCAACATCATTTTAAAGACATTGGTTCAGCCACATTTTTTAGTTTAGGTTTAAAAATTGGACTTCCTTTGTAAATTTGTTTCTTACATCATAAGGCAACATGGTAAAGCTTAACACAAGGCAAGGAAAACTTGGTTTTTCATACATACACTCCTAATATCTCATGAGGGGAGATTTTCACTCAAGTTTACCTAAGGTGAAAGCATGATATGATATGATTCAAAATGCCATCAAATGATAAATTCATGAAAGTTCCATAAGCTTCTAGATCCCTCTAGGACCAATCTAGAAACTTCTCATTCTGTTAATCCTCTCCTATATAAGGAAATGAAGCTGTTTGTTGTTGGGTTGGTGATTCTTTGAACTTGTAAACACTACTTTGAATCCTTCACTCCAATTTGCATTTCCTCTTCAAACACCATTGAAGCTTCATCAATCATCCCAATCTCTATTATCATCATCATCCTCCATTGTTGTAGAGTAAAAAGCACGAAAAAGGCTCAAGGATTCGTGGCTGGATTGTTGGTTCCCATTCATCACTCCAACTTGCATGAAGGTGTGAATTGCCATTCTCAAGGGATTTAAGCACCAATTCTCTTCACAGGAATCATCACCATCATCCAAGGATCAATTAGCACAAGTGGCAAGGGTTGGAACGAGGGATAACCATCATCACCATATCCATTTGGTAAGAATGCAATTTGATTCGAATCACCATGATTAGCCACTGTTAGGGTTAAATCTTGAGTTATTAGCAATAGAGACAATTTAGGGATCATCCATGAGTAGTTTAAGACCATTTCATGAAGTTTCGAAATGTGGTGTTCATTCTTGCAAGATTAAAAGAACTTGATATATGAAGATTTAATGCATGTGGTATGGTTTAGTATACTCAGGGTGACATGTAGTACAAGCTAGCATTAAGAGTTTCAAGGTTTAATGAAGTTGAAAAACACATTTTCATGGTGGAACCAAGGATTGGTACTTTCGGTTTGGAGGTTACAAAAGGTTTCAAGGTTAGCTATGGATATGGTTGTGTAGAGGGAAGAACAAGGACCATTTTTGGTTTTTATTTTATGTGTTTTCATGGCCTAATGAAGGAGCTAGGGTTTGTAGAAGATCCATGCATGAAGATGGAATTTTGACATGTTAGGGTTTCTAGAGGAAGAAGAAAGAGGAGAGCTGCTGGATGAAGAGGAAAAATTTGACTTGACCAAAGATCATGTGGCCACAGTTTAATCTGAATTTTAATGAAGACTTGGGCCAGATTCGCTAACGCCACCCCCCTCATTTCCAGGCCCAATGATTTCAACTATCATTTCTTTCTATTTGCACCCCTTCCACTTATTTCTTTCTATTTCGTATCCATTTTCTTTTTTGTTTCATTCATCTTCAAAAATTCATAACTAAATGGAAAATGCATATTTTTAACTCATTCTTTTTTTAACATTTTCATTAAAATGTCTAGAAAATTACAAAATATAAAAATTGCATTTTATATTTTAATTGATATTTTTTCCATATTTTACAAATAAATGCATATTTTGAAGGTTTTATTTCATACATGATCTTGTAGATTTTTGTTCTTACATTTAGAAATAGATTTTTTGCCCATTCTTTTTTGTGGTGATTAATATTGAATTGTAGTATTCCCAGAATTTATTACTAGATTTTTTAGAATAAAATTTGATTAGTTTAGATAATTGAACTTAGGATAGTTTAATTAGGGTTTTTAAGTAGTATACTTGAACTTCAATATTTTATTTTTGGGGTTTTTAGGACAAGTTAGCCTATGGGGAATATATGGGACTTAAGGGTAGTTAAATAGGATCCCCTAGAATTTATATTAGGAATTTATATTACTATATGCTATTTTTGGTTGATTTTTGAATTGATTGATCATTTGTGTGGCTCTTAGGGCATAGTTTGTATTGTTTTGCTTTCTTTTCTTCTCCTTTGGGTGTGGAGCTTTGAAGATTGATTTGAGGACCTTGTGAAGACCTTGTGGACGAAGCACATTGAAGACTCAAGATGGAAGATCGAGTTCAAATTCATTGAAGATGTTGTGTTTGCTAGAAGACTGTTGAAGACTATAGGATTTAGGGTTAGGAAGAGCCTAGTCTAGCAACTTGATTCACAAACATAGATGGCTTTGTTTGCCTCTATCCCTTCTCTATGATTCAAAGTCTCTCTTGAATACTCACCTCCTTCCTTTGGAAGGATTAGTGAATATATTTAAGAGATAGAACTTTTGAGAGAAAACAGTCTGTATAATGTTAACAGTTTGTGTGCCACCTTTGGTGGTTTACTGACTATGAAACATCCAAACTCATCTTGTGAATTATTGCTCATTTAGGAGTGCTTGGTTTGAAGAAAAGCCCTTGGAGATTTGAAGATAGATTTCATTTCCTTGAAGATGAAGATGGATGCTGTTTGAAGCTTTGCTGTTTAGAGCTGTTGTGGCTGTTTATTTTAGCTGTTTATTTCTGATGTATTGATTGGTTTTCCCTGACTGTATTGTTTGTTGTTTAACCTGTTGGGTTGAAAGTGAATTCTGTTTCACTTTTACCTATTGTTTTCAAGGTTCGAGGTTGAGCGCGACTCCCTTGCCTAGCTTGTACTGCTGCATTCATGCATTTTACTGTTTTGCTGTATATATGCTGCCGTTTTCCGTTTATCCCCTAGGATCTCTGTTTCTCTCTGTGCAAGAGAGAAATATGATAGACATTAGGTCTTAACCCAGGCATGATAACATTAGGTCAGTTTTGATTCCCTTTTCAACCCTAGGTTTTTAGAGTGGCATCTCTTCTTACCTCAAAACAGCAGAAAAATACGTAATAAGGGTTCTAACATCAATAAAAGACACTTTTGGCGTAAAAGAAGTTGAACAAATCAAAAGAGTCATTTTGTCCGCCGTGGACTTTTAATCAGGAAAACCTTTTCAGAAGGATAAAAAACATTCAGACAGCTTGTGTCGTACGTAGCCCGAACTACGTTTGCTCTGATCTTTCATGCCGTGTGAAAGTACGTAGGCATAGGATGCGATATCCTAGCGAGCAACCTTCCCTTCCTTCCCCGTAGGTAGGCGAACTACGTTGACTCTGATTTCTCGTTCCAGTCGAGAATACGTAGGAATAAAGTGCGATACTTTGCCGAGTCACCTTTTTCTTTCTTTTTAGCCCTTAACCCATTAGTGTAGATAGAATACAATCCTCTTCGACGAAAACAAGCGTGGATCCCGTCGAGTACGACGGACGTGAGGGGTGCTAATACCTTCCCCTTGCGTAACCGACTCCCGAATCCAGGTTTTGGTTGCGACGACCATACCTTTCCCGTGTTATGCGAGGTTTACTCTGAGCGTTTCCTTTCCCTCCCGTGGGATAAATAACGCACGGTGGCGACTCTTCTGTTCAGCCGGCGCCGATTTTCGCAGTAGCGACAGCTGGCGACTCTGCTGGGGACCCAACGTCCCCTGGCTGCTAGGGACTGCGATGATTCTTATGCATTTGGGATCCAACGTCCCTTAAGAGAGTCAATCCTAACGCTTGTTTTCCCGTCGAGGATTTTGTATGGATTTATATTTCTGACCTTTATTTTCAGCATTATATATATTGATTGTTATTGCTGTATTGGGGGTGATGGGTGGTTCTATGATTGAGAGATAAGCCGGACCTGGGCTTGAGTGCACCTAGAATTAGAGTAGAAAGTAGTGGGCGCGTGCCGGCTTTGCTTGCATTAGTGTCTCATGAAATCTACACTCGGACGAGGTTCTTCTGGTTGGCTTCTTTTTCTACCCTTTGGGTCGAAGGGGTTGTTGGTCAGCTGAATTGTCGACACCGGGAACCGATCATTTGGAAGTTGGCTAAGTGAGGCCTCTTCAGGATTTGATGATGCCACTCCTTCTGGGAATCGTATCATCAACCCTGAAAGTCTGTGACGCCGACGACCGCATAGGATGCCATACCTTTGTCAGTTACTAGGACATCCACCTGTGAGAGGGTTTGGGGTTATGCAGGTAACTAGACCTTCAGACTACCGGTTATTTCTTGATCAGAGATCCTGGGTATTTATGGAGAGTTAGGAGGTCTGTCAAAGACCAGTTGAGAGTCTTGAGGTCTGTCAGAGACCAGTTGGAGTGATGGTTTGAGGTCTGTCAGAGACCATTGTTGAAGCTTCGTTTTAGGTCTATCTGAGACCAGGGTTTGAGGACTTCTATGGAGTCTATCCGAGACTTCTTGATATGGTTCAGGCTATTCAGCTACGGCAGATGGTCCCTGTTGCATGTTACTTGCATTGCATTGTTTACATACCCATTATCATTGCATCCCATTAACGTGTGTCTGTGCTGCAGGTGCATTTGCATATCCTCCGATTCTAGTGCCCAAACTTCTGAGTATTGAGTATGGCTGGTTTGAGGAAAACAGTGGCGTATAAGCTGCCTTCACCTGATATTACTTCTTTGCTTGGTCTGATATCTCTTGCCGATGAGGAGGTTAGGAGAAGCTTCAGAATGAGTCATGGGAGGTTACTGAGATTAGTCTGCAAGCCCACTGCTGATGAGATGAACGGGCTATACACCTTGATGCAGTTCTATGATCCCGCATTGAGATGTTTTACGTTTGCTGACTTCACTCTAGGACCTACCATTGAGGAGTATGTGGAGTTTACTGAGTTACCGGTGCAGAACAAGGTTCCCTTTATTCACTCTGCTGTTGAGCCCAAGTTGGAGGACTTAGCCAAAGCCTTACATATGGACGCGGCAGAACTGTTATTGACTTCTTGGCTTGGGGTATCAGGTTTCTCTCTTGATTTCTTGGTTGGCAAAGTGCAGGAGTATGCCAAGAGCGGATGTTGGGTGGTTTTCAATGCTATTTTGGCTCTCTGTATTTATGGGATTGTTTTGTTCCCTAACTTACCCAACTTCGTAGACCTGGATGCTTTCCATCTATTCGCTGTCGGCAATCCAATGCCAACGTTGATCGGAGACTTCTACCACTCATTGCACTACAAGAACGAAAACCGAAGGGGAAAAGTTGTTTACTGCTGTGCTCCTTTATTGAATATGTGGTTTAAAAGTCATCTTCCAATGAAGGGGTCCTTTGTGGAAAGTGCAACCACTGCTAGCTGGTCTGAACGCCTAATGAGGCTATCTTCCGAAGACATTAGATGGTTTGACAGAGACCTACTGGGATCTGAACTTATCTTCAGTTGTTCGGGGTACCCTAACGTCCCGTTGATTGGAAGGAAAGGGTGTATCAACTACAACCCATCTCTGTTCGTCCGTCAGTTCGGATATGCGCTGAAGAACCCGCCAAAGGAGGAGGAAGTACAGG
Source organism: Lathyrus sativus (assembly GCA_963859935.3). Classification (NCBI taxonomy): domain Eukaryota; kingdom Viridiplantae; phylum Streptophyta; class Magnoliopsida; order Fabales; family Fabaceae; genus Lathyrus; species Lathyrus sativus. The sequence goes on along the minus strand of OZ012740.1, from coordinate 338,928,714 downwards.
AATCTATGTACTTCACCGGAGACGTGAAGGGGGAGTTACTAGCCAAGCTGCAATATGCCTGGACGCGTATTATCCGAAGGGGGAAGCCGTTGTTAGGAAAGAATGATTGTCAGGCCTATGCACCTTATAGAGTTTGGATTCAGGAGAGAGCCAGTCAGTTGAGGATGCCGTTTCCAGATGCACCAATTCTTGTTCCTATTCCGGTAGCGGAGCCAACTACTGTTTCTCGGGAAGCCTACGAGCAAGTGGTGAGAGAAAAAGAAGCCTTGTTGAAGATCAACAAAGGGTTAGAGCAGGAGCTAGCCCAAATACGCAGCGAGAAAAACAAGGCCATCCATGCTTTCCAACAGCAGATTGAGCGAATAAACAGATTAGGCGCTGAGCTAGCTGAGGAGAGGAAGAAACGCGAACGTCTGGGGCAAGAGTTCAGAAGCTCCCATGACATGCTCGAATCCAAGAAGAAAGCGCTTGACATCGCTCACCGAGAGATCTCTTCCTGCAATAAGACTTGGAATGCCACGCTCACCAACAATAAGAAGAGGGAAGATAAGTTGAGGCAGCAAATTTCCGACCTCGAAGAGCAGTTGAAGTCCAGCATCGATAAGTGCGAAGAAGAAGTGATGTCCAGGTATAGTCTCCAGAACGCACTAAACAAGGCCATCAAAGGCAGAGATGAAGCTGTGTCTCAGAAGCGTAAACTAGAAGATCGCTTCGGAGAAGAGGCAGGGGAAGAAACTGCTGAAGACATGCGTCGTGTTCTTAAGAAGAGAAACCAACTTGTTGAAGGGCTGCTTACCAGACCAAGTCATCCGGAGACCAAGAAGTTGCTAGAAGAGTACCAGACTTATGGGAGTGTTTGATCATGTCATGTAGTAACTTGTATGCTTTATTTGCATAGTGTTGACCATCACCAGGATTGTTGGTTGAGGTCATGCTTCCGTATTGTACTCTCAGTGACATTGTATTCTTAGCTTATTGGCAATATATGAGGCTTTCTGTGATTCAGCTCCGATCTTTATATTGTTAGCACTGTCACTACACCAGCACCTTCACACTAGAATCGGGGAATGAATTTCCCTAATGCACAGACACACATTGCATTGCATTCATATTCATATTGCATTACAGGTAATCATTGGACGTTATCTTATTTCCTACTCTGCACCAGGTACTTTTCAGGATTGCAGATCAGCACCCGCACCGCTATTCTACCCGCACCAACTGTCGAAGAATCATGGATCAAATGCAGAACGAGATGCAAGATGTGCGCGAGAAGCTCGCTCTTTTCATGCAGACCATGGAAGCTATTGCAAAGGGTCAGGAAAATTTGCAAGCCATGGTCCAACCTCTGTTGGCTCGGAATGCTAGTCACGGCAACGAGGATCATCAGCCTGTATGAGTCGATACTGATCATGGAGACGGCACTCCCACGCCAGTGGCTCCACCTGTAGTCAACATGCCTGCTGCTAATATCAACAACGCTACCGCTGCTGTGAATGGTAACGTCGGAGTTGGGAATGAGACTGCTGTCCATAACGTTGGGCTTGGTGACGTCAACTTGGGTGATAATATGGGAGGCAACGGCTTTGTCAATGCTGGATTCGGGTTCAATGATCAGGGATTCGATAATGCTGGGAAATATGGTTTCAATGCTCAAGGCTTTGGGCAAGATGGCTATGGTGTGGCCAATCAAGGCTATGGAGGTTTCGGAAATGGAAACGGCGCTGGGTTTTTGGCTTTTGGGCCTGCTGGAGGAGTTCAAGGGTACGGCAACAGAGGCCGAGGCCCAGTGATGAATCAGATTAGAGTTGGCCGTAACAATGAATATGATGGGTATGGAGCTGGGAATGGTATGTGGCAAGAAGATCAGCAGGAGGACGCTTTCTCCGGCGGAGGTTTCGAAGGGCCGATGGACAACTCCCAGAAGATCAGAATGCTAGAAGAGCAGATGAGGGGAGTCCTGAACCAAAGTGCTGTGGGCTTGGACATGGCAACAATGGGTCTGGTACCTGGCTTGAGGGTGCCAATCAAATTCAAAGCTCCTGCGTTTGATAAGTATAAAGGGGACACATGCCCGAAAGTGCATGTACGGGCTTATTACCGAAAGATGTCTGCGTACTCAACTGATGAAAGAATGCTAATGCATTTATTTCAAGATAGTCTGTCGGGTCCTTCCCTAGAGTGGTATATGGGGTTGGAGCCAACCAATATCAAGACATGGAAGCAATTAGCAGAGGAATTTGTGGCTCACTACAAATATAATAGCGACTTGGCACCCAATCGGGTCCAATTGGCAGGGCTGTCACAGAAGAAGGGGGAGAGCTTTAAAGAGTACGCGCAAAGGTGGCGCGATATGGCTGCCAGAGTCCGTCCTCCTGTAGAAGATAAGGAAATGAATGATATGTTTGTCGGCACATTCACAGGCTTGTTTCATGACATGCTTTTTCACACATCTCTGGCCAGTTTTTCAGACCTAATTCTGATGGGAGAAAAGATTGAGCGTAACATTAAGCAAGGAAAATTCCAGGTTGAGGAATCAACTGCATCTGGCAGTAATAGGAAGGCTTTTGGTGGGCGCCGTCAGGGCGAGGCAAGCGCAGTGTTTGGAGGCCGAGGCCGAGGCCGAGGCAGGGGACGAAACCAATATCATCAGCCGCAGCAGGTGGCGAGTGTTACTATCCCGTACCAGCAACAACCACTTCAGCAGCAACAACCACTTCAGCAACAACAACCGTCTCAGCAGCAGCCAATGCAGCAGCAGCAGCCTCAGCAGGGGGCACAGCAGGCTCAGCGAAGATTCCAGGGTGGTAAACCAAGAAGAGTGTTTGAGAAACCTCCCACGACATATGCTGATTTGTTGCAGACATTGCTGGGTTTGAACCTGGTAGAGAAGAGAACTCTGGCACCGATAACGGGAGCTCCCCCGTTTGGTTACGATGCAAGCAGGCACTGTGAGTTTCATTCTGGGGCTCCAGGCCACGATATAGAGGGTTGCCATGCTTTTAAGCATGTTGTGCAGGATCTTTTGGACAATAAGACTATCAATTTCGGAACGGCAGGTCCGAATATAGTGCAGAAGCCCATGCCTAATCACGGGGCAAACGCCATTCTGACTGAGGAAGGGTTAAATCTGATTATGAATATCGACGATTTAAAGACGCCGCTGGGCGAGATAAAGGGCCGACTGTTACAAGGGGGTGTTTACCCGGGATGTGACGAGTATTGCTTAGAATGTTGGACCCTAGCTGGGGGGTGTGATGATTTGAAGAAAGGCATTCAGGCTTTAATTGATGAAGGCATATTGCAGTTTGACCAAGCAGCAACTGAAGAGCCCGCAGGGGCAGTAGCATATGATCAGAATGATGTGGCCACTGTAACGATTCCTCGAAAGACAATCACTATCACAGCACCAGCTCAGCGACCACCGATCACCATAACTAAGGCCGGGCCGATCCCGTACGAGAACACGAAAGCAGTCCCATGGTCATATGGGCTGGAGGTGTATTGTGACGGAATAAAGATTGATGTTAACAAGCAGCCAGCTGAGACTGTAGATCACGTTGTTGGTTCAGGAGGTATGACAAGGAGTGGTAGGATCTTTATATCGCCTGAGGTGGAGGCCGAAAGATTAGCAAAAGGAAAAGGGAAAGTGGTTGAGAACGTTCCGGTGCAAGCCAGCGAAAGAGAAGCGACATCGAAAGATGTAGAAGAATTCATGCGCTTGATTCGGAAAAGTGATTATAAAATTGTGGAGCATCTGCAGCAGATGCCGTCCAAAATATCCATCTTGTCATTGCTCTTATGTTCGGAAGCTCACAGAAATGCTTTGCTGAAAGTCCTGGATACTTCTTTTGTACCTCAAGACGTCTCCGTGAATCAGCTGGAAGGAGTGTTGGCACATGTAAATGCAGGCCACAGCCTAGGCTTTACTGACTTTGATTTGACCCCGAAAGGGAGAGATCATAATATGGCGCTGCACGTATCTGTCGAGTGTAGAGGATTAGTAATGTCGCATGTATTGGTCGACACCGGATCATCTTTGAATGTGCTGCCCAAGAAGGCGATGATGAAACTGGATGTTAGAGGAATCTTGTGCACGCCCAGCGACTTGGTAGTCAGAGCGTTTGACGGCACGCAGAGAACAGTCTTTGGATCGATCACATTGCCTCTACAGGTGGGGCCGGAGGTGTTTGCAACTGAGTTTTATATCATGGATATACAGCCTGCGTACAGCTGCTTGCTTGGAAGACCCTGGATTCATGGGGCGGGGGCAGTCACGTCTACCCTACATCAGAAGTTGAAATATATGGTCGGAGATAGCGTAGTCACTGTATGCGGAGAAGAGGACATCCTGGTCAGCCATCTATCGTCATTTAAATATGTGGAGGTCGACGGAGAGATCCACGAAACACCCTGCCAGGCATTTGAAGGGTTGCGCATCAAGGACAAAGGTCCCGGGCCGAGCAAAGTGCCAGAGATAGCCGTCTCATCGTATAAAGAAGCTCAAGCTCTAGTAGAAGCAGGAGAAGCAAAGGGCTGGACATTCCTGTGAAGATGGACCGGTTCGGGCTGGGATACCAACCGTCGTCATCAACTCCTTCCGTGGGGGCACCCCGTTTCAGAGGGCCAATCACCATCTCTGCCAGTGGAGTGTGTCATGAAACCATCAACGCTGCTTCGGAGTCTGACGAAGGAGACAGCGACTGTGATATGGATGCCTGGATTCAGCCAAGCACGCCAGGACAGGGACTGTGCAACTGGTCTATTCAGGAGCTTGTTCCTGTGACTCTTAAACAGTAATGCTTTGCTTTATTAATTGTTGAATAATCTGATGTCTTGCCCGGGGCATCAGGATTTGCATAGGGCTGTGTTGTTATGAACATTGCATGTTGATCATTAAATAAATGGCGTTTTTTCATGTGCGAATACTGTAATCTCTGTCTTTCTTGTTTTGTATTTTTCAATAAAATGGCAACGTGGTTATTCGCTTTATACGCATTTTGAAGCACTTAACCATTCCTTTTGCAGGATAACATTTTCAGATGACGTCCTTGAACCGCCTATAACTCGTCCCGACTTTGAACACCCGGTATTTCAGGCCGAAGAAGAGGTTGTCGAAGATAGCGACGTCCCTGAAGAACTGTCTTGGTTGGTGAAGCAAGAGGAAAGAGCCATTCTGCCTCACGACGAGGTCATCGAAATTATCAACTTGGGGTCGGAAGGGGTTGAGAAGAATATTCGTATCGGAGCCGCGCTGCAGGGCGATATCAAGCGAAGACTGGTTGAAATGCTCCGAGAGTATAGTGATGTATTCGCGTGGTCGTATGAAGATATGTCAGGGCTCGATACAGATATGGTTGTGCACCGCCTGCCACTGAAGGAAGAATGCCCGCCGGTCAAACAAAAGCTTCGCAGAACTCGACCAGATATGGCAGTGAAGATCAAAGAGGAAGTCCAAAAACAGTGGGACGCTGGTTTCCTTGTTGTGACAAAGTATCCCTCATGGGTTGCTAACATCGTACCAGTGCCAAAGAAAGATGGCAAGGTTCGAATGTGCGTGGATTATAGAGATTTGAATAGAGCAAGCCCAAAAGACGATTTTCCACTTCCTCACATTGACGTGTTAGTTGATAATACTGCTCAATACTCCGTATTCTCCTTCATGGATGGCTTTTCAGGCTATAATCAGATTAAAATGGCGCCAGAGGATATGGAGAAAACCACTTTCATAACGCCTTGGGGAACATTTTGCTATAAAGTGATGCCCTTTGGTTTGAAAAATGCTGGGGCAACATATCAGCGTGCGATGACGACTCTTTTCCATGATATGATGCATAAAGAGATCGAAGTTTATGTTGACGATATGATTGCCAAATCCCAGACGGAGGAAGAGCATCTGGTGAATCTGCTGAAGTTATTCAAAAGGCTTAGGAAGTTCAGGTTGAGACTGAACCCTAACAAATGCACCTTCGGGGTGAGATCGGGTAAACTGTTGGGGTTTATCGTAAGCGAAAGAGGAATAGAGGTCGATCCTGCCAAAATAAAAGCGATTCAAGAAATGCCGACGCCTAAAATAGAGAAGGAGGTGCGCGGGTTTTTAGGGAGGTTGAACTACATCGCTCGGTTCATATCTCACCTAACTGCTACGTGTGAACCATTATTCTAGCTGTTGAAGAAAGATCAAGCTGTAACGTGGAACAAAAATTGTCAAAAGGCGTTCGATAAAATAAAGCAGTATCTGCAGGAGCCTCCTATTTTGATACCCCCAGTGGCGGGTAGACCCTTGATCATGTATTTGACGGTTCTTGAGGGAAGCATGGGTTGTGTTCTCGGTCAGCACGACGAGACAGGGAGAAAAGAGCATGCGATCTATTACTTGAGTAAGAAATTTACAGATTGCGAATCTCGATACTCAATGCTCGAGAAAACTTGTTGCGCACTAGCTTGGGCCGCCAAGCGTTTGAGGCAATACATGCTGAATCATACAACCATGCTCATCTCGAAGATGGATCCTATCAAATATGTATTTGAAAAGCAGGCGTTGTCAGGAAGAATTTCCCGTTGGCAGATGGTCTTGACCGAATATGACATCCAATACGTCTCGCAAAAGGCTATAAAAGGGAGTGTGCTGTCTGAGTATCTGGCAGAGCAACCTATTGAAGATTACCAATCGATGAGGTTTGATTTTCCTGACGAGGATATCATGTACCTAAAGATGAAAGATTGTGAAGAGCCGTTGCCAGACGAAGGACCAGAGTTGGGTTCCAAATGGAAGATGATATTTGACGGAGCTGTAAATGCTTACGGTAGCGGAATAGGGGCAATCATCACTACTCCACACGGGTCGCACATCCCGTTTACTGCCCGATTGACCTTTGCAGTTACCAACAATGAGGCCGAATACGAAGCTTGTATAATGGGGCTTGAAGAAGCCATTGATTTGCGAATCAAGAATTTAGACGTATACGGAGACTCAGCTCTGGTGGTGAATCAAATCAAAGGGGAATGGGAGACGCGTCAGCCCAACTTGATACATTACATGAATTATGCAAGGAGATTGTTGCCTTTCTTCGACAAGGTTGAATTGCATCACGTACCGCGGGCAGAGAATCAAATGGCTGACGCCCTGGCCACTTTGTCTTCCATGTACAAAGTCAACTTCTGGAACGAGGCTCCCCGAATCGTTATCTCTCGGCTTGACAGACCAGCTTATGTATTTGCTATTGATGAAGCATCTGATGACAAACCATGGTATTTCGATATCCTTAATTTCCTGAAGAATAAAGAGTATCCGGCTGGGGCATCCAGTCAAGATCAAAAGACTCTCAGGAGATTAGCAGGCAATTTCTATTTGAACCCGGATGACGTCTTATACAGAAGAAACCACGACTTGGTGCTGTTGCGTTGTGTAGACGAAAGAGAGGCAAAGCTGCTCATGGAGGAAATACACGAAGGTACCTTTGGTACGCATGCTGGTGGACATGCTATGACAAGAAAGCTGCTGCGGGAAGGCTACTTTTGGCTGACCATGGAAACTGATTGTTTCAAGTTTGCAAGAAAGTGCCACAAGTGCCAAATCTATGCTGACAAGATCCATGTGCCTCCAAGTCCTCTGAATGTGATGTCATCGCCTTGGCCATTTTCGATGTGGGGAATCGATATGATTGGAAAGATCGAGCCGACAGCTTCTAACGGGCATCGGTTCATCCTAGTAGCAATCAATTATTTCACCAAGTGGGTGGAAGCGGCGTCTTACGCAAATGTAACTAAGCAAGTGGTGGCCAGATTCATCAAGAGAGATATCATTTGCCGATACGGGATTCCCGAGCGGATAATCACGGACAACGGTTCGAACCTGAACAACAAAATGATGAAGGAGCTCTGTCAGAATTTCAAGATCGAACATCACAACTCCTCCCCGTACCGACCCAAGATGAATGGCGCTGTTGAAGCGGCCAATAAGAATATCAAGAAGATTGTGCAGAAAATGGTGGTGACCTATAAGGATTGGCACGAGATGCTACCTTTCGCTTTGCACGGTTATCGTACGACGGTACGCACATCAACCGGGGCAACCCCGTTTTCGTTAGTATACGGAATGGAAGCAGTGTTACTATTGGAAGTTGAGATCCCTTCTCTGAGGGTATTGCGAGACGTTCAGCTGGATGAGGCAGAATGGGTGAAAGACAGGTTGAACCAACTGAGTTTGATGGACGAGAAGAGGCTAGCTTCTCTAGCATATGGTCGTTTATACCAGAGCCGAATGAAGAAAGCGTATGATAAGAAAATACATCCGCGAAGCTTTCAGACGGGCGACCTTGTGCTGAAAAGGATTCTCCCGCCGCAAGCAGATCACAGGGGCAAGTGGACCCCCAACTACAAAGGGCCATACGTTGTCAGGAAAGTCTTTTCAGGAGGAGCGTTGTTGTTGTCCACTATGGACGGTGAAGACTTTACGTCACCTGTGAATTCAGACGCAGTTAAAAAATACTTTGCTTAAAATAGACCCGCTGGACAGAAAAAAGAGAGTCCAGGCAAAAATGGGGCATCCTGGCGAACCGAAAACAGAATGAAAGGTTCGGGCAAAAGTTAGGGATAAAATTGAAAAAATGTACACCCGCGAAGTTGAAAACCTACACTGGGCGGCTTCGGCAAAAAAGGGTATCCCGGTGAACTGAAAACCCGTAAAGGGTGGTTCACGCAAAAGTTAGGGATTTAAAAAGCAAATGGCTGCGGTCCGAATTTGGTACTACACTGAGCATCAATGCGGGAGAATGCCTAAAGGATCGGTTATCTGGTACAACCTCTTCAGAAGTGTGAATACCGGGAAAACATTAGAGTCGGATGAGTAATAGGAGGATCAGTTCGTGGTGTTCGTCTGCATCCCGTTGCTGACATGTGTACAAAATTTAATTTGTCAAAATATTTATGCTTCTTGCGCATACGTGTATATTTGCTTTGCGTAGCTTCCTCATTTCAGGAGTTACATCCCGTGTATAAAGATTCCGCCCATTCAGGGGCCCAGTCAATAAAATATGTTATTCAGTACTTGATGCTGGTTCTTTACTGTTTTGTGCATGATAAAACGCCTATGTTTATTGAAACTAGCATGTGTATAACAGCACTGGCCCTTGCCAACAATCGCTAAAGCTTTGAATTAACTGAAAATAACGTCACTAACCTGAATCGATTTGGTTGTATAGGCTTGTTTTGTCTTGTTTGTGTTGTTGCAGGTTTCACAATCGTACGAGGAAAATAATCAAAAGACTCGACCCTTACGCAGGTCGTGCATGTTCTCACTGAAGAAGGATCGGACTCCCCAGCTAGTCGTAGCCTATCCAGAAGGCCTGCTCCGATAAAGCCAGTTACCCTCAGCAGAATGGGCGATTCCAAAATTGTAGGCTATATTCGGACAGTGCATTTCAAGCAGAGTGGTGTAGCCACAGAAGATCAATATTTGTGAGCGGTATTCAGGCAGTTTACCCTTTCCCCGCAGGGTCATTTACTCTCTCCCTCAGGGGAGTCGGTTGGTTTTCCCAAGAGAATCATCCCATCCCCAGCGGAATTCTCTTCTCAGCAAATATTCCTTCCAGTGGAACTCGAAGATTAAGACTCTCCCCAGCAGGGTTGGTGTGGATCATGGCATTTATTTTGCCAGAATACCGTGTGATACCCGTTCATTTTCCCGCAGAAGTTCGATCATACCAGGCGCATTTGCTAGTCCCCAGCAAAGTTGTATTCCCCAGCTGGGCCGACTTCACTCTTCCATCATTTATTTTGCTGGAATAATTCTGTAGCATCTGGCTATCCCCAACGGAGTCGGCATTATCTTCAGAATTTATTTTGCTGAAGTAGTTGTATTACCCAGCAGTTCGGGACTGCATTTGCATTGGCATATAGTGTCATATTGGCATCGGCATATAGGGTCGTACTTACATCCACCAAATAAAAGCGTCGCATTTCCATGTCGAATGGAGCATTGCATCATTGTCAAACATACACATCTTTGAAACATAAATTAGGTTGGCTAATCCTTTTGTTTCAAGTATTATTCCTCTTGCAGACAGAGAAAGCCCTCGCTCAGAGGAATTGATAGCATTCAGGATCTCGACGTGAGACATCCGACGAAGTGTCAGTTGTGGCGCTACTCCCCACAGAGTTACCAGGATAAGTCTCTCTTTATTCTCAAGCCGAGCTAATGGTCATCAAAGGGTCATGAATCAGAATTTCAGAGGCTACCGCCGGTTATCAGGGCAGGCGTCCGGAAGTTTGGTTTCCAAATGTCCCCAGTAGAGTCAGCCCCAAAGTTGCTGTAACGTCAGTGATAGGAAGTTCGCGGACCAATGGAAGGACGAGTCCTAACGTGGACAATTTTATTGACGGGATTTCTTTGTGCTAGAGATGATTGTTGGAATGTGGAGTCCTAACGTGGACAGTTCCTCAAGTTGACGATGTGTGTTAGTCCTAACATGGACAGGTTCGAGTTCTCGGTATCGATTTGGTGTGGAGTCCTGACGTGGACAAAGTTGGTTACTCTTCGTGTTGGTGTCCTGACGTGGACAATTTATTTCCAGCAGATATCTCTATTTGTAATGGTGAGATGTGCGTCCGGACGTGGATAAGTTTATAGTTCTTCGTGATGACAAGATACGAGAGTCCTGACGTGGACAATTTTATCCCTCTTCGTGTTACTGGCAAAGTGTGTGCCCTGACGTGGACAAGTCTCACTTCCCCAGTGGGTCAAAGGTGCAGGGGTCCTAACGTGGACAAGTTTTATTTCCTCAGCGGAGTCCTGACGTGGACAAATCAAGACGAAACGTGAGTCCTGACGTGGACAGGTTTATTCCTTACGTGGAAAGAGAAGCTTCAGTTCCTTACATGGAAAAGCAAGTTCAGTCCTGATGTGGACAGACGCAGAAAAGACGAGTTGTATTCCTAACGGGGAAAGATGGAGATTCCTTACGTGGAAAGTTTGTATTCCTTACGTGGAAGAAGAGATGTTTCCTTACGTGGAAAGAGTTTTATTCCTTACGTGGAAAGAAATATTCCTTACGTGGAAAGATGAGTGTATTCCTTACGTGGAAAGATTGGAGTCCTTACGTGGATAAATCAAGACGGTGTTATTCCTAACGTGGAACGATTATTCCTTACGTGGAAAGGTGAGTCCTAACGTGGACGATGTTATTCCTAACGTGGAACGTTTATTCCTAACGGGGGAGAGTTTATTCCTAACGTGAACGATTTATTTCTGACGAGAAGGCAGACGAGCCATCCCCAGCAAACCTGTTGAAGTTTCTCGAGTTGACGGCAGTTGGAGTCCCAACGTGGACAGTGTTCCGTCTCTACGATGATAGAATCTTTTTCAGAACGATGAAAATAATCCCCAGCACGGTCGCGCGAGATCAGTGGGTTGTCATAACAGTCAGATTCAGCTAATGAATGTCGTCCCCCAAGCAGGCGCAGTTTATTTCTGCGGTTGGCAAATTTCTGGTTTCAATGGTATTCAACCGTCTCGTACCGCGAATGTCTGAAGGCTCCGGGCTCTTCACCCAATCGGGTCCAAGTCGCTTGAATAGGGGCATCTGTTGCACCCTAAAAATTTGCCCAACCTTATTCACTGGGTTTATATTTCAATATCATTAGCATTTGCATATAGAGTCATGTACATAGTCTAACCATCTGCATAGCATAAGCATAGCAAGTCATCCAGCAGGGGGGCCAATCATTATTATCATCTCTAGAGGCCTATCAAGAGGTTATTATCCTGATTCAGTCTCATTCAAGTCATCAGAAAGAATTGGGAAGCTATCAAGTCAATGGGTCAAGCAGTTCATATATCTCCTGGCTGAGGGTATCTAGGGATCATCAAGGAAAGTATGAGCTGTGAGTTGAAGGCAGGGGGAGTATCTAGACATCTTGGAGGACTTAGAAAGTCATTTGGAGAAGAAAATAAGTTGTTGATGTGATCACAAGAATTGCAGTTGAAGACAGTCAACTAGGGTTTCATCTGGGTCAACCCTAGGTCAACCCTAGGTCAAAGGATTGTTGGAGAGGCATTAAGGGCTATTGAAGAGATGTGGGGTTCATCATTTGACCTGGAGAATAAAGATATGTTGTTATGCTAAGAAGAAATCAAGAGAAATCAAGGAGAAGAGGAGGTTCTAAATTAGGGTTTCCAGGTAAAATTCCCTGGTTTAGGTCAAACTTCCAAGCAAAATAAGTCAAAATGCAAGCTTCAAATGGATCCTTGGCCAGCATGAAACTTGTAGAGGATCGCAATACCTTTAATTTGAGTGGTGGAAGACATCAAGGAGATTTATATAACTCAAGTTATGGTCCTTGCAAGTTACAGGTCATCTGAGGTATCTGAAATTTTGTCTATAAAAGTGACTTGACTTCCAAGCTATTTTTACCCCTCAAGGAGATTTCAAATGAATTTCTGGTCAACATAAGAGTTGTTCCTCATTGTTTTAGCTTTCTAGAATGGTATAGTATGCATTCATATGATTTGTGGAAATCTACTTATGGTCTTGGCAAGCAAAGGGTATTTTGGTCATTTGGTGATTACAGGTCATTCACAGCATATGCCTAAAACTCATACAAGGAAGCTTCAAATGGAAAACTTCCCAACATCAAAGTTGTTCAAAATGGGATTTTAAGGCTAGAAAAGAAGGTGTGAAAGTTTGGAAAAGCTTGGAGCATGGAATTTTAAAAAGTGGTGAAAATGACTTTAAAAAGGCATATAACTTGAAAAAGTTCAAGTTGGAAAATGGTTTGAGAGATCTACAAAGCCAATATGGGTCATCCAATATACCAAATTGATTCCCAACATCATTTTAAAGACATTGGTTCAGCCACATTTTTTAGTTTAGGTTTAAAAATTGGACTTCCTTTGTAAATTTGTTTCTTACATCATAAGGCAACATGGTAAAGCTTAACACAAGGCAAGGAAAACTTGGTTTTTCATACATACACTCCTAATATCTCATGAGGGGAGATTTTCACTCAAGTTTACCCAAGGTGCAAGCATGATATGATATGATTCAAAATGCCATCAAATGATAAATTCATGAAAGTTCCATAAGCTTCTAGATCCCTCTAGGACCAATCTAGAAACTTCTCATTCTGTTAATCCTCTCCTATATAAGGAAATGAAGCTGTTTGTTGTTGGGTTGGTGATTCTTTGAACTTGTAAACACTACTTTGAATCCTTCACTCCAATTTGCATTTCCTCTTCAAACACCATTGAAGCTTCATCAATCATCCCAATCTCTGTTATCATCATCATCCTCCATTGTTGTAGAGTAAAAAGCACGAAGAAGGCTCAAGGATTCGTGGCTGGATTGTTGGTTCCCATTCATCACTCCAACTTGCATGAAGGTGTGAATTGCCATTCTCAAGGTATTTAAGCACCAATTCTCTTCACAGGAATCATCACCATCATCCAAGGATCAATTAGCACAAGTGGCAAGGGTTGGAACGAGGGATAACCATCATCACCATATCCATTTGGTAAGAATGCAATTTGATTCGAATCACCATGATTAGCCACTGTTAGGGTTAGATCTTGAGTTATTAGCAATAGAGACAATCTAGGGATCATCCATGAGTAGTTTAAGACCATTTCATGAAATTTCGAAATGTGGTGTTCATTCTTGCAAGATCAAAAGAACTTGATATATGAAGATTTAATGCATGTGGTATGGTTTAGTATACTCAGGGTGACATGTAGTACAAGCTAGCATTAAGAGTTTCAAGGTTTAATGAAGTTGAAAAACACATTTTCATGGTGGAACCAAGGATTGGTACTTTCGGTTTGGAGGTTACAAAAGGTTTCAAGGTTAGCTATGGATATGGTTGTGTAGAGGGAAGAACAAGGACCATTTTTGGTTTTTATTTTATGTGTTTTCATGGCCTAATGAAGGAGCTAGGGTTTGTAGAAGATCCATGCATGAAGATGGAATTTTGACATGTTAGGGTTTCTAGAGGAAGAAGAAAGAGGAGAGCCGCTGGATGAAGAGGAAAAATTTGACTTGACCAAAGATCCTGTGGCCACAGTTTAATCTGAATTTTAATGAAGACTTGGGCCAGATTCGCTAACGCCACCTCCCTCATTTCCAGGCCCAATGATTTCAACTATCATTTCTTTCTATTTGCACCCCTTCCACTTATTTCTTTCTATTTCGTATCCATTTTCTTTTTTGTTTCATTCATCTTCAAAAATTCATAACTAAATGGAAAATGCATATTTTTAACTCATTCTTTTTTTAACATTTTCATTAAAATGTCTAGAAAATTACAAAATATAAAAATTGCATTTTATATTTTAATTGATATTTTTTCCATATTTTACAAATAAATGCATATTTTGAAGGTTTTATTTCATACATGATCTTGTAGATTTTTGTTCTTACATTTAGAAATAGATTTTTTGCCCATTCTTTTTTGTGGTGATTAATATTGAATTGTACTATTCCCAGAATTTATTACTAGATTTTTTAGAATAAAATTTGATTAGTTTAGATAATTGAACTTAGGATGGTTTAATTAGGGTTTTTAAGTAGTATACTTGAACTTCAACATTTTATTTTTGGGGTTTTTAGGACAAGTTAGCCTATGGGGAATATATGGGACTTAAGGGTAGTTAAATAGGTTCCCCTAGAATTTATATTAGGAATTTATATTACTATATGCTATTTTTGGTTGATTTTTGAATTGATTGATCATTTGTGTGGCTCTTAGGGCATAGTTTGTATTGTTTTGCTTTCTTTTCTTCTCCTTTGGGTGTGGAGCTTTGAAGATTGATTTGAGGACCTTGTGAAGACCTTGTGGACGAAGCACATTGAAGACTCAAGATGGAAGATCGAGTTCAAATTCATTGAAGATGCTGTGTTTGCTAGAAGACTGTTGAAGACTATAGGATTTAGGGTTAGGAAGAGCCTAGTCTAGCAACTTGATTCACAAACATAGATGGCTTTGTTTGCCTCTATCCCTTCTCTATGATTCAAAGTCTCTCTTGAATACTCACCTCCTTCCTTTGGAAGGATTAGTGAATATATTTAAGAGATAGAACTTTTGAGAGAAAACAGTCTGTATAATGTTAACAGTTTGTGTGCCACCTTTGGTGGTTTACTGACTATGAAACATCCAAACTCATCTTGTGAATTATTGCTCATTTAGGAGTGCTTGGTTTGAAGAAAATCCCTTGGAGATTTGAAGATAGATTTCATTTCCTTGAAGATGAAGATGGATGCTGTTTGAAGCTTTGCTGTTTAGAGCTGCTGTGGCTGTTTATTTTAGCTGTTTATTTCTGATGTATTGATTGGTTTTCCCTGACTGTATTGTTTGCTGTTTAACCTGTTGGGTTGAAAGTGAATTCTGTTTCACTTTTACCTATTGTTTTCAAGGTTCGAGGTTGAGCGCGACTCCCTTGCCTAGCTTGTACTGCTGCATTCATGCATTTTACTGTTTTGCTGTATATATGCTGTCGTTTTCCGTTTATCCTCTAGGATCTCTGTTTCTCTCTGTGCAAGAGAGAAATATGATAGACATTAGGTCTTAACCCAGGCATGATAACATTAGGTCAGTTTTGATTCCCTTTTCAACCCTAGGTTTTTAGAGTGGCATCTCTTCTTACCTCAAAACAGCAGAAAAATACGTAATAAGGGTTCTAACATCAATAAAAGACACTTCTGGCGTAAAAGAAGTTGAACAAATCAAAAGAGTCATTTTGTCCGCCGTGGACTTTTAATCAGGAAAACCTTTTCAGAAGGATAAAAAACATTCAGACAGCTTGTGTCATACGTAGCCCGAACTACGTTTGCTCTGATCTTTCATGCCGTGTGAAAGTACGTAGGCATAGGATGCGATATCCTAGCGAGCAACCTTCCCTTCCTTCCCCGTAGGTAGGCGAACTACGTTGACTCTGATTTCTCGTTCCAGTCGAGAATACGTAGGCATAAAGTGCGATACTTTGCCGAGTCACCTTTTTCTTTCTTTTTAGCCCTTAACCCATTAGTGTAGATAGAATACAATCCTCTTCGACGAAAACAAGCGTGGATCCCGTCGAGTACGACGGACGTGAGGGGTGCTAATACCTTCCCCTTGCGTAACCGACTCCCGAATCCAGGTTTTGGTTGCGACGACCATACCTTTCCCGTGTTATGCGAGGTTTACTCTGAGCGTTTCCTTTCCCTCCCGTGGGATAAATAACGCACGGTGGCGACTCTTCTGTTCAGCCGGCGCCGATTTTCGCAGTAGCGACACCCACAATAAAATATTAGAAACCTAGATTTCTTAAGTAGCCTAACCACAACCAGCCATAGCTGCCCCGACTGGAGCATTTTCTGGCCAAACTCAACTAAACCCGAAAGGATATGCTAATGCCGTCACATTGTGAAGCGGAACCAAATATGATAGACCTGTTGATCCTAGACTCGAAAATCCATCCATGTACCAAAATCCTAAAAAAGGAACTGAGGGGTTAAATGAATCAAAAACCAAGGATAATAATGATAAAAGTGAAGAGGTCGTAGAGAAAGAAACACCATATTTGCCTCCACCACCGTATAAGCCACATCTGCCTTATCCTCAAAGGTTATCCAAAACCAAAATGAAGGACAATTCAAGAAATTTGTAGAACTTCTGAAATAGTTGAAAATCATTATTCCTTTCACAGAAGCTATTACGCAAATGCCTTCATATGCCAAATTTCTAAAAGAGATCTTATCAAATAAGAAAAAGCTTGAGGATAATGAAAATGTTATGCTCACCGTAGAGTGTAGTGCTATAACTCAAAATAATATGCCTCCTAAGCTGAAAGATCCAGGTAGTTTTTCAATACCTTGTGTGATAGGAGAGTGCGTCATAGACAATGGTCTATGCGACTTAGGAGCCAGTGTTAGTCTAATGTCGTTATCCACATGTAAGAAACTTAAGTTAGGTAAACTGAGACCAACTAAGATGTCTTTACAACTTATGGACTGTTCTGTTAAATATTCCGTGGGTATGTTAGAGAATGTGCCTGTTCGCATTGGTTAGTTATACATTCTGTCGCAACTGCGAAAAACAACCGGCGGAGAACACAGAAGAGTCGCCACTTTCGTTATTTATCCCAAAGAGAGGGAAAGGAAACGATCAGAAAAACCTAACGAGAAAAGGAAAGACAAGGTCATCGCAACCATGTCTGGATTCGGGAGTCGGTTACGAAAGGGGAAAGTATTAGCACCCCTCACATCCGTCGTACTCGACGGGATCCATGCATTGTAGTCTATCTAAAAGGGTGTGTTGAAACTATCTAGCTAAAGGCTCAGGGACAAAAGAAAATAAAAGAGAAGTGACTCGGCAGAGCATCGTCGCTCTGTGCCTACGTACTCCCTCGTGCAATGGGAAAGTCAGAGTCAACGTAGTTCGGCCAACTATGGCTAAAGAAGGGGGAAAGGTTGCTCGCCAAGACATAGCGTCTTGTGCCTACGTACTTTCATCTGGTATGAAAGATCAGAGCAAACGTAGTTCGAGCTAAAAGGACCACAGGTTGGTTCAAAAGTTTTTAGGCCCGAATAGGGTTAACAAACAGTTCTAGCAGTTGATGTATGCAGCTCGACCATTGGAGACTTAGGCGTTACCGTTTGCGATATAACTAAGATTTAACGACACTCTTTTTTGAAAAGATTTTCCTGATTAAGATCCCGAAGGATGAAAAAAAATTGAAATGTTTTTGTGTTTTTTAAAGAAGAAGTGTTTTGAATTTGATTTGTAACTCATGTTGCACTAGAGACTATGACCTAAGAGCGAATGCGTCATATATCACCCAAAGGGTGTACACTAAACACTCTAGGTCCTTGAGAGGAGGGTTAGCAGCAATCCCACCGTGTAACACACCCTCACCATCCACTCGTGCAATCAGAGGTTGCACTAAAGTCAGAAGTTGCGCCTGACCACTAGCAACCCCTTGCATGACCTCCATCAGCTGTGCCATCCGATCTCTCATCTCTTGCATTTCTGCCTGCATCTGATCCATCATTCTTTTCTAGTTTCTTCTGGTACCATACCGGTGAGTTGTCACATCAGAAATCCTGAAACACTAGTAAACCACAGGAGAAATAAGGATAATAGCTCCGGTGCACCTGCAAATGCGAGAAAAATGCTAAAATGCAGACATGTATTTATGCAACAGGGAAATTTCCCCCTCAATTCTAGTTTCCAGAAAAAACATAACAATGGAGAACCTTGCGGACAAGCATAGAATACCAACTCCTCGTATATAGATCAAATAAACAGCAAAAACTACAACAGAAAAAGACAAAACAGGTCAAACAGGATGACGTGCCCGGAAATCCTCTAACAACCTCAGTGTCTCGGGATGCTCCGGCCTAGCAAGTAGTCCCCGAATAAGCAAATCATGTTGGCTAACAGTATGTTATAGACTATCAACGTGATCCTTCAAAGCTTCTTCCCCGAAACATGCCTCAAGTCTGCGTCTCTTGGAGTCAGCTCTCAACCGGAGATCCTTCAAGTTCGTGATCGCTTCATTCAACCTGTACTCACTGTCTCGTCTCAGTGACGCTTCTGCTGCAATTTCCCCATCTTTGGCATTAAGCTGAGCCTTCAACTTGTTGATCTGAAGTTTTAACCTGTCTTCGTGCTCCTTGTTGTTAGTGAGCATGGCATTCCATATTGACTCAAACTTGGAGATCCTCAAGTATGCCCTATCCAACTCTTCCTTCTTAGTAACAAGAACAATGTAGACGGCATTCAAGTCTCGACCTGTGCGCTCTCTATCACTAGTCTCCTTAGTCAGGTCCGTACCTAGTTTATTCACAAGCTCGGTTTGTCTCTTGAAAGAATTGACGGTATCGATCTTCTCGCTTCGGAGCTGGATGATCTCTTTCTCCAATTCTTTATTTGCTTTTCTCAGCTCCTCCTTCTCTGCCAATACCTAATTGTATTTCTGGATATCTACAGTAGTAGGTTCCTCTATCATGAGAGGATACGGAGGTGCAACTGCAGGGAATGGCATCAAGAACTTCGCAGCTCTAGCACGAATCCAAGTCAAGTAAGGGTCATATGCTCCGCTGTTACTCTTCCCCAAAGCTAACTTCCCTTTCCGATGAATGTTATTCCATGCATGCTCAAGTCTGCCCAAAGTCTCGCCTTCCAATAAACCAGTAAGATACAGAGATTCCTATATCTCCTCTTCTCTAGGAGGCTCCCTCAATGCATACCGAAACTGTCTCACCAATAAAGAAGGGTTATAGTTGATGCAACCTTTCCTTCCGACCAAAGGGACGTTAGGAAAACCACCACAACTATAAAAAATATTTGTACCCAGCATGTCTCGGTCGAACCAAACAATATTCTCTGCTTATAATCCTATCAACCTCTCCGACCATTTTGAAGTACTAGCAGTAGCCATCAATGGATTCGTCTTGGGCATATGACTAGCAAACCAAGCATACAATAGAGGAACACAGCAAGCCACATTCTTTCCCCTTCATTTCTTATTCTTGTAATGCACAGAATGATAAACGTCTCCGAGAAGAGTAGGCACCGGGTTTCTCGAAGCCAGTATATGAAATGCATCCAAATCCACAAAGTCTGGAAGATTAGGAAACAAAACAATGTCGTATATACAGAGAGCAAGAACAACGTTAAATGCAATCCAGAAACCATCCTTAGCAAACTGCCGAGCTTTATCAACTAGGAAAGCCAAAGGAAAACCATGCACTCCATTCCACTATGTCAAACCCCCCTGTAATTCTGAAGCACCCACATGTACTATGGTAGCTAGCTTAGCCAAGTCAGGCTTAGCATCAATATGAATAAATGGCATCTGACTAAGAACAAGCACATCCAACAATACTGAGTACTCCTCCAAAGTAGGCTCTAGAATGTAGTCAGGAAAGATAAAACACCTCAACTGTGGATCATAGAACTGCAGAAAGGCATAGAGGCCATCCACCTCATGTGCTGAAGGCTTGCAGACCCATCTCAATAATCTCCCATAAGACTGCCTGAAATCCTCCATCACCTTCCCACCAGCCAGGGAAATCAAACTCCGCAAAGATCTAACATCTGGAATTGGGAGCTTGTAAGCCACTGTTTTCTTCAAGGAATCCATATCAGCAAGGAGGGAATAAGACTACCAGAATCGAAGGAGAAATATCCACCTGCCACACAAATACATGTTAATGAAATGCAGATGAAAATGTAAATGCAAACAAGGGATCAAGACTGTTGTGTTGTTGGTCGAGAAGAACCAGTGTTTCGCCTTAGCAAGAACAAAGTACCGATAATAGGACCCACTGATAAACAGATTCACACTGTAAAGAACCGGGTATTCTGAAAGCCAAGGTTTCCTGCATAACCCAATCCCTCTCACAGGTGTTGACCTATCCACTAATAAGGTTCGACATCCTATGCGTTTGTCAGTGTCACAGACTTTCAAGAAATGATGATACGTTCACCATTTCTGGTTTGGCATCATCGTCTCTTGAAGAGGCCTCACTTAGCTGACTCACAAATGATCGGTTCCCAGAGTCGACAACCCTCAGATCCAAAATTCCTTCGAGCCCAAAGGGCCAGAAAGAAAGTTGTCAAAGAGAATCTCGTCCGAGCGTGAATTTCATGGTGAACTAGTACGAGCAAAGCAAGCACATCCACCACTAATTTCCACTACAAAAGCTAGGTGTATACTCAAGCCCTGGTCCGGCTTATCACTCAATGGAACCTCCCTCCCCACAACACAGCAGTAATGATATATGACGCGGAAAATAAATGCGGGAAAGTAAAATAGAGCACATATATACAACACCCAAAGATAAACAGACAAGCGCTAGGATTGACTCGCATAGGAAACCAGAGTCCCCAGCACAGTCGCCAGCTGTCGCAACTGCAAAAAACAACCGGCAGAAAACATAGAAGATTCTCCACTTTCATTATTTATCCCAAAGAGAGGGAAAGGAAACAATTGAAAAAACCTAACGAGAAAAGGAAAGACAAGGTCATCGCAACCATGTCTGGATTCGGGAGTCGGTTACGCAAGGGGAAGGTATTAGCACCCCTCACGTCCGTCATACTCGACGGGATCCACGCATTGTTGTCTATCTAAAAGGGTGTGTTGAAACTATCTAGCTAAAGGCTCAGAGACAAAAGAAAAGAAAAGAAAAGTGACTCAGCATAGCATCGTCGCTCTGTGCCTACGTACTCCCTTGTGCAATGGGAAAGTCAGAGTCAACGTAGTTCGGCCAACTATGGCTAAAGAAGGGGGAAAGGTTGCTCACCAAGACATAGCGTCTTGTACCTACGTACTTTCATATGGTATGAAAGATCAGAGCAAACGTAGTTCGGGCTAAAAGGACCACAGATTGGTTCAAAAGTTTTTAGGCCCGAGTAGGGTTAACAAACAGCTCTAGCAGTTGGTGTATGCAGCTCGACCATTGGAGACTTAGGCGTTACCGTTTGCGATAGAACTAAGAGTTAACGACACTCTTTTTTGAAAAGATTTTCCTGATTAAGATCCCGAAGGATGAAAAAAATTTGAAATGTTTTTGTGTTTTTTAAAGAAGAAGTGTTTTGAATTTGATTTATAACTCATGTCGCACTAGAGACTATGACCTAAGAGCGAATGCGTCGTATATCACCCAAAGGGTGTACACTAAACACTCTAGGTCCTTGAGAGGAGGCCCCTCAATTACCATTTCTCAAGTAGCTTAATGCTCGTAGCGTGCAACACTTGTCTTAATGTATTAAGTGTTTTATGAATGTTTGAAGATGAGAAGAGAAGAAAGAACACTAATGGGAGACTAGTCAATCCTAAAAGTTATCATGCAAAGTGGACCTAAGGTTGGGATTTAAAAGGGAACTACCTAATGTTATCATGCATGGTTAAGAACCTAATGTCTATCATAAACCCAAGAGGTTAGAGAACTTATGGGGAGCATGGCAAAGAAAAGCAAAGGAAGAAGAAGAAGAAGAAGAAGAAGAAGCAGAATGCATATGCAAATGAAGATGCAATCATAAGATACACAAATAGAATGAAAGTGGGAGGAAAATAGTGTGGGGCAGTAGCCTCCACAAGCACATCTCAACCAAGCATGCATATGGAAATGCAAGAAAAGCAAAGAAGAAGAAGAGCACAAGAAGAAATCAATCAAACAAAGGATAATCCACACAAAGATGCACCAAAAAAGTGGGATGAAATGACCTAAGTCAAACAACATCAACCACGCCAATAAAACTAAACCAAATGAAAAGTAAAACAAAAACCAGAGGCAAGTGAGGATGGAAGACCAAATGAGGGCAGCAAGGACCTCATAATAGGTACTCAACCATAATCATCACTCATCAAAAGCAAAGAAGCACCAAAAGTGTCCTCAAGGATTCATCATTCTAGGTATGCTTCAAATACCTCCAAAGGAGGGACCAAGCCACCTTAAATGACACTCCAAGGTCATTGGACAGAAGGGAGATGAAGAGAAGAAAGCTCAAAAGCAAAAGCAAAGCAATTGAAAAGGAAATGCAAACTAAAACATAAGAGGATGCAGGCATACTTCACCATGAAACCCTAATTGAAATTTCAAAACAAAACAAACAAATGAACAAGGAAAAAACAATATCATGACCTAAAATTGAGCCAACATCATCCTTAACATGTTAGCAACATGAAACAAAAGGCATTGAGAGTTCAAAGGATCCAAAAATGTCATATCCAAATCAAACTAGGTCAAGGTACATGTGTGAACCTCCCTTGGAAGTAACTTGACTTGCAAGTGTCGCACCTCGAAAAATTCACATTCGAAAATACGACCCTCGCGCGAAAGGCGCGGAAATGCGGTTCGACAGAGTCGCCACCGAACTTTATTTTTCCCGAATAAACGGGAGAGGAAAATATCGAGAAAACCTCTTAAAATTGAAAGGACAGGAACAGGGCTGTCGCAACCAAGTTCCGGGTTCGGGAGTCGGTTACATGAGGGGAAGGTATTAGCACCCCTCACGTCCGTCGTACTCGACGGGAACCTCTTAAGGTAATTGTGGGGAGTGTTGTCTAGGTTTACTTGTTTTCTTCTTGTTGTTAAAGGTAGAATTGGTAAGGTAAAAGGTTAAAGATGCAAAGGAGAGATGGGTGGTTAGAGAAAAGGGTGCTCGCCAAGGATTGGGGCCCTTGTGCCTACGTATGCTCATTCGGACGAGAATGAGAAATCAGAGCGTCGTAGTTCGACTACGGGAAAGGATGGGGGGAAAACGGAAGATGGATAGAAGTGTGCTCGCCAAGATCATCGCAATCTTGTGCCTACGTATCTTATATTCAAGAATGAATAAAGAATCAGAGCGTCCGTAGTTCGTGGTAACAACCACGAAAAGATGAGGTTGAATGGGTTGGAAGTTGAGTTGGGAGACGAAAGAGTGACTGACAAACAACCTAAGGGCGTGCCTCAAGAGCTTGTCATTCAAGAATTCAAGGAATGCGAGATCCCAAGAACTCAGTTCTTTCGAAAATTGAGTTGAGTAAGTTGAAGATAAGAATTGGATATTTTGAAAACGAAAGAATGAACTAATAACAACTCGGGGGCGCGCCCAAGAGTTACTCGTTCGAATATTCAAAGAATGCTAGATTCTAAGAATATCCCTCTTTTAAAAAAAAATGTGTTTGTGAAAGGATCGAATCAAAGGATGGCATGCGAGGCCAAAAGGGAATTGTTTTGAACTGGTTCGACGACGTGTCGAAGATTTGATTGAAGGTGGAACCGGCTTGACGACGTGTCAAGGGTTAAGGTTGTGAGAAACGATATTAGTCCCTGAGGGTGCTCCTAATATCGAGACCACGAGGAATTGTGAAAGAAATGGGTTGCGAATGCGGACGAGCAATCGACTCAGGAGAATATAGAGAACGGTTGAGTTTGGAAAAAGTCGAAAGGTTGAGTGAATAACAACCCAAAGGGCGTGCTTCGAGAGCTATTCACTCGAAAATTCAGGGAATGCTAGACTCCAAGAATCTCCTTCTTTCGAAGTTTGAGTCGGAAAGAAAATAGTTTGGAAAATGATTTGAAGTGAAATGAGGTAGAAAAATAATTTAAGGTACGAGATGTGAGGATACGAGATTGGATTTGAAAATGAGAGAAATGACAATTATTTGATAAATGAGACGTAGGCCTCACAACCAATTAATTGGGGTATTATCGAAATGCTAGATCTCGACGACACCTTTTTCATTCGGAGAATGCTTGAATGAACAAAGGAAATATCACAAAGAATGCTAAATTCTCATGACATTTCTTTGTTAGGAAAATATTATTTTTGAAAATGAGAGGTCGAATAATACACTACTTAAGGTGTACACCTTAGTAATGACTATCCAAAAATTCAAGAAGTGCTAGACTTCAAGAACTTAGCTTCTCACGATTTGATTTAAAAAATAATTTGAATGAAGGTTTAGGAAAATTATTTTTTGAGGATGGTTTTGATTTAATTTAAGAAATATTGTTTGAATAAACAATGAATATATTACACAGAGTGCTAGACTCCTATAATATATTTTTGCTCGAATAATTAAAAGCATATTTTAAAATGATAAAAAACAATATTATCCAAGGCGTACGCCCCGATAATGATTACTCAAAAAACCCAAGAGGTGCTAGACCTTAAGAGTTTAATTTGTTGATTAAGAAAATGATTTGGGTTGAAAATATATTGAAATAGGATTTAAGAAATATAGTCAAATTTTGAAAGTGATTTTACCAAGGAAATAATTTGAAACAACGAAAATATTAGGATTTTAGTGTATATGAGAAATTTATAAAAGGATTTCAATAAGAATAGAAAAACTTAATCTTGGGGTACTACCATCATTTCAAATAACAATTGCCACTTATTAAATCAAAGAAAATTGCTAATTGTTTTTTCCTTTTGCAAACAGATGTGATGAGAATATAACTAGCTCATCTTAAACGAAAAAAAACAAACATACAGTAGATACATTACTATAATAATTAAAGAAGGTCATGATGATTTTCAATCCAAACCAACTTTGACAACCTTAAATGCAGCTCACCCTTCACATACAGACCTCCTTTTTCAAATCCATGGCGACAGATCTTTGAACGAGCTTGGAATCAGAAGATTTGTTGGATTAAAGCGAAAACCTGTAGGGAACCGGCGAGTGAGATGCTGCTGCTACTTGAATCCATGGTTGTGCAATCGAAAACAGGATGTTGCAATGTCACAAAAAGAATGCCATGAAATCCAAATCGTGAGTTAATACACAACCTGCATAAGAATCTACAGCAGCCAACAACTCAGACATAACAAAACATAATATGAACAAATTTATACTGAAAACGCAAGCACAAGCTGCTATATGAATCAAATGCGTAAGCAAGCTGAGCTTGTTATCGGTTTGTGTCGCGGATAATCGAAACAAGTTGAGTGTACAAACTGCCGCGTGACGGCTTCCACTGAGCTGCAGCCGTTGTTATCGCTATTAGGGTCGGTATTTGGCTACGCACTGAAACCCCCTTAATCTGTACAGAACAAAACAAACAATATATTTGACAATTAGTATTTGCAAATGAAGAAAAAAAAATGATATAATTGAACTGAAGACGCGGGGAGGTATTGCTGTTTCAACACAGTTGCTTGAAGCGAACGAACTGATGAGTTATCGTCCTTGCTTGTGATTGCATCAAATCTGTTACTCCAATTTCTATCCTTCTTTGGCTAAATCCTGAGACTCCCCTTGAGTTAATTGATTCAACCAACCTACACATTGATTTAACAACCTACACAGAACAGCACCATGAAAACAAAGTAAAAGTTAAACTTGAAATAACCCATCCCTGTCTCCATGGACCAACTCGCCGCAATGGTCGCGAAAGTTGTCGTTTGAAGAGGTCACGCGTTGTCGAGTCATTGCCATGTGTAGTGATAAGCACAACAAAACCAGAGGATTCTGAAAGTTTCCGCCCACTCCTCCCTGTTATTGTTGTCGTCTCGGTCGGATTGAGCCATCGCACACTTTGCAACCTGATAATACTGTAACCTTCTTCATGTACACGGTACCCTCCTCCTCCTGCAAATGAGCTCACGAGATACCAACCCAGGCACAAAATACAGATGCACAAGACAAAGGCACAAACATAACTTATGAAGATATGAACAGCAGATATGCAGTATGCAACCAGAATAGAGAACCTGTCAAAGCTAAAATCTCTTTACAGTAAATCACTATAACAAAACTCAATAAGAGCAATAGAAAGGATACCAATTAACAATTGTGTGTGTGCTAATCGCTACAGCAAACTATTTACAGTAGATCACCATAACAAACTTAACCAGAATATAATCAATGTACGAAAAAAAAACTCCTAAAAAAAAAATGAGAGTTACCAACGTCGCTTCGTCAAAGGCGTCGTTCCCAATCCAAGGCCTTTCGCTGATGCTGCCCAGAACACGCAGAAATCAAGTAAATTATGTTCAACTCGTAGCGGCAATTTGAAGATTGACGACGCCGTATGGTTATTGTTCTGCTACCGACGTAGATCCGCAACCTTATCATTCCATCGATGCTTGACGCGGCGGTTGCAATCCCTGCTAAACTCAGTTGAAGACGGTGGTGAGGACATGGCGGTTGCGAAGCTTTTCAGAGAATAGCGAGATGGTCAAATGTGGTCGTCGTCGCCTCTTTGAGGATGCTATGCTGTTGTTTTCAAGCGCGTTGTCTGCGTTGTCACCGGAGTTGGTCTCGCCGACAACAATGATGGTCGATTTGGGAGAAAACAAAGGTAGTGGTGGTCCGTTTTGGAGTGAGGCGGTTTTGAATCGTATTGGTTCGATGGTGGTAGTACTTGGAAAAGGGAATCGGTGATTTAGACGAGGAAGGTGAATGCTTAATGGTGGCGAATGTCGGTTGAGGGTAGTGGCATGAAAACGGAGGTGGATCCGAGGATTAACGGCGGCGTCGATTTAGGGTTCAACTGGAGACGGCGCCGTTTGGGAGAATTGGTGAAAACGGTGAACAGTGAATCAACTTCAATTTTTCTGAAGAGTGACGCCGTTTTAGGGTTTTTCCTTGAGGGTCATGAACAGTGCCTCCCTCTATCAGTCTCCCTCTCGCTTAAATACTCAGCCCCAAGACAAAACCCTAACGGGTTGCCATGATTGGGCCTTGCCTAAATCCAACTTCTTTCTTTTTTTTTTTTTAAAACCTTCAGTAATTAATCAAATGATTAGTAAAAAAAACTAATACTATAAATTAATAATAAAAATATTAACTAACATAATTAAGTAAAAAAGAATAATAACAAAACCCAAAAATATTAACAAATGAAAAAGATTAACTTAAACTAAACTATTTTTAAAAAGAAAAATGAAAATTAAATAAATATATAAGAAAAATAAAAGATATGAATATATGTAAAAGGATATTTACAAATAAAAGAAATATATATGTGTATAAAATATTGGTATTATTAATACCTCCTTTTTTTTTTTAAAAAAAGAAAGGGATTTATGAAATTAAGGAAAGAAATAAAATTCACAAAAATGCCCCTTTTAGGCCACATGTCACACTTTGATCGGTCAAAAGATAAAATTTTAAAAAACGACCAATTGCGAGATGACACGTGTCTAAATGGCACGGAACAAAAAAAGCGAAAATAATTACAAAAGGGTAGGACAAATTTAGGGTATGACAGATGTCCCTATCTAATAGGCTTAAACCTAGGAGGATGAATTACACTAGCGTTCCCATCCCTGAGGTAGAAGTCTATTAGATATAAAAAGACCCTGAATTTGTCCGACAGAAAGAGAGATGCTTGAGAATTGAAAATGCCGGATGATGTAAACCTCTGAGTAAGCTGGCACCAGTCGTCATCACCAAAAGGGTGATGGGGTGAAACACACACAGCTACTACCACCAAAAGGATGGCAAAGCAAAACACAATTGCATAATCTATCCTTAATGACCATGATAGATCCTTCACCAAAAGGATGACGGAGCGAGACAAACAAAATAATATCGCACAATCTATCATTAATGACCATGATAGACCCAACACCAAAAGGATGATGGAGCGAAACATAAACAAGATATCGCGCAATCTATCATTAATGACCATGATAGACCCAACACCAAAAGGATGATGGAGCGAAACACAACGCAAATCGCACAATCTATCATTAATGACCATGATAGACCCCCCACCAAAAGGATGACGGAGCGAAACAAATAAATGATCGCACAATCTGACATCGACGAAATGTCAGACCTACCACCAAAAGGATGGTAGAGCGAAAACATAAAAGAAAGCATCGCGCAATCTGATACCGACGAAGTACCAGATCTACCACCAAAAGGGTGGTAGAGCAAAAACACAAATATCGCGCAATCTGATACCGACGAAGTATCAGACCTATCACCAAAAGGATGGTAGAGCGAAAACACAAATAAAACAATCGCACAATCTGATACCGACGAAGTACCAGACCTACCACCAAAAGGATGGTAGAGCGAAAACACAAAAGAAAGCATTGCGCAACCTGATACCGACGAAGTACCAGACCTACCACCAAAAGGATGGTAGAGCAAAAACAAAAATATCGCGCAATCTGATACCGACGAAGTATCAGACCTATCACCAAAAGGATGATAGAGCGAAAACACAAATAAAACAATCGCACAATCTGATACCGACGAAGTACCAGACCTACCACCAAAAGGATGGTAGAGCGAAAACACAAAAGAAAGCATTGCGCAACCTGATACCGACGAAGTACCAGACCTACCACCAAAAGGATGGTAGAGCAAAAACAAAAATATCGCGCAATCTGATACCGACGAAGTATCAGACCTATCACCAAAAGGGTGGTAGAGCAAAAACACAAATATCGCGCAATCTGTTACCGACGAAATATCAGACCTACCACCAAAAGGATGGTAGAGCGAAAACGTAAAAGAAAGCATCGCGCAATCTGATACCGACGAAGTACCAGATCTACCACCAAAAGGGTGGTAGAGCAAAAACACAAATATCGCGCAATCTGATACCGACGAAGTATCAGACCTATCACCAAAAGGGTGGTAGAGCAAAAACACAAATATCGCGCAATCTGATACCGACGAAGTATCAGACCTACCACCAAAAGGGTGGTAGAGCAAAAACACAAATATCGCGCAATCTGTTACCGACGAAATATCAGACCTACCACCAAAAGGATGGTAGAGCGAAAACGTAAAAGAAAACATCGCGCAATCTGATACCGACGAAGTACCAGACCTACCACCAAAAGGATGGTAGAGCGAAAACACAAATAAAACATCGCGCAATCTGATACCGACGAAGTACCAGACCTACCACCAAAAGGATGGTAGAGCGAAAACACAAATAAAACATAGCGCAATCTGATACCGACGAAGTACCAGACCTACCACCAAAAGGATGGTAGAGCGAAAACACAAATAAAACAAGTCGCTATCACCAAAAGGATGATAGGACAACACAGATCTGAAGTTTACCAACACCAAAAGGATGCAGGCTGGGTTGAACTGACGAAGTTCAACTATCACCAAAAGGATGATAGGAAGGCAATTGACAACGGTCATGCTTGCCGGGTATAACTCAATGGGGAACCCCTGAGAAGAAGATTGAATTGAAATGAGTCGACGGGGTACGCCCACCGTCTTTGCTTGGAGATCATAATTTGCTGAAATGATTTCATGGTTACGCCCATGAATTCTGAAAAGGATGCCCCTGACTGGGCTGAATTTGTCTTGATGTCTTGTCTTGCTCAACAAAAGGTTGAACAACTTCATGAGGGACGCTCACGGTCTTGCTGAAGATGCCCCTGTTCGGGTTGGATCTTGCACTGAACTTCTTGGATTTGCCCAACAAAAGGCTGAACAACTTCGTGGGGAACGCCCACGGTCTTGAATGGTATTCCCCTGATTAGGCTGAATGTTGATTTGCATATTTGATCAACCACGAGGCTGAAATTCTTTACGGGAGACGCCCGTGGTATTGAAGAAGACGCCCCTGACTGGGCTGAATCTTGCTTTGAATGTCTTTGAATTTTTGGGAGAAACACCCAATTGCGGAAGATTGCCCCTGCCTGGGCTGGTGATTGCTTTGAACCTCCTGAAAGTCGTGGGGTAAACCCACCATCTTGCGGAAGATGCCCCTGACTGGGCTATCAATGGTCTTGAAAATCCTCGGGATTGATCCTGGACCTTGACTTGCATATATGAATGCTGGATGATAAATGATATTCCCTATGAGTGGACGCGTAAATGCAAATGCTGACGAGCGGAGATGCTAGAGCTTGGGGAAGTATGGTATGATTGGGTATGCATATGATGCAAGATGCTTATGGTAGAGAATGCAATGCGTATGATGCATATGATTGCAGACGGGTAATTGGAAACGCGGGTGCTAGCGTAGTGGCCTCTGGTAGTTGCCAATGCGGATTGGACTTCGGGTGGTGGGAGGGATTGATTTCCTCGACACGCAGCTTGTTGAAGACGTCACGATCGGAGCAGAAGATGATGCTCTGGATGCCCCAAGTCCGGGTCCTTGGTGACTTGTTGTGGACTTGCTTCAGAGAAGGTTGCAACTCTGCCTGTTGGTTAGGGTAACTTGGTCTTGCCCCAGTCTGAACGTGGTAGTGGCCTGCCCCTGCTCGAGCTGCTGAGTGATTTGCCCCAGATTACCCAGTTCTGACATATGGAAGCTGAACTCGGATAACCTGCCCTTGCTCGAGCTGTTGAGTGATTTGCCCCAGCCTGTGGGCTTTGAAATAATCTTGCTTCGTGTACGCCACTGAAAGTCAAGTTTCTCCTCGATTGCCCCTTACTGGAGTGTCTTTGAATACCTAGCACTGATTTGCAAATATAATTGTACATTCATAAATGGTAACATTAATGCAAAGTTCAATGCAAGTTTGAAAAAGTATTGTTTATTTGGAGTGTCATGGTAGTGAGACGAATGGACTGCTAGCCCAGACGTTGTGCTAATTTGATTGGTATGAAAGATACAGCAAGCAAAATGACACCAATGTTGTTGATTAGAAATCATGTGAGGAGTCAGGTTACGCAACCTTGCGATAATATGCTTTCAGAATAAACCTCGCCTCAATTAGGACTTTCGAGGGCTGTAACGTGGTCTGGTTCACGGTTACGAAGCAAAAAGGTTGTTAGGCTCAAAATATGATTTGTACCCACCCATTCTTCTTAACGATCTCCAGTCCTACGCTCAGTTAATTCTTACACTTGTCTGGACGGTGTAAGCTTGATGGTTCAAGGTTTAATCGATGTGGCAGTCACCTTATTTTGGTTTTTGATGGATGTTAGTGCCCCTTTGATCTGGGTGGCCACTGAATCCTATTTTGTTTTTTTGTTGAGGGTTTCGGGGTCCTCTTTTGCTTTGTTTTGATCCCTAACTTTTGCATGGATTGACTTCGCTTGTCAGATCCATCGGGATTGCGTTGATTTTGCCTAAGTCCCCTCTAAGGTGTCTGACTTAGCTGGCTTTTGATTTTTTTTTTTTTGATTTTGTTGTGACTGCCATAGCATGGGTCATTGATGAACGACCGTCTTCTGGATTTTGCTTGTTGATTCGAGTGTGGAATTGGATTAACTGAACACTACCCTGCCCCAGGTTGAGTGTAAGGGTTTGAATATCCGAAGGAAACTGCTACTTCTAGGCTCGAAGTGGTTTACTAGGGATTAACTCCTTATCTCTCCGGTGTTTGAGGGAATTGAAACAATGCCTGTACATCATTGACGAGATTCGGTCTGAAAGCATACCGTTTGCAATTATGGGTATCTCGTTTTCATCATCCTCCCTCAAATCATGCTAAACAACAGTGAATGGAGTGGAGTGAATAAATGTGTCGGTGATAAGTGAAAATGAGTGAATACGACATAACTAATTCAAAACATGCATAAACGATACATTAATGAAAACCAGATACGAATGGCAATTGTTCAAAGCATACAATACTTAAATAAACAAAGACAAAACATAAGAAACTGTGAATAATGAAATGGCAACATGACTGCCTTCTTCAGGGAATGAACTTGACTGGAAGTGATTGTTGGCACTAGTTGACTGGTGGCATCGGATTGTTGATGATGTTTGGAGACTTCCCATTGAAGTTGATAGCATCCCTATCGATCATGTCTTGAATTATGTGTTTGAAAGCCCTGCAGTCCTCAATGGTGTGACCTGGGGCGCCCTTATGAAACTCACAATGAGCATTTGCATCGTAATCAGCAGGAAGGATAGTTGGAGGAGCTAAATCTCTTGGAACAACAGCTTTCTTCTCCATCAACTGAGCAAAGATTTTGGCATATGGCATTGGTAGACGATCAAAGACTCTATCTGGCCTCCATGTTCTCTGCGGACGCTGTGGGCGAGCACCTTGTCGTTGTTGAGTAGCTTGCATCTGCTGTTGCTGAGGAGGATATTGATATCCTTGCTGGTTGTAGGCTTGTTGCTGAGGAGCCTGTTGCCGTGGCATCTGAGCTTGCGCTGCATGAACAGCTGGCTGATAAGGCATTAGAGCATATTGCGCAGCAGCAACATATGGATACTGATAGTAGGGAACTTGATAAGGCATAGGAGGAGCTTGTTGAGAAGCTTGCCCTTTCTGCACAAAGATGGCATTTGTTTCGCCTTCCTTCTTCTTGTATCCATTGAAAGGCCTCTTGGCATTAGCCTGGCTGTTAGAACCTCCCGGGATCTTCCCACTTTTCAGCCCTTCTTCAATTCTCTCGCCGACGATCACCAAGTCAGAGAATCCAGCGGAGACACTACCGATCAGCTTTTCGTAGTACTGGCCTTGCAAAGTGCCCATGAAGATGTCAATAAGTTCACGGTCAACAAGAGGTGGATGTACCCTTGCGGCTAGCTCTCTCCATCGTTGTGCGTACTCCTTGAAGGATTCATTGTCCTTCTGAGTCATACTCTGAAGCTGAGTACGATTAGGAGCAAGGTCAGTGTTGTACTTGTACTGCTTGACAAATGCATCAGCTAGCTCGGCCCAAGTACGCACACTATTACGCTCCAGCTGCATATACCATTCGAGTGATGCCCCAGACAAGCTGTCTTGGAAACAATGAATCATGAGCTTTTCGTCTCTGGCATAGGCAGCCATCTTGCGACAATACATCTTCAGATGAATGTTTGGGCAACTGAGACCTTTGTACTTCAAAAATTCGGGCACCTTGAACTTTGGAGGAATGACAACATCAGGCACCAAGCACAATTCCAGAGCACTGAAAGAATTTGAGTTATGCCCCTCCATGGCGCGGAGTTTCTCGGCTAGGTCTCGGCACATCTTCATGGCTTCTGAATCCTGAGCAGCGACAGGACTGGCGATGGGGATAGCAGCATGATAGTTCTGAACATCATCATACTGATCCATCAGAGTATCTTCGACATGAGGAACCGGGATTTGCACAGCAGCAGGCTGGGCGTGCGGGATAACTCCAACGGTAACTCCAGGCGCTGGGATTGGCTGAGAAGTATTTCCTTCGACTGCGTTGTTGAAGTTCAACGGCATTCCCTGAGAATTCGGAATTGGGACCAAAGGGATGGCAGTAGACCCTTGTCCATTGTGGTTGACGACAGCGGCGGCTTCACGCTGTTCTTCCTCTCTCCTGGCTGCGAGGATGGCTTCGAGGATCTGGTCGATCTTTCCTTTCATGGAATCCAACTCTTCCCTGAAGGCGACTTGCTCCTGTTGAATCTGCTCCATCACTCGTCTGGTATTGGCTCTAGTTGCGTACTGGTGTCGAGGAATCAGCTTGATTTACTGGAGAAGAAGGAACGGAGACATAAGATTCTGTTGAAGGACTGGAGATGCAAAATGCACAACATATGAAATGCAATGCAAACGATATGCAAGATGCAATGCAAGATACAAGATCCAGGATCACAGGATCACAACTCCAACAACTCCTGAAGCTGGTAACTGTAACAGATAAGTAACCATAATTCCTGCTCAAAGAAAACTGACAGGTACAACCTATACGGGAAGGTCTAAACATTCTACCCATAATCCCACTCACGGGATGGTTTCTATGTTTGGTTCCCAGGATCACGGACACTAATCGTATCAGCGTCACGCAACAGGCTGGCTGCATTACGACGATAATGACGATAAGGTCTCTCCTGAGCGGAGTCCTCGTGCTAGGCACACAAGGAGCGAGTCCTTGGAGACTAACACTACACGACCACCAATATCGGAACTGGTGCTAACAAAAGGTTCCCAGAATCACGGACCCTTCATTAATCAAGTCGTGCGACAGGCTAGCTGTGTTACAACGAGATCTACGAATAGGTCTCCTCTGGAGGAGCTTTCATATTAGGCCCACAAGGAGCGAGTCCTCGGAGACTAACACTACTCGACTACCAATTCTAAACTATGTGTTCTCTCTGCTTTTACCAAAGCTCGGGTGTAGAGCCTTACTCATGATGTCATCCCAAGAACCGATAGGCAACCAGGATAACAAGCACAAATAAAATCTATAAGAGAACAAATACAAAAAGAAAACAAATAAAAACAAACACTCCTCACAAACCAAAAGATAGGCTCGACTCTCTCTTTGCATGGAGCAATGCGTCCCCAGCAGAGTCGCCACCTGTCGCACCTCGAAAAATTCACATTCGAAAATACGACCCTCGCGCGAAAGGCGCGGAAATGCGGTTCGACAGAGTCGCCACCGAACTTTATTTTTCCCGAATAAACGGGAGAGGAAAATATCGAGAAAACCTCTTAAAATTGAAAGGACAGGAACAGGGCTGTCGCAACCAAGTTCCGGGTTCGGGAGTCGGTTACATGAGGGGAAGGTATTAGCACCCCTCACGTCCGTCGTACTCGACGGGAACCTCTTAAGGTAATTGTGGGGAGTGTTGTCTAGGTTTACTTGTTTTCTTCTTGTTGTTAAAGGTAGAATTGGTAAGGTAAAAGGTTAAAGATGCAAAGGAGAGATGGGTGGTTAGAGAAAAGGGTGCTCGCCAAGGATTGGGGCCCTTGTGCCTACGTATGCTCATTCGGACGAGAATGAGAAATCAGAGCGTCGTAGTTCGACTACGGGAAAGGATGGGGGGAAAACGGAAGATGGATAGAAGTGTGCTCGCCAAGATCATCGCAATCTTGTGCCTACGTATCTTATATTCAAGAATGAATAAAGAATCAGAGCGTCCGTAGTTCGTGGTAACAACCACGAAAAGATGAGGTTGAATGGGTTGGAAGTTGAGTTGGGAGACGAAAGAGTGACTGACAAACAACCTAAGGGCGTGCCTCAAGAGCTTGTCATTCAAGAATTCAAGGAATGCGAGATCCCAAGAACTCAGTTCTTTCGAAAATTGAGTTGAGTAAGTTGAAGATAAGAATTGGATATTTTGAAAACGAAAGAATGAACTAATAACAACTCGGGGGCGCGCCCAAGAGTTACTCGTTCGAATATTCAAAGAATGCTAGATTCTAAGAATATCCCTCTTTTAAAAAAAAATGTGTTTGTGAAAGGATCGAATCAAAGGATGGCATGCGAGGCCAAAAGGGAATTGTTTTGAACTGGTTCGACGACGTGTCGAAGATTTGATTGAAGGTGGAACCGGCTTGACGACGTGTCAAGGGTTAAGGTTGTGAGAAACGATATTAGTCCCTGAGGGTGCTCCTAATATCGAGACCACGAGGAATTGTGAAAGAAATGGGTTGCGAATACGGACGAGCAATCGACTCAGGAGAATATAGAGAACAGTTGAGTTTGGAAAAAGTCGAAAGGTTGAGTGAATAACAACCCAAAGGGCGTGCTTCGAGAGCTATTCACTCGAAAATTCAGGGAATGCTAGACTCCAAGAATCTCCTTCTTTCGAAGTTTGAGTCGGAAAGAAAATAGTTTGGAAAATGATTTGAAGTGAAATGAGGTAGAAAAATAATTTAAGGTACGAGATGTGAGGATACGAGATTGGATTTGAAAATGAGAGAAATGACAATTATTTGATAAATGAGACGTAGGCCTCACAACCAATTAATTGGGGTATTATCGAAATGCTAGATCTCGACGACACCTTTTTCATTCGGAGAATGCTTGAATGAACAAAGGAAATATCACAAAGAATGCTAAATTCTCATGACATTTCTTTGTTAGGAAAATATTATTTTTGAAAATGAGAGGTCGAATAATACACTACTTAAGGTGTACACCTTAGTAATGACTATCCAAAAATTCAAGAAGTGCTAGACTTCAAGAACTTAGCTTCTCATGATTTGATTTAAAAAATAATTTGAATGAAGGTTTAGGAAAATTATTTTTTGAGGATGGTTTTGATTTAATTTAAGAAATATTGTTTGAATAAACAATGAATATATTACACAGAGTGCTAGACTCCTATAATATATTTTTGCTCGAATAATTAAAAGCATATTTTAAAATGATAAAAAACAATATTATCCAAGGCGTACGCCCCGATAATGATTACTCAAAAAACCCAAGAGGTGCTAGACCTTAAGAGTTTAATTTGTTGATTAAGAAAATGATTTGGGTTGAAAATATATTGAAATAGGATTTAAGAAATATAGTCAAATTTTGAAAGTGATTTTACCAAGGAAATAATTTGAAACAACGAAAATATTAGGATTTTAGTGTATATGAGAAATTTATAAAAGGATTTCAATAAGAATAGAAAAACTTAATCTTGGGGTACTACCATCATTTCAAATAACAATTGCCACTTATTAAATCAAAGAAAATTGCTAATTGTTTTTTCCTTTTGCAAACAGATGTGATGAGAATATAACTAGCTCATCTTAAACGAAAAAAAACAAACATACAGTAGATACATTACTATAATAATTAAAGAAGGTCATGATGATTTTCAATCCAAACCAACTTTGACAACCTTAAATGCAGCTCACCCTTCACATATAGACCTCCTTTTTCAAATCCATGGCGACAGATCTTTGAACGAGCTTGGAATCAGAAGATTTGTTGGATTAAAGCGAAAACCTGTAGGGAACCGGCGAGTGAGATGCTGCTGCTACTTGAATCCATGGTTGTGCAATCGGAAACAGGATGTTGCAATGTCACAAAAAGAATGCCATGAAATCCAAATCGTGAGTTAATACACAACCTGCATAAGAATCTACAGCAGCCAACAACTCAGACATAACAAAACATAATATGAACAAATTTATACTGAAAACGCAAGCACAAGCTGCTATATGAATCAAATGCGTAAGCAAGCTGAGCTTGTTATCGGTTTGTGTCGCGGACAATCGAAACAAGTTGAGTGTACAAACTGCCGCGTGACGGCTTCCACTGAGCTGCAGCCGTTGTTATCGCTATTAGGGTCGGTATTTGGCTACGCACTGAAACCCCCTTAATCTGTACAGAACAAAACAAACAATATATTTGACAATTAGTATTTGCAAATGAAGAAAAAAAAATGATATAATTGAACTGAAGACGCGGGGAGGTATTGCTGTTTCAACACAGTTGCTTGAAGCGAACGAACTGATGAGTTATCGTCCTTGCTTGTGATTGCATCAAATCTGTTACTCCAATTTCTATCCTTCTTTGGCTAAATCCTGAGACTCCCCTTGAGTTAATTGATTCAACCAACCTACACATTGATTTAACAACCTACACAGAACAGCACCATGAAAACAAAGTAAAAGTTAAACTTGAAATAACCCATCCCTGTCTCCATGGACCAACTCGCCGCAATGGTCGCGAAAGTTGTCGTTTGAAGAGGTCACGCGTTGTCGAGTCATTGCCATGTGTAGTGATAAGCACAACAAAACCAGAGGATTCTGAAAGTTTCCGCCCACTCCTCCCTGTTATTGTTGTCGTCTCGGTCGGATTGAGCCATCGCACACTTTGCAACCTGATAATACTGTAACCTTCTTCATGTACACGGTACCCTCCTCCTCCTGCAAATGAGCTCACGAGATACCAACCCAGGCACAAAATACAGATGCACAAGACAAAGGCACAAACATAACTTATGAAGATATGAACAGCAGATATGCAGTATGCAACCAGAATAGAGAACCTGTCAAAGCTAAAATCTCTTTACAGTAAATCACTATAACAAAACTCAATAAGAGCAATAGAAAGGATACCAATTAACAATTGTGTGTGTGCTAATCGCTACAGCAAACTATTTACAGTAGATCACCATAACAAACTTAACCAGAATATAATCAATGTACGAAAAAAAAACTCCTAAAAAAAAAATGAGAGTTACCAACGTCGCTTCGTCAAAGGCGTCGTTCCCAATCCAAGGCCTTTCGCTGATGCTGCCCAGAACACGCAGAAATCAAGTAAATTATGTTCAACTCGTAGCGGCAATTTGAAGATTGACGACGCCGTATGGTTATTGTTCTGCTACCGACGTAGATCCGCAACCTTATCATTCCATCGATGCTTGACGCGGCGGTTGCAATCCCTGCTAAACTCAGTTGAAGACGGTGGTGAGGACATGGCGGTTGCGAAGCTTTTCAGAGAATAGCGAGATGGTCAAATGTGGTCGTCGTCGCCTCTTTGAGGATGCTATGCTGTTGTTTTCAAGCGCGTTGTCTGCGTTGTCACCGGAGTTGGTCTCGCCGACAACAATGATGGTCGATTTGGGAGAAAACAAAGGTAGTGGTGGTCCGTTTTGGAGTGAGGCGGTTTTGAATCGTATTGGTTCGATGGTGGTAGTACTTGGAAAAGGGAATCAGTGATTTAGACGAGGAAGGTGAATGCTTAATGGTGGCGAATGTCGGTTGAGGGTAGTGGCATGAAAACGGAGGTGGATCCGAGGATTAACGGCGGCGTCGATTTAGGGTTCAACTGGAGACGGTGCCGTTTGGGAGAATTGGTGAAAACGGTGAACAGTGAATCAACTTCAATTTTTCTGAAGAGTGACGCCGTTTTAGGGTTTTTCCTTGAGGGTCATGAACAGTGCCTCCCTCTATCAGTCTCCCTCTCGCTTAAATACTCAGCCCCAAGACAAAACCCTAACGGGTTGCCATGATTGGGCCTTGCCTAAATCCAACTTCTTTTTTTTTTTTTTTTTAAAACCTTCAGTAATTAATCAAATGATTAGTAAAAAAAACTAATACTATAAATTAATAATAAAAATATTAACTAACATAATTAAGTAAAAAAGAATAATAACAAAACCCAAAAATATTAACAAATGAAAAAGATTAACTTAAACTAAACTATTTTTAAAAAGAAAAATGAAAATTAAATAAATATATAAGAAAAATAAAAGATATGAATATATGTAAAAGGATATTTACAAATAAAAGAAATATATATGTGTATAAAATATTGGTATTATTAATACCTCCTTTTTTTTTTAAAAAAAAGAAAGGGATTTATGAAATTAAGGAAAGAAATAAAAATCACAAAAATGCCCCTTTTAGGCCACATGTCACACTTTGATCGGTCAAAAGATAAAATTTTAAAAAACGACCAATTGCGAGATGACACGTGTCTAAATGGCACGGAACAAAAAAAGCGAAAATAATTACAAAAGGGTAGGACAAATTTAGGGTATGACAGCAAGTTTCTTCAAAAATAGGAAAATGTTTCAAAAATAATCAAATAAAATGCACAAGGTACCTAAACATGTTGGCAACCAGAGGCCAAAAGCTCAAAGCAAATATCCCCTCAAAGCACCATCAAAAGAAAATAATATTCAAGATGTACTACTTTGAAATGGGAGAATCAATGGTCAAAAGAAAAGCACCAAAAGTCAACCCAAAAGTCAACCAACCAGGGGCAAAATGGTCCTCAAAAATTGTTCAACTCATCATGGATATGAGGATCAATTTTCAGTCATTGAATCAAAAGGGAAAGAGAGAAACAAATAAAAGAACAAACAATGCACAATTTAATTCAATTAAAAACACCTCCAATATTTAATTGTATTAAAAAATGAAAAATAATCTGAAAAATAAAATAAAAAATGTCTAAAAAAAATAGACATCTCAAGGTTTGTAAAAATATTTTTTATGGAATTTTTGGAGTATTTGAGCTATTTTTAATTAATTAAAATCAAACCAAAATAAAAAGAAAATATTAAAATGAATAAAAGAAAATAAAAAATGCAAGAAAAACACACAACCACTAGATGAGTTTACCAGTCAATGGATCAAAGGGAGGAGGGCGCGCCATGCAAGCGTTGGGGACATTTAAGTGAAACACAGCGTTTCACAGAGGATTCAGTGTGGTTCAGTTGACTACGCACACCATAGGTCTTAATCCTGAACGTGCATTATAAAAGTATGCTGATCTAATGATTCATACATGGCCACGTGAGCAAGTCAAGGTCAGCCCTAATGGAAATCAAATCTCACACGCTGGATCTAGTTACCAAGTCAAAAGAGTCAACATGATCTAACGATTGGGGAGTCATCTTCTCCATTTAAACTGAAACAAATGGGAGGGAAGGTCTGCGGTGGCCGGAGAAGACTCTGGTCGTCTTCTCCGGCGAGAGCAACAGTGCTCTGGTCAAAACTTCACCAATTCCAACAAACTTTAAATGAAAAAACATCTACAACTCACAAGGATCATGAATCCAAGGTTAATTTTCATTAATTCCTCACCACAAGCTCAAATCGAAGGCCAACAGAATTATGCATCAAGAACAAAAGTTCATAAACTTCACTCAATTTTATGCAAACATCATCTACATGTTATGGAGGTTACATATCCACCAACAATCAAGCAAGAACACGCAAGAACAAGCCATACTAGATCAAAACAGTTTGGAGCATCCACCAACAATCATCACAAATGCCAATTTGTTTTAGTGATTAATGATCTACATGTTGTCTAGGTCTCAAATATGCAAAAATGGCAATGAATCAATGCATATTCAGAGTGTAAGGTTGATTTGTAAATACCTAGTGGAGAACTTCTACTGAGCCTCCAATTGATGCTTAAGCTTGCAGAAAAATGTCCAGAATCACTCCACAAACTTCAATAAAGCTTTTGCAATTCACAATTTGGCTTGAAACTTGCTAATTCTCAGAATTCGAATTTTGAATTTTCTCCACTTTTTCAAAGTTGTTCTTGAGCAATCTGCCTCCAATTTCGTGTTCTGATGATTTGTGAAGGTTAGAAACCTTTTATGTAATGGATTTGAATCAGAATGAAGCCCAATTCTAGTCCCAAGAGCCCAATTGAAAATCCATGGGAATTGATTTTGGAGCTTCTTCAAGTGCACGAAAATCCTTTAAATTTGGCTCCAAATTGGCTCAAAACTCTTGCTGGGAGTGTATGGAGTGTGAATGACCATGATTTACTCCTTGTTTAATCT
The DNA here is from genome assembly GCA_963859935.3 of Lathyrus sativus. Lineage (NCBI taxonomy): Eukaryota > Viridiplantae > Streptophyta > Magnoliopsida > Fabales > Fabaceae > Lathyrus > Lathyrus sativus. Next base: position 338,887,396 of record OZ012740.1, on the reverse strand, counting down.
CAATGGTTGATGTTTGTCATGTTACTTCTTCTTGAAGCAACTCAAAAATTGGCCATGAAATGAGACTCAAATTGAAATTCTAATAATTCCAATATGTTCAAAATATCAAATACACTCAAAATATGCACAAGCTTGCATAATTTTGAGCCAATATGAGTTATTTTGAAATTTTCCATTTTAATGCCTTTAAAATGCCCTTTTGTAAGATTTTCTTCAACCAACTCTCATTCCTATCCATATCCATGAACCCTTAATGCTTGGTTGAGTAAATAACCCCATTTTGAGAAACTCTCAAGTTGGACAAATTTCCATTTGAGGTGTGCAAATTGGTGAAATGGACCTATAATTTTATGACCTATAATCTCACTTTCCCAAAATACCCTTGACTTGCAAGCCTCATAACTTGAGTTCTACAAATCAGATGAAAGACTTCTAGTACTCTTTGGAAATCTAATATCATGACCTACAACTTTCATGTTCATCAAAAGTTGAGGAGAAACATCCTTCTAGGTCAAAATGGCTTGGAAGTTGGTTGACGTTTGTTGACCAAAAGCACATTCATCTGATGACCTGTAACTTGTCTGCATCATAACTTGAGTTCTATAAATCCAATCAAGGACTTCTAGTACTCAAAAGAAAGCTGAGAACATGATCTACAAGTTTCATGTTGGCCAAAAGTTGAGATGAAACTTGTATCTTTAGGTAGGTGGTCTTGAAGTTAGGCACTAAATAGGGGATTTTACCTTGAGAACCCTAATTTAGTAACTTCTCACACTTTTGATTCTTGATGAATTGATCTTGAAATGATATCTCATATATCTTAACACAACATCCCATGACCATAGATACTTAGAATTGAGTTTTAATCTCCTCTAATTTCACAGTTGACTGAGGATTAGCCAGATGAAAACCCTAGATGCAACATCTTTGACTATGGCTTGTTCCACTTCACACAACAGCTTGAACAAACTCCAAATAGCTCTCAAAGCACTCAATGAGATCTCTCAACATCTTATATCCATAACCATGAATTCACAATCCCCTGATGATCTTGAACTGGCCTCCAAGTTAGGAGTTGACCCACATACATCCATCAATCCTTTCACAAAGCCACTGCCCACTTCTAGATGACCTGATGACCACTCAAACTTGAGTAACACCCCTTTCTTAGGCTCAACCCTCTGAATAGACTCCTCTTGCTATGCACAACCTCTTGATCCCCTATTCAATGAAAAATGCTATGCAATGCAAATGCTAGAAAGAAATGAAATGAAACATAAACCAAGTTAAGAAAAGGTTGGGCAAATTTTGGGGTGCAACACATTCCTACCGGTTTTGTGATAATGGACATAAAAGAAGACTCTAATATCCCTACTATATTAAGTAAACCATTTTTAGCAACAGCCAGAGCAATAATTGATGTTAAGAAAGGAAAGCTGACTTTTGAAGTTGGTGAAGAAAAAGTCAAATTTTTTATGGCTTAATTCCTAAAAGCTCCAGCTATTGATGATTCATGCTGTTTATTAGATGTTATTGATGAATGCGTTAAAGAAATGGAGATGCAACCATCTGTATCCTATGATGCGCTTAAAATTCCAGCACCTCCTATATTCGAAGATGATGATTAGAAAATACCATTCACCAATGACAGTTTAAGAGAATGTCTTACACTAACACCTGGTCCAATGCCTAGCCCAACAAAACCCGCTATAGAACTAAAAACACTACCCAAAAATCTAAAGTATGAATTCCTAGATGTCGAGCTTGAGAGACCAGTGATAGTCAATGCTGACTTGGGACAAATAGAAACTGAAAAGTTACTGACCGTTTTAAGGAAGTATCTGATAGCACTAGGCTACAATATCTCTGATCTAAAAGGAATAAGCCCATTCATTTGCATCCACCGTATTATGCTAGAAGATGCTAGTAAAACCTCTAGAGAACATCAAAGAAGAATAAATCCTATCATAAGCGACGCAGTCAAGAAAAAGGTGCAAAAGTTGTTAGAAGCCAGAATTATATACCCGATATCGGATAGCAACTGGGTTAGTCCAGTACATGCCATACCAAAGAAAGATAGTATAACATTTGTTAGCAATGAAAAAGGCGAATCCGTTGCGAAACATGTTCACGCTGGATGGAGGATGTGCATAGACTATAGAAAGCTAAATAAAGCCACTCGTAAAGACCATTTTCCTTTACCCTTTCTTGATCAAATGCTTGAACGATTGGCCAAACACTCTTACTTTTGCTATTTAGACGGATACTAAGGATTCTTTCAAATTCCTATTCATCTTGACGACCAAGAGAAGACAACTTTCACTTGTCTATATGGGACATTCGCATATCGACGAATGTCGTTTGGGTTATGTAACGCTCTCGCAACATTTCAGAGATGCATGATGTCAATCTTTGCTGACTTTATAAATGATATAATGGAAGTGTTTATAGACGATTTCTCTGTTTGTGGGCGAAGTTTCAAATATTGTTTGTCGAACCAAGAATTGGTGCTTGAGCGATACGTTAAAGTCAATCTTGTGCCAAATTAGGAAAAATGACATTTCATGGTCCGGGAAGGAATTGTGTTAGGACATGTTGTATCCGAAAGAGGAATTGAAGTAGATAAAGCAAAAGTAGAAATAATAGAAAATCTTAAACCTCCAAAAACTGTTAGAGAAATTCGTAGTTTTCTAGGGTTGATGACCAAGAACCCAAACAAGTTCCCATCAATGATGATTTTCCCTATGATAGACTTGTAGCTCGATTAGAGAGTAAAAATGAGACGATCGAATATCCTTTGTTATTTAATGGCGCAGAAACTAATGAAGTAATAGAAGAAATTTGTACAGAAACCACACTGCCTTGGTATGCTGACTTTGTTAACTACCTAGCAGCTGGGGTGCTTCCACCAGACTTAAATTACCAACAAGAGAAGAAATTCTTTCATGATCTTAAACATCAATATTGGGATGAGCCCTTGATTTTCAAGAGGGGCGCCAATGGAATTTTACTTCGATGTGTCCCTGAATCTGAAGTTAATAACGTCATATCTCATTGCCATGTTGCACCCTATGGAGGGCATGCAAGCACTTCTAAGACTTGTGCAAAATTTCTGCAATCTAGCCTATTTTGGCCCAACCTTTGGAAAGACATTCATATCGCTATTCTGAACTGTGATCGGTGCCAACACACTAGAAATATTTCTAGACACGATGAGATGCCACAAAGAGCTATTTTGAAAGTAGAAGTCTTCGACGTGTGGGGTATAGATTTCATGGGCCTGTTTCCTTCTTCTTTTGAAAATAAGTATATACTTGTCATAGTCGATTACGTGTTGAAATGGATTGAGGCGATAGCTTCTCCTACCAACGATGCACAAGTAGTTATCAAACTTTTCAAGAATGTTATCTTTCCCAAATTCGGAGTGCCAAGAGTCGTCATAAGCAATGGAGGATCCCACTTCATTTCAAATATATTTGGGAAGTTACTGCTCAAATATGGGGTCCGACACCGAGTAGAGACACCTTACCACCCTCAAACCAGCGGACAGGTTGAGATCTCAAATAGAGAAACCAAGCAAATACTTGAGAAAACCATTGCAACATCTAGGAAAGATTGGTCAACTAAACTCCCAGAAGCTCTGTGGGCGTATAGAACCGCTTACAAAACCCCTATAGGAACCACTCCGTTTAAACTAGTTTATGGTAAATCATGCCACCTGCCCGTAGAACTTGAGCATAAAGCTTATTGGGCCATAAGGACCCTAAATACTAACTACGCTACAGCAGGCAAGAAAATAATTCTAGATATCCATGAACTAGAGGAACTAAGACTTGATGCTTACGAAAATGCCCACATTTATAAAGAAAGAACCAAAAAGTGGCATGATAGAAGGATAACAAGAAGAAAGTTCAATGAAGGAGACATAGTTCTTCTCTTCAACTCTCGACTTAAGCTTTTTTCGAAGAAGTTACGTTCCAGATGGTCTGGCCCCTTTGAAGTTGTTAGAGTTCTGCAAAGTGGAGCAGTTGAGATTAGAGGAAAGTCGAGCGATACGTTCATTGTAAATGGACAACGCCTCAAGCATTATCATTCAGTAGAGAACAAAGCATTCTACACTAGCTACAAGTTGGAAGAGCTTCCTGCTCCTCCTGATGAATGATGTCTCGTTCCATTTTAATGTCGAGCTTCTGACGTTAAACATAGCGCTCTGTGGAGGAAACCACGAACCTTAACCTTTAGTATTATGTTATTAGTTTAGATTTTGCATTTCGATATAATGCAGTAAGCTTGTTATTGTATAGTTACTTAAGTTAGCATGATTATTATTATTATTTATTATTACTATTACTAAGTTTATTTTTATAATTATTATTGGTATAGTTATTATTGTTATTACTAACATATGCTTGCGATATAATATATATTTTCCCTAATAGTAGACTATTTTCGATTTTCAGATTCACTATCCTTAGGATAGTTCAGTAAGACCATGCAAACTTTTGAGAATCACGCCGTTATCTTTAAGAATGACATCCAGAAACGCCATTTGAGGCTGTCTATCAAAGAGACTTTGTTGTTTTAATTTATCCTGATGATCCTACCATGACTACCCTTAGCATTTGGGGCAGTGTTGTCTATCTTTTTAACCAAATTGGCTGGAATGATTTTCTATTTCTAGGAAATTCAGCACTTACCATAATCTGACTTTGGAATTTCTTAGCTCTCTTTATTATGATCCCACTCGTGGATATGGTTTTGGCCGTGGATTGGCCACTTTCCGGTTGTTCGGTAACAAGTACCGTTTCACCCATTATGAGTTGGCTGAATTATTAGGACTTCCTAATGATCCAGATGCTATCACAAAAACTCCTGAAGATGCTTTCACAAGTTATGATCTTGAACAATTTTGGGGTACCATAACTGGAAATTATCACCCTAAAATCGATGGTATGTTCTCGGAAAGCATCCATAATCCTGGTATTCATTACTTCCACAAGATTTTAGCTCACACCCTTTTTGGTAAGGAAGAGAATATTAATGTTGTGTCTAGAGATGAGTTGTACATCATGTTCTGTGCTTCCCGAGGGAGACCGGTCAATACTGCCACGTTCATGCTTGCTAATTTCCTTAAGTTGGCCCGAGATTCCTTTCACCCTATTATCATAGGAGGCTTGGTCACAATGATTGTTGATGCCATCGACATGTGTTACCATTTGAACCATTCTGTTATTTTTGGCAGTATTCGCCCTATGGACATAAATTTTTGTTTCAACCGTGGCATAATTGCAAATCTAGGCCCTGTGGAATTTGAATTTCTTATCGACAATGTTGTGGTCCATGCCTTTACCTTGCCTAACCATTAGAGGACAAGTGTTCACAATAAGAACAACTGGTTGTATAACTTAGAGGTTTTGAATGAGACTTTTACCCCACCAGATTCTCCTTGCCATATGAGCATATGGACACTAGCTCGTTTCCTGTTGTCACCCATGGTTCAGCCACTGACCTACAGTACCCTCATAATCCTACCATCGATGTGCCTAATGCCATCATTGTTATCCAAAGTGAAATGGACTACCTTCATTTTGAAAACGAATCTCTTAGGTTGGACTATATTAGCTTGATAGACGTTGTGACTGAGCAGTTTGATCACCTTTATCAGACTATTTACTCGATGATGTGCCACGACGTATTTTTTTTTCATTTCCCTTTTGTTCTTAGGATAGTTTCCATTCCATGTATCATTTTTTTCTGTTTCCCGTACTGTTGTTTTAATTCACTATTATGCCGTCGGAATACCGACGAGTAGTTATATTGTTCTCAAATCTTCGATCAATACAAATTCCCCTTTCTTTAGTGTTTTATATTTCATCTTTGCAAATAATATATGTTGACTCTGATAGAAAACAAGAAAACCCAAAAAAATACTCTTTAGTTGCATTCTGATGTGCCAGAATCAGAGTTCCCTCGCCTTTAGCAAATGGTGCTCGCCGTTTCCTAAAGGCGATCACCATCTGTTCCTGGGAAGACAGAGGTGGGAAATTCAAATTCTGCACGCCTTTTTAACTTAATTTTCCCATAAAACCACCCTTTTTCACCTTCCAATGCACCATAACCACCCTATTAACATACCATAACTTCCCAACCACCCAAATTCCTTAAGTTATCTCTATTTAAACCCTTCAATCCATCACTTTTCATCATCACTACTAACCCCATTCTCCATCTTTCAAAATCACTCTAGTATTCTTTGTTTTTCAAAGCTTTTTCCCACCAATGGAAGCCAATCAAGAGATTAACTACATGGGTATCGAGGTCCCGGAGGGAGAGATCAGAAACACTTAGTGCATGAACTATCACCGAGTTTTCAAAATATATGTTGATGCAATAAGGTATCCTGACCCAGAAGCCCTTCGTTCCCTAGGTTTCATGCAAAGCGTCTCTTGGATGCTGAGAAATCTAGGTATGACTCGCTTTTGCTCTATGTCTAAAAATACATGTATTAGGTTAACTTATGATTTTTTTAGTCCACTCCGCTATGTCTATGATCTTTCCCGTGCCACCGAAACCATTCATTTTCGGATGTTTAACAAAGATTACTCGCTGTCCCAAGAGCATATTACAGAGATTTTTTATTTTCCTACTGCTGAGGGACTTGCCACCATAGCACCCCTTGAGAGTGAGTGGCAAGCCAGTGCTTTTGAATTTTGGCGAAACATTACCAACATCACCACTGACCGGTGGGAAGGCCTCAAGGCCACTGCCATCCATAACCTAGCAATCTGTTACCTACACCATATCCTTTCTTCCATCATATTTAGACACGAGAACACAGGGAATGTGAACTCTAAAGATCTATTCTTTATTCACTGTGCTCTCCACCAAACCCTAGTGGATCTTACACCATTCCTCATAGCCCACCTTATTAGTGTTTCGAATAGAATCGATGGATCCATCAGTGTCGGCGACATTATTATAGCTAACTCTCTAGATTTAGAGCCTGCTTTAGAAAATGCTGATAGTACCCCTTGTCTTTTTGCTGATCTTGATTACTGTCGTAATATGCGGCTTATCAAAAGCTTGCCCAATTGAAAGTATCATATCATGGTGCGTACTAGTGAGGTCCGCAATTTCTCCTTACCTAACCCTGAGCGTATTAATGTGCACGTTCAGGCTAATTGGTTATTTGATTTAGATGCATGTGATTTAGAGGTAGAAAATGTTGATGTTATAAGGCAGGTTGCTACCTAATCCCATGCCCGTAGTCATGTTTCTGACGCACCCGGTCCAAGTACCGCACCATGCATCGCACCTTTGTTTGATGATTTTGCAGGTACGCGCACGACATTGGACCAGATTCTATCAGAGCTCAGGCAGCAAAAAGAGAGAGAGAGAGAGAGGACGAGCGTGACGTGACCTTGCACGATATGCAGAGGAGGCAGTTGGAGTTTATGGAGAGGACTCAGTTTGACTTGAGGGATATTGTATCGGGTATGGCAAGATTACATGGAGAGCTGCAACGCATTGGAGATCACATTCAGCATATTCTACAAGATGAACTAGATGTTCGAGGAGACCATCATCAGTGCCGAGGCCGTGCCTGCCGCCACTGATCCACATCAAGTTCCATCGCTTCTTCTTTCACCTTAAGCTCAAACATTGAGGACAATGTTCAGTTTAAGTGCGAGGGAGGAGCCATGTACTACTTTATTTTATTTCATGTTATTTCCTGCTTTCTAGTTTTAGTTTGTTTTTGTTATCGAGTCATACGCGCATTTGAGTCGTTTTTACTCTACGTCTTTGCATTGTCTAATAAACTCCCTTATTTTGACCCACCATAAAATTTTGTGTTAGTTTTGACCCAATGGCATGACAGATTTAGTATGGGTTGTTTCATTTTATGATTTAGGCTAGGTAGTCGGACTTGGGAAAGTTTTGCTTAACGTCGGTACTGTTCCTACACCCTAGAGTTCCTAAATATGCGATATTAAGTTGAATACATATTAATACGAGACCTTATTCTTAGTTTCTTTAGAAGTAGCCTCTTTAGTAGTTTATATAGCAGTCAACACCATCCTCACGTATGAACTAAGTAATGGACTGATGCAAATATGTGTTAATCTCAGTTAAATATATATATATATATATATATATATATATATATATATATATATATATATATATATATATATATATATATATATATATATATATATATATATATATATATATATATATATATATATATATATATATATATATATATATATATATATATATATATATATATAAAGAAAAAAATAATAATAAAAAAATTTTGTTGAATAAGAGATCAGATGACACAAACAGGTTCACGTACCATGTAAATATGTAGGATAACGGGCTTAATGTGATTGCACTCAAATGAAAGAGAGGCGAATAAGAGAAAAGTTTGTGGGTCAAGTTACAATGTCATGATTTGAACTGGTATCGCATAGGAAGGAATTCTTTGTCCACTTTTGTGGAATCGTGTCGGTACGGTGTCCTTGTTTTCATTATTTATACCTATCCGTATTACTTTAGCCTAGCGACCTTGTGCTTAGATTGTTTTTGTCATGCCTATTAGTCGAACATTGTACTTACTGTTCTTATTCCATTAGGAGTTTGCTTGGGGACAAGCAAAAGTCTTATTGTGGGGGAGTTTGATGACTCGATTTCGTATCGTATAATTCGATTCAATTTGCACATTGTTACTTGTTTTATCGAGTCTTTACCATTTTCTCTTTTATCTGCTTATGTTTTCCTTTGTTTTGCTTTGACAGGTGCCATATCAGTCATGTAGAAGAAAAGTATCAAAGTAAGCTGAAGAATTGAGGAAAAGTGAAGAAAATCACAAGTTTTGGCCCGTCCTAGCTGAATGGCGCTTGCCATGTGTCTCCCTTCATCCAAATGGTGAACGCCATGCTCAAAAAAGGAGGGAATTCTGATTCAAGCAAATGGTGCTCGCCATTAGGAGACGGCGATCGCTGTTACTAGCGGGAGCAATTTTTAGAGGCAGTTTCTGGCAGTTTTCTTTGGTATGAATTTGAATTCAAACCTCTGTTCTTGGAGCCAAACTTTCTCTATAAATAGAACTCCAGAGGCCTGCATTTCATATCCAAGAACCCCGTGGAAGCGCTGGTGATTTCCATACCCGAACCATATATTTACTTTCCACAATAACAATTGTTTACACTGAGCAATTGTTACACTATTCTATTTCCGTTTTCTGCTGCTGCCGATGTACTTGGATCAAATTTTAAGTTAATAAAATTTTCGATTCAGTTTATATTCCTTGAAATTTACAGGTTATTACTTCTTGCATTTATTTATTACTTTACTATTTGCATGTGTCTGCTATATAACTAAATTTTACCCCAAAAACTTAATTCTGAATTTTCACTTAGAATTAACCGACATGTATGTTTTAATTTCCAACATGTTGCACCCTAAAATTTGCCCAATCTTATTCACTTGGGTTTATGTTTCAATATCATTAGCATTTGCATATAGAGTCATGTACATAGACTAATCATCTGCATAGCATAAGCATAGCAAGTCACTCAACAGGGGACCAATCATTTTTCTCATCTCTAGAGGCCTATCAAGAGGTTATTATCCCAATTCAATCTTATTCAAGTCATCAGGAAAGAATTTGAAAGCAAAGAGTGCAGCAGATCAAGCCTTGAGTCCATCTCCTAGCTGAGGGTATCTGAGGGTCAACAAGAGGGTTGTGAGCTGTGAAGTGAAGGCATGGAGAGTATCTAGACATTATGAGAGACTTAGAAAGTCATTTGTAGAAGGAGACAAGTCATTGATGAGAGCACAAGAGCTATAGTTGAAGGCAGTCAACTAGGGTTTCATCTGGGTCAACCCTAGGTCAATTGACTGATTTTAGGGGGCATTCAAGTCTAGTGGAGAGATGTGGGGTTCATCATTTGACATGGAGAATAAGGATATGGTGATATTCCAAGAAGAATTCAAGAGAAATCAAGGAGAAGAGGAGTTTCTAAATTAGGGTTTCTGTGTAAAATCCCCTAGTTTAGGTCAAATTTCCAAGCAAGATAAGTCAAAATTCTAGCTTCAAATGGCTTCTTGGCCAACATGAAACTTGTAGAGGATCTCAAGACCTTTAATTTTAGTGGTGGAAGACATCAAGGAGATTTATAGAACTCAAGTTATGGTCCTTGCAAGTTACAGGTCATCTGAGGTATCTGAAATTTTGTCTGTGAAAGTGACTTGACTTCCAAGCAATTTTTACCCCTCAAGGAGATTTCAAATGAATTCTTGGTCAACATAAGAATTGTTCCTCATTGTCTTAGCTTTCTAGAATGGTATAGTGTGCCTTCATATGATGTGTGGAACTCAACTTATGGTCTTGGCAAGCAAAGGGTATTTTGGGCATTTGTGAATTACAGGTCATTTTAACCTATGTCCAAAACTCATACAAGGAGGCCTCAAATGGAAAAACTTACAACATCAAACTTGCTCCAAATGAGATTTTAAGTCTAGAAAGAAGGTCACAAATTGTTGGAAAAGCTCATAACATGAAGTTGCATGATTGGTCCAAATTTGAACTAAAATGGCTTATAATTTGAATAAAGTCAAGATGGAAAATGGTTTGGGAGATTTATGAGTCCAAATGGAGACTTCCAATATATGATTTTGAATGGAAAAGCAATTCTAAGAACAATGGTTCAAACACTTTTTTGAGTTTAGAAGGAAAAAAGAAAGATATTCATGGTTACTTGCATTTTAAGAAACATTTCAAAAATGGACCAAAGTTGGAAGGCAAGGGAATGTGTAAGAGGGATCTAGAATGTTCATGTGAACACTATATATTCATGAAATGAGGATTGATCAAGGGTTGAACTCATTTTTTCACCAAGAATCTCCAAAATTCTCTCATTCTTTTTCATTGAATTTTCACTCCAATTCCTCAAATTCTTCACCAATCATCATCAAAATCAACTTCATTATACTGTTTCATCATCATAGATCATAATTCAATCAAGAACAAGGTGTGATTACTCCACTTTCGAGCACTTCCATCATCAACATCAAAGTTACAATTTCCATTGGATAGCACAATTCAAGCCAAGTTTCATTCAAGTGTTGCATACAAAAGCAAGAGCTTCACTCACTGATCAAGATCTGAGCATTGGTGTTGGTGGATTCACGAGTTTCCATAGCTGTCTTCAAGCTTTTGCACCAGGTACATTTCCTCTGCCACAGCTTGATTCAATTAGTTTAGCATAGATTTGTTAGTTTAGATGTGGTGTAGGATGTTAGTAGAGCATTTAGGTTGAGTTTGGAGTGGTTTGGTGATGGTTGTTAGCAGGTTGTAGAAACTGTTATGACCTAGAACTCGTGGCTTAATGCATCATAAGCTTAGCTTGATAGATCAGAATAATCACCATTAGTCATAGATTAGATTAGGATAAGTTTGATTGAGAATTGTGGTGATGCATCTCAGAGTATATCCATGGTGACCAGAACTTGCATCGATCGGGTTGAGAGTTGTGTTGAGTTTCAGATCAATCTAGTGCCATAGGCTTGTAGAGGGAGAAATTTAGAGCAAGTTTCATGTTTATATCGTGGCATTTCATGGCCTGGAGAGGGAGAACTGAGAGCTTGAATTTTGCTCGTGCATGGCTGCCATGGGAGAGGAAACCCTAATTCATTTGAACTGATGAGGAAGACACAATCGTGTGCGTTCATTTCATGTGGACTTTTGACCTCAGAGAGTAATCCTAGGGCTGAGATTCAATTCTGATTTGGAGGGAAATGTGTTGGTGCCAAACGCACCGTTTCATTAATTGAAACGGGCGGGCCTGAGTATTGTTGTGCTATTCCCACCCCCCAGCTTTTAAGCCCAATCCATTTGCATGTGATTTCATTTCTATTTTCACCCCTGCGTGGTTTTTTATTTTCAATAATTCTGAAGTGATGCTGGGCCTTAACCAAAGTGCTACGCGCACCCCCCCCAATGCCTGGCCCATTGAAATATCAACTGAGCGCGCCTACTAACTACACCCCTCCCCCATTTATTTCTTTCATTTTGTTTTTTATTTCTCTTAATATTTTTGATTTTTCATTAATTCATAATAAATTCATAAAAAATCATTTTTAGTCCATTCTTTTTACGCTATTTTCTTTAGAATGTCTAGAAAATTATAGAAAAATAAAATTGCATTTTTATTTTTATTTCATATTTTTTCCATATTTTCTAAATAAATGTCATTTTAAATAGCTTCATTTCATGCATGATTTTAATAATTTTTGTTCTATTACATGCTTAAATATTTTTTGTTCATTCTTTTTAGGGTGTTTAGATTAGATGTTGAACTTGTAGAAACAATTTAGTTCCCATTTTTAGGAATTAATTTTAGGTGCTTAATGTAGGCTTGAACAACCTGAACAAATTAGGGTTTTTTAGGTGATGACTTAGGAAGTTTGATTTCATTTCCCTTAGGACTTAGGATTTGACTAGATTAGTTATGGGACTATAGGGGCTATGGGTAGTGATTAGATCCCTTAGAGAAAAGTTAGGATTCCCCTACTGCTATTAATATACTGTCTGTTATATCTGATTGACTGGTGTGGTGTGCCCTCTGGGGATTATTGCTTGCTTGCTTGGGCATTGGGATTGTCTGGGGACCTGGGAGAGCTGAAGATTTGTGGAGATGAAGACCATTGGAGATCCAAAGATTGAAGATCAACTGCCAGAGTTGAGGAGGAGGTTCTTGCTAGCAGCTGCTGAGGAGACTAGGGTTTAGGAGCTAGGCAGAGCTCTAGGTTAGAAAGTTTGTTTCTCAAACATGGATTGCCTTGTCTGCATCCATTCTTCTCTGTGATTCAGAGTCTCTCTAAGACACCCACCCCCTTCCTTTGGAAGGCTTGGTGACAGTGTCTATGAGATAGAACTCTTGAGAGAAAATGTCTCTTGTGTTAGAAGCAGTCTGTTCACCACCCTTGGTAGTCAGCTGATTGCTTAACACCCAATTCACTCTTGTGGCTGATCCCTCATCCTGGAGGTTTGAACTTGAAGAAAAGCCATTGCAGATAGAAGACTGATGATCAAAGCCCTTGCCTGAAGGTCATGAAGATGGAGATTGATGCTTGTTGAAGCCTGTAGCTGATTGGAGATTACTTGAAGCCAGATGTTGATTCAGAGCTGCTGATGCTGTTTCTTTTGCTGTTGTATTTTATTGCTGATGTATTGATTGGTTTTCTGGACTGTATTGTTTGCTGTCTACCCTGCTGGGTTGAAAGTGAAGTCTGTTCACTTTTGCCTATTGTTTTCTAGGTTCGAGGTTGAGTGGGACTCCCTTGCCTCGCTTGTACTGTTGCATCCATGCATTTTACTGCTTTACTGTATATATCTGGTATTGTTTCTGTTTCTGCCTATCCCGTAGGATCTCTGTTTCTCTCTGTGCAAGAGAGGAGCATGATAGACACTAGGTCTTAACCCATGCATGATAACATTAGGTTAGTTTGTTTCCCTTCGCAACCATAGGTTAGAGTTCTGTCTCTTTCTTTCTCAAAACAAACAGAAAAACACATAAAGATTTCAAACACAATAAAAGACACTTCTTTCGTAAAAGAATGTGAACTCATCAAAACGTCATTTTTGTCCGCTTGGACCGCTAATCAGAAAACCTTTTTTCAGAAAGAATAAAATCAACCAAGACAAGCTTGTGTCTTCCGTGGCCCGAACTACGTTTGCTCTGATCTTCCATGCCGTGTGGAAGTACGTAGGCATAGGATGCGATATCCTAGCGAGCAACCTTCCCCTCCTTTCCCGTAGGTAGGCGAACTACGTTGACTCTGATTTCTCGTTCCAGACGGGAATACGTAGGCATAAAGTGCGATACTTTGCCGAGTCATTTTTATTTTTCATTTTATTTTCTTTCTCACCCTTGACCTATAGTTTAGATAGAATAACAATCCATACCCGAAAACAAGCGTGGATCCCGTCGAGTACGACGGACGTGAGGGGTGCTAATACCTTCCCCTTGCGTAACCGACTCCCGAATCCAGGTTTTGGTTGCGACGACCATACCTTTCCCGTGTTGTGCGAGGTTTACTTCGAGCGTTTCCTTTCCCTCCGTTGGGATAAATAACGCACGGTGGCGACTCTTCTGTTCAGCCGGCGCCGATTTTCGCAGTAGCGACAGCTGGCGACTCTGCTGGGGATCCAACGTCCCCTGGCTGCTAAGGACTGCGATGGTTCTTATGCATTTGGGATCCAACGTCCCTTGAGAGAGTCAATCCTAGCGCTTGTTTTCCCGTCGAGGATTTTGTATGGAGTTATTTTATATTTCTAACCTTGTATTTTCAGCTTTGTATATTGTTTATTATTGCTGTATGGGGGTGTGACGGGTGTTCTGATACTGAGAGATAAGTCGGACCTGGGCTTGAGTGCACCTAGAATTAGAGTAGAAATTAGTGGGCGCCCGCTTGCTTTGCTTGCTTTGGTGTCCCATGAAATCTACACTCAGACGAGGTTCCTCTGGTTGGCCTCCTGCCCCTTCCTTTGGTTGGCGTGGGTTGCTGGTTAGTTGGATTGTCGACTCTGGGGACCGATCATTTGGAAGTTGGCTAAGTGAGGCCTCTTCAGGAATTGATGATGCCACTCCTTCTGGGAATCGTATCATCAACCCTGAAAGTCTGTGACGCCGACGACCGCATAGGATGCCGTACCTTGTGCCAGTTATAGGGCCACCCACCTGTGAGGGGATTCAGGGTTATGCAGGTAACTAGACCTTCAGACCACCGGTTATTTCTTGATTAGAGATCCTGGTTATTTATGGAGTGTTATGAGGTCTGTCAGAGACTATTTGGAGAGGTGTTCTGAGGTCTGTCAGAGACCAGTTGGAGAGTTATGAGGTCTGTCAGAGACCATTTGGAGATGTGTTTTGAGGTCTGTCAGAGACCAATTAGAGATGTGATTTGAGGTCTATCAGAGACCAGTTGGAGTTATGGTGTGAGGTCTGTCAGAGACCAGTGTTGGAGTTTTATTTTAGGTCTATCTGAGACCAGGGTTTGATGACTTCTGGATGGTCTATCTGAGACCTTTCTGGATTGGGTTTAGGCTATTCAGCTGCAGATTTGGTCCCTGTTGCATGTTACTTGCATTGCATTGCCTGCATATCCATTACCATTTGCATTTCACTAACGTGTGTCTGTGCTGCAGGTGCATTTGCATTTCCCTAGTTCTAGTGCCCAGACTTCTGAGTGTTTGATCATGACTAGCTTAAGGAGAACGGTTGCTTACAAATTGCCTACGCCTGATATTGTTCCTTTACTGGGGTTGATCTCTCTTGCTGATGAGGGTGTTCGTAGGAGTTTCCGGATGAGCTATGGTAGATTATTGAGATTAGTGTGCAAACCTACAGAGGTAGAGTTAGATGGGCTGTATGCTTTGATGCAATTCTATGACCCTGCTTTGAGGTGCTTTACGTTCTCTGACTTTATTATGGGACCAACCCTGGAGGAATACGCTGAGTATGTTGAGCTGCCCGTGCAGAACCAGGTTCCATTCATTCATTATGACGCCAAACCCAAGCCTGAGGAATTGGCAAAAGCCTTGCATGTTGATGCTTCTGAACTTGTGACTACTGTTTCCCGTGGAGTTCCAGGCTTCTCATTTCAGTTCTTAGTTGGTAAAGCCCAAGAGTACGCCAAGAGCGGGTGCTGGGTTGCTTTCAATGCTGTGTTGGCCTTGTGCATTTATGGCATAGTATTGTTCCCCAATATACCGGATTTTGTGGACTTCGACGCTTTCTACTTGTTTGCCGCTGGTAATCCTGTACCTACCTTACTCGGAGATCTCTACCACTCACTGCATTACAAGAATGAGAAGGGAAGAGGGAAGAATGTTCATCTGTGTGTACCCTTGTTGAGTAGGTGGTTTGAGAGTCACCTTCCTAAGAGAAGATCTGCTGCAGAGACTACAGTTCCAGTTGGTTGGCCAGGGCGCCTGATGAGGCTATCGTCGGAAGATATGGAGTGGTTTGATAGAGATCTGCTGGGATCCGAGCTTATCTTTAGTTGTTCTGGTTACCCTAATGTCCCACTGATTGGAAGAAAAGGGTGTATTAATTACAACCCTTCTCTATTCATTCGCCAGTTCGGATATGCACTGAAGAATCCACCTCAGGAGGAAGAAGTACAGGAATCTCTGTACTTCACAGGTGACGTGAAGGGGGAGTTATTAGCCAAGCTGCAACATGCCTGGACGCGTATTAACCGCAGAGGGAAGCCGTTGTTAGGAAAGAATGACTGTCAGGCCTATGCACCTTATAGAGTTTGGATTCAGGAGAGGGCTAGTCAGTTGAGGATGCCGTTTCCAGATGCACCAATCCTTGATCCCGTTCCGGTAGAAGAGCCAACTACTGTGTCTAGAGAAGTCTACGAACAAGTTGTGAAAGAAAAAGAAGCCTTGATGAAGATTAATGAAGGGTTAGAGCAAGAGCTAGCTCAGGTACGCAGTGAGAAAAACAAGGCCGTATATGCTTTCCAACAACAGATCGAGCTAGTAAACAGGTTAGGGGCTGAGTTGACTGAGGAAAAGAAAAAGCGTGAACGTCTGGGGCAAGAGTTCAGAAGCTCCCATGACATGCTGGAAGCCAAAAAGAAAGCGCTCGACGCAGCACACCGAGAGATATCTTCTTGCAATAAGACTTGGAATGCTACACTCACCAACAATAAGAAGAGGGAAGATAAGCTGAAGCAGCAAATTTCCGACCTCGAAGAGAAGTTGAAGTCTAGCATCAAGAAGTGTGAGGAGGAAGTGATGACCCGGTATAGTGTCCAGCATGCTCTGAACAAGGCAATCAAGTCCAGAGATGAAGCAGTGTCTCAGAAGCGAAAGTTAGAAGATTGCTTCGGAGAAGCAACATGGGAAGAAACTGCTGAAGATGTACGCCGTGTCCTTAAGAGGAGAAACCAGCTTGTCGAAGGGCTGCTTGATCGACCAAGCCATCCGGAGACCAGAAAGTTGATAGAGGAGTACCAGACTTTTGGGAGGATTTGATCATTTCATGTAGTAACTTGTATGCTTTATTTGCATAGTGCTGACCATCACCAGGATTGTTGGTTGAGGTCATGCCTTCTTTGTACTCTCAGTGATATTGTACCCTGGGCTTATTGATTCTCTCTGCAATATATGAGGCTTTCTATGATTCAGCTCCGATATTCCTATTGTCAGCACTGTCACTGCACCGGCACCTTCGCACTAGAACTGGGGGAATGAGCTTCCCTAATGCACAGACACATTGCATTGCATTCATATTCATATTGCATTACAGGTAATCTTTGGATGGTGTCTTATTTCCTGCTCTGTACCAGGTACTTAACAGGATTGCAGATCAGCATTCGCACCGCTATTCTACACACTCCAATTGTCGAAGAATCATGGACCAAATTCAGAACGAGATGCAAGATGTGCGCGAGAAGCTCGCTCTCTTCATGCAAACCATGGAAGCTATAGCAAAAGGGCAAGAGAATTTGCAGGCCATGGTCCAGCCTCTATTGGCTCGCAACGCTGGTCATGGTAATGAAGATCATCAGTCTGTCCGGGTTGATACTGCTCATGGGGACGGCACTCCCACGCCAGTGGCTCCGCCTGTGGTCAATATACCTGCTGTTAATGTCAACAACGCTACCGCTGCTGTGAACGGTAACGTCGGAGTTGGGAATGAAACTGCTGTCCACAATGCTGGGCTGGGTGATGTCAATTTGGCAGATAATCTAGGAGGCAACGGCTTTGTCAACACTGGGTTCGGATTCAACGATCAAGGATTCGATAGCACTGGGAAGTATGGCTTTAATGCTCAAGGCTTTGGGCAAGATGGTTATGGTATGGTCAATCAGGGTTATGGAGGCTTTGGAAACGGAAACGGTACTGGATTTATGGCTTGTGGTCCTACTGGAGGTGCTCAAGGGTACGGCAACAGAGGCCGAGGTCCGGGGATGAATCAGATCAGAGCTGGACGTAATAATGCCTATGATGGGTACGGAGCTGGAAACGGTATGTGGCAAGAGGATCAGCAGGAGGATGCCTTCTCCGGAGGAGGTTTTGAAGGGCCGATGGATGATTCCCAAAAGATTAGAATGCTGGAAGAGCAGATGAAGGGAGTCCTGAATCAGAGTGCTGTGGGATTGGACATGGCAACCATGGGCTTGGTACCTGGTCTGAGGGTGCCAATTAAATTCAAAGCACCTGCGTTCGACAAGTACAAAGGAGACACATGTCCGAAAGTGCATGTGCGAGCTTATTACAGAAAGATGTCTGCATACTCCACTGATGAAAGAATGCTAATGCATTTCTTTCAGGATAGTCTGTCGGGCCCTTCCCTAGAGTGGTACATGGGGTTGGAGCCAACTGATATCAAGACCTGGAAGCAATTGGCGGAGGCGTTCGTAGCCCATTACAAGTATAACAGCGACCTGGCGCCCAATCGGGTCCAGTTGGCCGGGCTTTCGCAAAAGAAGGGGGAGAGTTTTAAGGAGTACGCGCAAAGGTGGCGCGATATGGCTGCCAGGGTACGTCCTCCTGTGGAAGATAAAGAAATGAATGATATGTTTGTCGGCACATTCACAGGGCTGTTTCATGATATGCTGTTTCATACGTCTCTGGCCAGTTTTTCAGACCTGATTCTGATGGGGGAAAAGATTGAGCGTAACATTAAGCAAGGAAAGTTCCAAGTCGAGGAATCAACTGCATCTGGCAGTAATAGGAAAGCTTATGGTGGGCGCCGTCAGGGCGAGGCAAGCGCGGTATTTGGAGGCCGAGGCCGAGGCCGAGGCAGGGGACGAGGTCAATATCGTCAGCCGCAGCAGGTGTCGAGTGTTACTATCCCATATCAACAACAACCACTCCAACAACTACAACCGGTTCAGCAGCAACCAATGCCACAGCAGCAGCAGCCTCAGCAGGGGGCACAGCAGGCTCAACGAAGATTCCAGGGTGGTAAACCGAGAAGAGTGTTTGAGAAGCCTCCCTCAACCTATGCTGATTTGTTGCAGACATTGTTGGGATTGAATCTAGTCGAGAAAAGAACTCTGGCACCAATAACGGGAACTCCCCCGTTCGGCTACGATGCAAATAGGCACTGTGAGTTTCATTCTGGGGCCCCGGGCCACGATATAGAAGGTTGCCATGCTTTTAAGCACGTTGTGCAGGATCTTTTAGACAACAAGACTATCAATTTCGGAACGGCAGGTCCGAACATAGTCCAGAAACCCATGCCTAATCATGGGGCGAACGCCATTCTGACTGAGGAAGGTCTAAATCTTATCATGAATGTTGAAGATTTAAAGACGCCGCTGAGCGAGATAAAGAGCCGACTGTTGCAAGGAGGTGTTTACCCAGGATGTAATGAGTATTGCTTAGATTGTTGGACCCTAACTGGGGGGTGTGAAGATTTGAAGAAAGGCATTCAGGCTTTGATTGATGAGGGTATATTGCAGTTTGATCGGACGGCAACTGACGAGCCTGCAGGGGCAGTGGTGGATAATCAGAGTGATGTGGCCACGGTCACGATTCCTCGGAAGACGATCACTATTGCAGCACCAGCTCAGCGACCACCGATTACCATAACTAAGGCCGGGCCAATCCCGTATGAGAACACGAGAGCAGTCCCATGGTCATATGGGTTAGAGGTGTATTGTGACGGGATAAAAATTGATGTTAACAAGCAGCCAGTGGAGATAGTGGATAATGTTGTTGGCTCAGGAGGCATGACGAGGAGTGGCAGGATCTTTATATCTCCTGAAGTGGAGGCTGAAAGACTAGCGAAAGGAAAAGGGAAAGCGGTTGAGAATGTTCCGGTACAAGCAAGTGAAAAAGAAGCAGCATCGAAAGATGTAGAAGAGTTCATGCGCTTGATTCGGAAAAGTGATTATAAGATTGTGGAGCATCTACAACAAACACCGTCCAAAATATCTATCTTGTCATTGCTGTTGTGTTCGGAAGCCCACAGGAACGCTTTGCTGAAAGTCCTGGACACTTCTTTTGTACCCCAGGATGTCTCCGTAAATCAGCTAGAAGGAGTATTGGCACATGTGAATGCAGGCCACAGTCTGGGCTTTACTGATTTTGACTTGACTCCGAAAGGGAGGGATCATAATATGGCATTACACGTATCTGTTGAGTGTAGAGGATCAGTAATGTCGCACGTATTGGTTGACACCGGGTCATCTTTGAATGTGCTGCCCAAGAAGGCGATGATGAAGCTGGATGTTCGAGGAATTTTGTGTACACCCAGTGATTTGGTAGTCAGAGCGTTTGACGGCACGCGGAGAACAGTCTTCGGATCGATTACTTTGCCTCTGCAAGTGGGGCCGGAAGTGTTTGCAACTGAGTTTTATATCATGGATATACAGCCTGCGTACAGCTGCTTGCTTGGAAGACCCTGGATTCATGGGGCAGGGGCAGTCACGTCTACCCTGCATCAGAAGTTGAAATATATGGTCGGAGACAGTGTAGTCACCGTGTGCGGGGAAGAAGACATCCTGGTCAGCCATCTATCTTCATTTAAATATGTGGAAGTCGACGGGGAGATCCACGAGACACCATGCCAGGCATTCGAAGGTTTGCGCATCAAGGACAAAGGTCCCGGGCCGAGCAAAGTGCCAGAGATAGCTGTCTCATCGTATAAGGAAGCTCAAGCTCTAGTAGAAGCAGGAGAAGCCAAGGGCTGGGGCAAAGTGCTGGACATTCCTGTGAAAATGGACCGGTTCGGACTGGGGTACCAACCGTCGTCATCAACTCCTTCCGTGGGGGCCCCCCGTTTCAGAAAGTCAATTACCATCTCTACCAGTGGAGTATGTCATGAAACTGTCAATGCTGCTTCAGAGTCTGATGAAGGAGACAGCGACTGTGATATGGATGCCTGGATTCAGCCAAGCACGCCAGGACAAGGACTGTGCAACTGGTCTATTCAGGAGCTTGTTCCTGTGACTTTTAAACAGTAATGCCTTGCTTTATTAATTGTTGAATAATCTGATGTCTTGCCCGGGGCGTCAGGATTTGCTTAGGGCTGTGTTGTTATAAACATTGCGCGTTAATCATTAAATAAATGGCGTTTTTTCATCCCTGTCTTTCCTGTTTTGTATTTTTCAATAAAAGGGCAATGTGGTTATTCGCTTTATACGCATTTTGAAGCACTTAACCATTCCTTTTGCAGGATAACATTTTCAGATGACATCCTTGAACCACCTATGACTCGTCCCGACTTCGAGCACCCGGTATTCCAGACCGAAGAAGAGGTTGTCGAAGATAGCGACGTTCCTGAAGAACTGTCTTGGTTAGTGAAGCAAGAGGAAAGAGCCATTCTGCCTCACGACGAGGTCATCGAAATTATCAATTTGGGGTCGGAAGGGGTTGAGAAGAATATTCGTATCGGGGCCGCATTGCAGAGTGATATCAAGCGAGGACTGGTTGAAATGCTCCGAGAGTATAATGATGTATTCGCTTGGTCATATGAAGATATGCCAGGGCTCGATACTGACATGGTTGTGCATCGCCTGCCACTGAAAGAAGATTGCCCGCCAGTCAAACAAAAGCTTCGCAGAACTCGACCAGATATGGCAATGAAGATCAAAGAGGAAGTGCAGAAACAGTGGGACGCTGGTTTCCTGGCTGTGACGAAGTATCCTTCATGGGTTGCCAACATCGTACCAGTGCCAAAGAAAGATGGCAAGGTTCGGATGTGCGTGGATTATAGAGATTTGAATAAAGCAAGCCCAAAAGACGATTTTCCACTTCCTCACATTGACGTGTTAGTTGATAATACTGCTCAGTACTCCGTATTCTCCTTCATGGATGGCTTTTCAGGCTATAATCAAATTAAAATGGCGCCAGAGGATATGGAGAAGACTACTTTCATAACGCCTTGGGGAACATTTTGCTACAAAGTGATGCCCTTTGGTTTAAAAAATGCTGGGGCAACATATCAGCGTGCGATGACGACTCTTTTTCATGACATGATGCATAAAGAGATCGAAGTTTATGTTGACGATATGATTGCCAAATCCCAGACGGAGGAAGAGCATCTGGTGAATCTGTTGAAGTTGTTTAAAAGACTTAGGAAGTTCAGGCTGAGGCTGAACCCTAATAAATGCACCTTCGGGGTGAGATCGGGTAAACTGCTGGGGTTTATCGTAAGCGAAAGAGGAATAGAGGTCGATCCTGCTAAAATAAAAGCGATTCAAGAAATGCCGACGCCTAAAACAGAGAAAGAGGTGCGCGGGTTTTTAGGGAGGTTGAACTACATTGCCCGGTTCATATCTCACCTAACGGCTACGTGTGAACCATTATTCAAGCTGTTGAAGAAAGATCAAGCTGTAACGTGGAACGAAAATTGTCAAAAGGCGTTCGATAAAATAAAGAAGTATCTGCAGGAGCCTCCTATTTTGATACCCCCGGTGGCAGGGAGACCCTTGATCATGTATTTGACGGTTCTTGAGGGAAGCATGGGTTGTGTTCTCGGTCAACACGACGAGACGGGGAGAAAAGAGCATGCGATCTATTACTTGAGTAAGAAATTTACAGACTGTGAATCTCGGTACTCAATGCTGGAGAAAACTTGTTGCGCGCTAGCCTGGGCCGCCAAGCGTTTGAGGCAGTACATGCTGAATCATACAACCATGCTCATCTCGAAGATGGATCCTATCAAATATGTATTTGAAAAACAGGCGTTGTCAGGTAGAATTGCCCGTTGGCAGATGGTCTTAACTGAGTATGATATCCAATACGTCTCGCAAAAGGCTATAAAGGGGAGTGTGCTGTCTGAGTATCTGGCGGAGCAGCCTATTGAAGAGTACCAATCGATGAGATTTGATTTTCCTGACGAGGATATCATGTACTTAAAGATGAAGGATTGCGAAGAGCCGTTGCCAGACGAAGGACCAGAGCTGGGGTCCCAGTGGAAAATGATATTTGACGGAGCTGTGAATGCTTACGGTAGCGGAATAGGGGCAATCATCACTACGCCACACGGGTCGCACATCCCGTTTACTGCACGATTGACCTTTGCCGTTACCAACAATGAGGCCGAATACGAAGCTTGTATAATGGGGCTTGAAGAAGCCATTGATTTGCGAATCAAACATCTAGACGTATACGGAGACTCAGCTCTGGTAGTGAATCAGATCAAAGGAGAGTGGGAGACACGTCAGCCCAATTTGATACATTACATGAATTATGCAAGGAGATTGTTGCCTTTCTTTGACAAAGTTGAATTGCATCACGTACCGCGGGCAGAAAATCAAATGGCTGACGCCCTTGCCACTTTGTCTTCCATGTACAAGGTCAACTTCTGGAACGAAGCTCCCCAAATCACTATCTCTCGGTTGGACAGGCCAGCTTATGTATTTGCTATCGATGAAGCATCTGATGACAAACCGTGGTATTTCGATATCCTTAATTTCCTGAAGAATAAAGAGTATCCGGCTGGGGCATCCAGTCAAGATCAGAAGACTCTCAGGAGATTAGCGGGTAATTTCTACTTGAATCCGGATGGCGTCTTGTACAGAAGAAACCACGATTTGATGTTGTTGCGTTGTGTAGACGGAAAAGAGGCAAAGCTTCTCATGGGGGAAATTCACGAAGGTGCCTTTGGTACGCATGCTGGTGGGCATGCTATGACGAGAAAGCTGCTGAGGGCAGGTTATTTTTGGCTGACGATGGAAACTGATTGTTTCAAGTTCGCGAGGAAGTGCCACAAGTGCCAAATCTATGCTGACAAGATACATGTGCCTCCAAGTCCTTTAAATGTGATGTCATCTCCATGGCCATTCTCGATGTGGGGAATCGATATGATTGGAAAGATTGAGCCGACGGCTTCTAACGGGCATCGGTTCATCCTAGTAGCAATCAATTATTTCACCAAGTGGGTGGAAGCGGCGTCTTACGCAAATGTAACGAAGCAAGTGGTGGCTAGATTCATCAAGAGAGATATCATTTGCCGATATGGGATCCCCGAGCGGATAATCACGGACAACGGTTCAAATCTGAACAACAAAATGATGAAGGAGCTCTGTCAGAATTTCAAGATCGAACATCACAACTCCTCCCCTTACCGACCCAAGATGAATGGCGCTGTTGAGGCGGCCAATAAGAATATCAAGAAAATCGTTCAGAAAATGGTGGTGACCTATAAAGATTGGCATGAAATGCTACCTTTCGCTTTGCACGGTTATCGTACGACGGTACGCACATCAACCGGG
This sequence comes from Lathyrus sativus, assembly GCA_963859935.3. Classification (NCBI taxonomy): domain Eukaryota; kingdom Viridiplantae; phylum Streptophyta; class Magnoliopsida; order Fabales; family Fabaceae; genus Lathyrus; species Lathyrus sativus. Next base: position 338,863,135 of record OZ012740.1, on the reverse strand, counting down.
GCAACTCCGTTCTCGTTGGTATACGGAATGGAAGCGGTATTACCATTGGAAGTTGAGATCCCTTCTCTGAGGGTATTGCGAGACGTTCAGCTGGACGAGGCAGAATGGGTAACGAATAGATTGAACCAACTGAGTTTGATGGATGAGAAGAGGCTAGCTTCTCTGGCATACGGTCGTTTGTACCAAAGACGAATGAAGAAAGCGTACGACAAGAAGATACTTCCGCGAAGCTTTCAGACGGGCGACCTTGTGCTGAAGAGGATTCTCCCGCCGCAAGCAGATCACAGGGGCAAGTGGACCCCCAACTACGAAGGGCCATACGTTGTCAGTAAGGTTTTTTCAGGAGGAGCGTTGTTGTTGTCCACCATGGACGGAGAAGACTTTGCGTCACCTGTGAATTCGGACGCAGTTAAAAAATACTTTGCTTAAAATAGACCCGCTGGACAGAAAAAGAGAGTCCAGGCAAAAATGGGGCATCCTGGCGAACCAAAAACAGAATAAAAAGGTTCGGGCAAAAATTAGGGATAAAATTGAAAAACGTACACCCGCGAAGTTGAAAACCTACACTGGGCGGCTTCGGCAAAAAAGGGTATCCCGGTGAACTGAAAACCCGCAAAGGGCGGTTCACGCAAAAGTTAGGGATTTGAAAAGCAAATGACTGCGGTCCGAATTTGAATTCAGTGAGCATCAATGCGGGAGAATATATTTGAGGAGCCAGTTATCGGATACAATCTCTTCAGAAGTGGGGATACCGGGAAAGCATTAGAGTCGGACGAGTCATGGGAGGATCAGTTCGTGGTGTTCATCTGCATCCCGTTGCCGACATGTGTACAGAATTTAATTTGTCAAAATATTCATGTTTCTTGTGCATACTTATGTATTTGCTTTGCGTAGCTTCCTCTTTTCAGGAGTTACATCCCGTGTACAAAAACTCCGCCCATTCAGGGGCCCAATCAATGAAAATATGTTATTCAGTATTTGACACTATTCTTTACTGTTTTGTGCATGATTAACGCCTAAGTTTATTGAAGCTAGCATGAGTATAACGTCACTGGCCCTTGCCGACGATTGTTAAAGCTTTGGATTAACTGAGTGTAACGTCACTAACCTGAATTGATTTGATTGCATAGGCTTGTCGTGTCTTGTTTGTGTTGTTGCAGGTTTCGTAACTATACGAAGAAGGTGATCAAAGGTTGCGATAACGAAAGACTTAGTCCCCACGCAGGTCATGCATGTTCTTCCTGAAGAAGGATAGAAATCCCCAGCTAGCCGTAGCTTATTCAAAAGAGCGTGCTCCAGAAAGTTATTCGTCCTCAACAGAGTTTGGTGATTCCTAGATCGTAAGGCTGTGCTCAGACAGGTTCATCTTTCCCCGCAGGGTCATGCACTCTCCCCCAGCGGAGTCAGTGGAATTTTCCCCAAGAGAATCATCCCATCCCCAGCGGAATTCTCTTTGCAAGTGTTCTCATTCCTTCCAGTGGAACTCGAAGATCAAGACTCTCCAAAGCAGAGTTGGTGGTGGTACCTGTCATTTATTTTGTCAGAGATACTGGTGGTATCAGTTCACGTTCCAGCAGAAAGTCCGATCGAACTGTGCACATCTGCTATTCCCCAGCAAGGTTTATATTCCCCAGCAGGGGGTTACCTCAATAGAGTGTGGTTTGAGTTCTCAATTTCCCAGCAGGGTCGACTTCACCCTTCCAGCATTTATTTTGCTGGAATAATTCTGTAGCATCTGGCTATCCCCGGCGGAGTCGGCATTATCCTTCCAGCATTTATTTTGCTGAAGCAGTTTCTGTACTCTAATAGTTCAGGTGGAGAGAATTCTTGCTCAAATGAACTACCAAACATTCAAGATCTCGGCATGAGACATCCAATGATAATGTCAGTTTCGGCAGTATTCCCCCACAGAGTTAGCGTGATGAGATTCTCTTTGTCTCTAACAGAGTCGTTTATGCAAATGTCTCTTATTTTCCCCGCCAGAGTTACCAGGATAAGTTTCTCTTTATTCCCAAGCAGAGTTATTTGTCATCAAAAGGTTTCGTGAAGCAGAATTTCAGAGGCCACCGCCGGTTATCAGAACAGGCGTCCGATAGTTTGGTTTCCGAACATCCCCAGTAGAGTCCGCCTCAAAGTCGCTGTCACGTCAGTGCTAAGAAGTTTGTGGGTGAGGATCATTGGAGAACTAAGTCCTGGACAATTTATTACTATGTTGACGGGATTTCCTCAGAAGTGGGCGTCCTAACGTGGACAGGTTTATTTCCCCGGATTGGTGAGGTGTGTTAGTCCTAGCGTGGACAGATTCGGGTTCTCGAAGTTAGTGGAATGGGAGGTCATGACGTTGACGAAAGTGATTACTCTTTGTGTTGGTGCCCTGACGTGGACAGATCAGACCAGCGTGTGAGTCCTTACGTGGACAAGTCTTACTTCCTCAGCGGGTCGAAGACGCTTGAGTCCTAACGTGGACAAATCAAGACGAGACCGGTGTCCTGACGTGGACGAATCAAAGAAATTGTTATTCCTAACGTGGATGACGGAGTCCTGACGCGGACATATCGGAAAGAGGTGATTCCTAACATGGAAAGTATGGAGTCCTTACGTGGACAGATTAAGATGGCATTCCTTACGTGGAAAAATGTAGTCCTGACGCGGACAAATCGGAAAGAAGTTGATATTCCTTACGTGGAAAGATCAGAGTCCTTACGTGGACATATTAAGAGCATCCCTTACGTGGAAAAAGATAGTTTCCTTACGTGGAAATAACAGCATTCCTGACGTGGAAAGATGTAGTCCTTACGCGGACATATCAAGATTGATTCCTGACGTGGAAAGAAAGAGATTATTCCTGACGTGGAAGAGTTTAGTCCTTACGTGGACAGACTCAAGAAAAGTTGATTCCTGACGTGGAAGAATGATGCACTCCTTACGTGGAAAGTTGAGTCCTGACGTGGACAGGTTCAGAAAAGGTGATTTCCTTACGTGGAAAGATTGGAGTCCTGACGCGGACATGTCAAGTGGTATCGGAGTCCTTACGTGGATAGATTGATATAGTTCTCCTCATGTGGAAAGAGGATTGCTTCCTGACGTGGAAGGATGAAAGGGTTAGTCCTGACATGGACAGATGCAGAAGAAATGACTCCTGACGTGGATGATGTTATTCCTAACGTGGACAGGTGTTACTCCTAACGTGGAAGAGTTTTATTCCTAACGTGGACGATTCAGTTTATGGAAATGCAGACGAATTATCCCTAGCGGAGTTGCCGAGATTTTTCTAGGTCAATAGCAAGTGGAGTCCTAACGTGGACAGGTTTTAGTTGAGATTTCTTCGTATTGATGACAGACAGAGTCCTAACGTGGACAAGCAAGCTATCTGTGATGACAGAATCCTCTTCAGAACGATGAAGATAATCCCCAGCACGGTCGCGCGAGATCAGTGGGTTGCCGTAACAGTTAAATTCAGCTGATGAATGTCGTTCCCCAAGCAGTGGCGCAATTTATTTCTGCGGTTGGCAAATTTCTGGGTTCCTAGTATTCAACCGTCTCGTACCGCGAATGTCTGAAGGCTCCAGGCTCTTCACCCAATCGGGTCCAAGTCGCTTGAATAGGGGCAGCTGTTGCACCCTAAAATTTGCCCAATCTTATTCACTTGGGTTTATGTTTCAATATCATTAGCATTTGCATATAGAGTCATGTACATAGACTAATCATCTGCATAGCATAAGCATAGCAAGTCACTCAACAGGGGACCAATCATTTTTCTCATCTCTAGAGGCCTATCAAGAGGTTATTATCCCAATTCAATCTCATTCAAGTCATCAGGAAAGAATTTGAAAGCAAAGAGTGCAGCAGATCAAGCCTTGAGTCCATCTCCTAGCTGAGGGTATCTGAGGGTCAACAAGAGGGTTGTGAGCTGTGAAGTGAAGGCATGGAGAGTATCTAGACATTATGAGAGACTTAGAAAGTCATTTGGAGAAGGAGACAAGTCATTGATGAGAGCACAAGAGCTATAGTTGAAGGCAGTCAACTAGGGTTTCATCTAGGTCAACCCTAGGTCAACCCTAGGTCAATTGACTGATTTTAGGGGGCATTCAAGTCTAGTGGAGAGATGTGGGGTTCATCATTTGACATGGAGAATAAGGATATGGTGATATTCCAAGAAGAATTCAAGAGAAATCAAGGAGAAGAGGAGTTTCTAAATTAGGGTTTCTGTGTAAAATCCCCTAGTTTAGGTCAAATTTCCAAGCAAGATAAGTCAAAATTCTAGCTTCAAATGGCTTCTTGGCCAACATGAAACTTGTAGAGGATCTCAAGACCTTTAATTTTAGTGGTGGAAGACATCAAGGAGATTTATAGAACTCAAGTTATGGTCCTTGCAAGTTACAGGTCATCTGAGGTATCTGAAATTTTGTCTGTGAAAGTGACTTGACTTCCAAGCAATTTTTACCCCTCAAGGAGATTTCAAATGAATTCTTGGTCAACATAAGAATTGTTCCTCATTGTCTTAGCTTTCTAGAATGGTATAGTGTGCCTTCATATGATGTGTGGAACTCAACTTATGGTCTTGGCAAGCAAAGGGTATTTTGGGCATTTGTGAATTACAGGTCATTTTAACCTATGTCCAAAACTCATACAAGGAGGCCTCAAATGGAAAAACTTACAACATCAAACTTTCTCCAAATGAGATTTTAAGTCTAGAAAGAAGGTCACAAATTGTTGGAAAAGCTCATAACATGAAGTTGCATGATTGGTCCAAATTTGAACTAAAATGGCTTATAATTTGAATAAAGTCAAGATGGAAAATGGTTTGGGAGATTTATGAGTCCAAATGGAGACTTCCAATATATGATTTTGAATGGAAAAGCAATTCTAAGAACAATGGTTCAAACACTTTTTTGAGTTTAGAAGGAAAAAAGAAAGATATTCATGGTTACTTGCATTTTAAGAAACATTTCAAAAATGGACCAAAGTTGGAAGGCAAGGGAATGTGTAAGAGGGATCTAGAATGTTCATGTGAACACTATATATTCATGAAATGAGGATTGATCAAGGGTTGAACTCATTTTTTCACCAAGAATCTCCAAAATTCTCTCATTCTTTTTCATTGAATTTTCACTCCAATTCCTCAAATTCTTCACCAATCATCATCAAAATCAACTTCATTATACTGTTTCATCATCATAGATCATAATTCAATCAAGAACAAGGTGTGATTACTCCACTTTCGAGCACTTCCATCATCAACATCAAAGTTACAATTTCCATTGGATAGCACAATTCAAGCCAAGTTTCATTCAAGTGTTGCATACAGAAGCAAGAGCTTCACTCACTGATCAAGATCTGAGCATTGGTGTTGGTGGATTCACGAGTTTCCATAGCTGTCTTCAAGCTTTTGCACCAGGTACATTTCCTCTGCCACAGCTTGATTCAATTAGTTTAGCATAGATTTGTTAGTTTAGATGTGGTGTAGGATGTTAGTAGAGCATTTAGGTTGAGTTTGGAGTGGTTTGGTGATGGTTGTTAGCAGGTTGTAGAAACTGTTATGACCTAGAACTCGTGGCTTAATGCATCATAAGCTTAGCTTGATAGATCAGAATAATCACCATTAGTCATAGATTAGATTAGGATAAGTTTGATTGAGAATTGTGGTGATGCATCTCAGAGTATATCCATGGTGACCAGAACTTGCATCGATCGGGTTGAGAGTTGTGTTGAGTTTCAGATCAATCTAGTGCCATAGGCTTGTAGAGGGAGAAATTTAGAGCAAGTTTCATGTTTATATCGTGGCATTTCATGGCCTGGAGAGGGAGAACTGAGAGCTTGAATTTTGCTCGTGCATGGCTGCCATGGGAGAGGAAACCCTAATTCATTTGAACTGATGAGGAAGACACAATCGTGTGCGTTCATTTCATGTGGACTTTTGACCTCAGAGAGTAATCCTAGGGCTGAGATTCAATTCTGATTTGGAGGGAAATGTGTTGGTGCCAAACGCACCGTTTCATTAATTGAAACGGGCGGGCCTGAGTATTGCTGTGCTATTCCCACCCCCCAGCTTTTAAGCCCAATCCATTTGCATGTGATTTCATTTCTATTTTCACCCCTGCGTGGTTTTTTATTTTCAATAATTCTGAAGTGATGCTGGGCCTTAACCAAAGTGCTACGCGCACCCCCCCAATGCCTGGCCCATTGAAATATCAACTGAGCGCGCCTACTAACTACACCCCTCCCCCATTTATTTCTTTCATTTTGTTTTTTATTTCTCTTAATATTTTTGATTTTTCATTAATTCATAATAAATTCATAAAAAATCATTTTTAGTCCATTCTTTTTACGCTATTTTCTTTAGAATGTCTAGAAAATTATAGAAAAATAAAATTGCATTTTTATTTTTATTTCATATTTTTTCCATATTTTCTAAATAAATGTCATTTTAAATAGCTTCATTTCATGCATGATTTTAATAATTTTTGTTCTATTACATGCTTTAATATTTTTTGTTCATTCTTTTTAGGGTGTTTAGATTAGATGTTGAACTTGTAGAAACAATTTAGTTCCCATTTTTAGGAATTAATTTTAGGTGCTTAATGTAGGCTTGAACAACCTGAACAAATTAGGGTTTTTTAGGTGATGACTTAGGAAGTTTGATTTCATTTCCCTTAGGACTTAGGATTTGACTAGATTAGTTATGGGACTATAGGGGCTATGGATAGTGATTAGATCCCTTAGAGAAAAGTTAGGATTCCCCTACTGCTATTAATATACTGTCTGTTATATCTGATTGACTGGTGTGGTGTGCCCTCTGGGGATTATTGCTTGCTTGCTTGGGCATTGGGATTGTCTGGGGACCTGGGAGAGCTGAAGATTTGTGGAGATGAAGACCATTGGAGATCCAAAGATTGAAGATCAACTGCCAGAGTTGAGGAGGAGGTTCTTGCTAGCAGCTGCTGAGGAGACTAGGGTTTAGGAGCTAGGCAGAGCTCTAGGTTAGAAAGTTTGTTTCTCAAACATGGATTGCCTTGTCTGCATCCATTCTTCTCTGTGATTCAGAGTCTCTCTAAGACACCCACCCCCTTCCTTTGGAAGGCTTGGTGACAGTGTCTATGAGATAGAACTCTTGAGAGAAAATGTCTCTTGTGTTAGAAGCAGTCTGTTCACCACCCTTGGTAGTCAGCTGATTGCTTAACACCCAATTCACTCTTGTGGCTGATCCCTCATCCTGGAGGTTTGAACTTGAAGAAAAGCCATTGCAGATAGAAGACTGATGATCAAAGCCCTTGCCTGAAGGTCATGAAGATGGAGATTGATGCTTGTTGAAGCCTGTAGCTGATTGGAGATTACTTGAAGCCAGATGTTGATTCAGAGCTGCTGATGCTGTTTCTTTTGCTGTTGTATTTTATTGCTGATGTATTGATTGGTTTTCTGGACTGTATTGTTTGCTGTCTACCCTGCTGGGTTGAAAGTGAAGTCTGTTCACTTTTGCCTATTGTTTTCTAGGTTCGAGGTTGAGTGGGACTCCCTTGCCTCGCTTGTACTGTTGCATCCATGCATTTTACTGCTTTACTGTATATATCTGGTATTGTTTCTGTTTCTGCCTATCCCGTAGGATCTCTGTTTCTCTCTGTGCAAGAGAGGAGCATGATAGACACTAGGTCTTAACCCATGCATGATAACATTAGGTTAGTTTGTTTCCCTTCGCAACCATAGGTTAGAGTTCTGTCTCTTTCTTTCTCAAAACAAACAGAAAAACACATAAAGATTTCAAACACAATAAAAGACACTTCTTTCGTAAAAGAATGTGAACTCATCAAAACGTCATTTTTGTCCGCTTGGACCGCTAATCAGAAAACCTTTTTTCAGAAAGAATAAAATCAACCAAGACAAGCTTGTGTCTTCCGTGGCCCGAACTACGTTTGCTCTGATCTTCCATGCCGTGTGGAAGTACGTAGGCATAGGATGCGATATCCTAGCGAGCAACCTTCCCCTCCTTTCCCGTAGGTAGGCGAACTACGTTGACTCTGATTTCTCGTTCCAGACGGGAATACGTAGGCATAAAGTGCGATACTTTGCCGAGTCATTTTTATTTTTCATTTTATTTTCTTTCTCACCCTTGACCTATAGTTTAGATAGAATAACAATCCATACCCGAAAACAAGCGTGGATCCCGTCGAGTACGACGGACGTGAGGGGTGCTAATACCTTCCCCTTGCGTAACCGACTCCCGAATCCAGGTTTTGGTTGCGACGACCATACCTTTCCCGTGTTGTGCGAGGTTTACTTCGAGCGTTTCCTTTCCCTCCGTTGGGATAAATAACGCACGGTGGCGACTCTTCTGTTCAGCCGGCGCCGATTTTCGCAGTAGCGACACAACAACTTTAACATGTTAGTCTTAGAATTTAATATGTCAGGCTAAATTGTGTATGAGCCCGTAGTTTGAGGACTGTCGTTTCAACGGGACTCTGTAGAAACCATGAGTGTTAATTATGCATGTCTTATAATCTAGCTTTAGTGTCTAGTTCTAATTTAGGTTTCTTTGTCGTGAGAGCGAGAAGCCGCTTAACAACGTTTTGTCACGAGAGTGAGAAATGCATTAAGGTGTGTCCAATAGAGCGAGAGTTTGAGGTAATCACCAGATAGTAGACATTGAGCACTGGACTTAAACATAACGAGAACGCTTTAGGCTTTGTTAGTTTTCAAAATATGTCTATTAACTACCAAGCGAGCGAGAGCAAAATCTTGGGGTTATTAGGTGTGGCTTGGTCAATAGCGCGAGAGTGCGAGATTAAGTTTTTAAGACGGCAATTCCTACAGAACTATACTTGAGACCCTTGTTAGCATCCGAAATCTATAGAGTCCCTTAGGAGCGCGAAAATCATTCTTCACTCTCGTTTCGTTATTTGTTTTAAACCCGTCAGTATTAGTTATTTTTTTGTCCCTTTTTATTCCGTGACATTAAGCCTTAGCTTTACAATGCAATATAGATAACTTTAGGTTGATTATTAATCCCTGTGGGTTCAACAATCTTTTATAACTACGCGATATGCTGTATGCTTGCAGTTCTATCCGACCAACACATAAAGTCGCGATCATGGACAAAACTTCACCAGTTCTTTGAACTTAGAAACATACTTAACATCAATCATATTTCCTTGCTTTAGCTCAAGGAACTTGGTCTACTTCTTACTACGTACATCCTGAAGGAAGTAATTCTCCACAAAATGAACTCTGAACATAACCCAAGTAATCTCAGTACCGACAATCTCCAGTCTCTGGCATACATTATCCCACTAGTCTTCAACCTCTTCTGACAACATGTGAGTACCGAACTGCACTTGCTAAACTTCAGTGCAAGCTATCACTTGGAAAATCTCCTCAATCTCTCTGACATATGCTTGTGCACCTTTCTGATCATACCACCCCTTGAAAGTCAGCGAGTTATTTCTCTGAAACTTTTCCAGACCATGAAACTCATCATTATCAACTTGATGATTCTGCTGACCTTGCAGCGCCTGAGCCACTAACTCTAAAGCATTAACAATTGCACAATCATTTCCTCTAGCCATATCTCCACACACCAGCAAATAGATATTTAAAGAAATAATGCATCGACAATGTACATACATATATCGCATACTAGGGAAAAATTAACATGCCAAAACTTGACCAGATGGACCAACCTACTCTGATACCACTATGTAACACCCTAATAACCCCAACACGAAATAATACAGATTTAAAACAACTACACACACAGGGTGTCACTCAAACACAACATAAATTTTCTTCGTAACACGGTTTAAATAAAACATGCAATAATTTAATCATCTGTCATCACATGCTCATCGTTTAATAGTCTCATCGTAGCAGAAATAATTCAAATAAAGTAATCAACAATGCATAACATAACAAGTTACAAGTCTAATACTCGCATCAACGACATCAAAATAATAAGAAATAAAGAAACAAACATTCATCCGCCCAGTGTTACAGATTAGAGCAACGAAATTTAAATATCGCATAAAATAGGAAAAAGAAGAACAACCTCAATGACACCCTTAAGCCGCTAAGCATCTACTTACCTGACCGTTTGTACCCCAAGAAGAAGCACAGAACCACACAAACAACAAAAAGGGTGAGAATACGCTAATAATATATAATGGTGCAAAAGTATGCAAGGGTATCCTAAATAAACATGAACAATTATTCAACATCATTCATTCACACCAACTACACAAATATTCTCAATCACTAATATCAACACAGTCATTCAATTACATATGAAAAAATGGATGCAATGTACTCAACACCACAACTCTACAATGCATGCAATACTAGTGTGGACAACAGATGTCCATCTCGCTCCTGAATTCCCACCTTAGAACTAGAGCACACCAATTCGCTACTATCACCATAAGTAACACTTCACCGATTCCCATTTGGAACCAGCTACTCGCTCCTGAATCCACACCATCAGACTAGAGTACACCAAAACTGGACCGAAGTCTATACACCATGATGCATGATTCTTAACAACATGCAATATCATCAAAATTATCACCATATAATCACCATAGTTATGCATAACTTCACAACAATTGATTAATTCAATAATCAATAATAAACAAAACCCAAAACACCTCCATATAGTGGCCAAACAATAGCCTAATCACACCACAACATCAAAATTCGGAATCAATAACTCAATTCCAAGCATCTGAGCAATGACATTTATTCTAACAGTATGACGGGTTACCCGTCACTAGTGTGATGCTCGTCATCGCCCACGTCGCCTCACACGCCATCCCTATGACGACTTCCTATAAAATTACACCTAGGGACCATGACAGTCTACTCGTCAGGAAGCTGACGTCCGTCAACGCGTCAAAATCCATGACGACCTAGTCGTCACGCCCGTCACCCTTAAGTAGAAACAAAATCTGCATTTTTGCCATTGGATTTCAATTAAGAACTCCAATTTTCCCTTCCCATCCCTCAAATCGAAGAGCAACAATTGAGAAAAACATTATCTAACATCAATACATAATTTATCTATCAATTAACATGCATTTCCTCCAATTAATCATGAATTTAACAGGTTTTATTCATCAAAATAACAACAACATAGAAACACCAATTCATACCAATATGCTTAACAAGAACCCACAACTTCCATGGTAAAACAATGAACAAATTTCACATAATACATCATACAATTCATGTTATCATAGAATGTAAATCATATTCATCAATCATTCATCAAAAGGGGAAAATTAAGGAAAAAGTCTAATGGGATTAAGGACTCCCCTATACCTAATCATGCAATCTACATCGTATTAGGAGTAATCCCCCACCTTACTTTAGCTTTTCCAGCAAAAACACCTTTAAGCTCTAACAATGGATCCCTTGTTTTCCCAACCTCTTCCTTCTCCAAAATTTTGTTTCTACGTACTAACCCTAAAAATCTTTACTAACTCATTTTTAATAGAACCTAATTCTCATCAATTTATAATTCCCACAATGCGCTCACTCATTCCTCCATTTACCAAAACACCCTTTTTGTCTCTAGTTTTTATTTAAATAATAATAATTCCCATTATTCTCTAATTTCCTATTTTTGCACCCAAACATCTCTTTTCTACTGTATTTTAATCATTGATCAAAATAACTACATGTTGCGGTGAGAATAGGATATCAAATTATTAATTAATTTGAATCACATCTTTAGTTCACAACCGGTCTTTGATTTATCCGAAGGAAAGGTTAAAGAAAGAAAAAACCTATTTTTGCATCGTAAACACAATGCGGGGAGAGATCTAGGTAAGGGGTTGGTTAAGCTTAGGGGAGGTATTAACACCCTAAACTTCTGTAGTACTCTACAGGAACCTTTTGTTTAAAGTTTACTATTTTGCTTGATTATCTGCTTTAGGGTATATGTTAAGGGTTAAAAGGTGAAGAGAATAAAGACCTAAGGGTTAGTCCTAAGTTTACTCGCCAAGACTCGCACCTTGTGCCTACGTATCCTGGGTAGGGGATGGAATCAGAGTAATCATAGTTCCCCTTGAAAGGGAGGAAGAGAAACTTCTTGACGGTGATCAAGGTTTCAATGGGGAATAAACGTTCATATGGAAGCTTACGTGGAGTGCGGCAACTCCTATTTCTACGTTGTGAAGAGTTGAATTAAAAAGGGTAAAACTAGGTATTCCACGACGGGAAACCTAAAACGGAGTCGGCGACTCCTTATCCTAAAGCTAGCGTAAAGGGTAATTTGGTCCGTGGTGGGACGCCTAAAAATATGAGTACGGCGCCTCAGAGTTTCTAGGTTTGAAAGGTTTTGAAATGTTCAAAGGCGAGGACTATTGACACGACGGTCAAACGGCTAGACTTATTCCTTCGAAAGGGATTTAACGGTAAATGATGTAAATGATAAATTAGTTACATGGCATAATTGAAATATAGGAAAGTACGAAAGCAGTAAGGAAATGCAAAGCAATGATATCCTCGCGTAAATTACAACCATGAAAAAAATGCGGAAAGTAAAGGAAATGCAAAGCGACGATATCCTCGCGTAAATTACAACCATGAAAAATGAAATACGGCAAAATATTGAGTTAGTAAACAAGACGAACAATGACATAACATTAGGAATTTTCTTTTTGAATTTTTATGTTAGAAATTAGAATGAAAGGGTTTATAAGTAATTGAAAATAATTTTAAGTCTAATGCTAAAAAATGTTAGTATTAATTTGAAAATCAATAAACTAAACTAAATTAATTTTATTAGATTTATTAAAAAGTTAATTCTAAACTTGAGGCTTTTGAGTCCTTGAGTTGAGAATTGAAATTCCAAATTAAAATTTGATTTTGAAAATAATTTTAATTTTAGTTTCTTTACTTAAGTTTTAAATTCTAATTTTTAAAAAAAAATTGAAAATGGTTTTAATGGTTAAGTTTTAAAATTAAGTTTTAATTGATTTTTGAAAATGGTTTTAACATGGTAAAAAAAAGATAGTTTTAATTTTAATTCTGAAAATATGGTTTTAAGTTCTAATTTTTAACTTTTTAAAAAAAAACTAAGTTTTAAGTTCGATTTGATTTTTTTAAATTGAATGTTAAAAAAACAAAATCAATTTAACTACTTTTAAACAAAGTGTTGGAGATTAAGTGCTAAAAAACGTTTTTAATTGAATTTAAATAAAAGAAATCAAAAATAAATAAAATAAAAGAAATAAAAAGGGGAAAGAGGTTTAAAGGTGGCTGAAACCATTTAGGGTTTTTTTTTACCCTTTTTCCACTTCATCTTCCCCCCCCCCCCCCCCCCAATGGAAGCTCTTCGAAGCTTTTTCTTCTCCTATGACCACCATTGTTGTTTCGTTCAGATTTCTCCACTTTTTCCTGAACCTTCTTCTTCTTCTTCTCATAATTCCTGTAAAAAATGAACACCCGGTTAAAGTTAAACTGCTCACCCTCTTTTGGGTTTGAAGCGGCTTGATTTGCGGGGTGGATATCGGTTGCGCAATGGTGTTCGTCCGTTTGGCTTTGGTGATTGCAGAAGAACGGTTGTTTGGCGGACGATGATGACGGTGAAGGCTAACTCCTCCCTCTGAGTTCGACCGTGATTTTGCTGATGGGGTTGCCTTAGAGCTTTTCGCCACCGCTTCGGTTTGCCGGCGATGATCCTGGATGGTGTTTCTGACGGATCTTGTTTTGCCATTTTTCTTTGAAGAGCGATGATGATGAGACGATATTGCTTCGTCTCTCTGATTCCGCTGAGGCTTCGTGTTGTCTTCAATGAACCCTGATGATTTCGATAGATTTATGGTTTGCGTTGCGGTTGATTTATTCTTGATGTTTTAGGGTTTTTGAAATCCGTCCCTTCTTGATGTTCATGTTGCTGCTTTTATTATGATTTGTTTTTTGGGCCTGGGCAATTTTGTGGTTGTTGCGATTTTGGAGGATGAATTGTTGTGGGATTTCTGCGTTTTTGTTGCTTGTGATTTTGACGATTTCATTGTTGCTGTAGGTTGCGAATTTCTTGCTTGGTTGGTTGGACTTTTTCCAGGAATTGGTTTGCTGCTTGCGTGGATCTTGTTTGATCCATTTTGGTTGGGCTGAAGTTCTGGAATGTTGTTTATGCCTTTCGTATTGAAAATTCAAACCGCATCTCAACTACTTTAGCTCGGTAACCTGAATCAGCTCAACTAACAGTCATGATCAAAACAAACAGATATTCATCATAAATTCCACATGAACCAAAATTCCACTGTTTTCTTCAAAATCGACTGTTGACCAGCAGAAAGCAGGAAAACGTGCGTCTGTCAAAATAAATTCCTCAAAGCAAATCTTCGCACCGATTTAACCTGAATCCATTTATATCGCAACACATTCAGCTCCAGATGACATATTACTCAAACATCACTTCAACCCAACTGACGACTAAATCTCGGCTCTTGAAAAAATATGATGTGTCACGAGACGTCTGACATCAATATTGTCAGGAAATTCAGCTCTTCACCAAATAAGTCACCTGACTCAGAGATGGAAACCCTGGTCGCTCGAGGGATTCTTGAAGATGACTCAGCTTCATAAATTGTCAGCAGGCTACAACTTAATGACCCTTTTGCCCTTCATAAGTTAAAGAGTGCACCGTGTGATTTATCCTGCAAAAACCAACAGACTGAACAAACTCGTTAGTGGTAAGTTTACAATGCAATGCAGAATGGGGTGAAAATGCAAAATGAAACAACTAATCTAAGGGTAAAATTTGGGGTATTACACTACACTTTTACTTTTTTTTTTAATTATTCTAATCATTCTACCACCCTACCAAAACTCTCACTACACCCCACCAATTTCCCACAATACAAATCACCGTACATATTTAATTAAAAATAAACCAAACACAAATTAATTAAATAAAATACCAAATAGTCTGATTAAATAATTTAATCAAATTTCAGGGTGTTACAACTAGGGCGCAACCTAAACATTCGTTTAATAAAACTAACCAACTAATTCGTAGTTTTCTACGAAGAACTACATAGCTTTGAATTCCTTATCACACCTGAGGATACATAGGATCAAGACTTGCAATCTTGTCAAACACTATAATAAAAACCTTTTTGCGACCCCATTTCTTTTCCTTTTGAAATTTTAATCACTTGAAGGAAACAAATAACATACACTAACATTCCAATCGCAAATCTAAATAAATGGTCTCCGTTGAGTACAACAGATGTAGGGGTTCTAATACCTTCCCCTTGCATAATCGACTCTCAAACCTAAATTTGGCTGCGATGACCATTTTTTCTTTCTTTTAAGGGTTTCATCGATATTTTCCCTTTCCTTCTTTGGAATAAATAAAGTTCGATAGAAACTCTGTTCAATATTCCGCGAGCGTGCGATGCGCTCATAAGTCATATTTTTCGCGATGCGACAAACACTATGATGCGCAAACATTATTTTAAAGCTGTTGATCGTACTTTGAAGGATATACTGAGAGAAAAAACATTTCATTTGGTTGGAAGGTAGTTGTGTTGGGTAGAAAATTTTGTCAGATTCTTCCTGTTATACCTAAAGGAACAAGTCAAAAAGTTGTTCATTCTACTATAAATTTTTCTACTTTGTGAATTTTTTGTGAAACGCTTACATTGACCACTAACACGAGACTTCTAACTGAAGGTACAAATTATGACATTGAAGAAAGAAATAATTTTTTAGAGTGAATTTTGAGAATTGGTTATGGAAGTATCGAAGACGCTAATGATGAAGATATCACACTCCAAATATCACAAGATTTGTTGATTATTAGCTTTGGTGATCCACTTTTGATCATTGTTCAAAGCACATATCCAAATCTATTGCATAGCATGAGTGATCCATCATTTTTTTTCCAAAATAGAGCTATATTGGCTCCTAAAAATGAAATTGTGGATGCCATAAATGAGTACATATTGGATCTAATACCCGTAAAAGAAAAAAACTTATTTGAGTTATGATTATCCATGTAATGCCAGATCAGATGTTGACATGCTAGATGATACACACACTCTTAATTTTCTAAACACCATTGTTTCTTATGGACTTCCAAATCACAAATTAAAATTGAAAGTTAGAGTTTCAGTTATGTTATTTAGAAATATAGGTCAGTCTTTAGGATTGTGCAATGACCTGATTATAGTTACGAAAATGAGAAGGTATACGCTTCAAGAAAAAATAAATTTGGTAGCAATATTGGTGAGAAAGTTTTTATTCCAAGGTTATCACCGAATCCTTCAGATAAAAGATCTCCTTTCAAATTTAAGCGTAAAAAATATCCATTGATTGTTTCATTCACTATGACGATAAACAAGAGTTAAGGCCAGTCACTCAAACATGTTGAAATGTATATTCCCCAATCAATTTTCTCTCATGGACAATTATATGTTGCACCATCAAGAGTTACTTCAAAGAAAGGCTTACAGATACTAATAATTGACGATGAAAGTGAAGATTCAAATGTAACTAGAAATGTGATTTACAAAGAAGTGTTCCAGAATGTTCAGAGTTATTTAGTAGATTATTTATATAAAACCATGTAATTTCTTTTATGGTATTTAAAACTTTTTTCTATTTTTATTTATGCGTCATTTCATTCAACATAACTATTTGTTCGATTCATGAGATTGCGTTTTAATTTTTTTATTTGCAAGTTATATTATTATACTAGTATGGATGTTATATATGACATTTTAAAAGATCCGTGTGTCGCACGGGTCGACGTCTAGTATTAAATAATTAAATAAATATTAACAACACCAACATAACCCATTTATCCCTCCTTCTTAAGCATTTCCATCTTTCAACTCAATTGCCCCCATAACTTTCGCATTATAACGGTAGTATGTACAACTGATTCTTAATTTACAAAGATGTTGGATAATGGAAGAAAACAAACACGATATGTATATTGAAAATCTTGGTTTAAAGATTAATGTTAAGATTCACTTTATTAATTAAATAATATGTTTGAATCTTAACATTGATATTTAATGCCAAATTTTTCAAGGTATCAAAAAATTATGAAGATATACACAAATTGACCGATTGGTGATGCTGATGTACTTACAATGTTAACAAATGATGCAATCAGAGTCATTAACAATAATCAAATTTGGTGGTGATTTGTCGTTTTGTTCGTCAAACTAAGTAGCAATCATCAGAATAGAAACACTTAACTATGTTTTTGCAACTTTGCGCAGTTAACAACTGAGACATTGATGACGGTCAGAGGCACCACCAATCATCGAATTTACTGGTGGTTGCTATTTTTCTTGATCGGAGTCTGTAGCAACCATGTGAAAAAGATGGAATCACTTTAACATTTTTGCAGTTTTTTTTAATAGTAGCTGTTAAAAAAATAATGCACCAGAACTATTATCAATATGATAATTTGAAAAACTGTTCAAAAAATAACTAATAACCAAATTAAAATTGAATCTAAAAAAAACTTAAGCCCACAAAAATACTAATTAGCCAAAAATGTTTTTTTTATCCACTTAATCTTGATCCAACTTATATTTTTTTTTTTAGGGTTAAATAAGTTTTTGATTCTTCTAAATATGTCGAATTTTACTTTTAGTTCTTTCTAAAAATTTCTTTCAAAGAATTGTCCTCTTAATATTTTCTATTCACACTTTTGGTCCTTCCTACTAACCGCCGTTAATAGGAGTTGACGTGGCATGTCACGTGAAAGTTTTTTTTGTGATTGGGCATACACATGATAGTGTCAATGTGAAAATATGCTGACGTGACATACCACATGGCTAATGTCAAGATCATACTTAAACCCATAAATATTTGTAGTTAATTGGTAACTAAAATCGTAGCAAATCTGTAACAAATTCAATAATTTATAATTTAAACCTACATTTTTTATCCATTTAAGCCCTTTGTTTCAAAAGTTATTGAAATGTCTGTTAATTTACTTTCTCCATTCTTTAGTTTCTTTCTAGTATTAGTGAATTTTAGAATACACAAACTTCTTATATTTAATTTCTCTTAAGCAACTTAAAACTTGAAGATAACATGTGATCTCATGAAAGTAGGTGTTTCTGTTGCAACGATACTTCTAGATATATGGGCATCCAAATTGACAGGCATTTCCCAATCACCAACAAAATGCATAATCATTCAGTACCGCAACATTAAAAGGAGTAAGAATTCAACATAGTATACACAACAAGTGATGACTTGAAAAGACATTCTCATAAAACTATCATAAATAATTATATGCATACAACATTTGAAAGAAAACTAGCAAAAGAATGATGATCTGTATTGAAATTGTAAATATACACCAGATGGGTGGAGCTGGAGTTTGCTCAACATAGTTGTGAAGTATATTACTAAAAATAATATCGTTCACTATCATCATTTGAGGCTTTAAATGCTGTCTTTGTGGATGAAACTGCTAATACATAGTTCTATCCAAAAAAAAAAAAAAAAAAGAATTCATGTCCACTTGATTTCTTGGATCTGGTAATGATTAAACACTATTTAACACTATTTTACATCTCAGTTAGCAAATGTGATAAAAAATATTAGGAGGATAATTATTTGAAGGAAATTTTTAAACCGTGAAATTTGATATATTTAAAGAGATAAAAATTTATCGTTTTTATTTATTTATTTACTATTTTGTAGGACCCACATAAAAAAAATCTTAAACCCACAAAAATACTAATTACCAAACAATAATTTTTTTCATCCTATAATGATATTAAATTAGGATCGCTCATATTTTTTTATTATTATTTTAAAGGTAAAGATTACCACTTTTCCATGGTGGAAAATATTCACTTTTCTCATTAAAAATACCTTTGAATAATTATTTAAGTATACCAATTTTAAAATTTTAAAAGCTTTTTGTTATTATTGGTGACATGATTTTTTTAGCAAAATACTACATTTTAAACAAAGCATCTAAACCCCACTCTAAATTATTCTCCCTTTAATTAGAAGTAATATCCTACGTTTAAATTCTCACTTCTACTGTTCTTTATTTTTACATAAAACCTACATATAAGTTTGATAAATTCCCTAATTAACATTTAAATATTTAGTTAGAGTAATATTTATTATTTATTTTGTTTTCACTTTCCTAGTCCATTAATTCACACGTGCACACGCATCATTGTGCCAGGCGTAGCAACCACTGATTTTCACGTTTTTAGAATATTAAAACTAGCGGCGCGTGAGCCCCAAACTCCGTTGGCCAATTCTACAATGAGCAACAACATCGTGCCGGCATCGAGAGCAGGCGCGGTGGAGATCGCAGTTGCGGCAATAGAACTTACTGATTCCTCCAGCTGGTGGCGCGACATCGACGAATCTCCAGTGTGGCAGAGCCGCATCTTCTACACCCTCGCCATCCTCTACGGTGTCGTATCCGCCATAGCTTTGGTACTTTGCAATCCAATTCGTTTCCTCTCTATATTCCCCCTTTCATGCGTAACTCAATTTGTTTTTCAAATTAGGGTTTTATCAACTTTTGTTTATTAATTTTAGATTCAACTAGTTCGAATACAATTGAGAGTTCCAGAATACGGCTGGACTACGCAGAAGGTTTTTCATTTTCTCAATTTTTTGGTGAATGCAGGTTTGTATCAATCAAATTAATGTTCCTCTTTAATTTAATATTGTTTTCTTAACACTTGTTGATCACTATAAATCATTTTCTATTGATATGCAACAATAATTATTTTTGCAGTTCGATGTTTAGTTTTCATCTTCTTTCCGGGTGTTCAAAGTTTACAGCCAGAGGTATGAAGCACTGGTTTCAGCATTTAATTTGAATTATTTTGTAACACAGTCGGATTTTTAATATTACTATTTGCAATTCATAGCATGCAGTTCATTCGATGAAGTGTCAATTTAGTAGTAATTGTAATATTAAAACATAGAATTTAAGTCCCCTCAGAGGCAGTCGCATCAGCATCATTTTAGTTAAAAATGCTTTCCCCATTCTTGATTTTTTAAAATTTAAAATATGATCAGTCATATATCATTCACACTCTTTGTGTTTATGCATGTAGATTGTTCAACATATCTTACTTGATGTGCCGAGTCTTGCTTTCTTTACAACATATGCACTTTTGGTCTTGTTCTGGGCTGAAATTTATTACCAGGTAAGTTTGGCTTTGGTGCATTCACACTATCATCAGTTTCCTTTCTGTGGTTTTCTTCAATCGTCTTAGTGTGTTTGTCGTTTAGTTTTAACAGGCTGATTATTGTGACTGTTTTTGCAGGCACGTGCTGTATCCACTGATGGACTGAAGCCAAGTTTCTATACAATTAATATTGTGGTTTATGCTGTTCAGGTAAAAATTCTAGTTAATGTTTTGGTTGACTATGTTTTGTTGTTTTTTTCTTTTTGAGATTATTGAAGTTGCACAGTTTGTTTTATATTTGCTTAATATATGTTGAAAACACAATTGATGCAAGTGTCACTACAACCAAACATCTGGAAAATATTATTTAATTTGAGTTTTGCATGTCTAGTAATATGTTTGGTACTATAGTACTGGAATAATAAGAGACTCGAGCCATTGTCATATAATCAAATGTCAAGTGAAAGTTTTGTAGTGTTTATACAATTTGGATATAACTGTCACGAAATTTGACTTGATGCCTTTCTCATTGCCTTTCATACTATATATAATAGTGTCGGTAATTACAACTCATAATAACTAATTATAGCTGATAATGACTAATTACAATTCATAATAACTAATTTCCTATTCTATAAATGTAAATTATTCACAATAACTGCAAAGATTATTTCCTAATTAACATCCCCCCTCAAATTGATGCGGCTGGTCAAGGAGCATCAATTTGCTAACAAGAAACTGATGTCTTGGGCGTGGAACAGCCTTGGTAAGAATATCTGCAACCTGCAACTGCGTACTGACGTGAGGAAGTGATATTATTCGATCATCGTAGGCGTCACGTATTGAATGACAATCAACTTCGATATGTTTGGTGCGTTCATGAAAAACAGGATTTGCAACAATTTGGATGGCACTTGTATTGTCAGCATAAAGTGAAGTTGACTCTGTTTGGGGAAATCCAAGTTCAGCCAAAAGACCACGAAGCCAAAGTATTTCTGAACACGCAGCAGACATGGCACGATACTCTGATTCAGTAGAAGATTTAGAAACTCTTGCTTGCTTCTTACTTTTCCAAGAGATCAATGAAGAACCAAGAAACATACACCAACCAGTAACAGATCGACGAGTATCAGGACACCCTGCCCAATCAGCATCACTATAAGCGCTCAACTGAAGAGAAGTTCCAACGGAAAAGAATAATCCGCGGTGAGAGGTTCCTTTTAAGTAGCGAATTATACGACGAACTGCAGCCAAGTGAAGATGGCGAGGAGAATGCATGAATTGACTTACTTGTTGAACAGCAAAAGATATGTCAGGGCGAGTAATAGTCAAGTAGTTGAGGCTACCCACAAGTTGTCGATACAATAAGGGATCAGGCAACAGATCCCCATCATCACGATGATATTTAACATTAACCTCAAGAGGAGTATCTACTGGATTAGCCGATTCAAGACCGGCCATAAAAATCAAATCTGTAGCATACTTGTGTTGATGGAGAAAGATGCCCTTGGATGTAGAATGAACCTCAAGACCAAGAAAATAATGTAGATTACCCAGATCTTTCATATGAAATGAGGCCTGTAGCTGTTGCTTAAGTCGCTGAATGGAAGCATGATCCGAACCAGTAATAACCATATCATCAACATACAAAAGAAGCAGAACAATACCCGCAGATGTGCTATGAATAAATAAAGATGAATCATACTGACTCTGAGTAAAGGAGAATCCAAGTATAGTGGCGCGGAATTTCTCGTACCATGCTCGAGGTGCCTGTTTCAAACCATATAAGGAGCGTTTGAGCTTACACACGCCTTTAGATGAAGAGAATAAACCTTGAGGTGGAGTCATATAAATATCTTCTATCAGGTCACCATGAAGAAAAGCATTTTTCACATCCATTTGATGAAGAGTCCACCCATTAGAAGCAGCTATAGACATGATTGTGCGGACAGTTGTCATTTTGGCAACCGGTGCAAATGTCTCATCATAATCAATTCCATATTCCTGCTTGTTTCCTAACGCAACCAAACGAGCCTTGTAACGGTTGAGGGACCCATCAGAATTCAGTTTCACAGAATACACCCATTTGCAACCTATAGGTTTTACATTTGGAGGACAAGTGACGATATCCCATGTGAAATTCTCTTGAAGAGCTTGGAGCTCTTCAGTCATTGCTTTTATCCATCGCACATCTTTAACAGCCTGTGAGTAACAAGTAGGAATAGATATGCTAGAGAGTGTGGCAGTCAGAGAAGTATGTGAGGAATCATACCTGTCTGGTGAATATCTATCTGGTGCGCGGGATATTCGACCAGAACGTCGTGGTTCAACCGGTACAGGATCAGGTGGCAGTTCAGCATCGGGAAGGGGTGTGGGAACCTGTTGTCTGTGTTTTTTGACATATACATGACCTGGTTTATAACGTTCTATAGCTTGAGGCATAATAGAAAACTTAGGAAGAGTAACAATATCATTAATGGCAGGAGAACCACAGGGAAACATAAACTGATTATCAAAAAATGTCACATTTCTAGAAATGCGAAAACGATGGTTAGAGACATCATAACACACAAATCCCTTATGAGAGTTACTATATCCCATAAATGCACATTGAACGGATTGTGCTCCAAGCTTATGCCTTTCAAAAGGAGGTAAGTGAACAAAACACACACACCCAAAAGTATGTAAAGCACTATAATCAGGATGAATTTTAAATAGACGGAAGAAAGGAGAATCAAGATCAATAACTGTAGAAGGAATACGATTGATCAAGAAGACAGCCGTGGAAAGAGCCTCCACCCAAAATCGGGATGGTACAGAAGCTTGGAGAAGTAAGGTGCGTGTTACATCAAGCAAATGACGATTCTTACGTTCTGCCGTGCCATTTTGTTGAGGGGTATTGGGACAAGACCGTTGAGACAAGATGCCTTTTTGTTGAAGGTATTCCTGAAACTCATGAGACATGTACTCACCACCAGAGTCAGATCGAAAATTTTTAACACTTGCTTGAAATTGAGTTTCAACATATGTCAAATATTTCTTAAACATAGAAAACACTTCGGATTTAGAACGGAGAAAATATATCCAAGTAAAACGACTATAATCATCAATAAATGTGACAAAATATTTATAGTGAGCATGAGAAACCACAGGAGACATTCCCCATACATCACTATGAATCATCTCAAAACAAGTGGAAGCACGATTAGCACCAGACGGAAAAGGAAGTGTCTTACTTTTAGCCAATTTGCAAACAAAACATGAAACAGAGGCATCAGGAATAACATTTTTATTTCCCAACAAGCCACTTTTACATAAATGAGACAAAACAGAAGAGTTTGGATGACCTAGTTTTCTATGCCAATCCTCATAGGAATTCAAAACATTATGACAAGCAAGAGACAAATGATTAGAAATAAACTGTATTGGAAACAATCTTCCCACTTTAGGCCCCTTCGCGATCACTTTCCCCGACACCTGCTCCTGCACAAGACAACCAGATCGAGAAAAATTAACATTACAATTATTGTCCACCAATTGACCAACAGACAATAAATTAGAAGCAAGTCCAGGTGAGACAAGCACATTCTGAAAATCCGAGTTTATGTCCCCAACGTTAGTGATAGACAAGGTATTACCATTAGCAATCTGAATTTTCTGATTACCATGATAAGAATGTAAATTGTGCAAGTTTTCAGATGAACCTGTCATGTGATTGGATGCACCAGAATCAATAAACCATGGACGAGAAACATGAGAAGACTTACCCTTAATACCCAAGGCTGAAAGGGCAGAAAGTACCATGTGTTGAATCATTTCAGGTTGTAGAGCATTGCCATCTGATGCACCAGTGGTGGAAGAGCCAATTGTATGGCCTGTAGTGGCATGAAATGCCTTCACCGAATGATGTGCTGGTCGTGGAGGACGCGTGGGACAGTCAGAAATGATATGACCTTGTTGTTTGCAATAATTACAAAACTTCTTACTGCAGCTACGAGCAATATGTCCAAACTGTTTGCAAGAAAAACATTGGACATGTTGCATATCACGACCTTTATTTCTACTTTGAGCAGCATATGCAATTGCCACAGGCTCAGAACTGACAGTATCATGAGACATGGTTCCTTGAGTAAGGAGACGTTGTTCCTCCCTGAGAAGTTCACCAACACATGTATCCAAAGAAGGAACAGGATTCCTATTTAGCAAAGCACCTCTGACAACCTCAAATTCTAGACGAAGCTTCATAAGAAATTGATCTCGCCTACTTGTGTTGTAGACCTCTTGAACAGCCGCAAGAGAGGTCTTGGGAACATTAGCATGTATAATAGCAGAGTGTTCTGCCCAAAGATTTAAAAAACCAGAATAGTATTCTTGAATAGACAAATCACCTTGTTTGTAGTTGGCGATGTCTAACTCCAACTGAAAACGTTTTGCCGAATTGTCCTGGTTGTAAATGCGCTTCAGATAATTCCACATTTCTTGAGCAGTTAAAAAAGAACGCAAATTATTTATCATCTGAGGATCAATACTGTTTAGAATCCAAGTGATAATTTGAGCATCTTTAGTTTCCCACGCATCTAAAGCAGTTTTCTCCGTTGGTGCCTTAGAAACATCATCTAAGTGACTCCATAATCCCTTTCCTTTAACATACATCTTGAACTGAAATTCCCATGCCGAATAATTCTTGCCGGTAAAACGAACACAAAAATTATCTCTTTCTTTTTCGGAAGCCATCTAAATTATTAAACCACCAGATACAATCTCACTAATATTATTTTATTATTATTATAATAATATTTATAATAATAATAATAATAATAATAATAATAATAATAACTATAATATAATAACAGTAACTGTAATCACAGTTACTAGAGCAGCAACAAGAAACAATACCCACGAACCAACGAACAACAGCACGATCAAATCCACGATTTGGAAGGAGCGGCAAAACAGAAGATTATGACGATCCAGAATCACGAAGCAACAACAGCCAAGAACCAAAAAAAATTGATTGCAATATCAGCGCAACAACGAGAATCTCCAAGACGAAATCACGAACCGGCAACCAAAGATTTAGAATCTCAGACAGCTGCAAGGTTTCGATTTCAAACGAAAGAATTTCGAAACGAACACGATTACGAGAGCGAACCAGTGGGGTATCGCTGATCAGGCAATATAATAATATTTTCCAGGTTTGATCGAACCTACTGATACCATGTCACGAAATTTGACTTGATGCCTTTCTCATTGCCTTTCATACTATATATAATAGTGTCGGTAATTACAACTCATAATAACTAATTATAGCTGATAATGACTAATTACAATTCATAATAACTAATTTCCTATTCTATAAATGTAAATTATTCACAATAACTGCAAAGATTATTTCCTAATTAACAATAACTTCAATTTTTTTAGTGACTGAATTGATATGGAGTAGTTTAACACTTTGGCTCTAAAATCAAGGTGTTTTCATATGACACCATTCTCATTTTAATGACTTATGGGACATTTGGTGAAATATCAGTTAAGTTTTTTTTTTTTTTTAGGATTCTAACATTTCCACGTTTTAAGAATCTGGAAAACATTCCAACTGCATTTATCTGTTTGAGGATTCAAACATTACAGTAATTCTTTTTCGTTACAAGAAAAAAATGTTTTTCTAAAACAAATATCCTACAAGGGTTCAAATTCTCAAATAGAGGCCATGATGGATTGTGGTGGCAGGTTTTTTGGCAACTACTATGGCCAATTTGTGAAGGTTGGCGGTGCAATGGCGGATTTTTGGCTTTCCACCATGGTCGGCCATTCGGTATTGATAACATAGATTCTATTAAATGCAATTAATCTACCTTTAAATAATGCAATGACCACACTTTCACACTTTTATCCTTTTATTCTTTTTTATTTCAACATACTGTAGTAACTAATGATCTTATCATAGTGAGAGTGATAAATTTGGCTAGATACCCAATATTGTTCATTGCCTGATTAGGATTGTTGAAACTGAAAGGAATAGAGTGTAGTATTTTCATGTCTCTTATACAAGCCTTTTCTAACAAGCTAGATTCCAAGTTTAGATTTTTTTACCTTGGAGCATCATTAGGGACATCATAGCTTTATTAATATGCCTCCATCCAGTTGACAAGTTATCCACTGTCTTAGTTTCATTATTATCCTCTCTATGCTTTGTTTATGTAGATCTCCGAGTTGAGAACTTGGCCTAACTCTCTTTAGCTGTATCTTGCGATGTGGCCAAAATAGCAGTTGAAATTCTACGGATACAGACTAGAGTTAAATGTTCCAGTCAGCATCCGTAACATCAAATACTACGATAATATGCAATATAATTCTTGTCACACATCCTGTACTTCATTCCCAAAGTAATTACATGGAGTTGAAATTAATACTTAGAGCAATAGTTCTTATCGGGCCTCTCCAAATGATTCACATTCTCGCTCAACATCAATATACTTTTCTTATCCAATTAAGGTACTGTCTACAGGAAGGTTTCGTGAACCTATAGACACTCTATGTGTGACCACTTTCATATTTCATGTTCGGTGAACGAGCGTCTCTTGCCTAGCCTTCCCAAATTAGGAGAAAGTGAAATCTCCGGGAGGATTTTTGTTTTATCTCTGTTGCAAAGAACCAAAAAAATGTTTCTTTGCCAACGCGTGTCAACATGACAAGATCCTTTTTTCATATGACCCATCAATATTTTTTCATACTTTCAGCACATCTGTTTATTGGTGTGCACTAGTATATTTGATGTCCACTCCTGCTATTGGCAGTGGTTTTCACTATTGTGTAGATCGAATGGGAATTACTAAATATTTTGAATCTCTGCTGCTACTATTCTTACCTGTTATGTCCTCAAGACTCAAACTGATCTCTAACTATTGACCTTTAATATTCACTAAGTCTAATTTTTTGCCTATCATAACTACTAACTAACATTTGCCTATAAAAAACAGAGTCTATCTTTTGTGCCATTAGTCTTGATTTCTATATTTATTATAAGTGTTACATGGTTGTTACTTTCATGTTCACCAGTTTTGAGGTTGTTGAATGTCCCATCTTGTTTTTTGTTTTGTTTATGTATGTCAGATCATTTTGTGGTTGATATTATGGTGGAAACCAGTCAGTCTACTAGTCATTCTGTCTAAGATGTTCTTTGCAGGTTTGTATGTTTAAAATTTCGTTTGTCCTTCACTCTTAATTTTTCATGAGTTTTTGCTTATTAATATGGTATACATGTTGCAATAGGGGTTTCTTTATTTGCTGCCCTTGGCTTTCTTCTCTATGGTGGAAGGTATTATAATTATTATTATTTTTTTGGATTTTCAACCCCCTTTGATGTAATTTGGAATGAAACTTACTGCATCTAGGTTACAAAGTACAAGATACCACTATATCACAGAGTAGTAATTTCTGGATTGCGGCGCGGAGCGGCCGACCCCAAAAGTCAGATAGCGGGATTGTGTATGGCGGGATGACCACTCTATTTGATCATTTTTTGGACAAATTACATATAGTAATTATAAACATATATACTTAATGTAAAATTAAGCAAATAACTCAAATCATAAAATATTCATAAAATCGAAGCACACATGATTCTTGAAGTGCTTAAACAACTATGAAGTAAGGTTAAGGTTGAGTCTCAACTCAAATTTGATTGAAAAATACAAAATTATCCCTAAAACGTTGTAAATTTAAGGGGTAATTTTGGTTTTTTAGGGGGAAAAAGGATTGCAGGCCAAAAACCGCTCCAGTGTTATGAACTGCTAAGGCTCTTCCCATAGCGGTCGGCCTCCGCTCTGCTATAGCGGGATAGCGCCGCTATTGGCAGCTATTGACTACTCTGGTATTACATCAGGCTCATGCAAGTCCTTAGGAGTTTCTTTTTAGGGCCTCAGGGGGTACATTTTTCTGAGAACTGGTATTGGTGTCTATTTGTTTTTCTTGTGACTCCTCCAATGTTCTTCTCATGTTTTTTTTAAAGGATTGATTGTCAGATATGCAGCAAGATTGAATGCATTGTTGAGCTTTTGTGACTTGCTGCTTAATTTTATTTTGTTAATAACTGTAACTTATCTTTCTCTATCTATTATCTTCTCTTGTAAAATATATGTGTGTGTGTGTGTGTAATTTATTTATCAAAAATAGAAAAGTTTAAGGCATGTAGACTAAATCAAGTTCCTATAGATTCATTTAAGTTAAACGTTGAATGTTATTTGTGTACGCAAATATTATGTACCCAGTTTTGTAGTACCCCAATTCCCTATCTTGTTGTATTGTGTGTCCACTTTCTGACTGTTTCTTTGATAGGTTATTCTTGATGCTGCAACGTTTTCCTGTTGAATCCAAAGGGCGACGTAAGAAGCTGCAGGAGGTATGCAATATGACAGAGGCGGAGTGTAGTATTACTAAAACATGCTTAATCCCACGATTATAATAAAACTACTAACTATTTGCAGTTCTAATAACCTGTTACTATTTGCAGTTCTAAAACCTGTACTTTCTAATTGCTAACAACTCATAATTTTAATTTCCTAAATTACCCTCATCTAACATGTTTATACTCAATTTAGTCTTAATTATTTTAGCATATATCTTTTTCGCAATCCTAGTAATCCTAATTACACGCTTATTTTTTTACTCCAAAATTCTTCACTCAGTCCTCAAAATCCAAATACAATGCAAATTCCGTCAGCTCTTAGTATAAAATATATATTAAGATCATTAAATCACCTAAATTTCGAAACACAGGGTCATCTAATAATTCTAGTTGTGCCATGTTTCGAAAAAGAGAAAATACAATAAATAACTTGTTAAAATTTTAATGTTGATTAACAATGTAACCAGAAAAAAAGGTTATTATGGAAATATGAATAAATGCATTAGAAAAAATGCAACTGATATTGTGGAACGTTGATATAAAAATATTGACATAGAAGGCAACCTAGTGGCTTAATAGCTGCTAGCATAGCAGGGTCTAGAGAAGGGTACACTTCTGTGGTTTGATTGTATTCATCCTTACCTTCTAATTAGTAAGAGGTTGGTTCCACATCTCAAACTTGCGGTCTTCTAGTATCACAGTAGGAATTCCAACTATTATGTGAAGGCTCACCTTCCAAATATTAATATATCTCTAATAAAGTAAATATTTGAGTAAGTATTCTTTGGAAAATGATAATTAAGAGCTGTTAGTAGGATGTGGGAATAGGAAATTGAGTGTATCAACAGCCTTGCCCTCTATAAGGAAACTAGTGAAATCACACGTCCACTAGGGATATGGCCAAATTAGTCCTTGTAAGTTCTTGAGCAATTCTAGCCCCTTGAGTTAGCTCTTGAGAATCTGTGGGATCATGCACAAATTCTAAGATGTTATTAGAGCTTATCTTAAATCAGTTATTGGACCCTCATATTTGTACCCACTCCAAATGTCAAGTTTTGGGCATTAGGGGATGTTAAAATATTTGTTTTTGAGTCACCCACACTTGTACATGCTCCTGTGACAGTAATGTAAATTTCTGCTTCTAGCAGGCATGATCTGGCTATATTTCTTATTGCACCACAGAATAGTGGCAATGCAAGATCGTAGAAGATTGTGCCATTGTCTTACCATGTTATGTTATAGGAATTATGTAGAGATAAAAGAGGAGAGAGAGGAAAAGTAAATGAGAAAATAGTGACTTTGAATAATGGAAACTTGGTGTTTCTTTCTTTTCAGGTTGGCTATGTGACAACCATATGTTTTTTATGTTTCCTTATCAGATGCGTTATGGTGAGCTCCTTTTAATTTTTAAATCTCAGTGATTCCTATTCGTTGGTTTTCAAATTGAGTTTAATTGTATTTTGCTGTGTCAGATGTGCTTTAATGCATTTGATAAAAATGCGGACCTTAATGTCATGGACCATCCTATTCTAAACTTCATATATTACCTGGTAATTTTTTTTTTTAATTTTTATTTGTGCTTCTCAATTTTGGTTATTTTACTGCAAATACTCTGCTGTTTCGTTATTTTGTGGTAAGATTGGTGACCCCTTTTGGATCTAGTTGGAACATTGGATATGGGTTCATGGAAGCCACCACCTTGAACACCACATTCCCCCTTGATAACCAACTGAGATGCCACTGAGCTAAATTACTGTTTCTAGTCATTGTTCTGTTTTCATTATCATTTATTTGGGTGGTATTCTAATCTATGAAGCATGGATACAAACACGAACACCCGACACTGACATGTGGACACTTGTAATAATTTTAAAAAATGAATAAATTGAACTTAATCACATGTGCTGGTGTTGTGTCAGTGTCGGTGTCCTACACGGATACTGACACCATTTTTCAGAGGTGCCGGTGCTTCAGAGGTTGTAATCCCACATCGGATGAAATATGACACGAAAATGTGTTTATAAGTGAGAGGTATCCCTCGTCTTATAAGTTGGTTTTATAAAAATGAGTTAGGTCCAATATAGAAATCTAAGATAGACCCACCCACCAAATTGGAAAAATGTAAGGCATAAATATTGTTTATAAAAATTGGCGTTACTCACTTTACTACCAATTTTGTAGGGTTGAGTTAGGTCTAACTCATTTTAAGATGAAATCAGAGCCTATCCAAAAGTCTTTGTGCCACCCACTACTGGGCCACCCGTGTCATGCTCTTGACATACAATTTTGGGCATTAGGGTGTGTTGAAAATGTTGCATTGGATATTCATTGACATGAATTGTGTTTATAAGTGGAAGACTTCCCTCACCTTACAAAAATAAATTCTGTAATAATGAGTTAGACGCTGATATAAAACATTAAGAGGTCTATTATGTGCTCTATATGGATGGTTTTGCTTTTAAATTATAGCTGAGTGGTGAAATCCTTAACATAGTCGGTATAAATTTTTCTAACTCAAATTTTTTTGACCTTTGCCTGCTTAAACACAACGCAAAGGGACCCAGAGTATTTAAATCATATCTGTTTCAAAAGACCATTTCATGGTTTCATCATCATTTGATCAAATTTTCAATCACAGATGGAAATTTTGTTTATCAGAAAAAATTGTACTAATAGATAATCTGAATTTCATTTGGAAAGGTATTGGACTGCTATTTTGATGTATCCATAGTTGTGCTTTTGGCAATTCTTGTAGAAATAGTTTACTGGTGTAATTTACAATGATAAAGCCATTGTTCTGTTGGGTCATATTTTTCAATCTGCTCTAAGGATAAAGAATAAAAAAAAAGATGTCTATATGGCTCCGACATTGTATCTCTCCCACTGTACTTCTCACCCTTATCACATTTGTGTTGTTGCAGTTCGTGGAAATATTACCTTCTTCTTTGGTCCTATTCATTTTGAGGAAGCTTCCACCTAAGCGTGGTATCACACAGTATCACCCGATTCGCTAAAAAGATTGAACATATCTAGAAAAAAAGGAGTCATTCTTAGCTGATTCTCACAGTCCAATGGTAAATTTTAGATCAGAGAAAGCTAGTCTTTTCTCTGCTAGGAGTGACAAAGCTTCTATCATGTATTTTATAGTTCATTAAGGCTTGCAGATTTCAAAACTTACAATTCATAAATTCTCTAACGTCTGTGCTTTTATTATCACTGATATTTACTCTATCTATGGTTAAGCAAAATTAAATATAATGAGCAACCATAATAGGGAAAATGAGATTGATATCTTGTATAAAGTGTTGCATGTTCGTAACTTTATTCTTCACCATATTCTGTCTGTTTGTGCTGTTTGATCTTCAAATTAAGCATCTTTAAATAATTGATTATTTCCCATTTTAAGGTTTCATGATTTGAACACTCATTACCAAAATTGTTGCTAAGGTACAACCAAAAGAAAAACAACAGAAGCATTGAAAGCTCGTATGCTCTTAATATTAAAGAATAAAAAAAGGCTTACCTTGTTTATATTTTCTGGGATTTGACAATGATTAATAGAAAACCTTCAAGTTAGTTGTGCCATCCAATGGTTCTAGCTTTTGATGAATACTTTGTTTAAGAAGATGTGAAACAATGATTTCATCTTCAACAGATTTTAGTATGAACCACCAGCCTGTTAGTAATTGACTATTTGGTTTGATTTAATGGTTGAATGGAGGTTATGACTTATAACGGCACATGGAATAAAAGTTGATGAGAACAATTATCTTTGAATAGTTGTGGGAAATTCTCTTTCCATCTTTGGCGGTGTCTTTCACACCATTGAAAATTCAAAATTGTTCCTGTGTTCGGAAATGCTTCTACGAATGCACTTAGACCACACAAAAATGCAACTTTTTGAAATTTACCTCATTTTATAAAAAAATATGATCCGAAGATGTATATTCATATTGTATTTAGGTGTACTTAAATATGTATTTATGAAATAATTCATATACTCAATTATTGTGTTTTAATATACTGAGCTAGTTAAGTGAACGACTCTAATATTTTTGGAGATGCATATTATAAAATGATTGGCGGAAAATTGGTTAAAACACTACTTTGCATGATCTTTTTCTCTATACTTAAACAACGTTTCATTTTCAAAACTCTTAAAAAAAGTTTCTTTCAATCTCAATCACCTCTTTAACACCAAAACATAATTTTTTTTGTTTAAATAAATTTTTAGTCCCTTTATATATGGTCATTTTTACTTTTAATCCCTCTGAAAATTTTCTTCAAAGAATAATCCTCTTAATATTTTCTAACCACACTTTTGGTCCCTTCTGCTGACTGTCGTTATCAGAAGTTATGTCCACGTAACTAAAGTCAGTATTGGTCATAAATCTAAAAAGAACAATATACTTAGCTAGCTCATACTAACTTTTACGTAGCTCATACTAACTTTTGTTGGAATTGGTCTTATGTTCAGCTCATTCAACACCGGTGCACGAGATATTCCCGTTTTTTTCCAAATGTTAATATTGTTAAACTCTTTCATTTTATTTACTTTAAGCTCATAGTTTGTAGAATCTTCCTCATCTTTTCGTTCATCATTTTGTTTACTCTAAACTCATAATTTTGTTCATCACTTCCTTGGTTTTATGTCTCTGTAGAAAAGGTCACCGGTTAAAAACAACTTGAAAGCATTTTAAATATTAAATAAAGTGACATCTGTGAAAAGTTTATCAAGGATTTGATATCAAGATTCCCTATAATCATTGAAACAGAAATAACTGGTAGATTACACAAAAAGCATTGGTGGGTTGCATAATACTTCCCTACAATCCCAGTAAATGAAAGAAAAAAATAGTTAGAAAGACAACATTGATAGTATAAGAGGCCTTACATTTACATACATCTAACAAAATAATATAAGATACATACAAACTGATAAAACTAACAAAATAATATAAGATACACACAAACGGATAAAACTAACAAAATAAGATATTATTGCTGCATGTTACATACATTTAACAATCTCATGTGACAGATACTGAATACCTTGTGCGTTCTCATTTAACAATCTCTCATGTGACAGATACTGAATACCCTGTGATGTATTTTCCTCTCCCTTAAGTATAAGTAAGAATAACTAAAGGACTTTATCAAATCAAATTCTTTTATTGAAATTGTTGGTAGAGATTGTCAATTACCTACCCGTTGCTGTTTATCTGAATTCACTTTTGTATCATCCTTTGTATCAAGTGACGGATTCCAAACTGAAATTGCTTGAGAAACAAAACATCATTCTACAATGCAGACATAAGAATTTGCGGAGTTGTTCATCCATTCACCTAAGGGACAAATCAAAGATTGGAAGTTAATACACTTCAAACCAAAATAGATAAACATATATATTTTGTTGCTAATGTGATTTACCATCAAAACACGAAAAACAAAAATAGCACCAGAAAGAGAAGGAAAGAGTGGAAATAACACCAAATAAGATGTTGAACCTTCATTATTTGACTTCTATAATATAGTTACAAGTAAGGAAAAATAGATGTTACATAGATGTCTCAAACACATAGTAATAAATGCTACATAGGAGAAGGAAAAATAACTTTGTTGCATGCATAATGAAGTCAATCCAATTTGCTTTTCCCTCTGCAAACAATTGCGGTAACATGTTGGCCTCTTTGGCCGAAACCCCTTGACTAGTCCACAAGATAATATGGGGCCATGCAATTTTTGGAACTATCTTCTCTCCTTCTACTGAGCCAGAAAAAGCTTCAAATGCAGCCATTTTATCTAAGAAGAGCAATGCCGTCATGTGAGCCCGATTAAGATTCTCTAAATGTCTCTCTTTAAGGAACATGTCAATCTTTGAATTATTCGTTCTTTGGAGAAAACCCATTATGGTTCTTGCATGATGAATTTTTTAATTCTTGAAAATGTTACAAATTAGCTACGACTTTAGCAGCAAATTAGCTACGAAATTTTATTGGTTCAAATATAATGTTGACTTTAGCCATGTCGCATACCAGGTCAGCATATTTACCACGTTGGCACTACCACATGTATGCCTAATCATAAAAAATTTCACGTGGCAATGCCATGCTTCTGTTAACGGCAGTTAATATGAGGAACCAAAAGTGTGAATAAAAAATATTAGGAGGACTATTTTTTTAAAAAAATTTTGAGGAACTAAAAGTGAAAATGGGGTGGGTTTGTAAGTTTCAGTGCAAAAAGGTAAATTTAAGGGAAAACAAGGTCTCGAAGGTGGTTAGGTTGTGCTTTAGAATCCTTTTATCCTTTCTTGTTGATGTACGATGTCTTGTATGAATTATCTTATCCTTATAATTTTACGGCGAACTAACAAAATCGTTATAGCCAGACCCTACGAAATAATTCACTAACAATTACTAGAAACTTTCTTCCATAGTCCGCCGGCGTAACAGTGTTAGGCGATACATAAATCCTTAGTTCTCTGTGCCACTACTTGAGGTATCCTATCCCTATTCAACCGACTTAAGTAGAACAATTACCCTAGATCTAATACATAGGCTACGAGTCATGAATCCCTATGCATCTAACATCATATTAACAAAGTATCTCAAATAATATGCATTAAGTAAAAGAAACAACTGAATAAAATGATAAGTGATACGGTTCATACAAAGTCATACCACCATATAATGCCAATAAGGTTGAATAAAGTTCATCACACACAACCTAAAAGCATATGAATTTTCTTAAAGGATTAGCCTCCAATGGCTTTCAATGCTCTCAAAATGACCCTCTGATGCTGTAAAATCGTGCTCCTAGTGCCAAATTTCATAACCCTTACAAAAGTGCATAAAATCTCCTTTTAAATTTGTTAGAACGGGTCAGAACGCGTTAGAAAAAGTCCAAAAAAACTGTCACCATGCGCACTTTAAAAGCATCGCGCGCGCGATGATCCTTTTTACTTTTCTATCGAGTGCGCGGTAAGGCGTGATATTATGCATGATTATTCCAGTAGCTGCGTGTTTTTCATCCTTTTTTCATCATAAATTCCATTAAGTCCCATTCTTCCATACTTTGCTATTTTTCACTTATTCTTAGATCTTTCTTCATCATTTTGTCTTCTTTTTTACTCATTTTCCCCTAATTCTTCGACTGAATTCATGTAATGACAGTCTGTCATCAACAAGCTGGAATTGAAGAAAAAGTTCATTCATTTCATCCCTCATTCCTTGCATTAATCTTGTTTATGAGTTGAAAAAATGGACGTTGAATATGAATATGCATCTCCAGAAAAAGTTTGGTGTGATCCAAATGTGCATATCCAAATGATCCTGTTATTTTGATTTTAACACTGTTTTCTGTTATTAGTGGTATTAGATATAGTGTGGATGTTAAACCGGTCAAAGTGAAGCATGATATTAAACTGGATGAAGTGGATGATGATGTTAAACTGAATGAAGCGAATGATGATGTTAAATCGGGTGCTCGGTCGGTTGTTGTCGAGGTTTATGCTCATGCATAATTTACAAATAAAGAAGTGTTTATTGTTCGTGAACATATGCTACAATGGGTCTGTATGAAAGTCAGAAAATTGGAGTTTGGAATTTTAATTAGAAGGTTCGACAATGGTTATGATAGAAGACAGATATTTGTAACAATGATATGCGAAAGAAGTGGCATGTACGAACCAAAGATTAGAAAGTTGAAACGAGATGACACCAAATCGGGGAAATGTGAGTGTCCGTTTAAATTGCGCGTATACCGTGTGACGGATGAGACATAGAAGGGATGTTATTTTTTTATGCACAAATACATTGAGCGGATTATAGATGTCAAAGGTGATGTCAAGTGTGGTTTTCTAAGCTATTTCAGGTTTGCTCGGTAAGGGAGAGGACGACTACCATTTTTCCATCGCCATCTTATACAAGAGATGAAGACACATAAAAAATCATGCACAAAGCTATATGGGAACAAATCATATTACGATACAGTTCTCAATGCTCTAATTCCTTGTCTTACGGGTCTGGTCCCGTTTGAAAAATAGATGCGCTTCCCAGAAATGAGACACCTTATAACAAATGATTATGATAGGGTGTGTATTGCTTTAACACGATATTGCTTCTTAAATTTTTTTTTCACTTAGGAGTAAGCCACCTCAAAGTTCATCTGAATGCATCATATGTAACAACATTTTGAGCGACATTAAAAGAAAAACAAATAAGGAAAGATAGAAGAATGAACCACCAAAAGATTTAGGTAGTGACATATGTTTGATGTATTTTAATTTTAATCTAACAATGTAATACATTTTTTGTATGTAATACACTGCATAATATTATAAAATTGGATGGTATTTTTTGGACAATTTTTTTTATTTGTAATTCTGCTCTGCATAATACATTGGCTGTGTTCTACATAGTTTTTGGGTGGTTCTGGAGATGCATCTCCAGACACACCTTCTAGTTATTAAAAAAAACAACACAGGGGATTACTCGAAGATGCATCTCCGGACACACCTTTTAATTATTAAAAAAATAATACGAAGATTATCCGAAGATTCATCTTCTGAATGACCCTTATATTTGAAAAAAATGTGGATCTGGAGATTCATCTTTGAATTTTGTATTGATTATATGATAGGTTTTGTAAGATCTTTATTGATCTACAATTTCTATAAATAGAGTTTCTCATTCCATTTTCTTTACAAAAACTACAATGAATCCATATATCCATCTTGCATTTGTGTATTTCAATAGTGCAAAATCCCCGCTTCAATTTCGGGTCTCCGAGGACATACTTGTCGTCGATATGAAATCCAAACTGAATACTTTCCCGCGATATCTAGAAAATCGGAGAGTTATTAAGCTCGAGCACCGTTCATCCTCAATTGACAACGAATAAAAGATACAATCTACCATGCCTAAATTGAAGATGGATGATGATTTGAAGGTTATGTGGAATATCTTTTATTGTTACTCAACAAAGGGTCTGATTGAAGTGGATGTGACGATTCAAAAATCAACCAAAAATATTATAAGGATGTTGCAACCTCCTGAACCACCTATTTTTAATGTCATGTAATGTTAAATTTATGTAATATTTATTTAGGTGTTAATTTATGTTTGTTTTCCATTCTGTCATAGTTTCTGTCTGTTCATGTTTTGAACTAACAAAGCATATTCCGGAGATGAATCTCCAGAAAACTCACAGAGTAATAAACTAGGGGGGGGGGGGGGGGGGTTAAGGATATGCACTTTTGAAATAACCTTTTGTGCATACGGATATCCATCTCCGGATCAAATTTTAACAGAAAAAAGTTTCTCACTATTTTCGTCTCAATTGTGTGTGAAAAAGGTGCGTTTTGAGATGCATCTCTAAACATTGGGGACATTTGAGTCTTTTCACGGTGGTGGAGGAGAATTCCTAAGAATGGAAAGAACAACTCTCTTAGTTGTTCTTTCTTGTTCCCATATGACTTAATTGCAACATGAATCTTGCTAGCGCTAAACAAAAACAAAGCTAACTAGTGTTGGGTAGGACTTTTTTAAAAAACACTGAAGTTTTAATAATCAAATCGTTATAGTGAATCGAATCATATTGTACAAAAAATTCTAGAACCAAATAATATGACAAGTAAGTTGAACCGAAACTGAAATCGAACCGAAATTAAAAATGAAAAATACTAAAAACAAGTTGATTTGTTTTTAAAAAATTGAAAAATAGTTTAATGTTTCGGTTGCTTAAAAAATGGATCAGTTTGAAAAAAAATTGTCATCTAACGGTTCGAAATTTCAAAATGGTATACGAAGCCAATAATTTTGGTTCGGTTTGGTTCTAAGTAAATTGAAATGGTTTGATTCGAGTGAACTTTTATTATGGTTTATTTTGGTTCGGTTTTTGTGAATTATACAATGAACAATCCTAACCCTAATGTTGACTATATTATTTAAGGCCATAAAAGTAGATACTGCGGCATAATCAGAAGAAGACCATTCTGCAGGGACCCGTGACAGCGCATCCGCCACTCTATTGGAGACGCCGGGCTTGTACTCAATCCGAAATTGAAAACCCAATAACTTCCTCACATATACTTGCTGGTCCGGTGTCTGAATTACTTGTTGCAGCAATTCTTTAATACTCTTATGATCCGTGCGAATGACAAAGAAATGGCCAAGCAGATATTGGAGCCATTTAAGCACTGCCTCTGTGATGGCATGCAATTCCTTGATATACACGGAGACTGCCTGCATTTTTGGAGCCAATTTCTTGCTAAAAAAAGCAATGGGATGGCCTTCCTGCATCAACACCGCACCAATGCCACACTTGGACGCATCTGTTTCAATGATGAATTCTTGAGTAAAATTAGGTAGGCGCAAGACCGGGGCAGCCATCATGGCATCTTTGAGGGCTAGAAAGGCCATAGAGGCTGCATCAGACCAAGTAAAGAATCCAAGCATAATAGATATGTTAACGGAGCAGCAATGTTGGCATAATGTGCAATGAAACGCCGATAGTATCCGGTCAAACCAAGGAAGCCTCGAAGTTGTTTCACAGTAGTTGGTGGTGGCCATTTCATCATAGCATCAAGTTTGCTAGGGTCAGTATGAACACCACTGGATGGCACAATATAGCCAAGATATTCAATGGATTCTTGACAAAACAAACACTTAAAGAGTTTAACATAAAAAGTGTTTGAGAGTAAACATTGTAGCACCATTTCCAAGTGTACCAAATGGTCTTCCAGAGACGAGCTATAGATCAAGATGTCGTAAAAAAAACAACCACAAAGCGCCTTAAAAACTGAGAAAACAACTGGTTCATGGTTGCTTGGAATGTGGACGGTGCATTCGTAAGGCCAAACGGCATCACCAAAAACTCAAAATGGTCATCATGGGTTCGGAACGCCGTCTTATAAGTGTCTTGAGACTGGACACGGATCTAGTGGTACCCTGCTCGTAAGTTTAACTTGGTAAAAACGGAAGCTCCGCCTAATTCATCAAGTAACTCGTCGATGGTTGGAATCGGGAATATATCCTTAACGGTGGCAGCATTTAGAGCCCGATAATCCATGCAAAAGCGCCAGGATCCATCTTTCTTCCGGACCAACAACATCGGAGAAGAAAAAGGAATATGACTCGGGACAATGATGCCCTGTTCCAGCATTTCTCGTTTCAATTTTTCCATTTCTGATTTCTAAAACTGAGGGTAACGATACGACCTAACATTGACGGGATTGGTACCTTCAACCAAATGAATACAATGGTCAACAGAACGATGAGGAGGAAGGCCGGACGGAGCTGCGAACATCGGTTGGAAGCGCTGCAAAATATCCAAGACCGAGGAAGACAGGTCTAGTGGGAAATCAGTATCAGAGGAATGCAGGGACTCTGTCGTGGTGGCTGAAATAAGAAAGAAGCTAGCCACGACATCACTATGTATCAATGCTTGAAGCTGATGGAAAGATACAGATTGAGGATCCAAGGATGAATCACCGCGGATGGTAACTGAGTGACCTTCCCACACAAATTCCATAGTCAATTCAGAGTAATCATGAGAAACTTTGCCCAATAGTTGAAGCCAAGGAAACCCAAGTACCACATCCGGGCCTTCAATGGGTAAGACAAACAGGTCAACCGGAAAAGTGAGGCCCTGCAGCTGAAGGGAAGCAGCCTTGCAACAAAACTGACAAACCAGAAAGGATCCACACCCAGTAGCCACCCTAAACCGTGGACAAGGAGAAACTGGAAGGCCTAAATGTTCCACCAGGGTAGGCTTGATAAAATTGTGAGTACTGCCACTATCAATGAGAATAGGAAACAAATTTTGTTCATATACGCCAGAAATCCGTAAAGAGCGACCCTGGAGCTGACTAGCCAAGGCGTGTAAGCTAGAAATGTCACCCGAGACATCATCGACGGGTAACTCTTCATCCACCATGGGGCAGACATCATCGTCCTCACCCAGTAACAACAGAACCTTGCTTTTACAACGATGGGTGGAACTCCACTTTTCATCATATTTAAAGCACAAACCCTTAGCACGACGATCTCAAAGTTCAGTCGGAGGTAACTGTCGAAAAGGGGTGGTGTTCGTAGGGTTGGGTAATAATGGGGGAAGGGTATTAGTTTTGGAAGGATGGTGTAGTGTTTGGGCTGGGCTAGTGTTTGTAGTTGGGTTAGAGTTCCGGGTCCAACTGTTGAAGGGGGTTGGGTTATCCTCCAAACAGGTCTCATAAGCCCTAGCCATGGCAAATGCTTCCATTAACGTAGGGGGACGATGGAATTGCAATTCTCTATGCAAATTATTCTTAAGGCCAGTGATGAAAAAACTAATGAGCAATGGGTATGAAATACCTGTGACCTTGTTCATGAGGTCTTCGAATTGTGATTGGAACTCGGCGACGGAGCTAGTTTGCGACAGCTTAGAGAGATCTCCTTTAATGTCCTCGTAAGTGGTAGGGCCAAAGCGGTGACGGACGGCGTCAAGGAAATCGGTCCATGATCTCAACGGCGAATTACGCGAGGCCCACTAAAACCAGGTGGCGGCGCGATCGTCAAGGTGGAAGGAGACGATTTGAAGGCGAGTATCGGCCGATGTCTCATGAAAGTTAAAGAAAGCTTCGATTTGAAATACCCATTCCTGAGGGTTAGAGCCGTCAAATCTAGGAACGTTCAACTTCATCGAACGAGATGCTTGATTAGAGAAGCTCGATTGTGACCCAGGAACACCCAAGCGCGCATTCGCAACTTTGGAATCAACGGCGAGTAGATGCTCATGTAATGTATTGTGGATGGATTCAGCATGTGATTTCAACGACGATTTCACCAACTCACGGAATTCAGATGCTTGAGCTTCCAATTTGGATTGAACGGCGTTCATGATGTCATTAGTGTTCATGATGAAAGCACCAATGATACAACCTGCACAATAGAGATTGTATGGATATAAGGAAAGCACTCTTCGAGTGAGTGTAAACTCCAAAAATAGAATAAAAGGAGAGAGATTATGAAGGAGGAAAAAAGGAATTTTCTTTACTATCAGCATGCCCTTCCAAGGCCAAAAACACATATATAAAGCAAGGATGGTCTAACCACTTGCGAAAAATACGGAATGAAAATAACAAAAGCATCATTATAACAGAAAATAGAAGTTGCTATTGATGTCAATAGCTCACGTAATCTTTCATCCAATAAGGTGGCTTAGTGACACATTTCTCTTCAATTGGCTTTTCCATATTAGTCTCCTCATTCTCATTGGGCTCCGCTTCTTCTTGTGTTGGGCCTTGTCCAAATGGGTCCGTATCATCCACCTCTTCTTCGAAAATCACCTTGTCCTCAAGGTGGATATCCGGAAAACAGATTTGGAACTCAGTCAAATTCTCCCAAGATGCCTCCTTCTTTGGGGATCCCTTCCACTGCACCAGTATTTATGGTTGGGGCTGGCCATGCACCAGAGTGGTGCGCTTAGCAAGGATAGTTTCCAGAATGTCAACAGGCTGGTTTTCAAAACTGTCGAGTGGTAAGTCCCTCGCAGGCGGTACAACAGTACCTCTGAATGGTTTGAGTGCTGACACATGGAATACCGGGTGAATGCGACTCTCCGCAGGAAGTTGTAACTTGTATGCCACAGAACCAATACGCTCAACAACTGATAAGGGCCATAATAACGTTTGGTCAGCTTATGATGGCGATGCTGGAAAACAGAGATTTGTCGGTAAGGACGTAGGCGAACTAGAACCAAATCTCCTATGTCAAACTGTAAATCACGTCGGTGACAATTCTCCTTCTGAGCCATACGGTGCTGAGCTGCCAGCAAATTGGCTTTCAAGGTGCACAACAATTTGTCACGTGTGAAGAGAGCATCATCTAGGGCCTGAATAGTAGTGGAACCCCTGGTGTAGCTGGGAATAGAAGGAGGCCCGCGACCATAAAGCGCCTGAAATGGTGTCATTTGAATGCTGTTGTGGAAACTAGTGTTGTAATGAAACTCAGCCCATGGGAGATAAGTGACCCACGATGCTGGTTTGTGTTGAGTGAAAGCTCGTAGGTACTGTTCCAAGCCCCGGTTAACAACCTCAGACTGACCATCTGTTTGAGGATGGTATGCAATGCTCATAGCCAATTTGGTACCACTCAACTCAAACAACTTCCGCCAAAAAGTGCTAATAAAAATAAGGTCTCGGTCAAACACAATTGATCGAGGAAACCCATGATGACGAACCACCTTAGAGACAAACAACTCTGCAACCTTAGAGGTGGTGAAAGTAGTAGGCAAAGCCGCAAAATGAGCAGATTTTGCAAGTCAATCCACTATCACCATGATAACCGTATATCCGTGAGATGGTGGCAAGCCGGTGATAAAATCCATAGTAATGTCCTCCCAGACTGCCTCTGGAATTGGTAACGGTTGTAATAAACCTGCGGGCACCTGTGTGGAATACTTGATTTGTTGACATAAGAGACAATCAGCCACAAATGAAGTAACCGTTTGACGCATGCAAGGCCAAAAGAAGCTGGCAGCCACTCGAGCAAGGGTGCGTTTGACCCCAGCATAACCTCCACTAGGAGTATCATGGCACTCACTAACCACTGTATGGCAGAGAGAAGAAGTAGGACTGAGCACATACCGCCTCTTATGAGTTACCAGCCCGTGTAAAATTGTAAAAGGATGCTCCAAGGTACCCTGAGCTGCACGAGAATGAAACGCCAAAAGGAAAAGATCTGAAGTATTTTCCTGTTGGAGTTGTTGTATGATGCCGAAAGTTGGAGATGAAACTAAGGCCATAAAAGTAGATGCTGCGGAAGAATCAGAAGAAGGCCATTCTGCAGGGACCCATGACAGCGCATCCGCCACTCTATTGGAGACGTCGGGCTTGTACTCAATCCGAAATTGAAAACTCAATAACTTCCTCAATACACTTGCTGGTCCGGTGTCTGAATTACTTGTTGCAAAAATTCTTTAATACTCTTATGATTCGTGCGAATGACAAAGAAATGGCCAATCAGATATCGGCGCAATTTAAGCACTGTCTCTGTGATGGCATGCAATTCCTTGATATACACGGACGCTGCCTGCATTTTTGGAGCCAATTTCTTGCTAAAAAAAGCAATGGGATAGCCTTCCTGCATCAACACCGCACCAATGCCACACTTGGATGCATCTGTTTCAACAATGAATTCTTGAGTAAAATCAGGTAGGCGAAAGACCGGGGCAACCATCATGGCATCTTTGAGGGCTAGAAAGGCCGTAGAGGCTGCATCAGACCAAGTGAAAGAATCCAAGCGTAATAGATCTGTTAACGGAGCAGAAATGTTGGTATAATGTGCAATGGAACGCCGATAGTATCTGGTCAAACCAAGGAAGCCTCGAAGTTGTTTCACAGTAGTTGGTGGTGGCCATTT
Source organism: Lathyrus sativus (assembly GCA_963859935.3). NCBI lineage: Eukaryota > Viridiplantae > Streptophyta > Magnoliopsida > Fabales > Fabaceae > Lathyrus > Lathyrus sativus. Next base: position 338,819,183 of record OZ012740.1, on the reverse strand, counting down.
CATCATAGCATCAAGTTTGCTAGGGTCAGTATGAACACCACTGGATGACACAATATAGCCAAGATATTCAATGGATTCTTGACAAAACAAACACTTAGAGAGTTTAACATAAAAAGTGTTTGAGAGTAAACACTGTAGCACCATTTCCAAGTGTACCAAATGGTCTTCCAGAGACTAGCTATAGATCAAGATGTCGTAAAAAAAAAACAACCACAAAGCGCCTTAAGAACTGAGAAAACAACTGGTTCATGGTTGCTTGGAATGTGGACGGTGCATTCGTAAGGCCAAACGGCATCACCAAAAACTCAAAATGGTCGTCATGGGTTCGGAACACCGTCTTATAAGTGTCTCGAGAGTGGACACGGATCTGGTGGTACCCTGCTCGTAAGTCTAACTTGGTAAAAACGGAAGCTCTGCCTAATTCATCAAGTAACTCGTCGATGGTTGGAATCGGGAATTTATCCTTGACGGTGGCTGCATTTAGAGCTCGATAATCCACGCAAAAGCGCCAGGATCCATCTTTCTTCCGGGCCAACAACACCGGAGAAGAAAAAGGACTATGACTCGGGACAATGATGCCCTGTTCCAGCATTTCTCGTATCAATTTTTCCATTTCTGATTTCTAAAACTGAGGGTAACGATACGACCTAACATTGACGGGATTGGTACCTTCAACCAAATGAATACAATGGTCAACAGAACGATGAGGAGGAAGGTCGGATGGAGCTGTGAACATCGGTTGGAAGCGCTGCAAAATATCCAAGACCGAGGAAGACAGGTCTAGTGGGAAATCAGTATCAGAGGAATGCAGGGACTCTGTCGTGGTGGCTAAAATAAGAAAGAAGCTAGCCACGACATCACTATGTACCAATGCTTGAAGCTGATGGAAAGATACAGATTGAGGATCCAAGGATGGATCACCGCGAATGGTAACTGAGTGACCTTCCTACACAAATTCCATAGTCAATTCAGAGTAATCATGAGAAACTTTGCCCAATGGGTAAGACAAACAGGTCAACCAGAAAAGTGAGGCCCTGCAGCTGAAGGGAAGCAGCCTTGCAACAAAACTGACAAACCAGAAAGGATCCACACCTAGTAGCCACCCTAAACCGTGGACAAGGAGAAACTGGAAGGCCTAAATGTTCCACCAGGGTAGGCTTGATAAAGTTGTGAGTACTGCCACTATCAATGAGAATAGGAAACAAATTTTGTTCATATACGCCAGAAATCCGTAAGGAGCGACCCTGGAGCTGACTAGCCAAGGCGTGTAAGCTAGAAATGTCACCCGAGACATCATCAACGGGTAACTCTTCATCCACCATGGGGCAGACATCATCGTCCTCACCCAGTAACAACAGAACCTTGCTTTTACAACGATGTGTGGAACTCCACTTTTCATCACATTTGAAGCACAAACCCTTAGCACGACAATCTCGAAGTTCAGCCAGAGGTAACTGTCGAAAAAGGGTGGTGTTCGGAGGGTTGGGTAATAATGGGGGAAGGGTATTAGTTTTGGAAGGATGGTGTAGTGTTTGGGCTGGGCCAGTGTTTGTAGTTGGGTTAGAGTTCCGGGTCCAACTGTTGAAGGGGGTTGGGTTATCCTCCAAACAGGCCTCATAAGCCCTAGCTATGGCAAATGCTTCCATTAACGTAGGGGGACGATGGAATTGCAATTCTCTACGCAAATTCTTCTTAAGGCCAGTGATGAAAAAACTAATGAGCAATGGGTATGAAATACCTGTGACCTTGTTCATGAGGTCTTCAAATTGTGATTGGAACTCGGCGACGGAGCTAGTTTGCAACAGCTTGGAGAGATCTCCTTCAATGTCCTCGTAAGTGGTAGGGCCAAAGCGGTGACAGACGGCGTCAAGGAAATCGGTCCATGATCTCAACGACGAATTACGCGAGGCCCACTAAAACCAGGCGGCGGCGCGACCGTCAAGGTGGAAGGAGACGATTTGAAGGCGGGTATCAGCCGATGTCTCATGAAAGTTAAAGAAAGCTTCGATTTGAAATACCCATTCCTGAGGGTTGGAGCCGTCAAATCTAGGAACGTTCAACTTCATCGAACGAGATGCTTGATTGGAGAAGCTCGATTGTGACCCAGGAACACCCAAGCGCGCATTCGCAACTTTGGAATCAACGGCGAGTAGAAGCTCATGTAATGTATTGTGGATGGATTCAGCATGTGATTCCAACGACGATTTCACCAGCTCGCGGAATTCAGATTCTTGAGCTTCCAATTTGGATTGAAGGGCGTTCATGATGTCATCAGTGTTCATGATGAAAGCACCAATGATACAACCTGCACAGTAGAGATTGTATGGATATAAGGAAAGCATTCTTCGAGTGAGTGTAAACTCCAAAAACAGAATAAGAGGAGAGAGATTATGAAGGAGGAAAAAAAGGAATTTTCTTTACTATCAGCATGCCCTTCCAAGGCCAAATTACACATATATAAATCAAGGATGGTCTAACCACTTGCGGAAAATTTAGAATGGAAATAACAAAAGCATCATTATAACAGAAAATAGAAGTTGCTATTGATGTCAATAGCTCACGTAATCTTTCATCCAATAAGGTGGCTTAGTGACACGTTTCTCTTCAATTGGCTCTTCCATATTAGTCTCCTCATTCTCATTGGGCTCCGCTTCTTCTTGTGTTGGGCCTTGTCCAAATGGGTCCGTATCAGTAGTCCAAATTGCACGCCCTCAAAGACGATCCTAGTTATTGATAAAATAATTATATTTTTATTTATTAATCGTGTTATAAATGGACTCCTCATATGTTTAATATTTTTGTGGAATTTCATTGATCATTTTAGTGGATCTCTTCTATCAACTACGTTTTCTCTATTCACATCCTATGAAATTTAGACTTTCTTAAAAATCTATGTTTAGTTTCGATAGAGTAGTAGTCGAATATAGTTTGTAATAGTTGAATCTGCATGTATTTGACAGAAAGTCGAATACATATTTTAGTAGATAGTGGTGCATGTATTCGACAGAGAATCGAATACAACTAATCGAAGTCGAAGTAGCATGTATTCGACATAGTTAAATAACAACTTGTTATTTAGTTCGTTAGAGATTGTGTAATGTGTAAGAAGTCTACGGGTGTAAAAAAACAAACTATGTTTAACCAAATTAGTATCCAAATTGTTTCACTTTTAAAAATCTAAACCAAATGCTAAAATATAAATTTTTAGTAAAAAAAATTTAGAATTTACTTAACTTTCGGAAATTATTTTTCCAAATGTTTAGAATTAAAAAAATTATTATCAGAAAAAATAATTTTTATTTTCAAAAAAATTTAATTTTTAATATTTCAGAATATAAATTATTTTTTATTTCCGATTTCCTTTTTTTTTTGAAATAATTTATTTTTCCAATTTTTTTATTTTATTTTCCAGAATTTTTGTTTTCAATTATTTATTTATTTTTCGGAATAATTTTTTTCCCCTTTTTTTAATTTTTGGAATAATTTTTATTTCAGATTTTTTTTTTAATTTTTAGATTTTTTTTAGTTTTTGTCAAAAAAATTTTAGTTTTTTTTAATTCTCAAAGAAAAAATATTTTTAAACCTTTTAAATATTTAAATTAAAAAATTGATATTAATTTAATAAAATTAAAATTTGAATTTAATTAGATAATTTGAATTAAAATCAAAATCTATTTAGAACCGGTTTTAAACTGGTTCGAAACCAGTTATGAATTTCAAACTGAATTTTATCATAAATGGTTTGATTTATAAACCATAAATATAATAATGGATTGATTCATATGAAATAGTTACCCAGGAACACCTCTAAAGAAGTCTCACTTATAAATAGGGATGTACTCTGCATTTGTAACAATGACAACATACTTTTTCAATTCAATACATTTTTGTTCTCCCCCAAAACCTAACTTTATCTCTTCTTTTTCTCTTCCTCTTTTCTTTTCAAAAGATTTCCTCTTTTTTCAGAACATTGTGCGACAGAATCGTCTTGCAACCAAAATGTGGTTGAATCAATCGAATGATGAGTGAAGAAAGAGAATCTTGAATCAATCAAAAAAATAATTGAATCTTGTTCTATCAAATATCGATTCCAACATAGGATTACAAATTCACATTTTTATTTTATTTTTAATATATAATTGTGAGTTTTGCAGATAAATCTTTCAAAATATGAACATCTTTTTCCTTTTTAAAAGTGATAAGTAACATATTTTTTTGTTAATTATAATTTTGATCCCCTTATTTAATCTCACTCGTTAAAAATTTGATACACCATCCATATTTGAGTGTGAAAACATGGAGAAATAACTAAAATGCCTAAATTATAAATAAGAACTAGTTCACTGTATGAGCAAAAATAGGATATTAAATTTGTAATTAAGTTAAATACAATGATTTAATTATGATACAATATAATTAAAATTAATATGAATATATTTAATTAAGATAGTGAGATGGTTTAACCGGATTTAATCATGTATGTACTAATTGAGTTAAATAAATTTAAACCAGTAGTCAAATACTTAATTTTTGACGGTGTAACAGCCCAAATTTCATTAAATAATTAATTGTAGTAATTAATTTATTTAGTGGGATTTTATTAATGTTGGAAATTAATTTTTATTAATTGGGATTAATAGAGAATTGAGAAGGAAATTGGAAGGAAGGAAAATAAAGGAATTATATAAGAGAGAAAGAAAAGAAAAGAAAAATAGAAAACATTTGGAAAGAAAGAGGAAAGAAGAAGAAAGGAGAGAAAGAGAAGAGGAGAAGAGGAAAAGTGGAAATCATCAAGAACCAACATCAAAGCTCCGATTAATCGAGGTAAGGGTGAGAAATGTTTCTATTTGATCATTGTATGATGTTATGTATGTTGGGTTGGGGTTTTGGTAGAGTTTTCATCACTTTCCAATTAGGGCAAGAGTTGGAATAATCGGTAGATTGATGATTTAATCGGTTGAAACTGAGCAATAATGCCGTAGAATAGTTGGGTAACATGTGTTGATGCTGTTTGTACTGATTTTGTTGTGTGAGAAGTTGGATGATGGTGGATGGTGGAGGTGGAACAGAATAGGGTTCTGTTCTGCGCAGGTTCGCTGGCTCTCGCCAGGCGAGCGAAGGCGAAGCTTCGCCAGGCGAAGCCTAGCGAATGTTGGCGAATAATTATATTTAAGTCCCAGTGGACTTCGCTGGTGGGTTCGCCAGGCGAAGTTGAGTAGCGAGGGTTCGCCCAGCGAAGGTGCTGGCGAATGGTGGCGAATGAAGTCAGTAGCTACTGACTTGGGCTCGCTGGGAAGTCTCGCCAGGCGAAGCCTAGCGAGTGTTCGCTGAGAGAGTTCGCCAGGCGAAGGCCAGGCGAAGGTTCGCTGCGAGGGTTCGCCAGGCGAATGGAGGCGAATTTGACAGCATTTCTCTTTTGCTGTGTTGTTCATGTGGAGATGGTTTGGTTGCCTCTCAGAGGTCAATACCTCTATGATATGATATAGATATGATCTATTGTGATGATGTGTGTTGTGGGTAGCCTACGGGCGTGAATCCTAAAATTGTGATTTGAATGTTAATTGCATCAAGTATAAATACATGTGAACATAATAGGTGATTATGTGTGTATTATTTAATGAACTTGTGAATGCTTGATGTGTATACAATTATGTGATGAGTATGCATGAGAACATTATGAATATGTGTGCATCACTTGTAATTGTATGATTTGGTATTGTGATTTGAATACCTTGATTGTTGTGATATATGCTGTATGTGCAATCATTGTGTAATTCTTGAAGAGATGAATTATGTAAATGCATGAGATTAAGATGTCGGTCTTAAGTGCATTTGTTGTGGTTGATTGTACATGCATCATTTAGTCAAGAGGCAATGTCTGTTAGTTTCGTGGAAACTAGTGGCTTGTCCCAAACCTAGAAGAGTGGGTTTGAAGGGCTTAGAGGACGGGCCTTTGTGGTTATCGGTCTAGAAGAGTGGACCCGGTTTAATGTAAAAACCGAAAAAAGATAACGGGTTATCGGTCTAGAAGAGTGGACCCGGTTTAATGTAAAAACCGAAAAAAGATAACGAGAGTCGGTACCGCATTGCATGAGTTGCATTGAGTTATTGAGTCACATTGATATATGACATATGCATGAAGAGATGCTTATGTGTGAATGATGAGATTGTGGAAAATTGTAAGTGTATGCATAATGTGGAAATGCTTTGTGAATATCCAGGTTTGTCTATATATGTGTGGTAAATATATATGACTAAGAGAATGAAGTATGGTGAGAAATGTGAATATGTGTTATATGACTACCTATATATATATATAATCTCATGCTTTGATTATTATGGTTATATTTCTCACCCTTCTGCTGTTTTATAATGCTCTATGAGGCATTGCAGATTAGGATGCTGGAGTCCTTTCGTGAAGTTAGTCTTCATTCTTTTGAGTCTGCTGCTCTGATATGTAACACCGGGTAGTTAGACTAGTATAGTCATTCTTTTGTGATACATTGTGATGTATCAGCTGATGTGGTTTTGTAATCTAACTGACATGATGCATTAATCTGGATGACTTATGTGCATTTGAATTAATATTTTGAAAAACGATCAAATGATTTTATCTTCCGCTTAAATTGAAAATGTTACATATTTTATGGAGCAAATAGTAGAAGTGGTTTATTGGTGAAATTGTGGCATTCTTCTTTTATACCTTATTATAAAACCTTTTTTTTTACTCTGATAAATTGTATGTGCTTAATTGTTTTATATGCATTTTTTTTGGGGTATAGAAGGGGGTGTTACAATAGTGGTATCAGAGCAGGTCGGTCCGTCCGGCCAAGTTGTTAGAGTGTTTTTCCCTGTGTGTTATTGATATGCGTGTGTTGCATTATCAATATTGGTTGTTCTTACGTGGTTCTGTTGCTGGAATTAGTAAGATGGTTGCAGGAAGGAACGACGAAGCGATCGCGGAGGCATTGACGAGATTGGCGGGGGCAATTGGGCAGAATCCTCCGGCCAATGTGAATGAGAGGAATCATGCTGATGATGGATTCCGTGCTTTGGGGAAATTCCAAAAGAATAACCCTCCGGTCTTCAAGGGAACTCATGAACCGGACAAGGCACAAATTTGGTTGAAAGCCGTGGAAAAGATTTTTCGAGTTATGAATTGCTCGGATGCACAGAAGGTGCAGTTTGGGACTCATATGCTCGAAGAAGAAGCTGAAGATTGGTGGGGTAATACTCGCCAAAGATTTGAGGAGGATGATATTGTGATTACGTGGGATTTGTTTAGAGAAACCTTTCTGGAGAAGTATTTTCCAGAGGATGTGCGGGGGAAGAAAGAGATCGAATTTCTTGAGTTGAAGCAAGGTAATTCGACGGTTGCTGAGTATGCGGCGAAATTCGAGGAGTTGATCAAATTTTGTCCTCACTATAATACTGGTAATGCTGAGAGGTCTAAGTGCCTCAAGTTTGTAAACGGTTTGAGACCCGAGATTAGACAAGCTATTGGATATCAGGAAATCAGACGGTTTTCTGAGTTGGTTAACAAGAGCAGAATTTATGACGAAGACAGTAGGGCTAGGTCCAGCCACTACAAGAGTCTAAGTGACAAGAAAGGAAAGGGACAATTCAGAGGAAAACCTTACGTGACTCCTGCTGATAAGGGGAAACAAAAGGTTGGTTTTGGCAAGAGGCCAAGTGGGGGAGTTTCTACCCCGGTTAGGTGTTACAATTGTGGTGAAGCGGGGCATCGTGCTCCGGAGTGCAAAAGTGTTGATCTGAAGTGTTTTAAGTGTGGCAAGCCAGGCCACAAGGCTCTAGAGTGTAGAAGCGGTGCGGGTGTGAATTGCTATAACTGTGGTGAGCGAGGGCACATCAGTACCAAGTGCGATAAGCCGAAGAAGAATCAAGGGAGCGGGAAAGTGTTCGCTCTATCTGGATCTGAGACTGCTAGCGACGATCGATTGATCCGAGGTACGTGCTTCATTCATGGTACACCTTTGATCGCTATAATTGATACCGGAGCTACGCATTCTTTTATTTCTTTGGATTGTGTTAGAAGGTTGAATCTTGAGTTGTCTGTGATGGGTGGCGGTATGGTTATTGATACTCCTGCTATGGGTTCGGTAACTACACCGTATGTTTGCTTGAATTGCCCGTTGAGTATTTTCGGTAGAGATTTTGGGATTGATTTAGTGTGTCTTCATTTGGATCAGATGGATGTCATTCTTGGAATGAATTGGTTAAAATTCAATCGTGTGTATATTAACTGTTTTGACAAAACGGTTATTTTTCCCGATTCGGAAGTTGAAAGGGAATTGTTTATGACGAGGAAACAAGTGAAGGAATCGGTACAAGATGGGGCTAAGGTATTTATGCTTAGGGCAACGTTGAGGACTAGTGAAAGTGAAGAGATTGATGTTGTGCCCATTGTTAGAAATTTTCCGGAAGTATTCCCTGATGAGATAAAGGATTTACCGCCGGAGCGAGAAGTGGAGTTTTCGATAGATTTGATTCCTGGAACTAGTCCGATATCGATGGCTCCATATCGTATGTCGGCCTCAGAGTTAAAAGAGTTGAAGAGTCAACTTGAGGATTTGCTTGAAAAGAGGTTTATTCGTCCGAGCGTGTCACCATGGGGTGCACCGGTGTTATTGGTTAAGAAGAAAGAGGGTTCTATGAGGCTCTGTGTGGATTACAGACAGTTGAACAAGGTGACTATTAAGAATAAGTATCCACTTCCAAGGATTGATGATCTGATGGATCAGTTGGTTGGTGCAAGCGTGTTCAGCAAGATTGATTTGAGATCTGGGTATCATCAGATCCGTGTGAAAGCTGAGGATATTCAGAAGACGGCCTTCCGAACGAGGTATGGACACTATGAGTATTCCGTTATGCCATTTGGTGTGACTAATGCACCAGGTGTATTTATGGAGTACATGAATAGGATTTTCCATCCTTATTTGGATAAGTTTGTGGTGGTGTTTATCGACGACATCTTGGTTTATTCGAAGAGCGAAGGAGAGCATGCCGAGCATCTGAAGATTGTGTTATCGGTGTTGAGAGAGAAGCAATTGTTTGCAAAGCTTTCTAAGTGTGAATTTTGGTTGAAGGAAGTTAGTTTCCTTGGTCATGTGATTTCTAGTAGTGGTGTAGCGGTGGATCCGTCGAAGGTTGAAGCGGTGTCGCAATGGGAGACTCCGAAGTCAGTTTTTGAGATCAGAAGTTTTCTTGGTTTAGCCGGTTATTATCGGAAGTTTATTGAAGGATTTTCTAAGTTATCGTTGCCGTTGACGCAGTTGACTAGGAAGGGTCAAGCCTTTGTTTGGGACGCCAAGTGTGAAGCGAGTTTTCAAGAACTTAAGCGAAGGTTGATGACAGCTCCTGTTTTGATTCTGCCAAATCCAGAAGAACCATTCGTTGTGTATTGTGATGCTTCTTTGATGGGTTTAGGAGGTGTGTTGATGCAGAATAACCAAGTTGTGGCTTATGCTTCGAGGCAACTCAAAGTGCATGAGAAGAATTATCCGACGCATGACTTAGAGTTGGCCGCCGTTGTGTTCGTGTTGAAGCTTTGGAGGCATTATTTGTTTGGTGCGAGGTTTGAAGTGTTTAGTGACCACAAGAGTTTGAGGTATCTTTTTGATCAAAAGGAATTGAATGCGAGACAAAGAAGATGGCTTGAACTTTTGAAGGATTATGATTTTGGCTTGAATTACCATCCGGGTAAAGCGAATGTTGTAGCGGATGCATTGAGTCGGAAATCATTGCATATGTCGGCGTTGATGGTGAAAGAGTTAGAATTGGTCGAGCAATTTCGAGATTTGAGTTTGGTATGTGAGAGAACTTCTTTTGGATTTAAGTTGGGTATGTTAAAGCTTACGAGTGGTATTTTGGACGAAATTCGAGAAGGACAGAAATCGGATTTGAGCTTAGTTGATCGGTTGACTTTAATCAACCAAGGCCAAGGTGGTGATTTTCGGATTGATGAGAATGGTATTATGAGATGTCGGGATCGAGTTTGTGTTCCGAACATGGTTGAGCTTAAGAAGAGCATCCTTGAGGAAGGACATCGTAGCGGATTGAGTATTCATCCGGGTGCTACTAAGATGTATCAGGATTTGAGGAAAGTATTTTGGTGGCCTAGTATGAAGAAGGATATTGCGGAATTTGTGTATTCTTGTTTGACTTGCCAGAAGTCGAAGATTGAGCATCAGAAGCCATCGGGTTTGATGAAGCCGTTGTTTATTCCTGAGTGGAAATGGGATAGTATCTCCATGGATTTTGTATCGGGTTTGCCGAGGACGCCGAGTAATTTTGAGGCTATTTGGGTTATCGTGGATAGGTTGACTAAATCTGCTCACTTTATCCCTATGCGTATGGATTACCCTTTGGAGAAGTTGGCTAAGTTGTATATTGAGAGGATTGTGTGTCTGCATGGTATTCCGTTAAGTATTGTTTCGGATAGAGATCCGCGGTTTACTTCGAGATTTTGGGAAAGCCTGCAGAGTGCTTTGGGTACTAAGTTGCGTTTGAGTTCAGCGTATCATCCTCAGACTGATGGTCAGACGGAGAGGACGATTCAGTCGCTTGAAGATCTTTTGAGAGCTTGTGTATTGGAAAAAGGAGGAGCTTGGGATAGCTACTTGCCTTTGATTGAGTTTACCTACAACAACAGTTTCCATTCGAGTATTGGTATGGCACCATTTGAGGCGTTGTATGGTAGGCGGTGTAGGACACCATTGTGTTGGTTCGAGTCTGGAGAGAGTTCTGTTGTTGGACCCGAGTTAGTTCAACAGACTACTGATAAGATCAAGATGATTCAAGAGAAGATGAGAATTACTCAGAGTCGTCAGAAGAGTTATTATGACAAGAGGAGGAAGGCACTTGAATTTCAAGAGGGAGATCATGTGTTTCTTCGAGTCACTCCGATGACAGGTGTTGGTAGGGCACTGAAGTCGCGCAAGTTGTCACCGCGTTTCATTGGTCCTTATCAGATTTTGCAAAGGATAGGAGAAGTGGCCTATCGTGTGGCTTTACCACCGTCGCTTGCTAATCTTCATGACGTATTCCATGTATCTCAGTTGAGGAAATACATTGCGGATCCGTCTCATGTAGTCCAAATAGATGATGTGCAGGTGAAAGATAACCTGACTGTTGAGGCATCACCTATGCGGATTGAGGATCGGACATTGAAGCAGCTTCGAGGTAAAGAGATTGCTTTAGTAAAGGTCGCTTGGGGAGGACCGGCTGGTGGAGATGTTACTTGGGAGCTCGAGAGTCGGATGAAGGAGTCTTATCCAGAACTGTTTGAATCAGGTAACATTTTCGGGGACGAAAATTCCTAAAGTGGGGGAGAGTTGTAACAGCCCAAATTTCATTAAATAATTAATTGTAGTAATTAATTTATTTAGTGGGATTTTATTAATGTTGGAAATTAATTTTTATTAATTGGGATTAATAGAGAATTGAGAAGGAAATTGGAAGGAAGGAAAATAAAGGAATTATATAAGAGAGAAAGAAAAGAAAAGAAAAATAGAAAACATTTGGAAAGAAAGAGGAAAGAAGAAGAAAGGAGAGAAAGAGAAGAGGAGAAGAGGAAAAGTGGAAATCATCAAGAACCAACATCAAAGCTCCGATTAATCGAGGTAAGGGTGAGAAATGTTTCTATTTGATCATTGTATGATGTTATGTATGTTGGGTTGGGGTTTTGGTAGAGTTTTCATCACTTTCCAATTAGGGCAAGAGTTGGAATAATCGGTAGATTGATGATTTAATCGGTTGAAACTGAGCAATAATGCCGTAGAATAGTTGGGTAACATGTGTTGATGCTGTTTGTACTGATTTTGTTGTGTGAGAAGTTGGATGATGGTGGATGGTGGAGGTGGAACAGAATAGGGTTCTGTTCTGCGCAGGTTCGCTGGCTCTCGCCAGGCGAGCGAAGGCGAAGCTTCGCCAGGCGAAGCCTAGCGAATGTTGGCGAATAATTATATTTAAGTCCCAGTGGACTTCGCTGGTGGGTTCGCCAGGCGAAGTTGAGTAGCGAGGGTTCGCCCAGCGAAGGTGCTGGCGAATGGTGGCGAATGAAGTCAGTAGCTACTGACTTGGGCTCGCTGGGAAGTCTCGCCAGGCGAAGCCTAGCGAGTGTTCGCTGAGAGAGTTCGCCAGGCGAAGGCCAGACGAAGGTTCGCTGCGAGGGTTCGCCAGGCGAATGGAGGCGAATTTGACAGCATTTCTCTTTTGCTGTGTTGTTCATGTGGAGATGGTTTGGTTGCCTCTCAGAGGTCAATACCTCTATGATATGATATAGATATGATCTATTGTGATGATGTGTGTTGTGGGTAGCCTACGGGCGTGAATCCTAAAATTGTGATTTGAATGTTAATTGCATCAAGTATAAATACATGTGAACATAATAGGTGATTATGTGTGTATTATTTAATGAACTTGTGAATGCTTGATGTGTATACAATTATGTGATGAGTATGCATGAGAACATTATGAATATGTGTGCATCACTTGTAATTGTATGATTTGGTATTGTGATTTGAATACCTTGATTGTTGTGATATATGCTGTATGTGCAATCATTGTGTAATTCTTGAAGAGATGAATTATGTAAATGCATGAGATTAAGATGTCGGTCTTAAGTGCATTTGTTGTGGTTGATTGTACATGCATCATTTAGTCAAGAGGCAATGTCTGTTAGTTTCGTGGAAACTAGTGGCTTGTCCCAAACCTAGAAGAGTGGGTTTGAAGGGCTTAGAGGACGGGCCTTTGTGGTTATCGGTCTAGAAGAGTGGACCCGGTTTAATGTAAAAACCGAAAAAAGATAACGGGTTATCGGTCTAGAAGAGTGGACCCGGTTTAATGTAAAAACCGAAAAAAGATAACGAGAGTCGGTACCGCATTGCATGAGTTGCATTGAGTTATTGAGTCACATTGATATATGACATATGCATGAAGAGATGCTTATGTGTGAATGATGAGATTGTGGAAAATTGTAAGTGTATGCATAATGTGGAAATGCTTTGTGAATATCCAGGTTTGTCTATATATGTGTGGTAAATATATATGACTAAGAGAATGAAGTATGGTGAGAAATGTGAATATGTGTTATATGACTACCTATATATATATATAATCTCATGCTTTGATTATTATGGTTATATTTCTCACCCTTCTGCTGTTTTATAATGCTCTATGAGGCATTGCAGATTAGGATGCTGGAGTCCTTTCGTGAAGTTAGTCTTCATTCTTTTGAGTCTGCTGCTCTGATATGTAACACCGGGTAGTTAGACTAGTATAGTCATTCTTTTGTGATACATTGTGATGTATCAGCTGATGTGGTTTTGTAATCTAACTGACATGATGCATTAATCTGGATGACTTATGTGCATTTGAATTAATATTTTGAAAAACGATCAAATGATTTTATCTTCCGCTTAAATTGAAAATGTTACATATTTTATGGAGCAAATAGTAGAAGTGGTTTATTGGTGAAATTGTGGCATTCTTCTTTTATACCTTATTATAAAACCTTTTTTTTTACTCTGATAAATTGTATGTGCTTAATTGTTTTATATGCATTTTTTTTGGGGTATAGAAGGGGGTGTTACAGACGGTATTATTTATTTACATTTATTTGTTAATATATACAAGTTATTGATATTTATAATCAATAATTTAAAAAATATATATTTATTAATGTTTTCAAGATCAAAAAGCATGGAAAGTTTTTTTAAATATAAATATATACTTATATTTTAAATTATTAGATATTTTTTAGACATAATTTTAATTAATAATACTACTAATTTATTCTAAAGTATAAAAATTCCATATTATGCCTAACAAATGATAATTTTGTAAACCAAAATATAAACAAATGATACTTTAATGGTAATAATTATTCATACAATATTTACATTTTTTTAAGTAAAGTTAAATATATAAAAATAAAAAGAGGGACACAAAAATGAGATGGGAGATTATACCAAGACTCTCTCAATAGATACCAAACTTAAAAAAAAAGATAAATCTAGCACGTTCTTTACAAAATCTACTTTGTAGTTTCTTGTATTAGGTAAAACAACATATGTACAAAATGTATTTTAGGCAATATATGGAACAAGATATTCTAGCATCTGAGTTTGTTGCTAGGAAAAGTTGTTCAGGAAAGTACTTGACATAACCACTTAAGCAAGAGTTGTTCAATTAAAATGCTTGAAAGAACCAGTTAAGCAAGAGGTTCCAAGATGTAACTAAAGTGCTCGACCGAACTAGTTAAGCAAGAGGTTCAAGATGTGAGTATGTATCATATCGGCATAAGGTTTGGGTTCTGACTATCTTCAGATGTCCTTCATAAGAGTTGTGGTGTTGAATTCTTCGAAAGATGCAGATGTTTTCTTTTGGGAAGAAGTTTGCTTTTGAAAAGATTTAGATTTGGTTAAGTCAAAGAAGATTTAATTGTATGTTCTTTGAAGGAAGATTTGGTCCAAGATTTACTCTACAAAGAAGATTTATATGGAGAGTTATTTTGGATGTTCTAGTGGAACACGATCTTCCAAAATGTGTCCTGCAACATCTAGTCTCTGTCAACATATATATCTTATTGCAGTTGTGGTGAAGAAAGGTGTAACGCCCCGATTCTGATTTCCCATTTTGTTGAGTCTTTTGATTTATTTTGATTGATTATTGTTATATTTGTGAAACTTGAATATTAATATGTTATGTGTGCATATTATGTTATTTTATTATTCGGAGAGTTTTGGGAATTAATTAGAGGGTGTTTTAGATAATCCTTAATTAGTTGTTATTTGAGAGAGACAGAATAGAAAGAGTATAAGTGGAAATAGAGAGAAAAGAAAAGAGATAGAAAGAAATAGAAAGGAAAGGAGAGAAAAGAGGAAGAAGAGGAGAAAAACCTAGAACCATCAAGAATCAACTTCTAAGCTTCGATTAATCGGGTAAGGGTGTGAAACTTTATTATTCTTTCGATGTGTATGATTATGTATGTTTCTGTTGGTTTGAGTTTGGATTGGGGAGAGTTGTGCTCATTTTCTGTTTTAGGTCGAATTTTATTTAATCGGTAGAAACCGAGTTTTAACGGTTAAAAATAAGAATAAGTGGTAAAGTTTAGTCGGGGAATGTTAGACTTAGGCGGTTGAAACTGGTTTGGTGAGAATCAGTTGATTTTGGAGGATTGGGGAGATTTTGACAGTTAAGGATTTCTGAGTTCGTAGATTCGCCAGCATTCACTAGGCGAATGGGAGCGAAGGTTCTCCAGGCGAATCCCAGCGAGTGGGTAGCGAACCAAGTCAGTAGCCCAACTCTGTCTTCGCCAGTGAGTTTGCCAGGCGAAGGAGCCAGCGAGAGGCTTCGCCAAGCGAGTGTGGTAGCGAACCAAGTCAGTAGTTACTGTCTGGCTTCGCCAGGGAGTTTTCCAGGAGAGTGCGGTGGTGAGCATTCGCCAGAGGCTTCGCCAGGCGAAGGTCGACGAATGTGACAACATTTTCTTTGATTTCCTGTGCTTTCCATCCAATTGTTGATTGTTTGGTTTATTTATGTTTAATCCTTATCTGAATGGATAGTTTGTATGCTGTTGTGTTGTGGGTAGCCGTAAGGCGTGAATCCTAGATTGTGAATCGTGGAGTGTGAAATGTGGCCGTTTGGCAATTTTGTGCATTGGTTTGAATTGAATGAAAATGCATGATGAGATTGATGTGAATGTGCATAATTGTATGTACTTGTATGATGTGAAGAATGCATGATTATATATTTGTGAATATGTATGCATTTCAAGAGTGTGTGGAGTCGTTTTGCAAGTGAAGCATCATGATTACATTCTTGTGTGTTTGATCCCGCGTAGGATCTGCAGAAACCTCGTGTGCCCTTGTGGGGTGTGAGCGATGGTTTATTTTTGATCCCTAGGAGGATCTGCAGAAACGATTGTGTGCCCTTGTGGGGTATGAGCAATGGTTTATATTTGACTCCATGGAGAATCTGCAGGACGATTGTGTGCCCTTGTGGGGTGTGAGAAATCGGATTGTGTGCCCGTGTGAGGTGTGAGCAATCCTGAAACATCGTGTTCCCATGTGGGGTGTGAGCGATGGGTGAACATCGTAGGCTCGACGGAGAGTTACTTTGGTAACAAGCGATGGTTCCATTTGGTTCTTCAATTGAACCTGCTGAATGAGTCGGTACCGCATTTGCATTTGAATAGAGTCGTGAGTCGGTCTCTATGAGTTGCATTATCATCTTCATATGATGTATTGGTGTAGTGAACACAATTGTGTATGTTTATGTGAATTATTGAAGTAAACATAATTGTAAATGTTTATGTGTGAATAGTAGAAGCATGATTGATGTGTATGCTTAGTTATGAAATATGCATTGTGATGCATGTAAATGAATGGTGAGTATATGCTTGGTGAATTATATATATGTTGCGATGTATATATGATTGAATTGTGATGAGTTGCAGTGAGAAATATGTTATATGTATTCTATGTTGGTGTATATAGATATATAATTATATGCATTGTTTGTTATGATAATGTTTCTCACCCTTCTACTGTTTTATGATGATCTATGAGGCATTGTAGAGTAGGTTTGCTAGAGGTCTTTTGTGAAGCGTGGCTTCATTCTTTTTGGTCGGTTGGCTCTGATATGTAGCACCGGGTAGTTAGGAATTGTTTTGATTCTTTTGTGATACATCTGTGTACGTATTTGCTGGTGAATGTTTTGTAAACGTGACTTATGACTTGAATTAATTGTTGATGTATATAATGTTTATATGAATGAAGCGATTCAATGTTTAGATGTTTCCGCTTTTATTCTAAATATTGCTTTGTGGGTTTTAAGGACTAAGTTCCTTTGTGGTGATTTACCCTTTGTTGCAAATCTTTATGAGCAGGTGTTGTATGTGTTTTGAATTTCCTGGATAATGTGACGTGCCTCTTTTATACCATGTGTTAATTTATACTCTGATGAAATTTTTTATTAAGTGCCTAAATGACTTAATTGTTTATTTGGGGGGTATAGAAAGGGGGTGTTACATTAAGTGGTATCAGAGCTAGTGTTGAGTCAGTTGTGTCTGTCTTGTTGTTGTGTTGGTTGAACGGTTGTTTAACCTTGTTGTTATTTTTGGGAATCATCAGAATATGGCTGGTCATAATGATAATGCTATGGCTGCGGCGTTGGAGGCTATGGCTAGGGCGGTACAAGGTGCACCGAATGCGAATGCGAATGAGGAGTTTAGAAAGAATCAGCCGCCGATATTCAAGGGGAGGTTTGATCCGGGCGGTGCTCAGATCTGGTTGAAGGAGATTGAGAGAATCTTTAGAGTTATGGGATGTGCTGAAGGAAACAAGGTGAGGCTTGGAACTCACATGTTGAGAGAAGAGGCCGACGACTGGTGGGTCGGTATGAGACAAGTTCTTGAGGTAGACGACTAAGAAATAACGTGGGATTTATTTCGCACCGAATTCTTGAGAAAGTGTTATCTTGAGAGTGTAAAGGGGAAAAAGGAAATGGAAATTCTTGAGCTGAAGCAAGGCAATATGTCCGTGGTGGACTACACGACTAAGTTTGTGGAATTAGTTCAGTTTCATCCTCATTATGCGGCGGTTACAGCAGAGTTCTCTAAGTGCATTAAGTATGAGAATGGCTTGCGTCCTGAGATAAAGCAAGCAATGGGATACCAAAGAATACGAAGATTTTCGGACTTTACCGAATGTTGTAGGATTTTTGAAGAGGACAGTAGGGCTCGATCTACTCATTATAAGAGTTTGAGTGAGAAGAAAGGCAAGCAACAAGTAAGGAGTGGACCTTATGTGACGCCTGTTGATAAGGGCAAGTATAAGGGAAACTTTGACAGGAGGTCCAGAGGAGGAAGTTCTGGTGCGGTCAAATGTTACAAGTGTGGCGTGATGGGCCATAAGTCTTTTGAGTGTGGGAAGAATGCGGAGAAGTGTGCTAATTGTGGAAGTTTTGGACATATCACATTTGATTGTAGAAGGAATGTGGTAAAGTGTTTTAATTATGGGGAAGTTGGTCATATTAGCACCAAGTGTACTAAACTAAAGGAAGCTCAGTCGGGTGGAAAGGTATTTGCATTAGCAGGTTCAGACACTACTAATGCAGATCGCTTGATTAAAGGTACATGCTTTATTAATAATATGCCTTTAGTTGCTATTATTGATACTGAAGCGACTCATTTGTTCATTTCTCTTGAGTGTGCTAAGCGTTTAGGTTTGTGCATGGTTTCTTTGAGTGGAGACATGGTTATCGAGACTCCCGCTTCGGGGTCGGTAACTACTTCTTTGGTATGTGTAAGTTATTCTTTGACCATGTATGGTAAAGACTTCATTATGGATTTAGTGTGCTTGCCGTTGGAAGGTTTGGACGTGATCTTGGGTATGAACTGGTTGCAATTTAATAGAGTTCATTTAGATTTCTATCACAAGTTAGTAAGGTTTCCTTCTTTGGAAGATGATGAAGGTGAGAGTTTTCTATCCACTAAAGAGTTGAAGAAACTTTTAGCGGACGAAGCTCAGTTGTTCGGCTTGTTTGCATCGTTGTCTGTGGAGAGCAAAGTTGATCTTGATGTGTTTCCGGTGGTGTGTGATTTTCCAGAAGTGTTTTCGGAGGAGATTACGGATGTACCGCCGGAAAGAGAAGTTGAGTTTTCTATTGATCTAGTTCCTGGTACTAGACCGATTTCGATGGCACCGTATCGTATGTCAGCATCAAAATTGGTAGAAATGAAGGAGCAGTTGAATGATTTGTTGGACAAGAGGTTTGTAAGACCAAGTGTTTCTCCTTGGGGTGCGCCGGTATTGTTGGTAAAGAAGAAAGATGGAAGTATGCGGTTATGCATTGATTATCGACTGTTGAATAAGGTGACAATTAAGAATAAGTATCCGCTTCCAAGAATCGATTATTTGATGGACCAATTGGTTAGAGCGCGTGTTTTTAGCAAGATTGATTTGAGATCGGGTTATCACCAGATTCGGGTTAAGGAGGAGAATATTCCAAAGACGGCTTTTAGGACACGGTATGGTCATTACGAATATTCTGTGATGCCATTCGGAGTTTCTAATGCGCCGGGTGTGTTTATGGAATACATGAATCGTATTTTTCATGAGCAGTTGGATCGTTTTGTGGTTGTGTTCATCGACGACATTTTGATTTACTCTATGTCTTAGGAGGAGCATGAAGAGCATTTAAGGGTTGTGTTACAAATTTTGAAAGATAAGCAATTGTATGCTAAGTTGTCAAAGTGTGAATTTTGGTTGTCGGAAGTGAGTTTTCTCGGGCATATTATTTCCGGTAATGGTATTAGTGTGGATCAATCCAAGATTGATGCGGTAATGCAACGGGAGACTCTTAGATCGGTTACGGAGATTCGAAGCTTTTTGGGCTTGACAGGTTATTATCGGAGGTTTATTGAAGGATTTTCAAAGTTGACACTTCCGTTAACGCAGTTGACTTGTAAGGGAAAGGCTTTATTTAGGATGCTGATTGTGAAAAGAGTTTCATTGAGTTAAAGAGAAGATTGACAACAACGCCAGTCTTGGTTTTGCCGAATCCTACGAAACCTTTTATGGCTTATTGTGATGCTTCCTTGTCAGATTTAGGTGGTGTGTTGATGCAAGAAGGAAAAGTTGTGGCTTATGCTTTGAGACAATTGAGAGTGCATGAAAAGAATTACCCTACGCATGATTTGGAATTAGCGGTCGTGGTGTTTGTTTTGGAAATTTGGAGGCATTATCTTTATGGTGCAAGATTTGAAGTTTTTAGCGATCACAAGAGTTTGAAGTATTTATTTGATCAAAAGGAATTGAATATGAGGCAAAGAAGGTGGTTAGCGCTTTTGAAAGACTATGATTTTGGTTTGAATCACCATCCGGGTAAGGCAAATGTGGTGGCCGATGCCTTAAGTCGAAAGTCGTTACATGTGTCTACATTAATGATGAGAGAGTGGGAACTTTTGGAGAACTTTTGAGATTTGAGTTTGGTTTGTGAAATGACGCCGAAAAGTGTGAGACTTGGTATGCTTCATATTACGAATGATTTTCTTGCTACCGTATGTGAAAAGCAGAAGTTGGATCTGAAGTTCGTTGATTTAATGACAAATGAGAATGAGGATTTCAAGGTTGATGATTTTGGAGTTCTGAAATTTCGTGGTCGTATTTGTATTCCCGATGATGCGGAGTTGAAAAGAATGATATTGAAGGAAGGACACCGGAGTAACTTAAGTATTCATCCGGGAGCGAATAAGATGTATCAAGATTTGAAGAAGATCTTTTGGTGGTCCGGATTGAAGAGGGATGTAGCTCAGTTTGTGTATGCATGTTTGACTTGTCAGAAGTCTAAGGTGGAACATCAGAAGCCTAGTGAATTGATGCAACCTTTGGATATTCCCGAGTGGAAATGGGATAGTATATCGATGGATTTTATTACGGGATTTCCGAATACGCAAAGAGGTCATAATGCTATTTGGGTGATTTTTGATAGGCTTACTAAATCTGCTTATTTCGTTCCGATTGATATTAGTTATCCTTTGGAGAAGTTAGCCGAGATTTATGTTCGTGTGGTTGTGAAGTTGCATGGAGTTCCTAAGAGTATTGTATCAGATAGAGATCCTAGATTTACTTCAAGGTTTTGGGAGAGTTTGCAAAAGGCTTTGGGTTCTAAGTTAAGATTGAGTTCGGCTTATCATCCGCAAACAGATGGTCAAACCGAGAGGACGATTCAGTCGTTGGAGGATTTGTTGCGTGCTTGTGTACTAGAGCAAGGTGGTGCTTGGGATAATTATTTAGCGTTGATTGAGTTCACCTACAATAACAATTTTCACTCAAGTATTGGTATGGCGCCATTTGAGGCTTTGTATGGTCGGAGATGTCGAACACCTTTGTGTTGGCATGAAACTGGTGAGAAGTCAGTTGTTGGGCCGGAGATGGTACAACAAACAACAGAGAAGGTGAATTTTATTCGAGAAAAGATGAGAGCTTCTCAGAGTAGGCAGAAGAGTTATCATGACAAAAGAAGGAAAGATCTTGAGTTTCAAGAAGGCGACTATGTGTTCTTGAGGGTTACAGCGATTACGGGTGTGGGTCGTGCCTTGAAGTCGAAGAAGTTGACTTCTCATTTTATTGGTCCGTATCAGATCATTGCACGAGTTGGTGTTGTGGCGTATTGTATGGCGTTGCCTCCGAATCTTTCAAATTTGCATGATGTGTTCCATGTTTCGCAACTTCGGAAGTATGTTCCGGATCCGTCACATGTGATTCCTATGGACGAGGTTGAAGTAAGAGATAACCTTACGGTTGAAGTTTTAGCGATTAGGATTTTGGACCGTGAAGTTAAAAAGCTAAGAGGAAAGGATATTGCGCTTATGAAAGTAGCATGGGGAGGTGCTGTAGAAGGCAAAATGACTTGGGAATTGGAGAGTAAGATGCCAGAGTCGCATTGGGAATTGTTTGGATCAAGTAATATTTTCGAGGACGAAAATTTCTAAAGTGGGGGAGAATTGTAACGCCCCGATTCTGATTTCCCATTTTGTTGAGTCTTTTGATTTATTTTGATTGATTATTGTTATATTTGTGAAACTTGAATATTAATATGTTATGTGTGCATATTATGTTATTTTATTATTCAGAGAGTTTTGAGAATTAATTAGAGGGTGTTTTAGATAATCCTTAATTAGTTGTTATTTGAGAGAGATAGAATAGAAAGAGTATAAGTGGAAATAGAGAGAAAAGAAAAGAGATAGAAATAAATAGAAAGGAAAGGAGAGAAAAGAGGAAGAAGAGGAGAAAAACCTAGAACCATCAAGAATCAACTTCTAAGCTTCGATTAATCAGGTAAGGGTGTGAAACTTTATTATTCTTTCGATGTGTATGATTATGTATGTTTCTATTGGTTTGAGTTTGGATTGGGGAGAGTTGTGCTCATTTTCCGTTTTAGGTCGAATTTTATTTAATCGGTAGAACCCGAGTTTTAACGGTTAAAAATGAGAATAAGTGGTAAAGTTTAGTCGGGGAATGTTAGACTAAGGTGGTTGAAACTGGTTTGGTGAGAATCTGTTGATTTTGGAGGATTGGGGCGATTTTGACAGTTAGGGATTTCTGAGTTCGCAGATACGCCAACATTCACTAGGCGAATGGAGCGAAGGTTCGCCAGGAGAATCCCAGCGAGTGGGTAGCGAACCAAGTTAGTAGCCCAACTCTGTCTTCGCCAGTGAGTTCGCCAGGCGAAGGAGCCAGCAGAGGCTTCGCCAGGCGAGTGTGGTAGCGAGTGGGAAGGGAACCAAGTCAGTAGCTACTGTCTGGCTTTTCCAGGGAGTTCGCCAGGCGAGTGCGGTGGCGAGCATTTGCCAGAGGCTTTGCCAAGCGAAGGTTGGCGAATGTGACAACATTTTCTTTGATTTCCTGTGCTTTCCATCCAATTGTCGATTGTTTGGTTTATTTATGTTTAATACTTATCTGAATGGATAGTTTGTGTGCTGTGGGTAGCCGTAAGGCGTGAATCCTAGATTGTGAATTGTGGAGTGTGAAATGTGGCTGTTTGGCAATTTTGTGCATTGGTTTGAATTGAATGAAAATGCATGATGAGATTGATGTGAATGTGCATAATTGTATGTACTTGTATGATGTGAAGAATGCATGATTATATATTTGTGAATATGTATGCATTTCAAGAGTGTGTGGAGTAGTTTTGCATGTGAAGCATCATGATTGCATTCTTGTGTGTCTGATCCCGCGTAGGATCTGTAGAAACCTCGTGTGCCCTTGTGGGGTGTGAGCGATGGTTTATTTTTGATCCCTAGGAGGATCTTCAGAAATGATCGTGTGCCCTTGTGGGGTGTGAGCGATGGTTTATATTTGATTCCTGGAGAATCTACAGGACGATTATGTGCCCTTGTGGGGTGTGAGCAATCGGATTGTGTGCCTGTGTGGGGTGTGAGCAATCCTGAAACATCGTGTGCCCATGTGGGGTGTGAGCGACGGGTGAACATCGTAGGCCCGACGGGGAGTTACTTCGGTAACGAGCAATTGTTCCATTTGGTTCTTCAATTGAACCTGCTGAATGAGTCGATACCGCATTTGCATCTACATAGAGTCGTGATTCGGTCTCTATGAGTTACATTATCATCTTCATATGATTTATTGGTGTAATGAACACAATCGTGTATGTTTATGTGAATTGTTGAAGTAAACATAATTGTAAATGTTTATGTGTGAATGATGTGAATGGTAGAAGCATGATTGATGTATATGCTTAGTTATGAAATATGCATTGTGATGTATGTGAATGAATGGTGAGTATATGCTTGGTGAATTATATATATGTTACGATGTATATATGATTGAATTGTGATGAGTTATGGTGAGAAATATGTTATATGTATTCTATGTTGGTGTATATAGATATATAATTATATGTATTGTTTGTTATGATAATGTTTCTCACCCTTTTGCTGTTTTATGATGCTCTATGAGGCATTGCAGAGTAGGTTTGCTGGAGGTCTTTTGTGAAGCGTGGCTTCATTCTTTTTGGTCGGTTGACTCTGATATGTAGCACCGTGTAGTTAGGAATTGTTTTGATTCTTTTGTGATACATCTGTGTTATTGAAGTTTTGGTGAAGAGAGAAACATATGGAGCACAATGTTCTAACATGTGTGCAACATCTGGCCCTGACTCAACATACCAAAGTTGTTGCATTTTTGGAGCAAAATTATGGTTGAGATTCAATCATATTTTTTGCTATATTTTTTAGCAATGCGTTTGTGTGATTTGTTTAACAACTGTTAAAGATCAAATCAATATAAATGGAGATTTAAATTTGAATTTGAATTAAAAACAAATCATATCTTTTGTTGGATATTTTCATGAAAAAAATCATATCCAGCAACATCTGCATTTATTCTAGACGAAATCAGATCAAATACTCATTGGAAAAAGCCCAGAAGAAACTTTTCTATTCAAGGAAACTCAAACCTAGAGTTTAAGGTGTGCACATTTTGAAGACTCATTGTGTTAGGTTTTATACTTTTTGACTCTTTCTTTAATTTATTATCGTGTACCACTATAGCGCCTCCATTCATATCTTAAGGCATAAAGGTTCGTTTTCTTGTTGAGTTGTAAAGCTTTGTCCCAAGATATTAATTATATAAGCTTGAGAACAAAGTGTTTTTGTTTCTTGTATTCCATGCAAATGTTGTATTATTGTTGAATCTATTTGTGTATACAAGTCAATGTTTCAGTGACTTGGTATAGTAGTTCATTTGTCTTAGTTGAGTTGTAAATTCAACACCAATGAAGTTGTTATTAAAGTTGATCACTAGGGATTAGTGATTTAAGAAGTGAACAGGGTTCTCATATTAAAGGGGAGTCCTAAATCGAAAGTCACTAGGATTATAAAGAGGTATTGACTTCATGGGATTAATGTTCATAGAAGACTAGTTTTACTAATTCAAAGTAGTGAATTTCCTTTCTTCGATAGAGTGCCCCCTAGACGTAGGTGTGGTTTCACTGAACTGGATTATCAATCTCGTGTAATTTATTGTTTTTCCTGCTTTATCATCTTGTACAAGCTAAATTGGTTTCTCTTGGTACTTTAAACTGGTTTTTATTCTAGTATACAATGTCCTAGACATCGCGTCAGACACCTGTCCTCAAAATCTGTTATCTGTCATAAACTAGTTGTTCACGTTGTCCCATACATCTGGTCTAACATCTCTCCTCTTAAGAATATAATTTTACACTCTTAAATCTTAAGGCAACAAGTCAAAATGAAATGAATCTATAACTGTGAAATCTAAGTTAGCAAATGAGTCTGCACAACTATTCTCTTCTCCGTAAATGTGATAAACTACAAAAAATAAACATATGTGAAGTGATATTTACATAGTTGATCCATCCGGTGAGAATTTGCAAAGACATTTTAAAAGAAGGCTTGAAAGAGTGTACCACCGCATCAAAATCAATTCCAACCAAAGATTGTACCAAAATTTTTCATTGGAGAATTCAATGGCTTTCATAAAACTTGAGATTTCAACAATGAGAGAGTTAGTAACACCCAAAAAATTGGAGAAAGCTCCAAGAAAACAATCCTTATGGTCTCTAAAACCACCTCCACAAGTTGAGATTCCTAGGTTATTTAAAAAATTTCCATCACAATTGACTTTAATCTAACTGCAGAGAGAAGGATGCCATATAAATTCCAGAATCCTAGGGGCTTTGAGAGGCAAAATTCTGAACTTGAAGTTTTACAAAATAGCAAAGTCATGTATACTAACATACAAGGCTACGTCTACATTGTTACCAAATAAAGAACAAGTAACTAAAATATAATTGATGGAAGAGGAAACCTGAATGAACTTTTTCTTTATATCTAATGCTATTTATATTTATCAAAACTACATTGAACAGATGAATAACCATGACATTAACTACCAGAGAACACTGTGCATCTTCTGCCTACGTATCCTAACTAGGATAGAATCAGAGCAATCGTGGTTCACCTCACTAGGGATAGATGAACACTTGATTATGATCAAGGTTCAAAGGGGAACAAACATAACAATGTTTGTATAGAGTTTAACAAAACTCTCTATTCTAAGTCGTACACTCAAGATTGACTTTGACAAAAGCCAAGGGGGAGTAAGTAATCATCACCATGATTCTTACATAGAGTTGACAAACTCTACCCTAGGGTTCTAGTTGAAGAACACTCCTTGTAAAAGGTGGGTCTTTTAGACTTAAGCAAAGTATAATGGTTAGTAGGTTCTAACTTAACTAAGCTAGGGTTCAAAATGACTTAACAAAGTCAGAGGGAGGGTGATGAGTTATCTATGACCCAAGGGTCAACAGAGAGACTTTCCTTTAGACACAAGGATACAGGCAATTTGATGTGAACTTGAAAGTTCCATCACTGGGGAATAACTTAACAAAGTAAAATAAATAAAGCAAGAACATGTAACAACATGTAACAATAATCAAGATCAACATTTAACATCTTAACAAAGATCAAAAAGCAAAGAGGTAACAACCATCAATGCAAGTAAAGAACATGCGTAACAACAACAAGTTCATCTATAACATTCAAACAAGATTAATGCAAACAAGTGACAACTGGAAGCAAGCATGTTATAAGGATCAAATGAGATCAAATGTAACAACATAAGACCAACTAAACATGTATTGATGACAATCAAACAAGCAAAAAAACACAAGAAATGTTACAACAGTTCAAGCATTTGTTCATGATTTCATGGGGAGAAGTAAACAAGTTCCATGGGAACAACCGAGTCAACAATCAAACCCTATAATTTTATGGTTCTAAAAAGACACATAAACAAGTAGAATGAAGCATGAAAAACATATTCAAGAGGTCACAACATCAAGAACCTTGTCAAAGTTCACAGGTGAAATTCAAAGTATACCATGTATATTCAAGCATTCACAAAGGCAAGAAACAAACCCTAAACATGTTACGGTTCTAACAAGACACATAAACAAGTAAGATAAGACATGGTAAGCACATTCAAGAGGTTACAACATCAAGAAATATGACAAAGTTCACAGATGAAATTCAACAGGCCATTTTCATATATATATATATATATATATATATATATATATATATATATATATATATATATATATATATATATATATATATATATATATATATATATATATATATATATATATATATATATATATATATATATATATATATATATATATATATATATATATATATATATATATATATATATATATATATATATATATATATATATATATATATATATATATATATATATATATATATATATATATATATATATATATATATATATATATATATATATATATATATATATATATATATATATATATATATATATATATATATATATATATATATATATATATATATATATATATATATATATATATATATATATATATATATATATATATATATATATATATATATATATATATATATATATATATATATATATATATATATATATATATATATATATATATATATATATATATATATATATATGCATTCACAAGAGCAAGTATCAACATTTTAAGGAAATGAATCAAACATATTTGAGAATTTAAATATTTTAAAAAACACATATGAATCATACAAGATCAATATCACAAGAAAAATCAAGTCACAAGTTGAAAAAAGTTCAAGAACATCAAGGTAAAAACCCTAAAAACACATGTTATTCAAGTAGATCAAAGTCTTTATAGGATACAAATTCTTGAATTATTTATTCACTAATTGAAAATATACATGATAAGGAGTAGTTTTCAAAAAGAATGGCATCAATAGCACAAACAATGAGCAAGTTATGATCATGGCAAGTTGGTGCACCAAAAGGGCAAAAACTAGGGCAAGGCAAGGTCACAACCTTAGGTCATTTGCATGAAGGATTGGAACTCAGTAAAATCTTAACAAAATGAGGTGAAACAAAATTGAAAATTATGTATTTTTGAACAAGGAATTCAATGATACCATTTTTTCCCCATACCATACACTCACAAGAAAACCCGATAGCATCAAGGTTTGGGGAAGTTTGGTGACAACCAAAAGCATGAACATGTGAACAACATTGTGTAATGGTGTGCTTGGTGAAACAAGTGTACAAACATCACATATACATAATATATAGAGGTTAGCACAAAATAAATCAAGAAATGCACACATGGTTTGACAGATTGGAATCAAAATGCAAAAAGTGGCTAGGTTGGGCCTAGTTTGTGACCTGTCCAAAAGTTACAAGTTTTTCTGCAAGAAATGGTTCATACATGACACATAACATGCATAAAACATATTCAAAAAATGTACAACACAAAATCATAGCTAGAAGTCATGGTGGCATGTGAAATGCAAGTGAAAAGTTCATATTCATGAGTTTTAGGCTTACCTCTTGAAGCAAGCTTGAGCAATAAGAAAGCCGGAGATCTTGAGAGCTCCTCCAAGGTCTAAAACTGCTCCAAGGATGATGAATGTATGCTCCAAATAAACTCCAAGCAAGTTGGTGGGCAGAATGCCTTGTAAGTGAAGAAAACACCAAAAATCCAAGGATTTTTAAAGCCAACTCACTCAATCCTTGTTACAGAAGTGTGCAACCATCATGGACAGTTTGTATGTGTCAAATATGAAGTGTTAGAGGTCTCGAATCTCAGGGAAATGCAATGGATCAGTAGATGTCCACTAAAATGCAATGGATGTGTAGTTAAGAAGTTATGGCCTGACCCTTTTAAAAACTCTAATTTCCCGACTTTTCGGTTACTTCTCAATTCTTGATCAATTGGTCACAAAACTTCATGATTAGATGTTAAATGATATTGGGGACATAGTTGGCTTCAATTTTGGGTTAAAACCCTGTTTGTCAATGGGTTGACGTTTCACTAAAACGAACTGAACAATCGAAAACCTCTGGATCGACTGTTGGTGTTTTGGGTTCTCTGAGGCCTTGAAACTTCTTGGGTAAACTTCCTTGGGTAATATGATCCTCATGGACCATGATTCAAGCTTTGGTATACCCTTTAGATCAAAAGTCAACCTACAATTGACTTTCCCAATCAGAAACCCTAATTAGGGTTTTTGTACTGCACTGTTCTTCTTTCTTGGCTGACAACCTCAAATTGGATTTATTCTTGATCAAATGTGATATCCTTGATGACATGAAGACTTGATATATAGATGATTAATCCAAGACTTTGACTGATCAATCCCTTGCAACCCTGATTTCTGACTGTGTGAAACCCTAATTCATCAGCATCTTGACAAAGATCAAAGTTGAAATAGGTTATGGTTAGATAATCAATGTTGATGTACCTAGAATGATGATGTGATCTAGGGGTCAAAATTTGGGGTATAAAAATTCCCCTATTTAAATATCTTCACCAGATGGCAATAAGAGATGAAGATCTCCATAGAATCGTGGTGAAAGGTATTTAAATATAGCAAACCGAAAATTTTGTCCCTTAGATATGATGGTATGCAGAAGGACAATTTCTAAAATGGAATGAATTCTAAGAATGATGCTTCATGATGCTTGAATGCAAGACAATGCTGACACACGAGAAAAAGAAAAAAGAAGAACAACACAACAATTAACCACTCACTGGGGACCCAACACACATGGGAGAGATCCGAAATGAAACCAATAAATAGTTCAAACATGATTAATGAGGCTATTCCAAAGGGATCCTCCATTCAGGGGACGCAAACTCCATCGGGAAGAGAAATCTTCACTGGGGAAAAGGCCAAACTCCACTGGGGAAATGCATCGAGGGCGATATGGATAAGAAGCCACACAGAGGGATAAAAGGTCGACAGATTTGAACTCCAACTGGAGATCAAAAGACCTGAGGCACGGTTCTTATTGGGGAAGAAACCCAAGGGATTCCCTTAATGAAGAGTTCAAATGGGATCTTCGAGAGGAGACTAGAAACAAGACTGGACCCACTAAGGAAGCTAGTAACTACCAGGTCTCCGAGATTCTGCTAAGGAATATAGACATGTTGGGGATGTAGATAACAACCAATCATCATAGGCTCTACTGGGGATATTGGTAACAACCAAACATCCTGAGTTTAGAGATAGGTGAGCATTTCCAACAGACTTTAAATGATGCTAGTAACGACTACACTTTAGAAAAGTAGATCGGTAACAACCCGGTATCATACCAATAACAATTGGATTTGAATAATGCCAGTAACTACTGGAATTCCTGGGGAATACTAGTAACGACTAGACTTCCAAGAGGATATGGTGACAACCAAAACAGTGATACCAATAACAATTAGATTTTAAGCAATGCCAGTAACTACTAGACTTCAAAGGGAAAGATTGGTGACAACCAAATCAACATACCAATAACAATTGGATTTCAAGCAATGCCAGTAACTGCTGGAATTTCACTGGAAAAACGGGTAACGACCATGCTCCATACCAATAACAATTGGATTTCAAATGATGCCAGTAACTACCGGGCTTAACTGGGGAGAACGGGTAACGACCATGTTTCACAATAAAATTTGCTTTCAAGCAATGCCAATAACTACTGGACTTATACTAGGGAAGTCGGTAATAACCGAACCACATACTAATAACAATTGGATTTCAAGCAATGCCAGTAATTACTAGACTTCCTGAGAAAGATTGGTGACAACCAAATCAAAGTACCAATAACAATTGGATCTCAAACAATGCCAGTAACTACTGGAATTCAAAGGGGATATAGATAACTACCATATCTTAAGGTACCAATAACAATTGGATTTTGAAATCATAGTAACTACCATGTCTTAGCAGAGTCTATTAACCAGCGGAAACTCAACTAGGCGCAGATTTAGGTAAACACCGGATTTCAAAGATAAGTATTAGTAACAACTAACATCTTGATAAACACCAATAAGCAATATTAGATATTAATAATTACAACTAGACTTCTCGGGCATATAAGCATTTATCACAATAATACTTAATCTAGACAACTTGACCAAGTTGGGGTAACAAACCATAAAACGAGCCCGTGACAACAGTTTTGGAGCAGAAGGATCGGTAACGGCCAAAGGATCTCAAAGGCTACGGCCAAAACAGAAGCATGTAAATAGATGTATATGTTAATGGTATGATGCAAATGTAAATGCAGACCGACTCACGGGGGAGAAGGAAAATAAAGGAAAGATGACCATCTAACTTCACTGGAAAGAAGACAAATCACATCGAGTCCCTAATGTCACTACCCAGAATAGAATCTTTCACTGGGGAGAGTAGAGTAACTTTCCAGAAAGGATTTGGTCATTGCTTTTGCAAACTCGCGGAGGAGAAGTCACAACTTCTGTAGCATGGCGGTCTCTAAGTACAACCTTATCTGAAGATGGTGTTAAGCTTTCTATTGCTCTACTCTTCATGGGAGGAGTCTAATACCGCCATGTCACACCTTTGAAGTTACGACTTGTTTGTTAGATCAGTTTTTACAAAACAATTTTGTTTTTTCAAAATCACTTTGCTTTCAAAACTCATTATTAACGAATAAGTGAACTTTGCATAACAAGAAAAACACAGATCATAACAAAGATTGGTCCGATATATGATTTCATTAATGGGCGAGAACCTTACAAATGGAAAAGTCTTACGAATAATTACAATTGAAAAAATGGCAAAACAAAACAAAATAGGTTACAAAATCCAACAATGATCCAGCCCTACTGTTGCACCCAAAAATTTGCCTAACCTTTTCTTACTTGGTTTATGTTTCATTGCATTAGCATATCATTGATCTAACATTTGAATAGCATAGCATTGTTCATTTAACAGGGGATCAAGTGTGGAGCCTATCTAGAGGTCTTATTCAAGCTGGAAAAGTCACCATAATCATCAGGAAGAAGGTTGGGTTCTTAAGGAGTTCATTTGTTTGTATGGGGCTAGTCTCCTACTTTGAGGACCAATTGAAGATCATCAATGGATGGTGAGGTCTTGACCAAGGTGAGAGGGTGTTAGTAGTGCTCATTGATGTGCCTTGAAGGTCATGGTGGAGCACAATTAAGTCATTGTGCCAAGTGTGAAGAGCCACAGTTGAAGGTGTTGCAAGTAGGGTTTTCATCTGAGTAATCCTAAGTCAACTGACGAATTGAGGAGGATCAAAGCTCAATTCTAGGTATTTGTAATCATGGATAGTTGTGTTGTGACACATGATATAAGATTCCAAGATCTATGCAAGAAAAGTTCAACGTGTGAGGAGTTGCTAAATTAGGGTTCTCAGGGTAAAATCCCCTATTTAGTGCCTAACTTCAAGACCACTTATCTTAAGATGCAAGTTTCATTTCCACTTTTGGTCAACATGAAACTTGTATATCATGCTCTTAGATTTAATTTTAGTACTAGAAGTCCTCCATTGGATTTATAGAACTCAACTTATGGTCCAGACAAGTTACAAGTCATCTGAGGAATGTGAAATTTGTCTGTGAAAGTTCACCAACTTCCAAGGAACTTTTGACCTAGAAGGGTGTTTTTCCTAAACTTTTGGCCAACATGAAAGTTGTAGGTCTTGATCTTAGCTTTCCAAATTGTACTAGAAGTCTTCCATCTGATTTGTAGAACTCAAGTTATGAGGTTTACAAGTTAGGGGTATTTTGGGAAAGTAAGATTATAGGTCATTTGGCATTATAGGTCATTTTCTCCATCTTGCAAGCCTCAAATGCAATTTTGTTCAACACAAAACTTGCTCCAAATGATGTTTTTAGGTCAACCATATACTCATGATGGATTGATTTGGATTTAGGTGAAACTTGGTTTGAAGAATTTTGCAAAAGGAAGAATTTAAAGGCATTTGGTTGAAAAATTCATGATTAATTCATGTGGGCTCAAAATGGACCATATGAATACTCATTTTGATCAGAAAAACAATTCTAAACATTTTGGCAATTTTATAATTTCCATTTGAGGTCAATTTCATGGTGATATGGTTTGTTACTTCACCAGTAAGTTACACTTCATAATTTGATTTTGTGATAAGTTCAAACACTCAAATCACTCCAAACACCCTCACCAGACTACAAGGAGTTGATTACAAGCTTCTGAGGGAAGTTTCAAGTCAAAACACGTGCACACCATGGCTGGTTTTGTGAAGGAAATTTGAAAATTGGTTTTTCTGTTTTGGGCCTCAATTAGACCCCTAAAGCCCACAAACCAATTGTATTTAAGTTCTATGAGAGGTTTTGCTCATTTTTGGAGATCATCTCGCACCAGAACCAAGGATTGAAGTTGGAGCTTGAAGGAGAGAGTTGAAAATCGCGTTTTCATTTTCAAGCCAGATCCAAGAAAATTGAAGTGACAAAAGTGTTCCTCATCAAGCATTGAAGCGATCTGCAGTGTTTTGAAGCTAGAATCGTGTTCTAGATACCTCATTTTGAAGCTCATAGTCAGGTATGTAGTTTTCAAATTTACACTGGTTATAGCATGATCGAGGCATGATTAGTATGTGGATAGGTTTTGATTTAATATGTAGATGAAATCTGGATCAGAAATTTGAGGATTAGAGACAAATTAGGTGATGACATAATTTCTGTTTGGAAGTGAATTGATCTGATCTTGAGGCTTTGATTCAATTGGAATAGCATGTGATGATCAGTGATAGATAAGGATTACATTCGTACCAATAGTTTGAGTTTTGGTGAGAGTTCAGATTGAAGTGCATTTTGAGATCTTCTTCGTGTTTTAAAATCTAGTAGGATTTAGAGGATTTGAAGTTGATATTTGAGATCAGGACAAAATTTGGAGTGAAATCATGTAAGGTTTGATGATTTTTGTTGACATGTAACTACTTGCTCGCCGGAGAAGAAGGCTAAGGACCACCGGACCACCGCCGGAGCAAGTTCCCTCCATCTGAGTTTGAATTGGAGAAGATAAAGTCTGAACTATTAGATCTGTCCTGAAGCTTGACAAAGTATGCTCATCGTGTGGCTGTGTTTTATTCTGAGGATTGGAACTTTTGAACATGAAACGCTGCATTTCATTTTTTGACCTGGCAGCTACGTGGCGTGTGAGTTGGACAGCGTGAAGACCTTTAGATTAGATTACTGAGTCAATCCATCCAACGCGTGTGATATTTTCTGGTTTATTGGATTTTCTTAATTCATTTTCATATTATTTTAATTGCATTTTCTTACTTTAATTCATTTTAATTTCATTTTTGATCAGAAAAATAATCTAAAAATATGCTCATGCTCCTCTTTTAATTTGTGATTTTTCTATGCTTTTAGATTTAATTTTTGATGATTTTGCAATTTAATTTGATTTTTCTCATTTTTTATTTTTCTTTATTTTTGCATAGTTGATACATCTATTTGTTGATTTTTGTTTGACCAATTGGTATTGAATTTGGATTTGATTTTTTGCTGGATTGTAGATTAGAGATGTATATTCCCTCAGGAGTTTTCTCTTGATTTTTAGATAATCATAGGTTCTGTTTTAGATTAGGGTTTTAGAGCCTTCCCTTTCATGGCTTCCCTTTGACACTTTACAATTTAGGATTTTATTAGTGGCCTTAGAAATTGAATTAGGCTCTGATATTTGAACTATAGGTTCCTAACACTTGCATGTTCCCTTAGGAAAATTTGTAGATTTTTAGAATCTAGTTTGCTATTTTAGATAGAATTTGCAATTAGGTTGCTCATTTGGTGCTCCTAACTTGGTGCTTGTTTTGTTTTGCCTTGATTGGTGGCTTTTGGTGCTTGGTGAGCTTGTGATTCTTCTTGGATGGTGTTAAGGGCATGTTGTAGCTTTTGTGGAGTTGATGGTGGAGCTTGGCTCGGAGTTCTTCTTTCCTTTTGGTAGCTTTCTTGTAGTTTATATGAATTAGGGTTTAGGAAAGAGCTTAGAAGTAGTTTTCTTTCTTCCTCAAACATGGATTGTTTTGATTGCTTTCCATTCTCATCCTATGATTCAAGGTCCCTATGTGAAAGCCTCATCTTTCCTTTGGAAGGATGTGTGGCCTTTCACAATAGGTAGAACCTTTGAGGATGCCTTTCTCTGATGACTGGTTGAGTGTCAGGTGGGATTCGTTTGGTTTCCCTCCTGCTTCCCATCATTAATCCAATGTTTCTTGATGTTTATTCTCTTCCCTTGTGTTGGACTTTGTGGAGCATGGATATGAAGACTTCTCTTGAAGATTGCTGGAAGTTGTTTGCTTGCAGCTGTTGTCTATTTGCTGTTTATGTGCTTTGCTGTGGAGCTTTTTGTTTGCTAGTTAGTCTGATGTTTCTTCTGACTGCTCTGATTTGCTTGTGTGATTGATTGACTGTGTGTTGCATTAGATTTAGGCTTCATGTAGATGATCATAGGCCTAAGATCATCCTAAGGGTTGAGCTTCTCCCTTTGCTTGTATTGCATTAGAGGTTGAGTTTCTCCCTCTGCTTGATTTTTACTGTGTGGCTTTGCTTGCTGGTATTTGGTTGAGCTCAGCTCCCTTGCCTGTGTGGTGTGTGGCCTTTGTGCCTTGTTTGTTTAGAAGTTGAGCTTGGCTCCTTCTGCTTGTGTGATGCATTGCATGCATTTTATTTACAGTAATTTCTTTACAGTTATTTCTTTTTGCTGTTTGTTTCCTTTGCCATGTTCCCCTAGGAACTCTGACTTCTCTTGTTCAAGAGAAGTTATGAAAGACATTAGGGTTCTAACCATGCATGATAACATTAGGTAGTTCCCTCCTAACCTAAACCATAGGTTCAATTTTGCATGACAACTTTAGGATTGGATCAGTTCCCCTTTAGTGCGTCGTTTCTCTTCTCATTTGTAAACAAAATCAAAATACAGTAATAAAGGTTAATTGACGTCGTACGTTACGAGCCTTAAGCTATCTGAGAAAGGATTGTTGGAGAGTTTCTTTTCAACAGTCTGGATGTTTAGTATGGTACCCTTTGGGTGACATGCGACGCATTCACTCTCAGGTCATAGTCTCTAGTGCGATATCAGTTGCAAACATCCATAAAAGACACTTCTCTAAAAAAACAGAAAACAAAGATCAAACTCTTTTTGTCCTCTTGGAACTTTAATACCTTGGGAAACCTTTTTCAGAAGGAGAGTTTTGTTAACTCTCAGTTCTACCGCAAACGGTAAGCGCCTAAGTCTCCGTCGAGCGAGCTGCATACACCAAACTGTTGGAACCGTCTGTTAACCCTACTCAGATAAAAAAGACAAACCTGTGTCTCTCGTGTCCCGAACTACGTTTGCTCTGATCTTTCACGCTGTGTGAAAGTACGTAGGCACAAGATGCGATATCTTGGCGAGCAACCTTCCCACCGTAGTTAGGCGAACTACGTTGACTCTGATTTCTCGTTCCAGACAGGAATACGTAGGCATAAAGTGCGACGCTTTGCCGAGTCATTTTCTTTTCTTTTCAGACCAGACCTTTAGTGTAGATAGATGTAATAAACCCATCAGATAAACACAACAAGCCTGGATCCCATCGAGAACGATGGACGTGAGGGGTGCTAATACCTTCCCCTTGCGTAACAGACTCCCGAATCTAGACAATGGTTGCGATGACCTTGTTTTATACCTTTGCATCAGGTTTTTCCGATCGTTTCCTTTCCCACTCCGAAGGATAAATAAAGAAAGGTGGCGACTCTTCTATCTTGGCCTCGTTTTTTGTAGTAGCGACAACTGGCGACTCTGCTGGGGACTCCAACGGTTCCCTGTGCGAGTCAATCCTAGCGCTTGTGTGTTTACTTGGTGAGTTTTATTTATCGCACTTTACTTTCCGCATTTTATTTTCAGTGATTAT
This sequence comes from Lathyrus sativus, assembly GCA_963859935.3. NCBI lineage: Eukaryota > Viridiplantae > Streptophyta > Magnoliopsida > Fabales > Fabaceae > Lathyrus > Lathyrus sativus. The sequence continues at coordinate 338,782,845 of OZ012740.1, read as the reverse complement.
TATTATTGTGCTGTTGGGGGAAGGGGCTCTGATGAGTGAGAAGCCATACCCAGGCTTGAGTGTACTTAGCATTAGTTGTGGAAATTAGTGGGCGCGTGCTTGATTTGCAGGCACTAGTGTCTCATGAAATCCACGCTCAGACGAGGTTCTCCCGGTTGACTTCTTTTCCAGCCCTTTGGGCTTAAGGGGTTGTTGGTTTGGAGGATTGTCGACTCTGGGGACCGATCATTTGTGACTCAGCAGAGTGAGGCCACTTCAAGGGATAATGATGCCACACCTTCTGGGTATCATATCATCGCTCTTAAAAGTCTGTGGCGCTGGGGAACGCATAGGATACCATACCTTGTCTGTGATTAGGTCCATACCTGTGAGCGGGGTCGGGTTATTGCAGGAAACCTTAGCCTTCAGACTACTTGGTTTTCTTGATAGTGAATCAGTGTTGTTGGGTTCAGAGGGTTTTGATCATCAGAGATGTGGTTGTTCTCGACAGTGTGTATTTATTGGTCCTCTTCAGGGTTGTGCTATCAGAGCAGTGTTGTGATTGTGTTGGATCAGAGCTTTGGTTTTCTCAGCAGCCATCTTGATCCTCTGTTGCATTGCATTTTGCATTTTGCATACTCATTTGCATATCATTAACGTGTGTCTGTGTTGTAGGTACATTATCCCCCGGTTCATGTTTTCTTGCCTTCTGTTGTGCTATTATGGGTTTTCTAAGGAAGACTGTGGCCTATAGGCTCCCTACTCCAGATGTTGCTCAGTTGTCCAGTTTGATTGCTTTGGCAAATGATACTGTGAGAGGTGAATTCAGAAAGTCTTATGAGAAGCTGCTCAGTTTGGTCCGTAAGCCTTCTGTGTATGAGTTGAATGGGTTATATGCCTTGCTGCAGTTCTACGATCCTCCTTTGAGATGTTTCACTTTCCCGGACTTCATTCTCGCACCTACATTAGAAGAGTATGCTGATTTATTGGGTGTGCCTATCAGGAGTCAGATGCCATTTGTTCATATGGATACTGAGCCTAATCTGGCTAATCTAGCTCTTTCTCTTCATCTAGATGCCTCTGAGTTGATCTTGTCCAGTTGGAACGGGGTTCCTGGTTTCTCTTTGCAGTTCTTAGTGGGGAAAGCCCAACAGTGTGCCAAAGACGGTTGTTGGATTGTATTCAATGCCATTCTTGCTCTCGGCATATATGGTATCATTTTGTTTCCTAACATGCCTGATTTTGTAGACTTGGACGCCTTTCATATCTTTGCATCAGGGAATCCAGTTCCTACCCTGATTGGCGATGTGTACCATTCTGTCCATTACAAGAACGAAAATAGAAGGGGTAAGAATGTATCATGCTGTGTGCCCTTATTCTACAGATGGTTTGATAGTCACCTACCCAAGAAGGGTCTCTTTGCTTCATCTGCAGTCACAGCTGAGTGGTTTGAGCGATTGATGGGTTTATCAGCAGAGAGTGTTGTTTGGTTTGATAGAGATATGTTGGGTACTGAAGTTATATTCAGTTGCAGTGGGTTTCCGAATGTGCCTTTGATTGGAAGAAAGGGCTGTATCAGTTATAATCCGTCTCTACTTGTCCGACAGTTTGCTTATGCTTTGAGAGTTCCACCAAAGGATGAAGAGGTGCAGGAATCTCTGTACCTCACTGGTCTTCTAGAGGGGGATATGTTCTCTAAGCTTCAGCATGCCTAGAATGATATCAGTAAATGAGGGAAGTCATTGTTGGGGAAAAGTAATAGCCAAGCTTACGCTCCGTATGTGACCTGGATCAGAGCCAGAGCAGAAACTATTGGGATGCCTTTTCCACCTGCTAAGCAGGAATGCCCTCCAGTAGTGGAAGAGCCTACTACCGTGTCTATTCAGCAGTATAATCAGGTGTTAGCTGAGAGAGAAGAGCTGAAGAAGGCAAATGAAGAGTTAGAGAAAGAGTTGGCACAGATCAGAAGCGAGAGAAATGAAGTCGTCCACTCCTTCAAGAGGCAAACAAAGTTGGTGAATAGGTTAGGTACGGACTTGACTAAGCAGATAGCTGAGTGTGAGAGTTTGGGTCAGGACTTCAAATCTGTCAATGACGTACTGGCTACTAAGAAGCAGCACATGGATGAAGTGTACCAAAGAATATCCAAGTTTAATCAGCAGTGGAACGCTACCATAGCCAACAACAAAGAAATGGAGGATAAACTAAAGCAGCAGATCTCTAAATTGAAGGCTCAAGTGAAGGCTAGTAAGAAGAGGTTTGATGAGGAGACCACTTGCAGATACGCCGCTGAAGATTTGCTGAACAAAGCTCTCGCTAACTTGAAAGATCGCAAGCAGAGGTTCGAGTCTAAGAAGTGAAAGTTAGAGGATTTCTTTGGCCAGGGAGCATGGGAGGATTCAGTTGAGGGTCTCCAGTGTACTATTATGCAAAGAGAGTTGCTTGTTGAGGGGTTACTCACTCGACCTGATCACCCCGAGACTAGATAGTTGCTGGAGGAGTTTCGTGCCCGCTGTCGCACTTGATTATCTTTGTAGCTCTTTGTTTTTTCTGATTCTTGCTGTAGGCTGACCATCACCAGGCTTGTTGGTTGAGGTCATGCTATTGATTTCCCATGTATTCGCTGACTTTGTACTACTGCCTTGTTGGCCTTATCTATATATGAGATGTTATTTCAGTGGCTAGACCCAGACTTCTTGTTATCAACACTTGCACTCGGGCACTTGAATCGGGGAAAAAATATCCCTAATGCACAGACACACGTTTGCATCTGCATAAATCATTCGCATAGCAGGTACCTTGTAATGTTCTCCTAACTCTCTGTTGATGCAGGTTCCAAGATTGCCGACCAGCGAATTCATCGCTATTATACCAGAAGCAACTGTAAGAAAGCCATAGACCAGATGCAGACTGCGATGTAAGAGATGCGCGATCGGATGGCGCAGTTCATGTAGGTGATGGAGACTGTGGCTAAGGGCCAGGAGCAACTGCAAACTCTAGTGCAGCCACTAATTGCTAGGGTTGATAGTTAGGGTGTGCTACATGGTGGATTTGCTAATCATCCTTCTCGAGTCGGGACTCCTCGAGCAGATGACACGGTACCAGTGGTTGTCGTCAATACGACTGAGAATAATAACAGAGCTGAGAATGTGGATGTGACGGGGAATGCTGGTTTCAATATTGGCACTGGGAATGCTGGTCTTGGTGCTAGGAATACTGGAATAGGTATTGGTATTGGCAACACTAGTTTTGGTGGTAATCAAGGCTATGGCAATCAGGGTTACAGAAATCAGGGTTACGACAATCAGGGCTTCGGTAACGTAGTTTTCGGCAATGCAAGTCACAATGGTGTTGGAATGGGCGTTCACAATGCTGGTTTTGGGCCAGGTGCTGGAAATCAAGGTTTTGGTCATATGGGATACGGTCCTAGGATCAATCAGGCTGGTTTTGGTCCTCATACTGCTTATGCTGAATATGGTAATGAGGATTCTCACTGGGACGAAGATTGCTAGGAAGATGCTTTCCCTCCTCTAGGCAGGGATCTTGAGATGCCCGCTGACATTGATAGAAGGTTCAGGTTGTTGGAAGAACAGTTGAGGAATCTTGCTAATCAGAATTCCACGGGGCTAGACGTGGCTAACATGGGATTGGTCCCTGGCTTAAGGGTACCAATCAAATTCAAAGCGCCCACATTTGACAAGTATAAGAGGGATACTTGCCCGAGAGTTCACGTGCGATCTTACTATCGGAGAATGTCTGCTTACTCTGATGACGAAAAGATGCTGATGCATTTTTTCTAGGACAGTCTGTCGGGCCCGTCATTGGAGTGGTACATGGGGTTAGAGCCAGCTCAAATTGGTAGCTGGAAGAAACTAGCAGAAGCTTTTGTCAAACACTACCAATACAACAACGACCTTGCGCCAAACAGGGTCCAACTCCAAAATCTCTCTCAGAAGAATAACGAGAGTTTCAAAGAATACGCCCAAAGGTGGCGTGAGCTAGCTGCCAGGGTGCACCCACCCATGGTAGAGCGGGAGTTGGTAGATATGTTTGTGGGCACTTTCTCTGGGTTGTACTATGACAGGCTCATTAATTGCACAATGACTAATTTTTCCGAGTTGATACCCTTGGGGGAACATATCGAGAATGGTGTTAAGATTGGTAAGATTCAAGCGGGTGAGTCAACCTCAGCTGGAGGTGGTAAGAAGGATTTTGGGAACAAGAGACAGGGGGATGCTAATTTAGTATGCAACTCGGAGAAGGGACAGAAGTCGGAATTGGCACAGGCAGCAGGTCGCCAGTGTGACAATTCCTGTACCTCAACAGCAACAACAACAACCACAACAGCAACATGGATGACAGAACGCTGCTCCACAGAGATATCAAGGTCGGGATAGGGATGTGAAAAGAGTATTTGAGGCACCTCCTCTACCTTATGCTCAGCTTCTTCCAACTTTGTTACAGTTGCAGCTGGTTGAGAAAAGGACGCTAGCTCCGCCAAAGGGCACGCCTCCTTATGGGTATGACGTTAATGCACATTGCGACTTACACTCAGGGGCACCCGGTCATACCATCGAGAATTGCCAAACGTTCAAACACAAGGTTCAAGATTTGATAGATAGCAAAGCTATAAACTTTGGTAACGAAGCGCCCAATATTGAGAAGAATCCTATGCCAACTCACGGGTCAGCGCAGGTAGGTGCTGTGTTGGAGGATGCTAGTCTTAATCTGATTATGAAGGTGGATGAGTTGAAAATTCCTTTGGGTTATGTCAAGAGCAAATTACTGAAAGGGGGGGGGGGGGTGTTCCCTGGTTGTGATGATGATTGCATTGACTGTTTGGCCCAGCCTGAGGGTTGTAATAGCTTGAGAAGAGGTATTCAAAGGCTGATCGACGAAGGCACGCTGCACATACCATCTCATGTTTTTAGCTTGTATTCACCTGGTTCTGAGTCCAATTTCTCTCCAAATGAGATTTAGGAGGTGTTAGGATGGAAGGAAGCCTTGCATTTGCCTTGACAAGTGATTTTGCATATGTGCCTTATGATGCAAGTAGCCCATTTACAAAGCAAGTCATTGAAATAACCCTCAATTCAAAATTGTGGCAATTTCAATTTTCTCAAAATGCATTTTACAATCAAATTGGTATGTCATATGGCTTGGTTTGGTTTTGTAGGTCAAAAACCCTAATTTCCAACCTTGGTTCATTTAAAATATACCTTCATTTTAGGCCATTTTTATGATTTTGTGAAGCAAGCCATTCCAAACTCTTATGACCTCTTATATAGCCTAAAAACATCATTTTGAACACATCTCATGTTGGACATTTTTTCATTTGAGGAGTGGAAGATGGAGATTTGGACCTATGTTGAAAAATGACCTGTAATTCAACTTTCCCAAAATACCCCTGGGTTGCCAAGACCATAACTTGAGTTCTACAAATCCTCTTGAGGACTTCTAGTACTAAACTTAAAGCTAAGATCAAGATCTGAAACTCTTATGTTGGCCAAGAATCCATTTGAAAATTCCTTGATGGGCAAATGTTGCTTGGAAGTCAAGTGACTTTCATAGATAAATTTCAGTGTCCTCTGATGACCCATAACTTGCAAGAACCATAACTTGAGTTCTACAAATCTTCTTGAAGACTTCTAGTACTCAAATTAAAGCTATTGAGAAGCTCTACATGTTTCGTGTTGACCAAGAATTCATTCGAAGCTTGAATTTTGATTTATCTGGCTTGGAAGATAGGCCTAAATTAGGGTTTTTTACACTGAAACCCTAATTTAGTAACTCCTCTTCTTCTTGATTCCTTTTGATTTATCCTTGGCACAACACCACACATGTATCCACATATCAATTCATGAATCCCACATCCTTCAACTAAGCTTTGATGCTCTTCAATCACTCAGTTGACCTAGGGTTGACCTAGGGTTGACCCAGATGAAACCCTAGTTGACTATACTTCCACTCTGGCTCTTGTACTTGTATCAATGACTTGTCTCATCTTCAAAATGACCCTCTAGGTCTTCCATGATCTTTGTACACATTCCATACCCTCATTTAATAGTGCATACTCCATTGATAATCTTCAATATACCCCAAATTAGGAGAGGAATCCACTGGTTGACCCTCAAACTTTTCAAAGCTTCAACTCATTTCTTGATTTCTTGGATGGTCTTGAACTTGAATAAAACCCCTTGATGGGCCTCATTCTGATAAGAATGGCACTTGATCCCTTGTTAGATGACTTGTTATGCTATGCTATGCAAATGATTAGACTATGTACATGACTTATTATGCAAATGACAATGTAATTGAAACATAAACCAGATGAATAGGTTGAGCAAATTTTGGGGTGTAACAACTTGCCCCTATTCAAGCGACTTGGACCCGACTGGGTGAAGAGCGAACGACCTTCCAACATTCTAGGTACGAGACGGTTGAATACCAAGAACCCGGAAATTTGCCAACCGCAGAGATAAACTGCATCACTATTTGGGGGAACACCATTCATCGATTGAACCTGATTGTTATGGAAACACATGATCAACCACCTGATACCGATATGATTTCAACACTAACCGCCCGTGCAACACCAAACTTGTTAATATAGAAATAACCTGGACGACTTCACTGGGGAAGCACTTCTGTCAACAAAACATGACTCTGCCAATGATAGAGGAAAATAACTCCGCCATCACTACGGGAAATAACTCCGCCACCACTACGGGAAATACTCTGGGGAAATAACACCGCCATCACTACGGGTAATACTTTTCATCACTACATGAAAATAACACCGCCATCGCTACGGGTAATACTCTATCATCACTACAGGAAAATAACACCGCCATCGCTACGGGTAATACTCTGTCATCACTACAGGAAAATAACACCGCCATCGCTACGGGTAATACTCTGCCATCGCTACAGGAAAATAACACCGCCATCGCTACGGGTAATACTCCGCCATCACTACAGGAAAATAACACCGCCATCGCTATGGGTAATACTCTGTCATCACTACAGGAAAATAACACCGCCATCGCTACGGGTAATACTCTGCCATCGCTACAGGAAAATAACACCGCCATCGCTACGGGTAATACTCTGCCATCGCTACAGGAAAATAACACCGCCATCACTACGGGTAATACTCTGCCATCGCTACAGGAAAATAACACCGCCATCGCTACGGGTAATACTCTGCCACCGCTACAGGAAAATTACACCGCCATCACTACGGGTAATACTCTGCCACCGCTACAGGAAAATAACACCGCCATTGCTACGGGTAATACTCTTGAATACAGCTCCTCTGCCTATCTTTGCAGTAGCTAACTCCATCAATCACATGGGTAACATAATACGAGTCTAATCCTCAATTTTTAGTGCCGTCACGGCAATAAACCTGAGAAGGACTCCACTGGGGATTTTCTGAACCCCAAACTGCCAGACACCTACTTTGACATAGGCGGCAACTTCCAAACATTGACATAACAACAATCTTGAAGAAATACTCCGCTGGAGGGGTAAGAGAAACTTAAACAAGCAACTCTGTGGGGAATAATGACAAGACGAACATTATTCTCACATGTCTCATGCTGAGATTTTTAATATTTGGTAATTGATCTGAGCAAGAGCTCTCTCCACCTGCAAGGGAAACAACACTTGACAACCAAAGGTTAACCAACCTGGCTTATGTTTCAAAATGCACATGTTTGACAATGGCGTAATGCTCCGTACAGCACGGATATGGTACGCGTTTTTGGGTAGATACAAATATGACACTATATGCAAATGCGAATGCAGGCTCAAGCTGCTGGGGAGACTCTGATAAGCTCGCTTCAACACGGCTGTTGAGAGCAAATGTCACCATGCTGGGGATGAACGGGTATCATAAAGTCCTCCGGCAAAATAAATGTCGGACATACGACCAACTCCATCGGGGATAGTTTAAACTTCGATTTCCACTAGGAGGAACAAACATCCTCTGCTGGGGAGAGCAGCTCAGCTGGGGAAGAAATGACTCTCTTCGGTAAGGTAAACTGACTGAGCAAGAAGCGACTCAGCTGGGGAACGAGGAAATCCTTCTGGAGGAAACAATGCTGTCTGAACCCAGTTTACAAACTCGGAGCCACCACTCCACTGGGGATAATCATCCTGACGAAAGCATGATGACCTGCGGGAAGAAAAACCGTCTTCTATGGGAATAATCCTTCTGAACCAACTATGACTTGGCTAAACTCTGCAGGAATCCCCCAAGATGGGGATTGATCGTTCACATACTCGACTTTCTGGGAAGTGCAACCTCTGCAGAGGATACTGATTTTGACTGGCTGGGGTCGGGGGATAAGCTGCGACTAGCTAGGGAAATTGATCTCTTCGGTAAGGGACAGAAACCATCCCAACTGATGAAGATGATATGCGACTTGCATGGGGATTGGCGTCGCACAACGTCAAATCTTTCACCACGAACCTCCGACTGGGGGCCACAATTTTCTGATTGTCCGTTTTAAAGGCGAGAACCCTGCAAAACACAATCGAGACAAGACCAATCTACACAACCAAATCTATTCGGGTTAGTGTCCGTGACATTACTTCAGTCAATTCGAAGTTTTATCAATTATTGGCAAGGGCCAGCAAAGTTATGCAAATGCAAGCTCATCAAAAACATCAGCATTTTCCACATACAAAACAGTAAAGAACAAGTATCAAATACTGAACAACATGTTTTATTGATTGGGCCTCCAAATAGGCAAAGTTTTGTACATCGGATGCAACTCCTGAAAAGAGGAAGTTACGCACACACACATACATATATGCACAAGAAGCATAAAAATACAAATACAACTCGAATTTGTACACATGTCGGCAACGTGGTGCAGACAAACATCGTGAGCTGATCCTCCTATGACTCGCCTGACTCTGGCGCTTTCCAGGTATTCAATTTTCGGAAGAGATTGTGTTGGATAAACGAACCCTCAGGTGCTCCCCAAACCACTAAGCAATGCAGGTATCTAATTCGGACCGCAGTCATTTTCTTTTTAAATCCCTAACTTTTGCGTGAATCGCCCTTTGCGGGTTTTCAATTCACCGGGATACCCTTTTTTGCCGAAGCCGCCCAATGTAGGTTTTCGACATCGCGGGTGTACATCTTTTCAATTTTATCCCTAACTTTTGCCCGAACCTTTTTATTCTGTTTGTGATTCGCCGGGATGCCCCATTTTTGCCTGGACTCTCTTTTTACTGTCCAGCGGGTCTCTTTCAAGCAAAGTATTTTTTAACTGCGTCCGAATTCACAGGAGACGAAAAGTATTCACCATCCATGGTAGATAGTAGCAAAGCTCCTCCAGAGAAGACTTTTCTGACAACGTATGGCCCTTCGTAATTAGGGGTCCACTTGCCCCTGTGATCTATTTGTGGCGGGAGAATCTTTTTCAGCACAAGGTCGCCCGTCTGAAAGCTTCACGGACATATCTTCTTATCGTATGCTTTCTTCATCCGGCTCTGGTACAACCGACCGTATGCGAGAGAAGCTAGCCTCTTCTCATCCATTAAGCTGAGCTGATTCAGTCTATCTTTAACCCATTCTGCCTCGTCAAGTTGGATATCTCGTAAAACCCTCAAGGAAGGAATTTCTACTTCCAATGGTAACACTGCCTCCATTCCGTATACCAATGAAAAAGGGGTTGCTCCGGTTGATGTGCGTACTGTCGTACGATAACCGTGCAAAGCGAAAGGTAGCATCTCGTGCCAATCCTTATACGTCACAACCATCTTCTGAACAATCTTCTTTATGTTCTTATTGGCCGCTTCAACACCGGTAAGGAGAAGAGTTGTGATGTTCAATCTTAAAATTCTGGCACAACTCTTTCATCATCTTATTGTTTAAATTCGAACTGTTGTCGGTGATAATCCGCTCTGGGATTCCGCATCTGCAGATAATATCTCCTTTGATAAATCTGGCGACCACTTGTTTGGTGATATTGGCATATGACGCTTCTTCCACCCACTTGGTGAAGTAATCAATTGCCACCAAAATGAAACGGTGTCCGTTGGATGCCGTAGGCTCAATCTTTCCAATCATATCAATTCCCCACATCGAGAACGGCCAGGGTGATGACATCACATTCAGAGGACTTGGGGGTACATGGACCTTGTCTGCATAAATTTGGCATTTATGACACCTCTTGGCAAACTTGAAACAGTCTGTTTCCATAGTTAGCCAGTAATAACCTGCCCGCAACAATTTTCTCGTCATAGCATGCCCACCAGCATATGTACCAAACGTACCCTCATGGATCTCTTCCATGAGCAACCTTGCTTCTTTCTCATCCACACAGCGCAGCAACACCAAGTCGTGGTTTCTCTTGTATAGGACACCGTCAGGATTCAAATAGAAATTGCCAGCCAATCTCCTGAGCGTCTTCTGATCTTGACTGGATGCCCCAGCCGGATACTCCTTGTTCTTCAAGAAAATCTGGATGTCATAGTACCAGGGTTTACCATCAGATGCTTTGTCAATAGCAAATATGAACGCAGGCCTATCAAGCCGAGAGATAACGATCCGGGGAGCCTTGTTCCAAAAGTTAACTTTATACATGGAAGACAATGTCGCCAAAGCGTCAACCATTTGATTTTCTGCTCGCGGAACATGATGCAATTCTACCTTGTCAAAGAAAGACAACAATCTCCTTGCATAGTTCATATATGGTATCAAGTTGGGTTGACGTGTCTCCCATTCTCCTTTAATCTGGTTCACTACTAGAGCTGAGTCTCCATATACATCCAGATGTTTGATTCGCAAATCAATAGCTTCTTCAAGACCCATGATGCAAGCCTCATATTCAGCTTCATTATTGGTAACAGGAAAGGTCAATCGGGCAGTAAATGGGATGTGCGACCCATGAGGAGTGGTAATGATTGCCCCTATTCCGCTACCATAGGAATTTACAGCTCCGTCAAATATTAACTGCCATTTGGAACCCAACTCTGGTTCTTCATCCGACAACGGTTCTTCACAATCTTTCATCTTCAGGTACATGATATCCTCATCAGGAAAATCAAACCTCATCGATTGGTAGTCCTCAACAGGCTGTTCCGCAAGGTACTCTGACAAGACGCTACCTTTAATAGCCTTTTGAGAAACATACTGAATATCATATTCGGTTAACACCATCTGCCATCGGGCAATTCTTCCGGAGAGTGCTTGTTTCTCAAACACGTATTTGATTGGATCCATCTTCGAAATGAGCAGGGTTGTATGATTTAGCATGTATTGCCTCAAACGTTTGGCGGCCCAGGCTAGCGCACAACACGTTTTCTCGAGCATTGAGTATCTTGACTCACAGTCTGTGAACTTCTTACTCAAATAGTAGATCGCATGCTCTTTACGTCCTGTCTCGTCGTGTTGACCGAGAACACAACCCATACTTTCCTCCAGAACCGTCAAATACATAATCAAAGGTCTCCCGGCCACCGGGGGTATTAAAACAGGAGGTTCCTACAAGTATTGTTTTATTTTGTCGAACGCCTTTTGACAATTTTCATTCCAGGTCACAACCTGGTCCTTTTTCAACAACTTGAATAACGGCTCGCATGTCGCAGTTAAGTGAGATATGAACCGGGCGATGTAGTTCAACCTCCCTAAAAATCCACGCACTTCTTTTTCTATTTTAGGCGTCGGCATTTCTTGTATTGCTTTTATTTTCGCAGGATCAACATCTATTCCTTTTTCGCTCACGATAAACCCCTGCAGTTTACCCGATCTCACCCCGAAGGTGCACTTGTTAGGGTTCAGTCTCAACCTGAACTTCCTAAGCCTCTTGAACAGTTTCAGCAGATTAACCAAATGCTCCTCTTCCGTCTGGGATTTGGCAATCATATCATCAACATAAACCTCGATCTCTTTATGCATCATGTCATGAAAGAGAGTCGTCATAGCACGTTGATATGTTGCCCCAACATTCTTCAATCCGAAGGGCATCACTTTGTAACAAAATGTTCCCCAAGGCATAATGAAAGTAGTCTTCTCCATGTCTTCTGGCGCAATTTTGATCTAATTATAGCCCGAGAAGCCATCCATGAAGGAGAATACGGAGAATTGAGCAGTGTTATCAACCAGCACATCGATGTGAGGAAGTGGAAAGTCATCTTTCGGGCTCGCTTTGTTCAAGTCACGGTAGTCTACGCACATTCGCACCTTACCGTCTTTCTTTGGCACTGACACAATATTAGCGACCCATGAGGGATATTTTGTAACAGCTAGGAAACCAGCATCCCACTGTTTTTGAACCTCCTCCTTAATCTTCACAACCATGTCCGGTCTAGTTCTTCGGAGTTTCTGCTTAACCGGCGGGCATTCTTCTTTTAATGGCAGATGGTGCACAACCATATCCGTGTCCAGCCCAGGCATATCCTCATATGACCAAGCGAATATATCGCTTTACTCTTTGAGCATGTCAACCAACCTTCGCTTGACGTCACTTTGCAGTGCGACCCCTATACGAATGTTTCTTTCGACCTCTTTCGACCCCAGATTGATAATCTCAATGACTTCCTCATGAGGCAGAATGATTCTTTCTTCTTGTTTCAACAACCAGGTCAGCTCTTCTGGTATGTCGCCATCTTCGACAGTCTCTTCCTCAGCCTGAAATACCGGGTGCTCGAAGTCGAAATGAGTCATAGGCGGATCATAGATGTCATCTGAAATAGTAATCCTGCAAAGGAAATGGTGAAATGCTTCAAAACGCGTACAAAGCAAATAACCACGTTGCCATTTTATTGTAAAAGATAAAAAAACGGGAAAAACAGGGATCACAACATTTGTATATGAAAAACGCCTTTATTCATGATTAAACAATGTACTGTACATAACCAAAATGGCCCTAAGCAAAAATCACTATGCCCCGGGTAGGGCACAGGATTATTCAACAATTAAAAAAAACAAATCATTACTGTTTAGTTGTCACAGGAACAATTTCCTAGATAGACCAATTGCAGAGACTTTGTCCTGGCACGCTTGGCTTGATCCATGCGTCCATATCACAGTCGCTATCTCCTTCTTCAGAATCGGAAACAGCATTGATAGTCTCGAAGCTTACTCCACTTGGCGTGATGGTTATTGGCCCTTTGAACTTGGGCGCTCCTGAAGAGGATGCTGACGACGAAGGATGATATCCAAGCCCGAACCTGTCATTCTTCACGGGAATATCCAACACCTGACCCCAGCCTTTGGTCTCGCCTGCCTGCACCAGAGCTTGAGCCTCTTTGTACGATGACACTACCACATCTGATATCTTGGGTACTGGAGTTTTGCCCTTAATCTTTAGCCCTTCAAATGCTTGACAGGGTGTCTCGTGGATTTTGCCGTCGACCTCCACATATCTGAATGAAGACAAATGGCTAACCAGAATATCTTCTTCTCCAGAAACGGTGACGACACTATCCCCAACCATATATTTCAACTTTTGGTGCAACGTGGATGTGACTGCCCCAGCAGCATGGATCCATGGGCGTCCAAGAAGACAACTATACGCTGGCTGGATGTCCATTATATAGAATTCAGTTTCAAATACTTCCGGCTCCACCTGCAATGGTAATGTTATTGATCCAAAAACTGACCTCCTCGTACCATCGAACGCTCTTACAAGTAAGTCACTAGGCATGCAGAGAATCCCCCTGATATCCAACTTCATCATGGCTTTCTTCGGAAGCACATTCAAGGAAGACCCTGTATCTACCAACACACGGGACATGACCGTGCCCCTGCATTCAACTGACACGTGCAACGCCATATTATGCTCTCTTCCCCTCGGGGTCAAATCAAAATCCGTAAATCCCAAACTATGGCCTGCATTCATGTGCACCATCACCCCCTCTAACTGATTCACAGAAACATCTTGGGGTACGAATGACGTGTCTAGGATCTTCAGTAAAGCGTTCCGATGAGCCTCGGAACATAATAGCAGCGACAAGATCGAGATCTTTGATGGCGTTTGCTGGAGGTGCTCAATAATTTTGTAATCACTTTTACGGATGAGCCTCATAAATTCTTCTACATCTTTCAGTGATGTTTCTTTTTCCTTTATCTGCAAGGGGCCACTCTCGTCTGCCTTGGCTTTCCCCTTCGCCAATCTCTCTGCCTCTACCTCAGGCGATGTGAAAATTCTCCCACTTCTGGTCATACCTCCTGTTCCAACAACATTACCTGCAACCCCAACTGGTTGTTTATTTACTTCAATTTTTTCACCATCGCAATATACCTCCAACCCGTAAGTCCATGGCACTGCTTTGGTACTTTCAAAAGGAATTGGTCCTGCTTTAGTAATAGTGATTGTCGGCCACCTGGCAGGTGCCGTTATTGTTATTGTTTTCCTTGGAATCGTTACCGTCGCAACATCGTTCCGCTCACCACACAATGCTTCTACAGGCTCTTCAACTGTTGTTCTATCAAACTACAATGTTCCTTCATTCATCAAAGCCTGAATACCCTGTTTCAAATCATTACAATCCTCTGGCTGTACCCAACAATCCAAGAAAAATTCGTCGCACCCCGGGAATACACCCCCTTTTAACAACCTGCTTTTGATCTCACCCAGCGGTGTCTTCAGCTCATTGACATATGTCACTAGATTCAAATTTTCCTCGGTCAGGACGGCGTTTGCCCCGTGATTGGGCATAGGCTGTTGTACTATATTTGGACCCGCCTGTCCAAAGTTAATAGCTTTGCTGTCCAACAAGTCTTGGACTTTATGTTTAAACGCATGACAGCCTTCAATATCATGTTCGGGCGCCCCAGAGTGGAAATCACAGTGCTTACCAGCATCATAACCAAACGAAGGATTGCCCGTTAATGGTGCCATGGTCCTTTTCTCGACCAACTTTAATCCTAGCAATGTTTGAAGCAGTTCGGCATATGTTGAAGGAGGCGTTTCAAATACTCGCCTGGGCTTGCCCTCTAGGATTCTGCGTTGGGCGGGGTGTTGCCTTTGTTGTTGCGGCTGCTGTGGCTGCTGTTGCTGTTGTTGTTGTGGAAAAGGGATGGTAACACTAGCGACCTGTTGATGCTGAGCATACTGACTTCGTCCTCTGCCCCGGCCTCTGCCTCCGAACACGGCACTAGAATCACCTTGACATCTACCACCGAATGCTTTTTTGGTACCTCCTACAGGGGCAGACTCACCTGCGTGGAATCTTCCAACCTTAATACCGTCTTCGACCATCTCACCCATAAGAATCAAATCTGAAAAACTGCTCAACGAAACGTTAAACAACTTTTCGTAATATATCCCCGTAAATGTCCCAAATGAACATGCTATTCATTTCTCTTTCATCTAACGAAGGATGTACTCTTGCTGCCATATCGTGCCATCTCTGCGCATACTCTTTAAAGCTTTCCTCTTTCTTCTGCGACAAACCTTGCAATTGAACTTGGTTCGGTGCTAGATCACTGTTATATTTATAATGCAGGACGAAAGCATCCGCCAATTGCTTCCAGGTTTTGATTTGAGCGGGCTCCAACCCCATGTACCACTCGAGTGACGGTCCTGACAGGCTGTCTTGAAAGAAATGCATAAGCATCCTTTCGTCATCTGAATACGCGGACATCCTTCTGTAATAAGCGCAGACATGCACCTTAGGGCAGGTGTCCCCCTTATATTTGTCGAACGTGGGGGCTTTGAACTTTAGCGGTACCCTCAGCCCAGGCACCAAGCCCATAGTAGTCATGTCTAGTCCGGTAGAATTCTGATTAGCCATACCCTTCACCTGTTCTTCAAGCATTTTAATTCTCTGAGTATTGTCGACGGGTCCCTCAAATCCCATGCCTCTTCCAGAGAAAGCGTCCTCTTGACAGTCTTCGCCCCAGTTCACATTTTCATTTCCGTACCCGTTATAACCAGTGTTGCGACCAAACCCTTGCTGATTAGTCATGGGACCTCGTCCCCCATTACCATAACCCTGGTTAACCCCAACATGCCCGAAACCAGTGTTGATAGGAACCAATCCAGCACCATTTCCACCATAACCCTGGTTAGCGTTACTAAAACCGTCGTAGCCGAAACCCTGAGTGTTGAAGCCGAACTTTCCTCCCTGGTTGCCGTACTCAAACCCCTGGTCGTTATAGCCGAATCCATGGTTACCAAAACCATTACCGCCATTGTTGTTACCACCGCCCAGATTGGCGTCTCCGAACCTAACATTATTAACAACAGTCTCATTTCCATTCCCTTTGTTACCGTTGCCAGCTCTAGCTCATTGTTCACAACCACAACAGGTGGGGTTACCACGGGAGGAACCACAGGCGTAGGGGGCCCATCCTCATGAACAGTCTCAACGTGCGCAGAGTTGTGGTCATTTTTATCGTTCCCATTAGCCCGCGTCAGCAGCGGCTGCACCAAAGTCTGGAGATTCTCCTGGCCTTTAGCAATACTCTCCATGGCCTGCATGAACAGGTTTAACTTTTCGCGAATTTCCTGCATCTCCACTTGGACTTGATCCATGATTCTCTTGCAGTTGTTTCGGGTTGAGTAGCGGTGAACTCTTGGTTCATCAATCCTGGAAACCTGCAGATGCAGGAAATAAGATACAGATTCGAGAAAACCGGTCATGCAATATGAATGCAGATGCAAATGTGTAAATATGCTACAGGTTATATTCATTCCCCCCCCCCCCCCCCCCCCCGATTCTAGTTTCGGAGAGAAAGCCATCATGACAATGGAGTCCCCATCAAGCAAGCAAGGAATCAGAAAATCCTCATATATAAACACGTGCCAAGAGGCTGAGTACAAAAGTACAACTGAATACAAATGGAGAGACCTCGGCCAACAAGCCTGGCGATGGTCCAAATACAAGTACAAATGACAAAGGCAAGGCAAAGATAAATCAGGCCAAATGGCGTGCTCTGACGTCCTCCAATATCCTCATCGTCTCCGAGTGCCCTAATCGGGAGATCAGCTCCTGAATCAGTAAAGAATGCCGCTCGGTAGTGGATCTCAGATTTTTGGCATCGTCCTGGTAGGTTCCTTCGCCAGAACTCTCGTCAAATCTGTACCTCTTGGAACCAGCCTTCTCTTCATATCCTCTCGGCTTCTCGTCAACGTCACTTACTCTGAGCTCAGCAGCGCTCCTACGTGATGTCTCTTCAGCAATCTTTGTGTCTTGGGCTCTAATCTGTGCCTCTAGCGTGGCAATCTGCAGCTTCAGTTCGTCTTCGCGCTCCTTCCGCTTGGTAAGCGTGGCATTCCACAAGGCTTCCCACTTGCTGATACGGGCATAAACTTTGCTTAGAAGTTCCTTCTTGGAAGTAAGCACCTTGCTAACACCGTTTAAGTCTATTCCCACTTTTTCTTTCTTGTTGGTTACTTCCATCAGCTTCGATCCCAACCTGTTAATCAATTCAGTCTGTTCCTTCACAGTGAAGGTGGCTTCCTTCTTCTCGCGACGTAATTGGAAGATTTCCTTCTCTAACTCCTCATTGGCTTTCTCCAGTTCCTCGTTTTCAGCCAACAATTTGTTATACTTCTCACTCTCTTCCGAAGGAGGTACCTCAATCAATGGAAGATACAAGGGTTCCACAGCAGGATAAGGCATCAAGGAAGTACTAGCTCTCTCGCGGATCCAAGCCAAATAAGGATCATAAGCTTTGCTGTTGCTCTTACCGAGCAAAGCTTTTCCTCTCCTATGGAGGTTAGCCCATGCATGTCTCAATCTGATCAAAACAGCTGTGTCCAATAAGCCCGTGAGATACAGAGATTCCTGTATCTCCTTCTCAATAGGAGCGTCCCTCAAAGCGTAACCGAACTGTCGTACCAGCAATGAAGGGTTATAGTTGATACAGCCTTTCCGTCCGATCAAGGGGACATTCGAAAAGCCACCGCAACCATATATAATGTCAGTACCAAGCATACTCCGATCGAACCAAATGATGTTCTCAGCAGACAGCCCCATCAACCGGGAAGTCCAATCCAAAGTATCGACGGTATCCACAAACGACCCTTTCTTCGGAAGGTGCCCCTGGAACCACCTGTACAAGAGGGGAAGACAGCAGGAAACATTCTTGCCACTACGTTTCTCATTCTTGTAGTGAATGGAATGATAAACATCGCCCAAGAGAGTAGGAACTGGATTCTTCGAGGCAAGAATCAGGAAGGCATCTGAGTCGACAAAATCTGGCACATTAGGAAATAAGACAATCCCGTAGATGCATACAGCTACGATAGCACTGAAGGCAACCCAACATCCACTCTTTGCGCACTGTGTAGCCTTCTCAACCAGGACAGACATGTGAAAATCATAGGCTCCGTTCAGCTTGACCAAGCCTCCGGGAAACTCAGAAGCTTCTAAACTGACAATCTCAGCGAGTGTAGCTAGCTCAGGCTCAACATTAACATGTACAAAGGGCATCTGGTCCAACACAGGAACTCCCAACATTGCAGAATACTCCTCTAAAGTGGGTGCTATAATATAGTCTGGAAATAAGAAACATCTCAGCTGCGGCTCATAAAACTGCATCAAAGTATACACCCCAGTCGTCTCAAATGCAGAAGGTTTGTATAACAAACTAAGCAATCTCCCGTAGGATACCCTGAACTCAGCCCTCACTTTCTCATCTGCTAGAGCAACTAGACCCAACAAGGAACTGATATCTGGCGAATACAACCGGTAAGCAACTGTCTTCTTCAGGGACTCCATGTCTGGCTAGAAGGTATACTAGAATCAGAGGAGAATGATCACATGCAACATAAATACATGTTAATGAAATGCAATCATGAAAATGCACATGCATATGCAAACAAGGGACTAAGTGCAATGCTGATAGACTGGGCTGCTCTGTACTGAAGCCTGAGAACCATCCAATCTTTGTCTCAAACCAACCACTCAAATGAACCTTGTAACCATATCTCACTGCCAGAGATAAACCAGGTATTCTGAGGTCAAAGGTTTCCTGCAAACAGCCCCACCTACCCCTCACAGGTATGTACTTAACTTGCAGACAAGGTACGACATCCTATGCGGGTTCAACGTCACAGACTTTCAAGAGTGATGATACGATACCCAGAAGGTGTGGCATCATCATCCCTTGAAGCGGCCTCACTTAGTTGAATCCCAATTGATAGGTTCCCAGAGTCGACAATCCTCGGGTCAGACAACTTGTCGAGCCCTAAGGGCCAGGCAAGAAGCATCAAAGAGAATCTCGTCCGAGCGTAAATTTCGTGGCTAGCTGGTGCGAGCTAAGCAAGCAGGCTAACCATTACTCTCTACTTCTAAGTCTATGTGTAACCTCAAGCTCAGGTCCGACTTATCTCTCAACAGATCACCCCCTTCCCACAACAGCAATAACAGCATAAAGCTGATAAATAAAATGCGGAAAGTAAAGACAGAAAAGTAAATCTATACAACACCCATGACGGGAAAACAAGCGCTAGGATTGACTCGCATAGGGGATATTCCTGTCCCCCGCAGAGTCGCCAGCTGTCGCTACTGCAAAAATCAGCGCCGGCTGAATAGAAGATTCGCCACCGTGCATTATTTATCCCAAAAGAGGGAAAGGAAACGCTCAGAGTAAACCTCATGCAAAGACGGGAAAGGAATGGTCATCGCAACCAAATCCTGGATTCGGGAGTCGATTACGCAAGGGGAAGGTATTAGCACCCCTTACGCCCGTCGTACTCGACGGGATCCACGCTTGTTTTCTAGTACGGATTGTTATTCTATCTATTCTACAGGTCTGGGGTTAAAAGAAAATAAAATGGCTCGGCAAAGTATCGCACTTTATGCCTACGTATCCCCGTATGGAACGAGAAATCAGAGTCAACGTAGTTCGCCTACCTACGGGAAAGGAGGGGAAGGTTGCTCGCTAGGATATCGCATCCTATGCCTACGTACTTACATACAGCATGAAAGATCAGAGCAAACTTAGTTCGGGCTACGGAAGACACAAGCTTGTCTGACTGTTTTTATATCCTTATGAAAGGGTTTTTCCTGATTAAGAGTCCAAGCGGACAAAAATGACACCTTGATTGGTTTCCAGTCTTTTACGCAAGAATTGTCTTTTATGATGTTTGCAATCTCTGACGCACTAGAGACCATGATTTGAGGGTGACTACATCGTATGTCACCCTAAGGGTGACACACTAAGCAATCAGGTTACTGAAGAGTGACCCTCCAGCAACCTTTCTCAAATAGCTTAAGGCTCGTAGCGTACGACATTGATTATCCTTATTACTGTGTTTTGAATTGTTCTGAGACAGAAGAGAAAGAACTCTAAAAAACCTAGGGTTTGGAAGGGGAATCAAAACTACCCTAATGTTGTCATGCATGGATTACAACCTAATGTCTGTCATAATTCCCTCCTGCACAGAGGAAATCAGAGATCCTAGGGGATAAACGGAAAAGAAACAACAGATATACAATAAACAGTAAAAATGCATGAGATGCAGCAAAACAAGCGGGGCAAGGGAGTCCCACTTAACCTTGAACCTAGGAAAACAATAGGTAAAGTGAAACAGCTTCACTTCAAACCTAAGGGGCAATCAACAAACAATACAGCAAAGAAAATCACACCCAACACCAGCTCAGACAACCACACTAGCTCCTACAGTAAGCAAGTTCAAACAGCACCAACTCTGGTAGCTACAGTTGATTAACAGCAAAAGGTTGACAGTGACAACTTTAAGCAAGGTCCCATCTTCACTTTCCAATGATATTCAAGCTTCAGAGAAGCTCTTATCTCCAATAATCTTCAGCTTTGGTAAGCACTGAACCCCAATAAGCAAACAACTTCAGTCAGCAGCAAAAACCCTAATTTCACAATTAACCAGCTTTGACAGGCTTAAGCTTCATCTTCACCAGTCTTCAATGCACCTCTTATCTTCAATAGGTCTTCAACTTCAATGCAGACACTCACAGGAGAGAATCAACTAACAGATGAAGTTGGAATGTTAAGTGACTTAGTGAAAACCCAGGGAGATCACTAAGATATTAACACAGCAAGTGAAAGGTATCCTCAAGGTTCTACTCAACCAAAGCATGCTCTACATCCCTCCTAAATAGAGATTGAACTTCTTTGGGGACCTTGTGTCATAGGATTGAATAGAGGCACAAGAAGCTCTCTATGTTTGACAGAAGAAATCAGTCTACTCTAGAGCTCTCCCTATATCTCCTATCTCCTAAGTCTCCATCAAGCATCTTCAAGCACAAGAAACTTCAAGCTCCAAGCATCATCATCTATCTTCACTCATCTCCAAGGTCTTAATAGACTCCTCAAACCAAGCACAAGCCCCAACACCCAAAGAAAAGGCCCAAAACCCAACAAACAAAGCAACTTCCCAAGAGGGAAACACACCAATATCAATCAATTTGAAAAAATCAAATAAAATGGAAATACTCATCATAAAATCCTAGATTAATTTCTAAGGGATCCTAACTAGGTACCCTATACCCCACATAAACCCCAAGGCCTAGATCAAACTAAAAACCCAAAAACTATGTGTTGAATGCACCTATGTCAAGTTTAACCCTAATTCTAATCAACCTAATGTTCCTTATTAAAAACTAATTAAAATTAAATCACAAAAATGTGATATAATTCCAGGGGAAACCTAATACTCTAATATAACTAAAACAAAAGGAGTTACATCAAAATGTAAAATAAAATGGCTAAACAAAATTCAGCAAAATGGATATACAAAATAAAATGCAATAAAAGCAACTAAATGTAAAAATTCACCAGAAATAGAAAAATGACTAAAATGCTAATTTTATTTTTCTATAATTTTCTTGAGACAAATATGAGAATGGAGAAAAAACTCCCATGCAAAACGACCTATTTTTGAATTTATAATGAATTTTCTAAGATATCAAAATAATGTGTAAAATAAAAGAAATATGAGAAAATGAATAAAACGTGTGTCAAATAGTAATGCCAGCTAGTGTAAAAATCCAATGGGCCCATAAAGGGGGTGTGGCTAGTAAGCGCGCTTAAGCCCATAGGTGTTTAGAAATTAAGATGAAAAAGATAAAGAAAATGAATAAACACGCGGTGCATAAAGTAAGCAAATTCAGTGTAAAACAGGATGGGCCTCTGAAAGGGGGTGGGGGTATCAAATTTCCACTAAGCCCATTGCTATGCTTTAAGTGAAACTCTGCGTTTCACTCTTAGACTTCTCCTTCACAATTTGAAACAAAACCCTGGCCACACGATTATGCCTTTGGTCAAAGTCTCACCAATCATCCAACGGCCAAAAAGCCTTCTTCCTCGTTTGAACAAAATTGGGAGGGAAGAACACCATGAAAACAGAGCTTGAAGCTTCTTCTTCCTCAAATCGTATCTCATCAATACTCCACTAAACATCAAAATTAAAAACCCTAACCTGCTTGAAATTTCACCAGGAATTCACCTATGGCAACCAAATTCAATGAAACACAACCTAACTCAAAACACGAATCAAACTTCAGAATTTGGTCCATGATCAAAACTCACCAAACCTAGATCTAATAGGTCCAATCTCTTCATCACCTTCCCCTGATCATTTTCCACTATCACACTAAGGTTCTACCACAAGATTCACCAAGTTATCAGCATGAACAGATTTTGTGTCATCACACTAATTGTCTCTAAACTTCACCAATTGCTATCTAAAAGCTTCTACTAATCACCTACAATCATTCTAACCTAACAAAATCTATTGAAACTACTTAAATTAAGCTGTGGATTGAAAAGTACATACCTGCGAAATCTTGACGCACAGAGGTATGAAATCTTCAAATCAAGCTTTGAGAACTTCCAGACACCTTCAATGAGTCATAATCTTGCTTCTGTATGCAAAAGAATTGGTTGAATCCTCTTGAATCTTGGAATCCGATAGTGAGTTGCAGGTTGAGAAATCCAAATGCTAACACACAATCCTTCAATGGTTTCGCCTTTACTTTGATCTGGAATCAATCACCAATGCTTGATCAAGGTTCTGAGATCAAAAGAATGGCTTGAATGTGGTTGAAACTTGTAACTGAATTCTGTTTTGCACATGGAAGTTTCAAATTGCAATCTCACAAATCTCTCCCAATTCTCTCCAACTCTTGCTCTGAATCTCTTCATATGTATATATAGAATGTATTTGAAGACCCTAGAAAGTTCTAGATTGATCCAATGAGAAAATCAACTTCTCATGCCATGGAAATCTCATCTCATGCTATGTACATACAATCTCATGTTTTTAGCTTGTATTCACCTGGTTCTGAGTCCAATTTCTCTCCAAATGAGATTTAGGAGGTGTTAGGATGGAAGGAAGCCTTGCATTTGCCTTGACAAATGATTTTGCATATGTGCCTTATGATGCAAGTAGCCCATTTACAAAGCAAGTCATTGAAATAACCCTCAATTCAAAATTGTGGCAATGTCAATGTTCTCAAAATGAATTTTAAAATCAAATTGGTATGCCATATGGCTTGGTTTGGTTTTGTAGGTCAAAAACCCTAATTTCCAACCTTGGTTCATTTAAAATATACCTTCATTTTAGGCCATTTTTATGATTTTGTGAAGCAAGCCATTCCAAACTCTCATGACCTCTTATCTAGCCTAAAAACATCATTTTGAACACATCTCATGTTGGACATTTTTTCATTTGAGGAGTGGAAGATGGAGATTTGGACCTATGTTGAAAAATGACCTGTAATTCAACTTTCCCAAAATACCCCTGGGTTGCCAAGACCATAAATTGAGTTCTACAAATCCTCTTGAGGACTTCTAATACTAAAATTAAAGATAAGATCAATATCTACAACTCTTATGTTGGCCAAGAATCCATTTGAAAATTTCTTGATGGGCAAAGGTTGCTTGGAAGTCAAGTGACTTTCACAGATAAATTTCAGTATCCTCTGATGACCCATAACTTGCAAGAACCATAACTTGAGTTATACAAATCTTATTGAAGACTTCTAGTACTCAAATTAAAGCTATTGATAAGATCTACAAGTTTCATGTTGACCAAGAATTCATTTGAAGCTTGCATTTTTATTTATCTGGCTTGGAAGATAGGCCTAAATTAGGGTTTTTTACACTGAAACCCTAATTTAGTAACTCCTCTTCTTCTTGATTCCTTTTGATTTATCCTTGGCACAACACCACACATGTATCCACATATCAATTCATGAATCCCACATCCTTCAACTAAGCTTTTATGCTCTTCAATCACTCAGTTGACCTAGGGTTGACCCAGATGAAACCCTAGTTGACTATACTTCCACTCTGGCTCTTGTACTTGTATCAATGACTTGTCTCATCTTCAAAATGACCCTCTAGGTCTTCCATGATCTTTGTACACATTCCATACCCTCATTTCATAGTGCATACTCCATTGATAATCTTCAATATACCCCAAATTAGGAGAGGAATCCACTGGTTGACCCTCAAACTTTTCAAAGCTTCAACTCATTTCTTGATTTCTTTGATGGTCTTGAACTTGAATAAAACCCCTTGATGGGCCTCATTATGATAAGAATGGAACTTTATCCCTTGTTAGATGACTTGTTATGCTATGCTATGCAAATGATTAGACTATGTACATGACTTATTATGCAAATGACAATGTAATTGAAACATAAACCAGATGAAATAGGTTGAGCAAATTTTGGGGTGCAACACTATGTCGTCGTACAAGGAAGCCCAAGCGATGGTGCAAGCCGATGAGACTAAAAGATGGGGTCAGGTTCAGGAAATTTCTGTTAAGCAGGACAAGTTCGGCTTAGGGTATCGTCCGTCGTCATCTGCATCACAGAGCAAGCCAAAGATCAAAGGGCCGATTATGTTCACTCCGGGAGGAGTCAGTTTTGAGCAGGTCAACGATGTGTCTGACAGTGAAGAAGGCGATAGAGACTGTGATATGGATTCGTGGATCAAGCCCAGCGAGCCAGGACAGAACCTCTGCAACTGGTCTATCCAGGACTTTGTCCAAGTGACGTCGAAACAATAATGCCTTGTTTTCTGATTATTGTACAATCCTATGTCCTACCCGGGGCATAGAGATTTTATTTCAGGGCCTACCTGCTTATGTGTATGCTTTGTTTTAATCATTAAATAAAGGCGTTTTCCTCATGTAAATTTTGTGATCCCTGTTTTTCTATTTTTATTTTTACAATAAATGGCGATGTGATTGTATGTTTCGTTTGCATATCATTTGAAGCACTTAACCCTTTCTCTTGCAGGATCCATATTGCAGATTACACCGATCAAGATCTTCCTATGACTCGCTTCGACTTTGAGCACCCGATATTCCAAGCCGAAGAAGAGATTGTTGAGGACGACGACTTACCAGAAGAGCTGACTCGTCTGTTGAAACAAGAAGAGAGAATCATTCTGCCTCATCAGGAGGATATTGAGGTCATTAATTTAGGTTCGGAAGAGATTGTCAGGAATGTCCGGATAGGGGCTGCGCTGCAAAGTGATATCAAGCATAGACTTGTCGAGATGCTTCGAGAGTATAGTGACATCTTTGCTTGGTCTTATAAAGATATGCCTGGGTTAGATACAAATATTATGGTCCACTGCTTGCCATTGTGTGAAGACTGTCCACCGGTCAAGCAAAAGCTTAGGAGAACTAAACCAGATATGGCCGTAAAGATTAAAGAGGAAGTACGTAAACAGTGGGACGCTGGTTTCCTGGGTGTTACAACTTACCCTCCTTGGGTCGCCAATATAGTACCTGTACCAAAGAAAGATGGTAAGGTGCGCATGTGCATTGACTATCAGGATCTGAACAAGGCAAGCCCTAAGGATGACTTCCCGCTTCCTCATATTGACGTGTTGGTCGACAACACTGCTCAATTCTCGGTGTTTTCTTTCATGGACGGCTTTTCAAGCTATAATCAGATTAAAATGGCGCCGGAGGATATGGAGAAAACAACTTTTATTACCCTGTGGGGAACGTTCTGCTACAAAGTGATGCCCTTTGGTTTGAAGAACGCTGGGGCAACGTATCAACGTGCTATGACGACACTCTTTCATGACATGATGCATAAAGAGATTGAAGTCTATGTTGACGATATGATTGCCAAATCCCAGACAGAGGAAGAGCATCTGGTGAATCTTCTGAAGTTGTTTGAGAGGCTTAGGAAGTTCAGGCTGAGGCTGAATCCTAATAAGTGCACCTTCGGGGTGAGATCTGGTAAGCTATTGGGGTTCATTGTTAGCGAAAAAGGAATAGAGGTTGATCCTGTTAAAATAAAAGCAATACAAGAAATGCCAGCGCCGAAAATAGAGAAAAAGGTTCGTGGTTTTTTGGGGAGGTTGAACTACATTGCCCGGTTCATATCTCACCTAACTGCCACGTGTGAGCCAATGTTTAAATTGTTGAAAAAAGACCAGGCAATTATCTGGAATGAAAATTGTCAGAAGGGGTTTGAAAAAATAAAAGAGTACTTGCAGGAACCTCCGATTTTGATACCCCCAGTAGCCAGGAGACCACTGATCATGTACTTGACGGTTCTTGAGAACAGCATGGGTTGTGTTCTCGGTCAACATGACGAGACTGGACGAAAAGAGCATGCGATCTACTACTTGAGTAAAAAGTTCACAGATTGTGAGTCCCATTACTCAATGCTCGAAAAGACGTGTTGCGCACTTGCTTGGGCTGCCAAACGTTTGAGACAATACATGCTAAATCATACAACCATGCTGATTTCGAAGATGGATCCGATCAAATATGTCTTTGAGAAGCAGGCACTTTCTGGAAGGATTTCCCGATGGCAGATGGTACTGACAGAGTACGATATACAATATGTCTCACAAAAGGCCATCAAAGGTAGCGTACTATCAGAGTACCTGGCTGAGCAGCCAATCGATGATTACCAGCCGATGAAGTTTGATTTTCCTGACAAGGATATCATGTACTTAAAGATGAAAGACTGCAAAGAGCCATTGCATGGTGAAGGTCCTGAGCCAGGTTCCCAATGGCAATTGATTTTTGACGGTGCTGTGAATTCATATGGAAGTGGAATAGGGGAAATCATCACGACTCCCCATGGGACGCACATCCCATTCACGGCCAGATTGACATTTCTAGTTACTAATAATGAAGCTGAATATGAGGCGTGTATCATGGGTCTCGAGGAGGCTATCGATTTGAGGATTAAAAATCTGATGTATATAGAGACTCCGCGTTAGTCGTGAATCAGATCAAGGGTGAATGGGAGACCCGTAAGCCCAATCTGATACCGTATATGAATTATGCAAGGAGACTGTTGCCTTTCTTTGACCGGGTAGAGTTTCACCATGTGCCACGGGCAGAAAATCAGATGGCTGATGCTCTTGCGACATTGTCTTCCATGTACAAAGTTAACTTCTGGAATGAGGCTCCCAGAATAGTTATTTCTCGCCTTGATAGGCCCGCCTTCATATTCGCCATTGAGGAAGCTTCCGATGGGAAGCCGTGGTATTTTGATATCCAGAATTTCCTAAAGAACCAAGAGTATCCGACTGGGGCATCCAGCCGCGATAAGAAGACTCTTAGGAGATTGGCTGGTAATTTCTACTTGAATCCGAATGGTGTTCTGTATAGGAGAAACCATGATTTGGTGCTTTTGCGATGTGTTGATGAGAAAGAGGCTAATCTACTCATGGAGGAGGTCCACGAGGGAACCTTTGGCATGCACGCCAGCGGACACGTTATGTCTCGAAAGTTATTACGGGTAGGGTATTATTGGTTGAAAATGGAAAGAGACTGTTTTAAGTTTGCAAAGAAATGCCATAGATGCCAAATTTATGCAGACAAGATTCAAGTGCCGCCGAGCCCTTTGAACGTTATGGCGTCCCCGTGGCCTTTCTCCATGTGGGGCATTGATATGATTGGCAAAATTGAGCCCACCGCATCCAATGGACACCTGTTCATCTTGGTAGCTATCGATTACTTCACCAAGTGGGTTGAAGCAGCGTCTTACGCTAATGTCACCAAGAAAGTAGTAGCTCGGTTCATAAAAAAGGATATCATCTGTCGTTACGGCATCCCCGAAAGAATCATTACTGACAATGGTTCGAACCTAAATAACAAGATGATGAAGGAATTGTGCCAGAATTTCAAAATTGAGCATCACAATTCATCTCCCTATCGGCCCAAGATGAATGGCGCTGTCGAAGCGGCCAATAAGAACATCAAGAAGATCGTTCAGAAGATGGTTGTGACATATAGAGACTGACACGAGATGTTGCCCTTCACACTGCACGGTTATCGTACGACGGTACGCACGTCAACCGGGGAAACACCCTTCTCACTGGTGTATGGTATGGAGGTTGTCCTACCATTAGAAGTTGAGATTCCTTCCTTGAGAGTATTGCTCAATGTCCAACTTGATGAGGCAGAATGGGTGCGGAATAGGTTGAATCAGCTCAGTTTGATGGATGAGAAGAGACTTGCATCTATTGCATATGGTCGGTTATATCAAAGCCGGATGAAGAAAGCTTACGACAAGAAGGTGCGCCCTCGAAGCTTTCAGACGAGCGATCTTGTGCTAAAGAAGATTCTTCGACCACAATCAGATCACAGGGGCAAATGGACTCCCAACTATGAAGGTCCATACATCGTTCGGAAGGTCTTCTCCGGAGGAGCCTTACTGTTTTCCACCATGGATGGCGAGGATTTTTCATCCCCTGTGAACTCGGACGCAGTTAAAAAATACTTTGCTTAAAAGAGACCCGCTGGACAGAAAAAAGAGAGTCCAGGCAAAAATGGGGCATCCCGGCGAACCAAAAAGAAAAAAAAAAGAAAAAGGTTCGGGCAAAAATTAGGGATAAAAATTGAAAAGATGTACACCCGCGAAGTCGAAAACCTGAAAAGGCGACTTCGGCAAAAAAGGGTATCTCGGTGAATTGAAAACCCGCAAAGGGTGATTCAGGCAAAAGTTAGGGATTAAAAAAGCAAATGACTGCGGTCTGAGTTTGATACTGCATGCTTAGTGGTTTGGGAGTACCTGAGGGTCGATTATCCAAGTCAATCTCTTCCGAGGATGGAGCATCGGGAAAGCGTCGGAGTCAGGCGAGTCATAGGAGGATCAGCTCATGGTGTTTGTCTGTACCATGTTTCCGACATGTATACAAATTTCTTTGTACCTCTGTACATATATGTATTTATCTTGTAGCTTCCTCTTTTCAGGAGTTGCATCCATTGTACAAAAACTTTGCCTATTTACAGTTCCTTTATCAATAAAACGCATACTATTCAGTACTTGATGTTGTTTCTTGTTTTAACTTTTAATGTTTTGTTTGTGGAAAACGCCGATGTTTTTGATAAACTTGCACATGCATAAAATTGAAGGCCTAGGTCAATAATTGGTAAAACTTTGAATTGACTGAGCGATTGTCACGGCTATTGACCTGGATATTCCCTTTTGTATAGGATATCTCATTGTTGCTCATGTCTTGCAGGGTCGTTACCTTTGCAGCAAACAGCTAGGGGATCGTGTTTCCCTAGCCGGAGTCCTGTAACGTGGGAGCAGGATTTATGTGATTCTATCCCTCCCCAGCAGATGGAAGCCATATCTTTATCCCTAGGAGAGTGGGACGCGAGTTAGAAAGCTGCCCGACAGTGATGTAATCTCCAGGATGGCCCTTTCTGTTTTCCAGCAGGTCATCTTTCCTCCAGTACGGTGATCATCCTCAGCAGAGTTCGTAATTCCGGATCGTAAAGCTAATCCCCAGCAGGATTGTTTCTTCCCCCAGTGGAGTCGGTGTACCTTTCCAGCATTTATTTTGCTGGAATAATTCTGTGATACCCGGTTGTCCCCGGCGGAGTTGGCTTTGTCTTCAACATTTATGGTGCTGAAGTGGTTCTGTATCCAGCTTTTCTCCAGCAGCCAGTGCCTACATTTGCATCATACCTGCATGGCATATCAACTCACCTAAATACGTAGCATTCCATCTTATATGGAGCATTACGCCATTGTCAAACATATGCATTTTGAAACATAAGCCAGGTTGGTTACCTCTTTGTTTTCAGGTGTTTCCCTACAGGTTTGGAATTCTTGTTCAGGATGGTTTCGGATGTTCAAATTCTTGACATGAGATATGTGATGATCGCATTCGTCCTATCATGTGTTCCCTCATCAGGGTTGCTTGGTTAAGTTTCTTTTCTTCCCCAGTGGAGTTTTCCTCGGATTGCTGTTATGTCAGCATTCTAAAGGGAAAGATTGCATGGATTAGACCGTTGAAGTCGTTACCTGTTGGCAAGGTAAATGTCTGGTGGTTGTCGTCATTCCCCAACACAGTCTTCCTCGGTTGGGTGTTACATCAACATTGAAAGCTTCATGATTATACCCTCGAAGTTGTTACCCATTTTCGTTCAAGATGGATGTCTGGCAGCCGATGTCAGAAGTTCCCCGCGGATTTGCTTGTTCAAATCTTTGGATGCTGGTACTCGCTTTTATTTAGCGTATGCCCATTTCCGAGGAAATGGAAGGTTAATGATATTGACAATACTCGCTTTTATTTAGCATATGCCCATTTCTGAGGAAATGGAAGGTCAGTGATATTGACAATACTCGCTTTTATTTAGCGTATGCCCATTTCCGAGGAAATGAAAGGTCAGAGATATTGACAGTTCTCACTTTTATTTAGCATATGCCCATTTCCGAGGAAATGGAAGGTCAGAGATATTGACAGTTCTCGCTTTTATTTAGCGTATGCTCATTTCTTAGGAAATGGAAGGTCAGTGATATTGACAGTACTCGCTTTTATTTAGCGTATGCTCATTTTCATAGGAAATGGAAGGTCAGAGATATTGACAGTTCTCGCTTTTATTTAGCGTATGCTCATTTCTTAGGAAATGGAAGGTCAGTGATATTGACAGTACTCACTTTTATTTAGCATATGCTCATTTTCTTAGGAAATGGAAGGTCAGAGATATTGACAGTTCTCACTTTTATTTAGCGTATGCTCATTTCTTAGGAAATGGAAGGTCAGTGATATTGACAATACTCGCTTTTATTTAGTGTATGCCCATTTCCGAGGAAATGGAAGGTCAGTGATATTGACAATACTCGCTTTTATTTAGCGTATGCCCATTTCCAAGGAAATGGAAGGTCAGAGATATTGACAGTTCTCGCTTTTATTTAGTATATGCCCATTTCCGAGGAAATGGAAGGTCAGAGATATTGACAGTACTCGCTTTTATTTAGCGTATGCCAATTTCCGAGGAAATGGAAGGTCAGAGATGTTGACAGTACTCGCTTTTATTTAGCGTATGCCCATTTCTTAGGAAATGGCAGGTCAGTGATATTGACAGTTCTCGCTTTTATTTAGCGTGTGCCCACTTCTTAGGAAATGGAAGGTCAGTGATATTGACGATACTCGCTTTCATTTAGCGTATGCCCGTTTATGCGGAAATAGAGGATCAAGGATATTGATGTCATGCTTTACGTAGTGCCCGTTTACGATAGCGTACATTTGAAGATGGTATGTTGATTCAACACCTGTGGCGTCACGCAGGTGGTTGATATTGAAATCAGGTTCTTTATCGGATGATTGATCAGTTGTCGCCGTGACAACCAGATTCAATTGTTTGGATGTGGTGTTCCCAAGCAGTTTGGAAGTTTATTTCTTCGGTTATCAAATTTCCGGGTTCTCTGGTATTCAACCGTCTTCTACCTCGATTTCCTGAAAGTCGTTCGCTTTTCATCCTATCGGGTCCAAGCCGCTTGAATAGGGGCAGCTGTTGCACCCCAAAATTTGCCTAACCTTTTCTTACTTGGTTTATGTTTCATTGTATTAGCATATCATTGATCTAACATTTGCATAGCATAGCATTGTTCATTTAATAGGGGATCAAGTGTGGAGCCTATCTAGAGGTCTTATTCAAGCTGGAAAAGTCACCATAATCATCTGGAAGAAGGTTGGGTTCTTAAGGAGTTCATTTGTTTGTATGGGGTTAGTCTCCTAATTTGAGGACCAATTGAAGATCATCAATGGATGGTGAGGTATTGACCAAGGTGAGAGGGTGTGAGTAGAGCTCATTGAAGTGCCTTGAAGGTCATGGTGGAGCTCAATCAAGTTGTGCCAAGTGTGAAGAGCCACAGTTGAAGGTGTTACAAGTAGGGTTTTCATCTGAGTAATCCTAAGTCAAATGACCAATTGAGGAGGATAAAAGCTCAATTCTAGGTCTTTGTAATAATGGATAGTTGTGTTGTAACACATGAGATAATATTCCAAGATCTATGCAAGAAAAGTTCAAGGTGTGAGGAGTTGCTAAATTAGGGTTCTCAGGGTAAAATCCCCTATTTAGTGCCTAACTTCAAGACCACTTATCTCAAGATGCAAGTTTCATTTCCACTTTTGGTCAACATGAAACTTGTAGATCATGCACTTAGATTTAATTTGAGTACTAGAAGTCCTCCATTAGATTTATAGAACTCAACTTATGGTCCAGACAAGTTACAGGTCATCTGAGGAATGTGAAATTTGTCTGTGAAAGTTCACCAACTTCCAAGGAACTTTTGACCTAGAAGGGTGTTTTTCCTAAAACTTTGGCCAACATGAAAGTTGTAGGTCTTGATCTTAGATTTCCAAATTGTACTATAAGTCTTCCATCTGATTTGTATAACTCAAGTTATGAGGTTTACAAGTTAGGGGTATTTTGGGAAAGTAAGATTATAGGTCATTTGGCATTATAGGTCATTTTCTCCATCTTGCAAGCCTCAAATGAAATTTTGTTCAACACAAAACTTGCTCCAAATGATGTTTTTAGGTCAACCATATACTCATTATGGATTGATTTGGATTTAGGTGAGACTTGGTTTGAAGAATTTTGCAAAAGGAAGAATTTAAAGGCATTTGGTTGAAAAATTCATGATTAATTCATGTGGGCTCAAAATGGACCATATGGATACTCATTTTGATCAGAAAAACAATTCTAAACACTTTGGCAATTTTAGAATTTCCATTTGAGGTTAATTTCATGGTGATATGGTTTGTTACTTCACAAGTAAGTTACACTTCATAATTTGATTTTGTGATAAGTTCAAACACTCAAATCACTCCAAACACCCTCACCATACTACAAGGAGTTGATTGCAAGCTTCTGAGGGAAGTTTCAAGTCAGAACACGTGCACACCATGGCTGGTTTTGTGAAGGAAATTTGAAAATTGGTTTTTCTGTTTTGGGCCTCAATTGTACCCCCTAAAGCCCACAAACCAATTGTATTTAAGTTCTATGAGAGGTTTTGCTCCATTTTGGAGATCATTTCGCACCAGAACCAAGGATTGAAGTTGGAGCTTGAAGGAGAGAGTTGAAAATCGCGTTTTCATTTTCAAGCCAGATCCAAGCAAATTGAAGTGACAAAAGTGTTCCTCATCAAGCATTGAAGCGATCTGCAGTGTTTTGAAGCTAGAATCGTGTTCTAGATACCTCATTTTGAAGCTCAAAGTCAGGTATGTAGTTTTCAAATTTACACTGGTTATAGCATGATCTAGGCATGATTAGTATGTGGATAGGTTTTGATTTAATATGTAAATGAAATCTGGATCAGAAATTTGAGGATTAGAGACAAATTAGGTGATGACATAATTTCTGTTTGGAAGTGAATTGATCTGATCTTGAGGCTTTGATTCAATTGGAATAGCATGTGATGATCAGTGATAAATGAGGATTACATTCGTACCAATAGTTTGAGTTTTGGTGAGAGTTCAGATTGAAGTGCATTTTGAGATCTTCTTCGTGTTTTAAAATCTAGTAGGATTTAGAGGATTTAAAGTTGATATTTGAGATCAGGACAAAATTTGGAGTGAAATCATGTAAGGTTTGATGATTTTTGTTGACCTGTAACTACTTGCTCATCGGAGAAGAAGGCTGAGGACCACCGGACCACCGCCGGAGCAAGTTCCCTCCATCTGAGTTTGAATTGGAGAAGATGAAGTCTAAACCATTAGATCTGTCCTGAAGCTTGACAAAGTATGCTCATCGTGTGGCTGTGTTTTATTCTGAGGATTGGAACTTTTGAACATGAAACGCTGCGTTTCATTTTTTTGACCTGGCAGCTACGTGGCGTGTGAGTTGGACAGCGTGAAGACCTTTAGATTAGATTACTGAGTCAATCCATCCAACGCGTGTGATATTTTCTGGTTTATTGGATTTTCTTAATTCATTTTCATATTATTTTAATTTCATTTTCTTACTTTAATTCATTTTAATTTCATTTTTGATCAGAAAAATAATCTAAAAATATGCTCATGCTCCTCTTTTAATTTGCGATTTTTCTATGCTGTTAGATTTAATTTTTGATGATTTTGCAATTTAATTTGATTTTTCTCATTTTTGATTTTTCTTTATTTTTGCGTAGTTGATACATCTGTTTGTTGATTTTTGTTTGACCAATTGGTATTGAATTTGGATTTGATTTTTTGCTGGATTGTAGATTAGAGATGTATGTTCCCTCAGGATTTTTCTCTTGATTTTTAGATAATCATAGGTTCTGTTTTAGATTAGGGTTTTAAAGCCTTCCCTTTCATGACTTCCCTTTGACACTTTACCATTTAGAATTTTATTAGTGGCCTTAGAAATTGAATTAGGCTCTGATATTTGAACTATAGGTTCCTAACACTTGCATGCTCCCTTAGGAAAATTTGTAGATTTTTAGAATCTAGTTTTCTATTTTAGATAGAATTTGCAATTAGGTTGCTCATTTGGTGCTCCTAACTTGGTGCTTGTTTTGTTTTGCCTTCATTGGTGGCTTTTGGTGCTTGGTGAGCTTGTGGTTCTTCTTGGATGGTGTTAAGGGCATGTTGTAGCTTCTGTGGAGTTGATGGTGGAGCTTGGCTTGGAGTTCTTCTTTCCTTTTGGTAGCTTTCTTGTAGTTTATATGAATTAGGGTTTAGGAAAGAACTTAGAAGTAGTTTTCTTTCTTCCTCAAACATGGATTGCTTTGATTGCTTTCCATTCTCATCCTATGATTCAAGGTCCCTATGTGAAAGCCTCATATTTCCTTTGGAAGGATGTGTGGCCTTTCACAATAGGTAGAACCTTTGAGGATGCCTTTCTCTGATGACTGGTTGAGTCTCAGGTGGGATTCCTTTGGTTTCCCTCCTGCTTCCCATCATCAATCCAATGTTTCTTGATGTTTATTCTCTTCCCTTGTGTTGGAGTTTGTGGAGCATGGATATGAAGACTTCTCTTGAAGATTGCTGGAAGTTGTTTGCTTGCAGCTATTGTCTGTTTGCTGTTTATCTGCTTTGCTGTGGAGCTTTTTGTCTGCTAGTTAGTCTGCTGTTTCTTCTGACTGCTCTGCTTTGCTTGTGTGACTGATTGACTGTGTGTTGCATTAGATTTAGGCTTCATGTAGATGATCATAGGCCTAAGAGCATCCTAAGGGTTGAGCTTCTCTCCTTGCTTGTATTGCATTAGAGGTTGAGTTTCTCCCTCTGCTTGATTTTTACTGTTTGGCTTTGCTTGCTGGTATTTGGTTGAGCTCAGCTCTCTTGTCTGTGTGGTGTGTGGACTTTGTGCCTTGTTTGTTTAGAAGTTGAGCTTGGCTCCTTCTGCTTGTGTGATGCATTGCATGCCTTTTATTTACAATAACTTCTTTACAGTTATTTCTTTTTGCTGTTTGTTTCCTTTGCCATGTTCCCCTAGGAACTCTGACTTCTCTTGTTCAAGAGAAGTTATGACATACATTAGGGTTCTAACCATGCATGATAACATTAGGTAGTTCCCTCCTAACCTCAACCATAGGTTCAATTTTGCATGACAACTTTAGGATTGGATCAGTTCCCCTTTAGTGCGTCGTTTCTCTTCTCATCTGTAAACAAAATCAAAATACAGTAATAAAGGTTAATTGACGTCGTACGTTACGAGCCTTAAGCTATCTGAGAAAGGATTGTTGGAGAGTTTCTTTTCAACATTCTGGATGTTTAGTATGGTACCCTTTGGGTGACATGTGACGCATTCACTCTCAGGTCATAGTCTCTAGTGCGATATCAGTTGCAAACATCCATAAAAGACACTTCTCTAAAAAAACAGAAAACAAAGATCAAACTCTTTTTGTCCTCTTGGACCTTTAATCCCTTGGGACACCTTTTTCAGAAGGAGAGTTTTGTTAACTCCCGGTTCTACCACAAACGGTAAACGCCTAAGTCTCCGTCGAGCGAGCTACATACACCAAACTGTTGAAACCATCTGTTAATCCTACTCGGATAAAAAAGACAAACCTGTGTCTCTCGTGTCCCAAACTACGTTTGCTCTGATCTTTCATGCTGTGTGAAAGTACGTAGGCACAAGATACGATATCTTGGCGAGCAACCTTCCCCCCGTAGTTAGGCGAACTACGTTGACTCTGATTTCTCGTTCCCGACGGGAATACGTAGGCATAAAGTGCGACGCTTTGCCGAGTCATTTTATTTTCTTTTTAGACCACACCTTTAGTGTAGGTAGATGTAACAAACCCGTCAGATAAACACAACAAGCATGGATCCCATCGAGTACAATGGACGTGAGGGGTGCTAATACCTTCCCCTTGCGTAACCGAATCCCGAATCGAGACAATGGTTGCGATGAACTTGTCTTATACCTTTGCATCAGGTTTTTCCGATTTTTCCTTTCCCGCTCCGAGGGATAAATAATGAAAGGTGGCAACTCTTCTATCTTTCCGGCCTCATTTTTCGCAGTAGCGACACCTACTAACTAATTGTCCATCTGATTCGGTGCTTCTCACGAGAATGGCAGATAGTGATCCTCGCTGTACCCCAAAATTCGCCCAACCATTTCTTGTACTTGGCTTGTGTTTCATTTTGTTTTCGCATTTTTGCATCTGCATAGCATTTGTGTTCGAGGCAGGGGATCAAGGTTTTCCGTGGCTCGGATTTCTTTTAGTGCAAGAGACTGAACAACGAGCATTAGAGGCTCCGACATTTATTTTGCCCAGCGATCGAACAATCAATTTTATTTTGTTTTGCAGGTTATCTTCAATGCAGGAGACAACATGTAGGCTATATCAAGCATTCTCACAGTTGGAACATTCAAGAACAAGTTTCAGAAGCTTAACAGAGCTCAGAACGATTGAAAACAGAACATTGTGCAGGTTTCCCTCAAAAAGGCGCCAAATTAAAAATTTTGAAGGTGTTAATCGATTAACCAATTGGTTAACCGATTAACCAAGTCAAAAACAGGTCAAATTCAAATATTCAAGGGTGTTAATCGATTAACCATATGGTTAACCGATTAACCAGTGTAAATTTCTGCTCTGCACGTGAATTTTCAAGTGAATTCACTTTGGGGTCCATTTTGATCATTCTTGAAGTTGATTTTACACTAAAGGAAGGATCTAGAACCATTTCAAATTTTGGTTAACTTTCAAATCATTTCAAGTTACCTCCAAATTCCCATTCCTAATTCCATGCCATTTTTCACAAACCACATTCCAAACCTCATTTGGATCCTAACCTAAGGGGTATTTAAATGATCTACTCCAAACCTCACACATCTAATCCTCATAATTTCCATTTCACTTCAGAATTCACTCTCACTCTTTCAATTTGCTCTCAACTTTTCACTCCCATAACCTCTACCAAAGCTCTTCTCACCTTGAATTCTTTGATTCTCCATTGGAATCATTGATTTCTAAGAGCTAAACCTTCATCCTTCATCATCATCATCTTCATTTTTCCATTCAATTTTCGTGCAAGTTTGGATCTGAATTTTGGAGTTGGTTTGGAGTAGCTTATTTGAGTGGATCTTGCTTAATTTTGGTTGATCATCACTTCTACTACAAGAATACACTCGGATCTTGAAGGAATTCTGGATTTCTAGCTTGGATTTGCTCAATTGGAGTTGAATTAACATTAACCGAAGCAATTCTCCGCTTCGTAGGTTGGAATTCTAGATCCATTGTTGTTTTGAGCGTATTTGCATAATCATCATGTTGATCTTCATTTTTGATTGATTTTGTTGATGCTTGATCCATATGATCTGTGATCTTGCTGGTTTAATGTGTTTATATGTTGATTGGATCACTGTTTTCTGGTTTAAATTCGTGCATAATTGATTATGTGATTATCCAGATTATTGGATAAGTGCTTCTTTGCTGGAAATGCTGTTATCTGGCTGTTTTTCTGCTTCTGGCACAGTGTTAACCGATTAACCAACACGAATTTTCAAATTTTCAGGCATTTTTGACTGGTTAATCGATTAACTCTGTGCCAGCAGGCCTCTTTTGCTGTTTTTCATGCTTGTTTGGTATAGTTTCACTTTGAATCTTCACGGATCAGTGTGATGCATCAGGAGTGAGATATATGTCGCTGTTCTTGATCGTTTAATCATGATTTTATCGACACTGGTTTTCGATTTCCACTTGAATGCATGCTTATGGATGTGGTCCAAAGTGATGATAATTTGCATTGTTGCTTTTGCTTGCATTGCTTGCGGTTGAGATGTGCTTGTGGTGGCTGTTGTCCCTCACTTTTTCCTCCCGCTTTTCTTCAGTGATTGATTCTTGAATGGTTTTAGGGGTCATGACTTCTCCCATTGCATCTCACTTTTGGCTTGAACTTGTTTAAGCTCATTTGTATGCTTTTGTGTGCATTTTCTTTTGGTTCTTGCATCTCTCATTTGCATGCTTGAGGTTGAGATGTGCTTGTGGTGGTGTTTATCCCACACTTTGTTCCTCCCTCACTTTCATTCTAATTGTGCATCACATGTTTGCATATTGCATTTTTTCTTATGCTTTCTTCTTCTTCTTCTTTTGTCTTCCTTTGCCATGTTCCCTTAGGACCTCTAATGTCCCTTGTTCAAGAGAGATAATGCTAGACCTTAGGCTTGAACCCATTGCATGATAACATTATGTAGCATTCCCCTTTATCCCAATCACAGGTGCACTTTGCATGAGAACTTTAGGTTGAGTCTTAGTCTCCCTTTAGAGTGTCTCTCTCTTCTCATCTTTAAACTTTCTCATAACATCTAATAAAGGTTAAGGATTTTTGTACGTTACGAGCCTTAAGTACTTCGGAAATGGGGATTGGGGGGCCTCCTCTAAATCATCTAGAGTGTTTAGCATATGTCCTTTGGATGATATGCGACGCATTCGCTCCTAGGTCATAGTCTTTAGTGCAACATGAATTACAAACAATAATCAATGCACTTCTTCTCTAAAAAACACAAAAACAAGCTTCAAATCTTTTTATCCTTCGAGATCTTAATTTGGAAAACCTTTTTCATAAGGAGAGCTTTGTTAACTCTTGGTTCTACCGCAAACGGGTAACGCCTAAGTCTCCAATGCTCGAGCTGCATACACCTAACTGCTAGAACTAAGGTTTAACCCTACTTGGGCCTAAAACATTTTGAACCAACTGGTGTTCTTGTTAGCCCGAACTACGTTTGCTCTAATTTCTCATACCAGATGAGAATACGTAGGCACAAGATGGTGATGTCTTGGCGAGTAACCTTTCCCCACTTTCACCCGTAGTTTTCTAAACTACGTTGACTCTGACTTTCCCATTGCACGAGGGAATACGCAGGCATAGAGCGGCGATGCCCTATCGAGTCTCTTTTCTTTTCTTTTGTCCCTGGCCTGTAGTTAGATAGTAAACACCCTTTTAGATAGACAACAAAGTGTGGATCCCGTCGAGTACAACGGACGTGAGGGGTGCTAATACCTTCCCCTTGCGTAACCGACTCCCGAACCCAAGATTTGGTTACGATGGCCTGTCTTCTCCCTTTTTGTTAGGTTTTCTCTGATCGTTTCCTTTCCCTCTTTCGGGATAAATAACGAACGATGGCGACTCTTCTGTCCTTGCCGCCCTCTCTTCGCAACGATGCGACAGCTGGCGACTCTGCTGGGGAGGCAGTACCCATCCCCTATGCGAGTCAATCCTAGCGCTTGGTTGTTTATGTTTTGGGTGTGTATATGTGTGTTGTACTTTATTCTCCCACATTTACTTTCAGCATTGTATATATCAGTTTTGCTGTGCTATTGGGGGGGAATGTTCCATTGAGAGATAAGCCGGACCCGGGCTTGAGTACAAACGTAGCATTAGAAGTGGAAACTAGTGGTAAACCTGTATGTTTGGTATGCACTAGTTCCCATGAAATTCGCGCTCAGACAAGATTCTCTTTGATGACTTCTTTTCTGGCCCTTTTGGCTCGAGGGGATTTTGGATCTGAGGATTGTCGACTCTGGGAACTGATCATTTTTGATTCAGCTAAGTGAGGCCGCTTTGTTAGACTATGATGCCAAACTAGAAATGGTGAATGTATCATCGTTTCTCGAAAGTCTATGACACTGATGACCGCATAGGATGCCGAACCTTGTCAATGATAGGTTCATACCTGTGAGTTGGGAGGGTCATGCAGGAAACCTTTACCTCCAACCTACTCGGTTTTCTCGTCGGTGCAAACGTTTGATCTTGACACAGTGGGTCTTAATTATCAGTGCTATGATCTTGTCAAAGCGGAACGCTGGTTCTTCTCAATCAACAGCATAACAGTCTTGATCCCCTGTTTGCATTTGCATTTGCAATTTTATATTGCATATTCATTAACATGTATTTATGATGCAGGTGTACATTTCCCTTTGATTCTAGTGTTATTATTTCTCTGACATGGAACCTAGCCTGAGGAAGGCAGTGGTATACAAGTTCCCAACACCTGACATCAGATCTTTGCTGGGTTTGATTTCTATGGCTGACAGGGAAGTGATGGAAGACTTCAAGGAATCCTATGGGAAGCTTTTGAGTGTTATCTGCAAGCCATCAGTGTATGAGTTGAATGGTCTTTATGCTCTTATTGCACCCGAAATTTTGACCACTTAGATTCTCATTGTCATCTTAGGAGCATACTCATGGATTATCTAACCCTAACCCAGTGCAAGTTTGGCTTTGTCAAGTTACAGATGAATCAGGGTTGTGTACAGTCATATCGAAGCTTCAGGATTTGTGCTCAATCCAAGTTTTAGACTAATTCAATCATGAAACAAGATCAAGGGTATCATATGATGTCAATTGAGAATCTAACTTGAGGTTGTCACCCCAAAATCAAGAACAATACCTTTCAAGGCACCCGATTAGGGTTTTTTTTTACTAGTAAAAGTCAATTGTAGTTTGACTTTGGTGTTGGAAGGTGTTTTAATGGTGGGATTATGATCCATGGAGTTCATATAGCTTAATAAAGTTCATTCAAGAAGTATCAAAGTCTCAGGAGGTCCAGAATGTCAACGGGCGACTCGGTAGTCACCGATCGGTCATACGGTTGACTGAAAAGTCAACTCTTCAAATTTATGGAATTGGACTTCAAAGTGTGAATCAAAAATGTTCCTTATGTCATTTTTCACTTGCCTATCAATTTTCATGACCATTGGATCAAGGATGAAGGAGTAATCGAAAAATCGGAAAATTAGGGTTTTGAAAGGGGCTAAACCATAACTCCTTAACCACACATCCAAGTGAAGTGGTTCAAAGCTCATTAGAAAGCTCTTGACAAATCCTAAAAAAGTCCCTAAGTGGTCCATGATTAGAAAATGCATAGATTTGGAGTTATGACCAAATTCATTTTGAGAAGGGAAAAAGACAGAAAAATTTCACTTTCAAGCTCATTTTTTAGCAACTTTGAGAGGTCTTTTGGCCAAGTTCCTTTGAGAATTTGAAACTCATGAAAATATGAATGTTTTAGAGCTATTTGAGGGCTTTCTAAAAAGTACTAGAACATCTCAATAGCATTTGTGAGCTGAAAGTTATGGTTATGGCAAGTTGGTGGTTTCATGCTTGAAGTCCCACATTGACAAACTTTCAAAAATCATTCCTTTGATCAATCGGGCCAATCTCAGCTTTTGAAACATGTTTTTATCTGATATGTAGGGAGTTTGTAGCATGGAAGTACAAAGGAAATGCAGAAGGTGTGGAATTAGCCAAGCTTGCAAGTGGGCTTGCAAGTGGCTTTACAACTTGCACTTAAAGTGAAAATGGCAAGCATGAGGTGGAAAGACAAATCTGAACCAGCCATCAACCTATGCATTCTAGCCTGCATTTAACCACTTCAACCTCATCATTTTTATTGACTTTTGAGCTTACCTATCAGCCAAGGAAACCTATTTGTGGAGGTTTGATCAAAAAGTAAATATTTCCTTCATATGAAGGAAATCTCCAAATCTTCCCCCTCCATTCATTTGCATATAAATAGAGGCCCTCACCACTTCATTTGACACAATATCCACTCTAAAAAACCAGAGAAAGCTCAAGCCTTTGCTCTTGCACACCTTGCTTCAAAATCACAAAATCACATTTTCACCAAAAACCACCAAAATCTGTCTTGGTACATTTGTTGCCAAAATCATTTCTCTACACTCAAACTCCCCAACAATCATCGACACAATCTCTAAATATGATATAGAAGGTGTCCAAGACCTTAGACCACTCAAAAACCTCACCATTCAAAAGGTCAACTTCCATACCAAGTTACTTTGACCAAAATCCACAAAATCTGCCAAAACTTGTTCTAGGCATTGGTTTAGTGTTCTATTCACTCTAACACCTCACATATATCATTTCTCAACTGTCCAAAGTGTTAAGGGTCATTGGTGGATTTTATTTCTCCAACTGTCTTAAAATTTGTATTCTTGCTTCAAGAAGAAGAAATCTCCAAAGCTAGGTGTATTTGAAGTTTTCTCTGGATTTCTTATTGATCAAACTTGCTCAACACAGGCTACTAGAGGTATGTAGACACTCCATCTTTGCTTTACACCATAATTTTCTGTTTTGGCATTTTTGAGCTTGTGGTAGTATTGAAAAAGTGTCATTTTCATGTCATATATCAAAATTATGTTTGGAAGCAATATGTTTGATTGGTGAAATTGGATCATGCTTAATTGCTTGTTTATAATGTGTACATGTGTTTGGCATAACCCGTTTCAATTGTTCCTTCATTTTTCACATTCCACAAATGCATCATTTGCATCCTAAGGGCCACTAACATAACAGAACTGGTTCCACTTGAAGTATGTGCTATTTTTAAGTTTGTTCACACTTGATTTCACATTTATGACATGTATGTATGAATTGCATAACCTGTTTTACATGATTTGATCTATTACACTCTGTTGCACCCCAAAATTTGACCAACATTTCTTTACCTAGCTTATGTTTCATTTCATTCATATTAGCATTATCATTCACATTTCATTGACATGTATGCAGGAGATCAAGAGGTATGACTACCAACCAAGAGCTACACAAGACTATGAAGCTAGCCAAGAAGGTTATTCAAGGGTTCAAAGGTTGATATCTTTGTCAGAGAAGTCAAAAGATCCTCAGAGAGAGTGGTTGAAACCTAGGGTGTGTGTCTCCTAAATTGAGAGTTGTGGGAGCTCCTCAGATGATTCTGAAGCCATGAGGATGGACTTAGAGCCTTGAGAGAGCTTATGAGATGTCTTGAAAGCCTAGGTCAACTGATGATTTGGAGAGGGTTGAGACCTAATACAAGAGCCATGTGATCATGGATTAATGCATTGAGATGTTATAAGGATGATTCCAAGGTCAACTCATCATGATTGAAGAGTTTGAGAAGTTTCAAGCTAGGGTTTCTAGGGCTTGACAGTGTAAAATCCCCTAGTTTGACCCCTATCTTCAAGGCAGTTTAGCTCAAGATGTGATGGTCATATCATATTTCCCCCAACATGAATGTTGTAGAGCTTCTTCTTAGATTTAATTTGAGTACTAGAAGTCCTTGATAGGATTTGTAGAACTCAAGTTATGACTTTGACAAGTTACAGGTCATCTGAGGTATGTGAATCTGGGGCCTTGAAAGTTACCCAACTTGCATCAAACTGGTCCCAAGAAGGATGATTCCTATGGACTTTTGGTTAACATGAATGTTATTCATTATCCTCTTAGCTTTCTAGAGAGTACTAGAAGTCCTTGATAGGATTTGTAGAACTCAAGTTATGGCTTTGACAAGTCAAGGGCATTTTGGTCATTTGGAGATTACAAGTCACTTCAAGCATAAGGCCATAACTCCTATTTCCAAGCTTCAAATGGAAAAATATTCAACATCAAACTTGCTTAAAATGATGTTTTAAGGCTAGTAAGGAGGTCATGAGATGTTGGAAAGGCTTGTAGCTCAAAGTTGCAAAAATGACCTAAAATAAGGGCATAAGTTAAATAACCCAAAGTTGGAAATTGATATTTTCAATCTACACATCCAAACCATGGCATGTAATATATCATTTTGACTCTAGAAAACATTTTAAAAACATTGGTTTATCCACATTGTTGATTTGAGGTCTAAATTGTGGACTTGCTTTGAAAAGCACTTACTTGCATATTAAGCATCATTTGCAAAACTCAAAATCAAGGCATGAGCAAGGGTTTTTGCAAGCTAAACACCTCTAATATCTCACTAGGGGAGAAATTAAGAGTGAATGGGATGAATTCCAAGCTGTTTGCAAGGGTTGTACATGTCATGATAAGTGATTCAAAATCTCATGACATGAGATGTGGAAAATCTCATTGGAAGGATCTAGAGGGTTCTAGATTGTCGCTACTGCGAAAATCGGCGCCGACGGACAGAAGAGTCGCCACCGTGCGTTATTTATCCCAATGGAGGGAAAGGAAATGCTCAAAGTAAA
This sequence comes from Lathyrus sativus, assembly GCA_963859935.3. NCBI lineage: Eukaryota > Viridiplantae > Streptophyta > Magnoliopsida > Fabales > Fabaceae > Lathyrus > Lathyrus sativus. The sequence continues at coordinate 338,738,283 of OZ012740.1, read as the reverse complement.
CCTCACAAAAAACGGGAAAGGTATGGTCATCGCAACCAAATCCTGGATTCGGGAGTCGGTTACGCAAGGGGAAGGTATTAGCACCCCTCACGTCCGTCGTACTCGACGGGATCCACGCTTGCTTGGGTTGTCTAAAAGATGCAAAACAATATATCTACGGCTGCTACATCTAAACGGAAGGGAATTGACTCGATAGAGCGTCGCACTCTACGCCTACGTATTCTCAAGAGAGAAAGTCAGAGTCAACGTAGTTCGGGAAACTATAGGGAAATTGGCTCGCCAAGACTTCACGTCTTGTGCCTACGTACTTCCACACTGCATGGAAGATCAGAGCTTACGTAGTTCAGGCTAACTACGGCTAGGCTGGGTGTTCTCACACAGGAGTGAGATGTTAATCTGGTTTTAAAGGTACGGGAACCTACGGGAACTAAAACTACGGTCTGGTCTCAAATGCACTCGGGCAAGAGAAAAGGATAACAATCAGTCGTCAGCGGGAAAGTCTCGATCGCACAGCAGCGAGAGAACAAAAGGTTAATTGTTAGTGTGCTCGCTAGGATATCGCATCCTATGCTTACATATTCTCGTCTAGTACGAGAAATCAGAGCAGCTGTAGTTCGGCTACTTCGGGACCATAGCTCAAATCTCGTTTTATTAATATTCTGAAAATGGTTACAATGGTGGAGAACTGAAAAAAAAACTCCTAGGAAATACTATCCTATCCTATCCTGGAAAAAATCAAATGGAAAATAGTCCCCTAACAAGTGGACTTCTAAACTACCTCTAAAAGGTAAAATAAACTCTATGAAAAATTATCCTAAAAGAAATGAAGTGAAGCTGAACATTTTTATCTTCTTTTTCCCAATATTTTCTCTTAATATTCTTTTATTTTTTCCACATACTCTCTTCTTTTTCACTATTCTTTTCTTCTTTCTTTTTCAAAATATTTTTCTTTTCTCTATTTTTTTCCATATTCTTTTCTCATATTTTTTCTATATTCCTTTCTTCAATATTTTTTCTTCATATATTTCCTTCCAATATTTTTTTTTTCATTTCTTTTTTTTCTCATTCTATAATAAAGCAACAAAAACCCTATAAAAGAAAATAGAAAAGAAAATATAAAGGGAGGGGGGTGTGACTGTAACAGGGGGGTGTAAAGTAATAAAAACACAAAACAGAAGCAACCTGGGCCCAACCCAATATCCTAGCAGACACACACACGCAGGGGGGGGGATGTTCACAGAAACGGGGATGCAGTCAGCAACAGGGCCTAGCCCAACTAACAACAAAAAACGGAGGTAAGTGTCCAAAAACGGGGGTGTGTACGGACGAACACCATTGGGCCCGGCCCAGTCCAATACACAGACTCCCTTCTCCCTCGTTCCAAACCCTAGATCCCCTTCTCTTCCCCAATCACTGTTCACAGCCGCTACCTCTCTCTTCGGCCTCTCTCTCTCGTTCTCACCTCCATCTCCATTTCCGTTTCTCCACTCACAATCACCAAACCTGAACTACCTTCTGTTTCACTTCAATCTTATTACAACAAAGAAAACTCCATGCTTAGATCCTTAGAGCATTGAACATTGGATGACAGTTCTGACGAATTTCTCGAAGATTCGAAGATTCACGAGCAGATCTTGAACAGAGGGAGGATCCTTGTAGGTTGATAACCGCCACTGGGGATAGGTTCGTCTGGGAGTCTCAACATGCGTGACTTTTTCTTGAAGGTAAACGAAGATGATCTCGAAGATCTTGGCGCAAGATTGGACGCTTTGTGAAGATCTTGTTGAACTTTCTTGAAGAAGGCTGAACGGGTGAAGATCTCGGACGGTGTTGATGATTTGAGGTTTTTTGGAGATTTGGGAGGTGATGAACTCACGAAGACGACGATGAAGGTTCTTGATCTGGAGAACTGAGAAGGCGGTGGCCTCAGATCGCGATGTTGATGCGGAGAAAGTTTCGGCGTGAAGATCTATGCAGATTTTGAAAGGTTTCTGGGCGAAGATTGATACATGTTCTTGAAGGTAGTTGACGAACGTCTGGACACAACTGAGGTTCTTGATGAAGATCTGGAAACTATTGAGTTTCTGATGAAGAACGCGATGAACATCATGATCAACACGGTGGAGATTCGAGAATTCCTGGAGAAGTTCTTGGATGATTGATGGAGGTTGGTTAGGGTGACCGGAAACTGGAGGTTGTGGTGGCCAGAATCTGGTGGGGCGGTGGTTGCATGGCCGCCGGCCATGCAATCGGTGGAGCTCCGGTGAGGGTTGTGGAGAGGACAAGTGTCAAGTGGAGTCAGAGGGAGAGTGCATGGATGCCACGTGGTGAGGGAGAGAGGATAATGGGAAACGTGGCTTCTGAGTGTGAAATGGAAAAATGTGAGGTGGCTAGCTTTGAAGTTGAACGCGTGGCTGCCTTATATAATCAACAAGTGGCGTTTTTCTGGACTGAAAAAATGAACAAAAAATGGACTGATATTGGGCCTCCAAAAAGCTATTCTGGGCCCACGAAAATGATATCAAAACCCTGAAAAACCTAATTAATGAAAATGATTAATATGACAATGGATTAAAACTGATTAAGGCCTTAAACCTAATTAACTAAAAATTAAAACTACAATTAAATCTAAATGAAAATTAATCTATCCTAATTAATTCTAACATACTCAATTAAAACCTAACTAATATTAAACTCTAATTAAACTAGTTAAATCCTAATTAAATCTAACATGATTAAAATCTAGTTAAACTCTATTAAACCAAAAAAAAAAGAATTAACATGTAATTAAATTCTATATTAAACTAAAACTAATAAAAATGAAAAAACTCTAATCACCTCTATTTAAAAAATCTATTAAAATTCTACTAATTCTAATAAAATCTATATTATTTATTTAAAACTATTAAAAAAAAAGCTATTAACCTACTAAGGATAGACGGAAAGACACCCAAAATCGATACTCACATCGTCTAAGGATAGACGGAAAGACACCCATATACTCACATCGTCTAAGGATAGACGGAAAGACACCCAAAATCCATACTCACATCGTCTAAGGATAGACGGAAAGACACCCTGATCCACGGAAAAATCAATACTCACATCGTCTAAGGATAGACGGAAAGACACCCTTAATCCACTACTCACATCGCCTAAGGATAGACGGAAAGACACCCAAAATCCATACTCACATCGTCTAAGGATAGACGGAAAGACACCCAAATCGAAGGAAAAAACAATACTCACATCGTCTAAGGATAGACGGAAAGACACCCTGATCCACGGAAAAATCAATACTCACATCGTCTAAGGATAAACGGAAAGACACCCTTAATCCACTACTCACATCGCCTAAGGATAGACGGAAAGACACCCAGAATCCATACTCACATCATCTAAGGATAGACGGAAAGACACCCTTAAATCCAATACTCACATCGTCTAAGGATAGACGGAAAGACACCCAAACGCAATTCAACACCATCCCTCAAATTTCAGAATCCTTTCGTCCACGGGATTTGATGGAAAGAACAATATCCTTAAAGGGGCCACATCATCAGTAAGGACCGACGGGAAGAAAACCACCTTCAAAAGCCATGTCGTCAATAAGAATCGACAATCAGGAAAACCGAACATTCTTCAAAGAGCCTCGACGTCAACTTTGAAACCCCTCAACATCTAAAGATAGCCGGAGAAGACTCGCTGGGGAAACACACCGTCCGTATGCTCTGACGATAAGAAACCCGTTGAAAAATCACCTGAAACTTCACATCGTCTACTGCTAGACGGAAAGAACACCACTTGCTAGAGATACCCCATCTAGAAACCCCACTGGAAAATCACCCGAAACTTCACAGCGTCTACTGCTAGACGGGAAGAAAGCCATATTCGAACTCAAGACGTCTAATGATAGACGGAGGAATCCACTTATTGGAGGAACACATCGTCAATAAGAATTGACGGGAAGAAAAGCCTGCCGATACCAGATGACTGATTGATCAAAGCATAACTGTTGTATGATCTGAAGTACGAATAAACTGCCGAATTGTCTGAACACTGCTGCTGGATGAATGCCCCTGAACTGATCACAGAGTAATTCACATGCCATATGAGGCTGATAGAAAACCGGGCTTATGCTTCGTATGCATATGCATATGCTTGAATCTTTCTAGGCGTAATGCTCCATTCAGGATGGAAATGCTACGCATTTTGAAAATGAAATGCAAGTATGATGCAGATATGGTAATATATGCAATATGCTAATGCAGGCTCGGGCTGCTGGAGAAAGTCGGGTACAGAAAACCACTTCAGCAAAATAAATGCTGAAGACGAAGCCAACTCCGCTGGGGATAAACCGAACATCACAGAATTATTCCAGCAAAATAAATGCTGGAAGAGTGAAATCAACTCCGTTGGGGAATGACATATGTGCCAAGTATGATTGGACTTCTCTGGGGATAGCTTACCCGTGCCAATGAAAAATTGGACTTTGCTGGAGAAAATAGACGGAGTCTTCCTGCGTACTGACGAAGATTGGATTTGGAAACTGATGCGCCAACACGGATGGGCCTCACAGTGACCGCCAACATGGATTTGGACTTTTAGGCTATCTGTGATGAGTCAGGTACAACTGACGCTGGAAAACCTTCTGTCCGAATACACAGTTTTCTGGTTGAAGAGTCAAGGGATGGTAACACGACTTCCCAACATTCATCTCGCACTCGAAAATTGGCTGAATCTGCTCGAATAGCTCTGAATAACTATGATGATACGGAGAAGAACAACCCCTTCGCTTCTGATATGCCCCAGCCTGCGGGACCTCTGTGGTGATGCTCCTCAAAAGGAAATCTGAAAATCTGTACCCTGATGGTCTGATAAGAAATGCCCCAGCATTCTGAACTTCGGAGAGATACTTCACATTAAATGCTTCTCGAATAAAGAATAACTCCTGCGCTCTTAAGATGGCCTGCCCCTGACTGCAATGACTTTGCCCCTGATTATCTGATTCCGAGTAGTGCCCCTGACTACGAGATACTTACCGAATCTCAACCTGATTGCCCCTAGGATAACTGACTTCGAAAGGCTGACCTGACTGGGGATCACTGGATGTAGCTTGCCCTGGCTTGCGGAGCATTCGGGCGTTCTGTATTCTATCCTGACCGTACCTTCCATTGTAGAAAACTTTCCTGCTGTCAAGCGCTTACTCGCGAGTAAAACAAGTTGTTCTGCGTAAAATACATATTAATGCAACGCATATGATAGTTTTGACATCCAATCTGTTCACTGGGAAAAGGAAAAAACAGTTTATGGCATATAATGCACAAAACATTTATCAAGAATATCAACATCAGTACCAACATGGTAAGAGGAACCCTTTTAGGAGTCAGTTTCGACGTGACCTTTACCGAAGTATGCTTTCGAAACAAACCTGCTTCAATTAGGACTTTTGAAGGTTATAACGTGGTCAGGTTCACGGTTTTGAAGGAAAGGATAAAGGCTCAAAGTTTATTTTAACCCACCCATTCTCCTTGATGTTCTCCCATCCTACGTTCAGCTAATTCGACCTTAGCGCTCACCTTTCAGAGGTTGAAAGATAGGAGTGATAGTTCGAGAAACCATGAGTTTTTGGAGTGGCAGCCACTCACTTTTCGTCTTTGACACTTGAGGTCACACGACTCGTGTTTGTCCGAGGATTTTTCTTTTGTCATCCTTTCATCTTTTTTCTTTTCATATCCCTAACTTTTGCCTGGACTGACTCTTCTTGAGTTTCTTCTGATTTTAAGTCCAGCGGGATGCCCTCATTTTTGCCTAAGTCACTTGTTTTGAAATTTTGACTTAGCGGGCTTTTGATTCTTTTTGCTTCCTTCTTTTTCCGAACAAGTCGTGTGACACCGGTTGCCTGACTCATTGGAGAATAATGTGATTGTCTCACTCTTGATTTAACCATTGTGGTTTTTTAGGCACGACCTCTAGAGGTGTGATTGATCCTCGAACGGACACTCCTTTTGCAACTTGAACGCTCGGCCAAATTAGCTAACACCTACCCTGCCCCAGGTTAAAGACGGAGGGTTTTTCGCTTTCAGAAAGAACTCCTACTACTAGGCTCAAAGGGGTTGACAAGGGATTATCTTCCTTATATCACCGGTGTTTAGGGATTTGAAACAATGCATGTACATCATCAGCAGGTTTTATCTCAAAAGCATACAATATCGGAAGTTGCATGTCGTTCATTTTCGTCATCCTCCTCAGATCCTTCTTAACCAAGCGTTGGACATTTGTAAAAACAATTAGTGAACACGAATGGATTTAATCAAAACATGCATATTTATTTCATTATCATCAATTGAATGAAAACAACAAGTTTTACGAACAAGATTGCAATTCAAACAGGAAAGAAACTACAAACGTAAAGAAATGACAAGATAAAACAAAGAAAAATGCCAGCTTCCGAGAACCGGGCTTTCACATCTGTTCTGCTGCTGAGCCAACCATCTTCACAATCAGTTATTAGAGGCAACTCGACATTGTCCTGATCTGCCTTCAGCGACCCAACCAAATTATAGAGCCCCTCCTCCTCATTCAGATGATTTTGGGCCCTTCCTGCCCGAAGTTGATAGCTGCACTATCAAGTAGGTCCTGCACCTTGTGCTTGAAGGCCAGACAATCTTCAATGTTGTGCCCCGGTGCTCCCTAATGGAAATCACAGTGCTCATTGATATCATACCCTGCTGGAGGCGCACCTGTCAGCGGGGCTAACTTCCTCTTGTCAACCAATTGTAATCGTAGCAACGCCTGAAGAAGTTCGGCATATGGCATCGGAGGCACATTAAATACCCTCAACGGCCTCTGATTTTGAGCTCTTCGCTGATTGGGATGCTGTTGCCTTTGCTGCTGTTGAGATCGTTGCTGTCGTCGCTGGTACCGGGTTGACTGTTGAACAACCTTCGTAGCAAATACAACATCGGTTTCTTGATTTCCACCGTACTGATTAAGGCACTCCTTATGCTTAGCCATTTTCTTTCTCAGATCTGCCCCAGGAATAGGCAACAGTTGTGGGCATGGAGATTCTGACACCATGGAGTCCAGGATACGTTTCTGAACTACTGCAGCTTTAGAAACATCCATCATCTTAGCATCAACTGAGATAGGAGCAATACGTACAGCTACACCGCTTGGCGTGAATTCAATATCTTTTGAGTCAATCAGGTCTTGAACATTGTGCTTAAAAGCATGACAACCCTCGATGTCGTGTCCGAGTGCCCCAGAATGAAATTCACATTGCTTACTGGTATCGTACCCATAAGGCGGTATCGTTCCCTTGGGCGGTTCCATTGCTCTTTTTTCAACCATTTTAAACCTCAATAAAGTCTGAAAGAGCTCAACATACGTTGAAGGTGGCGTCTCAAATACCCTCTTTGGCCTCCCCTCCAGAATCCTCTGTTGAGCCGGATGCACCCTTTGTTGCTGTTGCTCAGGTTCCACAAGCACAGGTGGCACGAGCTTTTTCACTGCGGCTTCAAATAGCTGATCATCCTCTTTCCTAAGCATATTCTTGACCACTTCCATGATCAAGCTCATTTGGGTCTTCAGCTGACTATTTTCCTCTTTGAGGATCTTCTGCTCCAGACGCATCTCTTGCATGTCTCTCATCATATGCCCCAGCTGGCTTCGGACTTCAATCAATTCAACCTGATTCTGTTCCATATCTCTGAAGGAATTCCTGCAACAAACTGGACGATGAGGAAATAAGACCCACGGTTCTGATGTACCTGTTAAATGATAATGCAAGGCAGAAAGCAAACACATATTCAAGACAAGACAAAGAGAAACTCAGGCTATAAGCACCCAGACAAACACCTCCCACACATGTACAACCAACAAAAGCAGCACGTAAGCACAAATGAGTACGAATACAACGACCCCAGCCAACAATCCTGGTGATGGTCAGCAACAATAATGCACAAAAGCTAAACGGATAGGCAGAGAAACAGATGCGACACCCGACACAGAAACCTCTAGAAACTTCTCCCATATTCAACTGAACTCTCAGTTTGACATTCTTCTGAACACACACTTCCCGTGGAGTCTTCCATGACATTAACTGACGAACCCACATAACTGGATGACGGAGAATCGTTAATTTTAACAAAACCCTGGGGCGCGATGAAAATCCGGTTAGAGTCTAACAGATCCTGAACCTGGCTTCTAAGCACCTTACAATCATTTGTTGAATGCCCCTGTGCCCCAACATGGTACTCACAGCGGGCGCTGGCATCAAAACCTGGAGGATATGGTGGAATCACTGGATTAGTCTCTTTCGGCACTATCAATCCACTTCTGACCAGATCTGGCAACAACTGACTGTACGACACCGGTAGCTGAGTAAACTGCCTTTCAGGTTTCCTTGGTCTTCGTTGGGCGTGCTGACGCGATCGACTACAGGATGACCGTTGACTTGAAGTGTCTGAAAACCGATCCTGAGATGCTAGAGATTCTGAGACAACGTCATTTCCTTCTTCCCACTCTTCTTGAGAACTGACAACTGACTCATTCTTATCAACTGGGATATAAGGAGCATCTCGAAGCTTTCCACTCTTGAGTCCTCTCTCAACAAGCTCTCCCATTCTCATCAGGCCCACAAAGCTTGTACAACCGAACAATTTGTCATAGTAATGGCCCTTCAGAGTACCCAAGAAGAGGTCAACCATTTCTCTTTCCTGAAGCGGTGGTTGAACACTAGCAGCCAATTCTTTCCATCTTTACACATACCCTCTGAATGATTCATTCTCCGCCCGAGATAATTCTTGCAGATGTACGAGACTAGGAGCCATATCCAGGTTGTAATCGTACTGCTTCAGGAAAGCTCTGGCTAAATCCACCGATGATCGAATCTGATTTCTCTCTAACTGCATATACCACCTCAAAGATGCCCCAGTCAGACTATCTTGAAAGCAATGGATCATCAATTTGTCATCTCGCACAAACGAAGTCATTCTTCGACAGAACATCATCAAATGTTGCTTCAGACAGCTATCTCCTGTGTACTTTTCAAATTTCGGCACTTTGAACTTATAAGGCAACACCAGGTCAGGGACCAAACACATGTCTGCGGCATTCAGGTTAACAACATCTTTGACCTTCAAAGCTTTAACTCTTTCTTCCAATACTCGGAGCCTTCTATCACCTTCAAGAGCTCTTGAGTTTACCGTCCTGGCTACCGGGATATCTCTGCATGGATTCCTCTCAGGGAAAACAACACCTTGATTGTTAACAGGAGGAGGACGTTCATTTCGGGCAACAAACTGCTCATGTCGATCTCGCTTCTCAACAGTTGGCTGTACAACTTGGTCTGCAGTAACGTTGTTCGCTTGCGGGAATTCTTCCATAGAATCATACCGATGGTTGGACGTCATAGTAAACCCTGTCAAGGTGTTAGGAGACTGGAAATTGCCTTCAGACATAGCTATCAATTACCTTTAACTGACTACACTGCTTGATTCTCAAATCTGCTCTTGGTCGTCTTCTGACAATCAACAGTTGCTCAATCCAAACTCCGGGTACTCACCTTCAGGAAACAAAGGCTGGATCAGAACTCTGGCTAACTGGAGAAATGCTATGCAATATGATGCAAAGATGCTTATGCAAATGCAATGCAATGCAACAAACACGGGATCACAGCCCCCACAACAAGCGCTAAATGCTGCTGCACAGCCGACGGAGTACGTTCTCTCTAAAAGAGAACGCCAAGATAGCTGGTAGGCTGGAAGTCAAGGTTCTCGCAAAAAAAAACCCCCCCACTCACGGGTATGGACCTAAGGCACGACATCCTATGCGGTCATCAGCGTCACAGACTTTCATGAGGAATGATACGATTCCCAGAAGGAGTGGCATCGTCATCTCATGAAGAGGCCTCACTTAGCTGACTTCCAATTGATCGGTCCCCAGAGTCGACAATCCTCACGTCTGGACTCCCCTCAGATCCTCAGGACCGGAAAGGAGCACTTCGGAGAGAACCTCGTCTGAGCGCAGATTTCGTAGGGAATGGTGCCTGCTCAGCAAACAGGTTCGTCGACTACTCTCCGCAACTACGTCTAAATGCATACTCAAGCAGCCCAGGTCCGGCTATCACTCAAAATATCACCCTCCCCAGCACAACGACAACAGATAAAAGCGATGAAAAAATAAACACCCAAAAGACAAGCAAACAAGCGCTAGGATTGACTCTCTTAGGGGACGTTGGATCCCACATGCATAAGGAACTATCACAGTCCTTAGCAACCAAGGGACGTTGGATCCCCAGCAGAGTCGCCAGCTGTCGCTACTGCGAAAATCGGCGCCGGCTGAAAGAAGAGTCGCCACCGTGCGTTATTTATCCCAACGGAGGGAAAGGAAACGCTCGAAGTAAACCTCGAAAAAAAACGGGAAAGGTATGGTCATCGCAACCAAATCCTAGATTCGGGAGTCGGTTACGCAAGGGGAAGGTATTAGCACCCCTCACGTCCGTCGTACTCGACGGGATCCACGCTTGCTTGGGTTGTCTAAAAGATGCAAAACAATCTATCTACGGCTGCTACATCTAAACGGAAGGGAATTGACTCGATAGAGCGTCGCACTCTACACCTACGTATTCTCAAGAGAGAAAGTCAGAGTCAACGTAGTTCGGGAAACTACAGGGAAATTTGCTCGCCAAGACTTCGCGTCTTGTGCCTACGTACTTTCACACTGCATGGAAGATCAGAGCTTACGTAGTTCAGGCTAACTACGGCTAGGCTGGGTGTTCTCACACAGGAGTGAGATGTTAATCTGGTTTTAAAGGTACGGGAACCTACGGGAACTAAAACTACGGTCTGGTCTCAAATGCACTCGGGCAAGAGAAAAGGATAACAATCAGCCGTCAGCGGGAAAGTCTCGATCGCACAGCAGTGAGAGAACAAAAGGTTAATTGTTAGTGTGCTCGCTAGGATATCGCATCCTATGCCTACATATTCTCGTCTGGTACGAGAAATCAGAGCAGCTGTAGTTCGGCTACTTCGGGACCACAACTCAAATCTCGTTTTATTAATATTCTGAAAATGGTTACAATGGTGGAGAACTGAAAAAAAAACTCCTAGGAAATACTATCCTATCCTATCCTGGAAAAAATCAAATGGAAAATAGTCCCCTAACAAGTGGACTTCTAAACTACCTCTAAAAGGTAAAATAAACTCTATGAAAAATTATCCTAAAAGAAATGAAGTGAAGCTGAACATTTTTATCTTCTTTTTCCCAATATTTTCTCTTAATATTCTTTTATTTTTTCCACATACTCTCTTCTTTTTCACTATTCTTTTCTTCTTTCTTTTTCAAAATATTTTTCTTTTCTCTATTTTTTTCCATATTCTTTTCTCATATTTTTTCTATATTCCTTTCTTCAATATTTTTTCTTCATATATTTCCTTCCAATATTTGTTTTTTCATTTCTTTTTTTTCTCATTCTATAATAAAGCAACAAAAACCCTATAAAAGAAAATAGAAAAGAAAATATAAAGGGAGGGGGGTGTGACTGTTACATGGGGGTGTAAAGTAATAAAAACACAAAACATAATCAACCTGGGCCCAACCCAATATCCCAGCAGACACACACACGCAGGGGGGGGGGGATGTTCACAGAAACGGGGATGCAGTCAGCAACAGGGCCCAGCCCAACTAACAACAAAAAACAGAGGTAAGTGTCCAAAAACGGGGGTGTGTACAGACGAACACCATTGGGCCCGGCCCAGTCCAATACACGGACTCCCTTCTCCCTCGTTCCAAACCCTAGATCCCCTTCTCTTCCCCAATCACTGTTCACAGCCGCTGCCTCTCTCTTCGGTCTCTCTCTCTCGTTCTCACCTTCGTCTCCATTTCTGTTTCTCCACTCACAATCACCAAACCTGAACTACCTTCTGTTTCACTTCAATCTTATTACAACAAAGAAAACTCCATGCTTGGATCCTTAGAGCATTGAACATTGGATGACAGTTCTGACGAATTTCTCGAAGATTCGAAGATTCACGAGCAGATCTTGAACAGAGGGAGGATCCTTGTAGGTTGATGACCGCCACTGGGGATAGGTTCGTCTGGGAGTCTCAACATGTGTGACCTTTTCTTGAAGGTAAACGAAGATGATCTCGAAGATCTTGGTGCAACATTGGACGCTTTCTGAAGATCTTGTTGAACTTTCTTGAAGAAGGCTGAACGGGTGAAGATCTCAGACGGTGTTGATGATTTGAGGTTTTCTGGAGATTTGGCAGGTGATGAACTCACGAAGACGACGATGAAGGTTATTGATCTGGAGAACTGAGAAGGCGGTGGCTCAGATCGCGATGTTGATGCGGAGAAGGTTTCGGCGTGAAGATCTATGGAGATTTTGAAAGGTTTCTGGGCGAAGATTGATACATGTTCTTGAAGGTAGTTGACGAACATCTGGTCACAACTGAGGTTCTTGATGAAGATCTGGAAACTATTGAGTTTCTGATGAAGAACGCGATGAACATCATGATCAACACGGTGGAGATTCGAGAATTCCTGCAGAAGTTCTTGGATGATTGATGGAGTTCACGAAGAATACCTTGAAATGGATGAACGGATTCTGAAGAATCTGGAGAATGATGAACGCGGTTGGATGTTTTCTGGCGATTCTGGAAAAAACTTTGATGAACGTGATGAATGTTGGATGAATTTGGACCGGAGAAGATGAATTTCTGGGAAAAATTGTGTGCTTAGGGTTTTCCGGTAGGTTTTGTGGCGGAGGGCGGTGGTCGGAAGAAGTTGGAGGTTGGTTAGGGTGACCGGAAACTGGAGGTTGTGGTGGCCAAAATCTGGTGGGGCGGTGGTTGCATGGCCGCCGGCCATGCAACCGGTGGAGCTCCGGTGAGGGTTGTGGAGAGGACAAGTGTCAAGTGGAGTCAGAGGGAGAGTGCATGGATGCCACGTGGTGAGGGAGAGAGGATAATGGGAAACGTGGCTTCTGAGTGTGAAATGGAAAAATGTGAGGTGGCTAGCTTTGAAGTTGAACGCGTGGCTGCCTTATATAATCGACAAGTGGCGTTTTTCTGGACTGAAAAAATGAACTGATATTGGGCCTCCAAAAAGCTATTATGGGCCCACGAAAATGATATCAAAACCCTGAAAAACCTAATTAATGAAAATGATTTAATATGACAATGGATTAAAACTGATTAAGGCCTTAAACCTAATTAACTAAAAAATTAAAACTACAATTAAATCTAAATGAAAATTAATCTATCCTAATTAATTCTAACAAACTCAATTAAAACCTAACTAATACTAAACTCTAATTAAACTAGTTAAATCCTAATTAAATCTAACATGATTAAAATCTAGTTAAACTCTATTAAACCAAAAAAAAAAAAGAATTAACATGTAATTAAATTCTATATTAAACTAAAACTAATAAAAATGAAAAAACTCTAATCACCTCTATTTAAAAAATCTATTAAAATTCTACTAATTCTAATAAAATCTATATTATTTATTTAAAACTATTAAAAAAAAGCTATTAACCTATTAAAAACTCTATAAAATTCTAAAAAGATGATTTAAAGCTATTAAAAATATTAAAAAATCTATTTAAATTCATAAAAAGGCTATTAAATCCTAAAAAATGCAAACACAGGCAAATAACCAGCATAAAAGAGAGCCCGAGACCAGATCGAAGCAAACGGTAACCCGGACACCAAAAATTCAAAAATCACTACATAAACTGAAAACACCCAGGAAGCGCGCGACTTCTCAAAATAACCTCTGATTACCCGAACCGGTCTGAAACACCTGAAACGCGACAGCAGGGCTGTAATCCCGATAAAATCACCATGATTGAGGAAATGCACTATATGCAGTATGCAAATGCGAATGCGAAAATGCGTATGCGAAAATGCGTCGAAGCATAAACCCGAAAGTGGCACCGGTTGGTCAAATTTTAGGGTGCAACATAGATCATCCAAACTTCATCTATATATTGAGTAGAATGGATCCATGGCAGAGGTTGGTGATCATTGAAGGATTGAGCATAGTTTGAGGTTGAGTTTTCATAGATTGCAATTGAAATCGGTTCCATCAAATTCCTCAACTTCCATTCATTTTCTTGATTAATACTCCTTCCATGAGTGCCAAGGAGTGATTTTAGATCATTTTCAAGAAGAATTGGTGGCTAGATCGTGTGGGAGCAAGTGGTTTTCAGCACCTGCAACTCATCATCGTGTTTCAATATTGAAGCACTTTCCATTGAATCTTTTGCATACAGAAGCAAGGAGGAGGTTCAGTGATCGTGTCCAGAAGATTTGAGAGCTTGAAGTGAAGATTTGGTGCATCTGTTATTCAAGAATTTCCAGGTTGGTAACCTTCTTCCTATAGCATGATTTAGGTAGAATTAGGTTGAATTAGGGTGCTAGATTAGTTGTAGAATGGCCTAGGATGGATTTCAGATGGTTAATTGATGAATTAGAGACAAAATAGGAAGATCACCATTTTCGGTTGAGATTGGGAGATGATGATTCTTGGGGTTTCAGAGGAAACTATGGTTATGGTTGAATTCGTGGCAAGATTTGGAATGAGTTTCATGTTTTGACCTCTTGGATTGGAGGCCTCTAGGGAGAACTAGGGTTGGAGGGGACGATCGGAGCTCCACCAGCGGTGGCCGGAGCTGGGCGCGAAGCTTAGGCGTTTGAAAGGTAGGAGATGAAGTTTTCACCATTGGATGGGAGCTTGACCATTGACTGGGAGAGGATCCAACGGCTGTGTTTTAAAATTGGATTGTGAAGGTCTCTGATGATGAAACGATGCGTTTCATTTATTCAGGCGTTTGGGCTTAATGATTTAAGTGTTATCCACACCCCCAGCGAGCCCAACCCATGTTTTTAACTGAGAATGATTTCTATTTGCACCGTGCACTTCATTATTTTAATTGGATTTTCTTTTAATTTTCATTTCATTCATGATTCTTGTAAAAATTATAATTAATTGAATATTAATCCAATCAAACCCATTCTTTTTGCATATTACTCATTATTGAGTCTATTATTTTTTAGAGAAAAAATATTTTCATTTCATGTAATTTCTGATTTAATTGGAATTTTGTATTTTAATTGATATTAAAATGTTCATGTTTGATACATATTTTTGTGGAATTTTGTTTGATCTCATGGTGATGATTTTGAGCCTAATTTTTGTGTGTGTGATTAGGTTAGACATGTATGATCCCATATAATTTTTCTCACATTTTTGTGATGAAAATAGGTGTGCTTCCTAGATTGATGTTTAGAGGCCTCCTTTTTAGGGTTTAGGTTTGATGCCTTAGAATGTAGAATTTAGTTCTAGGTCCAATTTTATGGTTTGATCTTTGAAACTAATGTGGTAGAGTCATGATTGACCTAGGTTCCCATAGATATTTTTGTAGGATTTTACAATTGATTTTAGTATTTTAGTTAGGACTAACTTTAGTGCTAGGTTTTAGGTGATCCTAAATTACTAATTCAACTAGTTTAACTCATTTAGCTCCCTTAGATTAGGGTTTGTGCTTGGTTTGCCTTTGATTGAGATTGAAGACAAGTTGAAGACAAGAGGAAGATGCTTGAGGTGGCTTGAAGTTGCTTGGAGCTTTGGATGTGGTGGTGCCTGACGGTGTCTGATGAAGATTAGGAGATAGGACATAGGGAGAGCCTTGTAGTTAGAATGATTTCTTTCACAAACATGGAAAGCCTCTTGTGCTTCCATTCCTCCCAATGACTAAAAGTCCTTCTCAGATATTCACATCCCTCCTTTGGAGGGATGAGTGGCTTTATCTGGGAAGTAGAACTTTGAGGGAACCAGTCTCTCATAATGCTGAACCCTTACAGGCTTCCTTTGGTTGTCAGTAAGCTGTTTATCATTTCCTCTCATCCCGTTGAATCAATTATCTTCTGGTTTGAGTATCTTGAAAGATGTTGGACTTGAGTTTGAAGATGAAGACTTCACTGAAGAGTGTGGAAGAGGATGATTCCCTGAGCATTTCCATTACAGCTGAAGCTTAAAGAGCAAGAAGAACAAGTTGACACTTGAAGATCCAATAGAGATTGAGTAAAGAGCTGAGGCTTAAAGATTTAAGGATGAAGTTGGCACTTCTAAGGGATTGAAGACTACAATGAGAAGCTGAAGCTTGTAGATGAAGAAGACCAAGTTGATACTGGCAAAGCAAAGAGAGCTGAAGCTTGAAGACTGAGTTGATACTTGAAGATTCAATTGAGATTGAGTGTAAAGCTGAAGCTGAGGAAAAAAGGATAAGTTGATACTTACATTGATACATTGAGAACCTGAAGGAATCAAGTTTATACTTGCAGTTAAGAGTGAAGCCTGAAGGTGTAATTGACTAAAGAGCTATAGCTTGGAGAAGGAGGATAAGTTGGAACTTATGTTGAAGGGTTGAGACCTGGAGAAGCAAATTGATATTTGTCATGAGAAAGGATAGCCTTGAAGGGTGGTTGAAGTCTGAAGAGTGAGTTGT
Source organism: Lathyrus sativus (assembly GCA_963859935.3). Classification (NCBI taxonomy): domain Eukaryota; kingdom Viridiplantae; phylum Streptophyta; class Magnoliopsida; order Fabales; family Fabaceae; genus Lathyrus; species Lathyrus sativus. The sequence continues at coordinate 338,721,761 of OZ012740.1, read as the reverse complement.
TGTCATAAGAGCTGAAGCTTAGAGTTGAGAGTTGTTGATCTGCTTGCTTGCCTGTTTTCTTTTCTGTATTGATGTGCCTTATTTGACTTGCTTGATGAATTAGAATAAGTTCATGACTAGACTAACTTTAATCTAAGAGCATGATTGCACTAGAGGTTGAGTTGCTCCCTCTGCTTGTATTGTTACTGTATGGCTTTGCTTGCGGGTATTCGGTAGAGCCCTGCTCCCTTGCCCATGTGGTTTATGTTGCTTGATAGCATGATTTTATTTTCATCTGTGTGATTGCAGTTCTCTTATATTCTGCTTGATAGCATGTTTTATTTCTTCAGTATGATTACTGTTATTCATTCTGGCTTGAGGTTGAGATGAGCTTGTGGAGGCTGCTGCCCCATACACATTTCCTCCCTCACTTGCATTGCATGCATTTTACAGTCCTTTGCTGTTTACTGTTTAAGCTGATGCTTTGTCTGTTTTTTATCATTGATATGATCCCTTAGGACTCTCATTTCCTTTGATAAGGAAGTGATGATTAGAACTCTAGGTTGAAACCTATGCATGATAACTTCTAGGAGTTCCCTGTTTCAAACTTCAACCATAGGATGAATCCTTGGCATGACAACAGTAGGACTTGATAGTCTCCCTTTAGTTGAGCCCGTTCTCTTCTCATCTCAAAACAGCTTAAAATACAGTAATCATGAATGATTTCTTTCGTACGTTACGAGCCTTAAGCTATCTGAGAAAGGATTGTTGGAGAGCTTCTTTTCAACAGTCCGGATGTTTAGTATGGCACCTGTCGCTACTGCGAAAATCGGCGCCGGCTGACAGAAGAGTCGCCACCGTGCGTTATTTATCCCAACAGAGGGAAAGGGAACGCTCAAAGTAAACCTCGCAAAAAACGGGAAAGGTATGGTCGTCGCAACCAAAACCTGGGTTCGGGAGTCGGTTACGCAAGGGGAAGGTATTAGCACCCCTCATGTCCGTCGTACTCGACGGGATCCACGCTTGCTTGGGTTGTCTAAAGGATGCAAAACAATATATCTACGGCTGCTAAATCTAAACGGAAAGGGAATTGACTCGATAGAGCGTCGCACTCTATGCCTACGTATTCTCAAGAGAGAAAGTCAGAGTCAACGTAGTTCAGGAAACTACAGGGAATTGGCTCGCCAAGACTTCGTGTCTTGTGCCTACGTACTTCCACACAGCATGGAAGATCAGAGCTTTCGTAGTTCAGGCTAACTACGGCTGAGCAGGGTGTTCTCACACAGGAGTGAGATATTTAAGTTGGTTTTAAAGGTACGGGAACCTACGGGAACTAGAACTACGGTCCGGTCTCAAATGCGCAAGGGCAAGAGAAAAGGATAACATCAGTCGTCAGCGGGAAAGTCTCGATCGCACAGCAGCGAGAGAACAAAAGAGTTAGTTGTTAGTGTGCTCGCTAGGATATCGCATCCTATGCCTACATATTCTCGTTCAGTACGAGAAATCAGAGCAGCTGTAGTTCAGCTAACTACGGGTTTACAACTGAAGAAATAAACAGCAACAGGAATTACTGGAAATAAAGATGCATGAATGCCACAGACAAATAGAAAGAGGAACACCCCAACTTCTAGACAAACAAAGGCCACACCTCCCAAAGGCGAGATAGCTCAGCTCAACCAAATTCCAACAAGCAAAAACCACTCACTAACAACCAAGCAGAAGGGGTCAGGAACTCAACTTCTCATGCACACAAGGCCTATTTCCAAGATGCACCTATCTCAGAAATACCTAGATGAACCCCCTGAGTCTATTGCATCACAACACCACACAAGTCAATCAACACAAAGAGAAAGCTAACCCGCCCGACAAACTCTTATCCCAAAAGCAAGGACTGACCCTGAGCAGTCCTAAAACAAAACCCTAAACTACCTTAAGCAAAACCCTAAGCAAAACCATAAAGGGAGAAACCAATCCCATTCTTCAAGCTTCAAGACAAGCTTACCAAAGAAAGGGAGCTAAGTAGGCAGACTCTTAGTGCCTTCCTCAGGAAAGTACTAGGAGGCTTCCACTTAGGAATCATATCCCATGTGGCTCAACAACTGTGAACGGTTTACATTCCTCCTCAAGAGAAACTAAACTCACATGAAGGCTCCAACATCACTGGATACTTCAGAAAACCTACATGAACTAAGGGAACTAAGTGAACAGACCCATAGTGACTTCCTCAGGAAAATACTAGGAGGCTTCCACTTAGGAATCATACCCCATGTGGCTCAACAACTGTGAACGGTTTACATTCCTCCTCAGGAGAAACTAAACTCACATGAAGGCTCCAACATCATTGGATACTTAAGAAAGAGGTGAGAAGAAAGAATGAAAGACATCTATAGTGCCTTCCTCAGGAAAGTACCATGAAATTCCCTCAAACTTCAGGATCTCAAACCTCAAAGAAAGAGAGCAAGCTCCTAGACTAGGCCTTCAATCCATGCACCCTTGCAAGCTCCATCAAGTCTTCATCCAGCCTCCATCTTCGAGAAGAAACCACAGGCCCTCAAACCAAAAGAAAATATCTCTAAAGTTCAACCACAGTTGAACTTCAAAGTTAGAAGCCCTCAAAACTTCTCCTATTCCCAAGCTCAAGCAAAAATAGCAAAACAACTTCTAAAAATCCACCAAAAGTCTAGGGGAAACCTATATGGCTCTATGATCCCAAGATCAAATCTCAAAGCCTAAGTCAACTTCTAAGGCTACTAAACAATCCCTATCATGTGAATGGTCAAGGGTTAACAAGCAAGTTATGAGGTCTCTACTCTCTAACCCTAAAACAACATCAATCAATTTCTCAAAAATCTATGAAAAATCTATGGGGAGCATGCATTAGTCTAGTATAACATACTAAAAAAGAAAAGCAAAACTCATTACTAAATGAGAGAACTAAAATCAGCAAGGCAGACACATCACAAATCAATTACTCAATACCAATTAAAATACAAAAATGCAAGTAAAAATGAAAATACATGACCAATTTAATATTTTTGCGCCCTAAAATTCTAAATTGAATTATGAACCTATAGAAAAAAGAAGGGGATTAATTGGACAATCCTACTATTTTTTATGAATTATTTCCTAACATGGATAAAACAAAGAAAATTAAAAAGAAAATAAAACCAGGGGGGTGGCGATAGCAAAACGCCTCAGTTATTTCCAGCATTGGGCCCAAATACGGGGGGTGTGCATAGCAATTGGGACTTAAGCCCAAACCAAATTCATTCTCACAATCAGGGGGGGTGGGGGGTAACGAGTAAAGAGGGGTGTGTTTCAGCAATTCGTAATATTGGGCTTAAACTAAACCTAAAACCTAGCCCAACTACATCTCAACAAAAAAACAAAGTTCTCCTTCCATCCATTCACTGTTCATACTCCAACCCTAATGCGCCGTCTGAAACCTCTCATACCCTCTCATCTCAGAAACAACTCTCCAATCTCTCTGAAACAAGTCTCAGCCTAAGAACTTGGCCATACCAACAACAACCTCACAGATACCATCGCTAATCAAACTTCGAATCTCAGTTCAGATCACCATACTGAACTTAACCGCTTCACCCAAACTTCCACATTCAAATCAAAGCCACGAAGTTTTAACCCTAATAGTTCACTTAATCATCTTCAGCAACCTAAGTCTATTACTAACAACCTATTCATCGCATGTGATGGATCAAACGAAGAGAAAAGAAAGGAACCTGGAGAGTGAATTGTTGAAGATCTGACTCTCTTTGAAGAAGATTACTGTTGAAGCTCAACGGAGATGTACAAACGGAGCCAAACTTCTGATGACACCTTGAAGGAACTGGAGAAAAACAACTCACTGAAGCAAGACATGCAAGGGTGTTTTTGAGCGTTTCGAACGATTCGAAGTTCTTGCGGAAAATGGGAGCAATTTATGGATGTTCTGTGAAGAAGACGAAGCAAGATTCTCAATAGGCGAAGGAGACGTCAACGATCTGGAGATGCTGAACCATGAAGATCTGGAAAAACCATGATGATCTCTGACGAACTTCCGTGATACAGATGATGATTGCTGGAAATTTGTTGGAAGAAAGATTACTGATGATGAATGTTTGATGATCGTTGATGAGGTTTTGGGAACGGAGGATAAGATTGTAGATGAAGATGATGATGAACGTGCGGAGTTCTGGAAAAAGATGAACACGGTGGAGGAGGGGATGAAGATTAGAAAAATATGGTTGAAGATTGGAGGAGTAGGACGAATTTCTGGTGTTTTTGGGTTTTCCGGCGGTTGTTGTAGTTCCGGCGACGGTTGCGGTGGTCGCCGGTGAGCGGTTGCGGTGGCCGGAGGAAGTTAGGGGGTGACCGGCGGCAATTGCATGCCGGCCGGTGAGCGCTTCCGGCGAGGGGCGACGGGTGGACAAGTGTATCGCATGCAGGAAGTTGGCTGTGAAGTGGACACGTGGACGGAGGGAGAAGGAGGGAAAGGGCCACGCGTGGAGGGATGTAGGACGCGTGTCAAGTGTGTGTATGGTTCTGAGTTATTGCAAAATGAAGTGGCTAGCTCCTGATCAAACACGTGTGGCAGCTTTAAATAGGACACATGGCAAGGGATTTGGACTGAAGTGGGCCTTGACTGATAACGCTGGATAATAAGCCCAATGCAAAATACCCAAAATGCTGCTTAAAATGGACTAAAACTGATTAAAGCCTCATTAAAAACTGATTAGAGATTTAACTAATTAACTAATGATACTCAGCTAAGACTAAACAGAAATTAAAACTACCATTAATGAACTAACGGAAAATTAAAACGGTATGTAAATCTAATTAGACCTAATGACTCTAATTAAAATCTAACTAAATCTAATTAAATCTTAATTAACACCTAAACAAATGATTAAGACCTAATTAATCTAACTAATCCTAATTAAATCTTAAAAAAAGGACTAACCTAAAAAATCTATATTAATCACTAAACTAATGGAAGACTTTTATACTAATAAAACTCTAATGATCTCTAATAATTCCACTAATCTATAGAAAAAACTATATTAATTTCTATTTAACAAATCCTAATAAAAGAAATATTCTATTAAACTATTATCTAAAAAAATGACTTAATATCTAAAAAAGAAGTTTATTCTAAAATCTATTTAAAAACAATTTATAAATTCTAATTAAAACTGTTAAAATATTAAAAGAAATCTATTTAAATTCTAGAAAATCTATAAAGCCTATTTAAAATCTACAAACGGCTATTAAATCCTAAAAATGCAAACAAAGGCAAATAACCAACATAAAAGAGAGCGCGAGACCAGATCGAAGCAAAACAGTAAACCCGGACACCAAGAAACTCTAAAAATCACTGCGAACTGAAAACACTCAGGAAGCGCGCGACTTCTCAAAATAAATTCCGATTATCCAAACCGGTCTGAAACACCTGAAATGCGACAGCAGGGCTGTAATCCCGATAAAATCACCATGATTGAGGAAATGCACTATATGCAGTATGCAAATGCGAATGCGAAAATGCGTCGAAGCATAAACCGAAAGTGGCACCGGTTGGTCAAATTTAAGGGTGCAACAGCTGCCCCTATTCAAGCGGCTTGGACCTGAATGGGTGAAGAGCGCTCAACCTTCAAACATTCGGAGGTACGAGATGGTTGAATACCAATAAACTCGAAAATTTGCCAACCGCGAGAATATACTGTAAAACTGCTTGGGGAATAAAATCCAGAAAACCGAGTCCAGTCGTCACGGCAACAAACTGATCAATCATCTGGTAAAGAACCTTTTGATTTTAACGCCAGTTACATGTGTGATACCACAGATAACAAACCCGAGGGTTGCAACAAAACACCTGATCCTCTCACATCGTCTACTGATAGACAGGAAGAGAAATATACTCACATCGTCTAAAGATAGACGGAAAGACACCCGTCCCGAAGGAAAAATTCAATACTCACATCGTCCAAGGATAGACGGAAAGACACCCATCCCGAAGGAAAACTTCAATACTCACATCGTCTAAGGATAGACGGAAAGACACCCAAAATCCATCAATACATCGCCTAAGGATAGACGGAAAGACACCCATCCCGAAGGAAAAAAATCAATACTCACATCGTCTAAGGATAGACGGAAAGACACCCATAATCCATACTCACATCGTCTAAGGATAGACGGAAAGACACCCAAAATCAATACTCACATCGTCTAAGGATAGACGGAAAGACACCCATCCCGAAGGAAAAAAATCAATACTCACATCGTCTAAGGATAGACGGAAAGACACCCAAAATCCATCTCGATACCATCCATCAAATTTCCGAGTCCTTTCGTCTACGGGATTTGATGGAAAGAACAATATCCTTAAAGGGACCACATCATCAGTAAGGACCGACGGGAAGAAAACCACCTTCAAAGAGCCATGTCGTCAATAAGAATCGACAATCAGGAAAACCGAACATTCTTCAAAGAGCCTCGACGTCAATAAGGATTGACGGTCAGAAAATCCCTCTTGAAATGTCATCTTATCCAATAAACAGAAAGAAAACCACTATCCGAAAGATCGCTTTGAAACCCCTCAACATCTAAAGATAGACAGAGAAAACTCGCCGGGGAGACACATCATCCGTATGATCTGACGATAAGAAACCCGCTGAAAAAACCTGAAACTTCACATCGTCTACTGATAGACGGAAAGAACACCACTTGCTAGAGAAACCCCATCTTGAAACCCCACTGGAAAATCAACCGAAAGTTCACATCGTCTAATGATAGACGGAAAGAAAACCACTTGCTAGAGAAAACCCATCTTGAAACCCCACTGGAAAATCAACCGAAACTTCACATCGTCTAATGATAGACGGAAAGAAAACCATATTCGAACTCAAGACGTCTAACGATAGACGGAGAAACCCACTTATTGGAGGAACACATCGTCAATATGAATTGACGGGAAGAAAAGTCTGTCGATACCAGATGACTGATTGATCAAAGCATAACTGTTGTATGATCTGAAATACGAATAAACTGCTGAATTGTCTGAACACTGCTGCTGGATGAATGCCCCTGAACTAATCACAGAGTAATTCACGTGCTATATGAGGCTGATAGAAAACCTGGCTTATGCTTCGTATGCATATGCATATGTTTGAATCTTTCTATGGCGTAATGCTCCATTTAGGATGGAAATGCTACGCATTTTGAAAATGAAATGCAAGTATGATGCAAATATGATGATATATGCAATATGTTAATGCAGGTTCGGGCTGCTGGAGAAAGTCGGGTACAGAAAACCACTTCAGCAAAATAAATGCTGAAGACGAAGCCAACTCCGCTGGGGATAAACCGGATATCACAGAATTATTCCAGCAAAATAAATGCTGGAAGAGTGAAATCAACTCCGCTGGGGAATGACATATGTGCCAAGTATGATTAGACTCCCCTGGGAATAGCTTACCCGTGCCAATGAAAATCGGGCTTTTGCTGGGGAAAATAGACGGAGTCTTTCTGCGTACTGATGAAGATTGGATTTGGAAACTGATGCGCCAACACAGATGGGCCTCACAGTGATCGCCAACATGGATTTGGGATTTTAGGCTATCTGTGATAGCTCAGGTACAACTGACGCTGGAAAACATTCTGCCTGAATACACAGTTTCCTGGTTGAAGAGTCAAGGGATAGTAACATAACTTCCCAACATTCGTCTCGCACTCGAAAATTGGCTGAATCTGCTCGAATAGCTCTGAATAACTCTGCTGATACGGAGAAGAACAATCCCTTCGCTTCTGATATGCCCCAGCCTGCGGGACCTCTGTGGTGATGCTCCTCAAAAGGAAATCCGAAAATCTGTACCCTGATGGTCTGATATGAAATGCCCCAGCATTCTGAACTTCGGAGAGATACTTCACACCAAATGCTTCTCGAATAAAGAATAACTTCTGCGCTCTTAAGATGGCCTGCCCCTGACTGCAATGACTTTGCCCCTGATTATCTGATTCAGAGTAGTGCCCCTGACTACGAGATATTTGCCGAATCTCAACCTGATTGCCCCAGGATAACTGACTTCGAAAGGCTGACCTGACTGGGGATCATCGGATGTAGGTTGCCCTGGCTTGCGGAACATTCGGGCGTTCTGCATTCTATCCTGGTCATACCTTCCATTGTAGAAAAACGTTCCTGCTGTCAAGCGCTTACTCGCAAGTAAAACAAGTTGTTATGCATGAAAGATATATTAATGCAACGCATATGATAGTTTTGACATCCAATCTGTTCACTGGGAAAAGGAAAAAACAGTTTATGGCATATAATGCACAAAACATTTATCAAGAATATCAACATCAGTACCAACATGGTATGAAGAACCCTTTTAGGAGTCATTTTCGGCGCAATTTTCACCGAAGTATGCTTTCGAAACAAACCTGCTTCAATTAGGACTTTTGAAGGTTGTAACGTGGTCAGGTTCACGGTTTTGAAGGAAAGGATAAAAGCTCAAAGTTTATTTTAACCCACCCATTCTCCTTGATGTTCTCCCATCCTACGTTCAGCTAATTCGACCTTAGCGCTCACCTCTCAGAGGCTGAAAGATAGGAGTGATAGTTCGAGAAACCATGAGTTTTTTGGGAGAGACAACCACTCACTTTTCGCCCTTGACACTTGAGGTCACACGACTCGTATTTGTCCGAGGATTTTTCTTTTTTCATCCTTTCATCTTTTTCCTTTTCTCGTTTTCTTATCCCTAACTTTTGCCTGGACTGACTCTTTTTGAGTTTCTTTTGATTTTTTTAAGTCCAGCGGGATGCCCTCATTTTTGCCTAAGTCATTTGTTTTGAAGTTTTGACTTAGCGGGCTTTTGATTCTTTTTGCTTTCTCTTTTTCCGAACAAGTCGTGTGACACTGGTTGTCTGACTCATTGGAGAATAATGTGACTGTCTCACTCTTGATTTAACCACTGTGTTTTTTTTTTAGGCACGACCTCTAAAGGTGTGATTGATCCTCGAACGGATACTCCTTTTGCAACTTGAACGCTCGACCAAATTAGCTAACAACTACCCTGCCCCAGGTTAAAGATGGAGGGTTTTTCGTTTTCAGAAAGAACTCCTACTACCAGGCTCAAAGGGGTTGGCAAGGGATTATCTTCCTTATATCACCGGTGTTTAGGGATTTGAAACAATGCCTGTACATCATCATCAGGTTTTATTTCAAAAGCATACAATATCGGAAGTTGCCTGTCGTTCATTTTCGTCATCCTCCTCAGATCCTTCTTAACTAAGCATTGGACATTTGTAAAAACAATTAATGAACACGAATGGATTTAATCAAAACATGCACATTTATTTCATTATCATCAATTGAATGAAAACAACAAGTTTTACGAACAAGATTGCAATTTAAACAGGAAAGAAACTACAAACGTAAAGAAATGACAAGATAAAACAAAGAAAAATGCCAGCTTCCGAGAACCGGGCTTTCACATCTGTCCTGCTGCTGGACCAACCATCTTCACAATCAGTTATTAGAGGCAACTCGATGCTGTCCTGATCTGCTTTCAGCGACCCAACCAAATTATAGAGCCCCTCCTCCTCATTCAGATGATTTTGGGCCCTTCCTGCCCGAAGTTGATTACTGTACTATCAAGTAGGTCCTGCACCTTGTGCTTGAAGGCCAGACAATCTTCAATGTTGTGCCCCAGTGCTCCTGAATAGAAATCACAGTGCTCATTGATATCATACCCTGCTGGAGGCGTACCTGTCAGCGGGGCTAACTTCCTCTTCTCAACCAACTGTAATCGTAGCAACGTCTGAAGAAGTTCGGCATATGGTATTGGAGGCACATTAAATACCCTCACCGGCCTCTGATTTTGAGCTCTTCGCTGATTGGGATGCTGCTGCCTTTGCTGCTGTTGGGGTCGTTGCTGTCGTCGCTGGTATCGGGTTGACTGTTGAACAACCTTCGTAGCAAATACAACATCGGTTTCTTGACTTCCACCGTACTGATTAAGGCACTCCTTATGCTTAGCCATTTTCTTTCCCAGATCTGCCCCAGGAATAGGCAACAGTTGTAGGCATGGAGATTCTGACACCATGGAGTCCAGGATACGTTTCTGACCTACTGCAGCTTTAGAAACATGCATCATCTTAGCATCAACTGGGATAGGAGCAATTCGTACAGCTACACCGCTTGGCGTGAATTCAATATCTTTTGAGTCAATCAGGTCTTGAACATTGTGCTTAAAAGCATGACAACCCTCAATGTCGTGTCCGAGTGCCCCATAATGAAATTCACATTGCTTACTGGTATCGTACCCATAAGGCGGTATCGTTCCCTTGGGTGGGTCCAACGTTCTCTTCTCAACCAGATTCAAACTTAACAGTGTCAGAAGCAGCTCTGCATACGTTGAAGGTGGCGCCTCAAATACCCTCTTTGGCCTCCCCTCCTGAATCCTCTGTTGAGCCGGATGTATCCTTTGTTGTTGTTGCTGATGTCTGCCAACACGTTCGTTAAGCTCAGGCTCCCCAGGCACAGGTGGCACGAGCTTTTTCACTGCGGCTTCAAATAGCTGATCATCCTCTTTCCTAAGCACACTCTTGACTACTTCCATGATCAAGCTCATTTGGGTCTTCAGCTGACTATTTTCCTCTTTGAGGATCTTCTGCTCCAGACGCATCTCTTGCATGTCTCTCATCATCTGCCCCAGCTGGCTTCAGACTTCAATCAATTCAGCCTGATTCTGTTCCATATCTCTGAAGGAACTCCTGCAACAAACTGGACGATGAGGAAATAAGACCCACGGTTCTGATGTACCTGTTAAATGATAATGCAATGCAGAAAGCAAACACATATTCATGACAAGACAAAGAGAAACTCAAGCTATAAGCACCCAGACGAACACCTCCCACACATGTACAACCAACAAAAGCAACACATAAGCACGAATGAGTACGAATACAATGACCCCAGCCAACAATCCTGGTGATGGTCAGCAAACAATAATGCACCAAAGCTAAACGGGTTAGGCAGAGAAAACAGATGCGACACCCGGCACAGAAACCTCTAGAAACTTCTCCCACATTCCCCTGAACTCTCTGTTTGACATTCTTCAGAACACACACTTCCCGTGGAGTCTGCCATGACATTAACTGACGAACCCACACAACTGGATGACGGAGAATCGTTAATCTGAACAAAACGCTGGGGCGCGATGAAAATCCGGTTAGAGTCTAACAGATCCTGAACCTGGCTTCTAAGCACCTTACAATCATTTGTTGAATGCCCCTGTGCCCCAACATGGTACTCACAGCGGGCGCTGGCATCAAAACCTGGAGGATATGGTGGAATCATTGGATTAGTCTCTTTCGGCACTATCAATCCACTTCTGACCAGATCTGGCAACAACTGACTGTACGACACCGGTAGCTGAGGAAACTGCCTTTCAGGTTTCCTTGGTCTTCGTTAGGCGTGCTGACGTGATCGACGACAGGATGACCGTTGACTTGAAGTGTCTGAAAACCGATCCTGAGATGCTAGAGATTCTAAGACGACGTCATTTCCTTCTTCCCACTCTTCTTGAGAACTGACAACTGACTCATTCTTATCAACTGGGCTATAAGGAGCATCTCGAAGCTTTCCACTCTTGAGTCCTCTCTCAACAAGCTCCCCCATTCTCATCAGGCCCACAAAGCTTGTACAACCGAACAGTTTGTCATAATAATGGCCTTTCAGAGTACCCAAGAAGAGGTCAACCATTTCTCTTTCCTGAAGCGGTGGTTGAACACTAGCAGCCAATTCTTTCCATCTTTGCACATACCCTCTGAATGATTCATTCTCCGCCCGAGATAATTCTTGCAGATGTACGAGACTAGGAGCCATATCCAGGTTGTAATCGTACTGCTTCAGGAAAGCTCTGACTAAATCCACCCATGATCGAATCTGATTTCTCTCTAACTGCATATACCACCTCAAAGATGCCCCAGTCAGACTATCTTGAAAGCAATGGATCATCAATTTGTCATCTCGCACAAACGAAGTCATTCTTCGACAGAACATCATCAAATGTTGCTTCGGACAGCTATCCCCTTTGTACTTCTCAAAATTAGGCGTCTTGAACTTCGGAGGCAACACAAGGCCTGGCACTAAACACATGCTCGCAGCATTCAGATCAAAAGCATTCTTATTCATCAAGGCATCAATCTGATCTTCCAACAACTGAAGTCTTCTCGTATACTCAACAGTCCTTGGGTTCTAAACATTAACCTGTGGAACAGCTCTTGGAGGTAGAACAATCCATGGAGAAGGAACAATCCTCGGAGAACCTGGCGTAGAGGAAGTGAAACCGTGATATTCTGTGCCATGGAGAGAAGGTAAACCTCTGGTAGGGGTTTGCACAGGCTGAGCTACATTGTTCCCCGGAGTTCTCTGGATGTTAGCTTCTTCTCTATTCATAGCTGCTATGGTTTCCATGAGCTGACTCAGCTGATTTTTCAACAATTCAAACTCCGCCCGAGTAACAACCAAGTTCTGCTCTCCTGACGCCATGGTCTTTCCAGAAGCTAACTCAAGTCCAATACGAATGTCGAGAACTCAACTGACGAAGCGGACAAAAGACTGGTAAGCTCCCAGTTCCGGCTGAGGATGGATATGCAACATGAGATGCAAATGCAAACAGAAATGAAAAACGCAAATGCACACACAAGGGATCAAGTTGCTGTCGAGAAGCCCAATCCGCAATACTGGTCTTAGACAGACCCAATAATATAACTCTAACCTGGTCTCTGACAGACCTGGTAACTGTCCATAAAAAATCCACAATCCTGAGTCTCAAGTCGGTAGTCTGAAGGTTGAGTTACCTGCATGCCCCAAATCCCTCTCACGGGTAGGTGCCCTAACAACTGACACAAGGTACGACATCCTATGCGGTCATCAGCGTCACAGACTTTCATGAGTGACGATACGATACCCAGAAGGTGTGGCATTGTCATCTCATGAAGCGGCCTCACTTAGCTGACTTCCAAATGATTGGTCCCCAGAGTCGACAATCCTCACGTCTGGACTCTCCTCAAATCCTCAGGATCGGAAAGAAGCACCTCGGAGAGAACCTCGTCTGAGCGCGGATTTCGTGGGGAACTGTGTCTGCTCAGCAAACAGGTCCATCCACTAATCTCCACAACTATATCTAGGTGCATACTTGAGCCCAGGTCCGGCTTATCACTCACAGTAACCTCCCTCTCCCACAACAATAATCATAATAATATAGTGCTGAAAATAAATGCAGAAAGGTAAAGATACAGGAAAGTAAAGCATATATACAACACCCAACAGATAACCAGGCAAGCGCTAGGATTGACTCGCATAGGGGACGGGAAACGGTCCCAGTATAAGGGATGGGAAAAGTCCCAAGATGCTATAAGATCCCCAGCAGAGTCGCCAGCTGTCGCTACTGCGAAAATCGGCGCCGGCTGACAGAAGAGTCGCCACCGTGCGTTATTTATCCCAACGGAGGAAAAGGGAACGCTCGAAGTAAACCTCGCAAAAAACGGGAAAGGTATGGTCGCCGCAACCAAAACCTGGGTTCGGGAGTCGGTTACGCAAGGGGAAGGTATTAGTACCCCTCACGTCCGTCGTACTCGACGGGATCCACGCTTGCTTGGGTTGTCTAAAGGATGCAAAACAATCTATCTACGGCTGCTAAATCTAAACGGAAAGGGAATTGACTCGATAGAGCGTCGCACTCTATGCCTACGTATTCTCAAGAGAGAAAGTCAGAGTCAACGTAGTTCAGGAAACTACAGGGAATTGGCTCGCCAAGACTTCGCGTCTTGTGCCTACGTACTTCCACACAGCATGGAAGATCAGAGCTTTCGTAGTTCAGGCTAACTACGGCTGAGCAGGGTGTTCTCACACAGGAGTGAGATATTTAAGTTGGTTTTAAAGGTACGGGAACCTACAGGAACTAGAACTACGGTCCGGTCTCAAATGCGCAAGGGCAAGAGAAAAGGATAACATCAGTCGTCAGCGGGAAAGTCTCGATCGCACAACAGCGAGAGAACAAAAGAGTTAGTTGTTAGTGTGCTCGCTAGGATATCGCATCCTATGCCTACATATTCTCGTTCAGTACGAGAAATCAGAGCAGCTGTAGTTCAGCTAACTACGGGTTTACAGCTGAAGAAATAAACATCAACAGGAATTACTAGAAATAAAGATGCATGAATGCCACAGACAAATAGAAAGAGGAACACCCCAACTTCTAGACAAACAAAGGCCACACCTCCCAAAGGCGAGATAGCTCAGCTCAACCAAATGCCAACAAGCAAAAACCACTCACTAACAACCAATCAGAAGGGGTCAGGAACTCAACTTCTCATGCACACAAGGCCTATTTCCAAGATGCACCTATCTCAGAAATACCTAGATGAACCCCTGAGTCTATTGCAGCACAACACCACACAAGTCAATCAACACAAAGAGAAAGCTAACCCACCCGACAAACTCTTATCCCAAAAGCAAGGACTGACCCTGAGCAGGACCCTGAGCAGTCCTAAAACAAAACCCTAAACTACCTTAAGCAAAACCCTAAGCAAAAACCTAAAGGGAGAAACCAATCCCATTCTTCAAGCTTCAAGACAAGCTTACCAAAGAAAGGGAGCTAAGTAGGCAGACTCTTAGTGCCTTCCTCAGGAAAGTACTAGGAGGCTTCCACTTAGAAATCATATCCCATGTGGCTAAACAACTGTGAACGGTTTACATTCCTCCTCAAGAGAAACTAAACTCACATGAAGGCTCCAACATCACTGGATACTTGAGAAAACCTACATGAACTAAGGGAACTAAGTGAACAGACCCATAGTTCCTTCCTCAGGAAAATACTAGGAGGCTTCCACTTAGGAATCATATCCCATGTGGCTCAACAACTGTGAACGGTTTACATTCCTCCTCATGAGAAACTAAACTCACATGAAGGCTCCAACATCATTCGATACTTAAGAAAGAGGTGAGAAGAAAGAATGAAAGACATCTATAGTGCCTTCCTCAGGAAAGTACCATGAAATTCCCTCAAACTTCAGGATCTCAAACCTCACAGAAAGAGAGCAAGCTCCTAGACTAGACCTTCAATCCATGCACCCTTGCAAGCTCCATCAAGTCTTCATCCAGCCTCCATCTTCGAGAAGAAACCACAGGCCCTCAAACCAAAAGAAACTATCTCTAAAGTTCAACCACAGTTGAACTTCAAAGTTAGAAGCCCTCAAAACTTCTCCTATTCCCAAGCTCAAGCAAAAATAGCAAAACAACTTCTAAAAATCCACCAAAAGTCTAGGGGAAACCTATATGGCTCTATGATCCCAAGATCAAATCTCAAAGCCTAAGTCAACTTCTAAGGCTACTAAACAATCCCTATCATGTGAATGGTCAAGGGTTAACAAGCAAGTTATGAGGTCTCTACTCTCTAACCCTAAAACAACATCAATCAATTTCTAAAAAATCTATGAAAAATCTATGGGGAGCATGCATTAGTCTAGTATAACATACTAAAAAAGAAAAGCAAAACTCATTACTAAATGAGAGAACTAAAATCAGCAAGGCAGACACATCACAAATCAATTACTCAATACCAATTAAAATACAAAAATGCAAGTAAAAATGAAAATACATGACCAATTTAATATTTTTGCGCCCTAAAATTCTAAATTGAATTATGAACCTATAGAAAAAAGAAGGGGATTAATTGGACAATCCTACTATTTTTTATGAATTATTTCCTAACATGGATAAAACAAAGAAAATTAAAAAGAAAATAAAACCAGGGGGGTGGCGATAGCAAAACGCCTCAGTTATTTCCAGCATTGGGCCCAAATACGGGGGGTGTGCATAGCAATTGGGACTTAAGCCCAAACCAAATTCATTCTCACAATCAGGGGGGGGGGGGGGGTGGGGGGTAACGAGTAAAGAGGGGTGTGTTTCAGCAATTCGTAATATTGGGCTTAAACTAAACCTAAAACCTAGCCTAACTACCACTCAACAAAAAAACAAAGTTCTCCTTCCATCCGTTCATTGTTCATACTCCAACCCTAATGCACCGTCTGAAACCTCTCATACCCTCTCATCTCAGAAACAACTCTCCAATCTCTCTAAAACAAGTCTCAGCCTAAGAACTTGGCCATACCAACAACAACCTCACAGATACCATCGCTAATCAAACTTCGAATCTCAGTTCAGATCACCATACTGAACTTAACCGCTTCACCCAAACTTCCACATTCAAATCAAAGCCACAAAGTTTTAACCCTAATAGTTCACTTAATCATCTTCAGCAACCTAAGTCTATTACTAACAGCCTATTCATCGCATGTGATGGATCAAACGAAGAGAAAAGAAAGGAACCTGGAGAGTGAATTGTTGAAGATCTGACTCTCTTTGAAGAAGATTACTGTTGAAGCTCAACGGAGATGTACAAACGGAGCCAAACTTCTGATGACACCTTGAAGAAACTGGAGAAAAACAGCTCACTGAAGCAAGACATGCAAGGGTGTTTTTGAGCGTTTCGAACGATTCGAAGTTCTTGCGGCAAATCGGAGCAATTTATGGATGTTCTGTGAAGAAGACGAAGCAAGATTCTCAATAGGCGAAGGAGACGTCAACGATCTGGAGATGCTGAACCATGAAGATCTGGAAAAACCATGATGATCTCTGACGAACTTCCGTGATACAGATGATGATTGCTGGAAATTTGTTGGAAGAAAGATTACTGATGATGAATGTTTGATGATCGTTGATGAGGTTTTGGGAATGGAGGATAAGATTGTAGATGAAGATGATGATGAACATGCGGAGTTCTGGAAAAAGATGAACACGGTGGAGGAGGGGATGAAGATTAGAAAAATATGGTTGAAGATTGGAGGAGTAGGACGAATTTCTGGTGTTTTTGGGTTTTCCGGCGGTTGTTGTAGTTCCGGCGACGGTTGCGGTGGTCGCCGGTGAGCGGTTGCGGTGGCCGGAGGAAGTTAGGGGGTGATCGGCGGCAATTGCATGCCGGCCGGTGAGCGCTTCCGGCGAGGGGCGACGGGTGGACAAGTGTATCGCATGCAGGAAGTTGGCTGTGAAGTGGACACGTGGACGGAGGGAGAAGGAGGGAAAGGGCCACGCGTGGAGGGATGTAGGACGCGTGTCAAGTGTGTGTATGGTTCTGAGTTATTGCAAAATGAAGTGGCTAGCTCCTGATCAAACACGTGTGGCAGCTTTAAATAGGACACATGGCAAGGGATTTGGACTGAAGTGGGCCTTGACTGATAACGCTGGATAATAAGCCCAATGCAAAATACCCAAAATGCTGCTTAAAATGGACTAAAACTGATTAAAGCCTCATTAAAAACTGATTAGAGATTTAACTAATTAACTAATGATACTCAGCTAAGACTAAACAGAAATTAAAACTACCATTAATGAACTAACGGAAAATTAAAACGGTATGTAAATCTAATTAGACCTAATGACTCTAATTAAAATCTAACTAAATCTAATTAAATCCTAATTAACACCTAAACAAATGATTAAGACCTAATTAATCTAACTAATCCTAATTAAATCTAAAAAAAAGGACTAACCTAAAAAATCTATATTAATCACTAAACTAATGGAAGACTTTTATACTAATAAAACTCTAATGATCTCTAATAATTCCACTAATCTATAGAAAAAACTATATTAATTTCTATTTAACAAATCCTAATAAAAGAAATATTCTATTAAACTATTATCTAATAAAAATGACTTAATATCTAAAAAAGAAGTTTATTCTAAAATCTATTTAAAAACAATTTATAAATTCTAATTAAAACTGTTAAAATATTAAAAGAAATCTATTTAAATTCTAGAAAATCTATAAAGCCTATTTAAAATCTACAAACGGCTATTAAATCCTAAAAATACAAACAAAGGCAAATAGCCAACATAAAAGAGAGCGCGAGACCAGATCGAAGCAAAACAGTAAACCCGGACACCAAGAAACTCTAAAAATCACTGCGAACTGAAAACACTCAGGAAGCGCGCGACTTCTCAAAATAAATTCCGATTATCCAAACCGGTCTGAAACACCTGAAATGCGACAACAGGGCTGTAATCCCGATAAAATCACCATGATTGAGGAAATGCACTATATGCAGTATGCAAATGCGAATGCGAAAATGCGTCGAAGCATAAACCGAAAGTGGCACCGGTTGGTCAAATTTTAGGGTGCAACAGCACCCTTTGGGTAACATACGACACATTCACTCTCAGGTCATAGTCTCTAGTGCAATTGAAATTGCAAACACAATAAAAAACAGTTCTTCCGTAAAAGACAGAAAACAAACTTCAATCCTTTTTGCCCCATGGGCCCATAATTCAAAGGAAAGCTTTTCTGAAGAAAAGAGTGTCGTTAAACTTCAGCGCCAACGCAAACAGGCTTTGTCCCTAACTGCTGGAACTGCTGTTTAACCCTACTCGATAAAACAGACGAATCTGAATCCCCGTAATCCGTAATATCCCGAACTACGTAAGCTCTGATCTCTCATACTTGTTGAGAGTACGTAGGCACAATACCGATGTATTGGCGAGCCACCTTCCCCGTAACCCCTCGTAGTCGAACTACGTTGACTCTGATTTCTCATTCTCTGATGAGAATACGTAGGCATAAAGCGCGACGCTTTGCCGAGTCATTTTCTTTTCTTTTTAAGCCATCCTTGATAGGTAGATAGATAAACCAACTCGTCTAGTAAACACAACAAGTGTGAATCCCGTCGAGTACGATGGACGTGAGGGGTGCTAATACCTTCCCCTTGCATAACCGACTCCCGAACCCAGACAACGGTTGCGATGACCTTGTCTTATACCTTTTCGTCAGGTTTTTCCGATCGTTTCCTTTCCCGTTCCGAGGGATAAATAACGAAAGGTGGCGACTCTTCTGTTCTGCCGGCACCTTATTTTCGCGGAAGCGACAGCTGGCGACTCTGCTGGGGACCTGATAGTTTCCTAGGATCTAACGTCCCGAATGCGAGTCAGTTTGGGGATCCGACGTCCCCTGCGAGAGTCAATCCTAGCGCTTGTATGATTACTTGTTGGGTTGTGTTTATTTATCGCACTTTATTTCCCGCACTTTATTTTCAGTATGATATGATTATCTGTGCTATTGTGGGAAGGGGCATTCTAATGAGTGAGAAGCCAGACCCAGGCTTGAGTGTACGTAGCATTAGTTGTGGAAATTAGTGGGTGCGTGCTTGCTTGGCAGGCACTAGTGTCTCATGAAATCCATGCTCAGACGAGGTTCTCCCGGTTGGCTTCTTTTTCAACCCTTTGGGTTGAGGGGGTTGTTGGTTTGGAGGATTGTCGACTCTGGGGACCGATCATTTGTGATTCAGCCGAGTGAGGCCGCTTCATGAGCTGGTGATGCCACACCTTCTGGGTATCGTATCACCCCTCTTGAATGTCTGTGACGCTGATGAACGGATAGGATGACGAACTTGAGTCAGTTTAGGTCCACACCTGTGAGCAGGGTTGGGTTTATTGCAGGAAACTTTGACCTTCAAACTACCTGGTTATCTTGACAGTGAATCAGTTTTGATTGGGATCAGAGGATCTCATTACCAGATGTTTGTTCTTGATAGAGCAGGTTTATGGTTGGGATCAGAGGATCTCATTACCAGATGGTTGTTCTTGACAGAGCAGGTTTATGATTGGGATCAGAGGATCTCATTACCAGATGGTTGTTCTTGACAGAGCAGGTTTATGACTAGGGTCTGAGGATCTCACCGTCAGATGTTTGTTCTTGATAGAGCAGAGTTTTGGTCCCGTATCAGAGGTCATTATTATCAGATGGTTGTTTTTGACAGAGCAGAATTATGTATGTGTGTTCTTGACAGAGCAGATTGGTGGTCCGACACCAGGGTTTTCTTCTTATCAGAGATAGTGGTTGTTCTTGATAGAGCAGGATTATGGTTTTGTTGATACAGAATCTCCACAGCACAGTTGCCTTGATCTCCTGCTGCATGATTACATTGCTTTGCATACTCATTTTCATTTCATTAACGTGTGTTTGTGTTGCAGGTACCGTTTCCCCCCGATTCAGGATTTCTTGCCTCCTATTGTATTGTTATGGGTTCTCTGAGGAAGACCGTGGCTTACAAGCTCCCTGCCCATGATGTGGTTCAGCTGACCGATTTGATTGCTTTAGCAGATGATTTTGTGAGGGATGAGTTCAGAAAATCTTACGGCAAATTGCTTAGTTTGGTTCGTAAACCTTCTGCGTTCGAGTTGAATGGGTTGCACGCTCTGCTGCAGTTCTACAATCCTCCGTTGAGATGCTTCACTTTCCAGGATTTTGTTCTCGCACCCACGCTGGAGGAATATGCTGATTTGTTAGGTGTGCCTATCAAGAGGCAGATGCCTTTTGTTCATATGGATGCTGAGCCTGATCTGGCTAGTCTAGGTCCTTCACTTCATCTGGATGCCTCCGAGTTGGTATTGTCTAGTTGGAACAAGGTTCCTGGTTTCTCCTTGCAGTTCTTAGTGGGAAAGGCTCAGCAGTGCGCCAAAGACGGATATTGGGTCGTGTTCAACGCCATTCTCGCTCTGTGCATATATGGCATCATTCTGTTCCCCAATATGCCCGATTTTGTAGACTTCGACGCCTTTCGCATCTTTGCTTCAGGGAATCCAGTCCCTACCTTGATAGGAGATGTCTACCATTCTATCCACTACAAAAACGAGAACAGAAGGGGCAAGAATGTCTCGTGCTGTGTGCCCCTGCTTTATAAATGGCTTGATAGTCATCTGCCCAAGATGGGTCCCTTTGTTTCGTCTGCAGCCACCTCTGAGTGGTCCGAGCGTTTGATGAGTCTATCAGCGGAGGATATTGACTGGTTTGACAGAGATAGGTTGGGTACCGAGATCATCTTCAGCTGCAGTGGGTTTCCAAACGTGCCTTTGATAGGCAGGAAAGGCTGTATAAACTATAATCCATCTTTGCTGGTCCGACAGTTCGCGTATGTTTTGACAGCTCCGCCGAAGGATGAAGAGGTGCAGGAATCTCTGTACCTCGCTGGTCTTCTAGAAGGGGATATGTTGTCTAAGCTTCAGCGCGCTTGGAATGGTATCAGTAAGAGGGGAAAACCTTTGCTGGGGAGAAGTAATAATCACTCCTACCCTCCATATGTGACGTGGATCAGAGCCAGAGCAGATGCTATAGGGATGCCGTTTCTTCCTGCCAAGCCAGAAAGCCCTCCAATGATTGAAGAGCCTACTACTGTGCCTATTCAGCAGCATAATCGGGTGTTAGCTGAGCGAGATGAATTGAAGCTGGAAAATGAGGAACTGGAGAAAGAATTGGCTCAGCTCCGAAGCAAGAGAAACGAAGTCGTTCATTCCTTCAAGAGGCAGACAGAGCTGGTGAACTGGCTAGGTACAGACTTGACTAAGCAGATAGCTGAGCGTGAGCGCATGGGTCAAGACTTCAAAGCTGTCAATGATGTACTGGCCACGAAGAAGCAGCACTTGGACGAAGCGTATCGGAGGATATCCAAGTTCAACCAGCACTGGAAGGCCTCCCTAGCCACCAGGAAAGAGCGGGAGGATAAGCTGATGCAACAGATCTCCAAGCTGGAAGCCCAGGTGAAGGCTAGTGAGAAGAGGTTCGATGAAGAAACCGCTCGCAGATATGCCGCTGAAGGGCAGCTCAACAGAGCTCTCGCTAACCTGAAGGAGCGCAAACTGACGTTTGAATCCAAAAAGCGGAAGCTAGAAGATTGTTTCGGCGAAGGAGCATGGGAAGATTCGGTCGAAGGTCTTCAATACACCATTGTGCAGAGGGAATTACTCGTCGAAGGGTTACTCACTCTGCCTGATCATCCAGAAACGAAGGAGTTGTTAGAAGAGTATCGCGCCCGTGGCCGTGCTTGACTATTTGTATTCCTTTTGTTTGATCATCGTTGTATGCTGACCATCACCAGGCTTGTTGGCTGAGGTCACGCTATTGATTCATCTTGTACTCGCTGATGTTGTGTACTGCCTTGATGGGCTTTCTTTATATATGAGATTGTTATTTCCATGATTGGACTCAGACTTCTTCTTATTATCAGCACTGGCACTCAGGCACTAGGATCGGGGGAAATCTCCCCAACGCACAGACACACGTTTGCATTTGCATGAAGCATTTGCATAACGAGCACTTTGTCGTTTTTCCTAACCCTTTTGTGTTTCCAGGTTGTTTCAGGTTGTTCCAGGATTGATCAGAGACCTATCCACCACTATCCGACCAGAGCTAATCAAACCAGGATCATGGAGCAAGTGCAAACTGATGTTCAGGAACTTCGCGAAAGAATGGATCGCTTCATGGAGCTCATGCAAGCGGTCGCCAATGGCCAGGATCAGCTCAGAACCTTGGTTCAGCCTTTGATTTCAAGGGTCGATAGCAATGGCGTACTCCATGGTGGGACTGTGCCTACTCCTCCACCAGTTGAAACTCCTCAGAATGGCGTCCCTGTGACCGGGGGGAATGGCAGTGCCAACGGCAATGTGATAGCTAACATGGGACTCAACGGCAATACGACGGGCGTCGGTAATGGGAGTCTAGAAGCTAATGTCAATGTTGGGCTGGGCAACGGCAATGCAGGTGTTGGGAATCTGTTCGGGCCTCAGCCATGGTTAGAAGACCGTCAAGACGATGTGTTCTCGTAGAGAGGTGCTGAAGGGGAGCTGAATGCTGAAGCACGGCTAACATTCAAGGCACTCGAGGATAAGATGAGAAATATCGAGAACCAGAACACCCTGGGCGTTGATATGTCCAAGTTGGGACTAATTGCTGATT
The DNA here is from genome assembly GCA_963859935.3 of Lathyrus sativus. NCBI lineage: Eukaryota > Viridiplantae > Streptophyta > Magnoliopsida > Fabales > Fabaceae > Lathyrus > Lathyrus sativus. Next base: position 338,698,938 of record OZ012740.1, on the reverse strand, counting down.
TCAAGGTGCCTCCCAAGTTCAAGGTACCTGACTTTGAGAAGTATAAGGGCACCACTTGCCCTCGCGTCCATCTGAGATCATACTACCGGAAAATGTTAGCTCACTCTGAGGACGAGAAGTTGCTGATGCACTTCTTTCAAGACAGTTTGTCCGGGCCCTCCCTCGAATGGTACTTGAGTCTGGAGCCTACCAGTGTGCGCACGTGGAAAGACCTTGCTGAAGCATTTGTGCACCACTACCAATACAATAGCGACTTGGCCCCGAACCGAGTCCAACTGCAAAATCTGTCGCAAAGGAACAACGAAGGGTTTAAGGAATACGCCCAGCGGTGGCGTGAGTTGGCAGCCAGGGTTCAGCCGCCGATGGTTGAACGTGAGCTCGTGCAAATGTTCGTAGCCACCCTCCCAGGGGTTTACTATGAGAAATTAGTCAGCGGTATGTCTGGAACCTTCTCAGATCTCATTATCACGGGTGAGCACATCGAAAATGGGATTAAGCTCGGGAAAATTCAAGGTGAGTCGTCCTCAGCTGGAGGAGGCGGAAAGAAACCTTATAGTGGCAAAAGACGGGAAGGAGAAACGAGCGCTATGTCCAACGCTAGAAGGAAGGGTAAAGGTCCTCACCAACAGGTGGCCAACATAACTATCCTGGCAGTTCAACAGCCGCAGCAGCAGCAGCATCCGAATCAACAAGGGTACAGAAAGTATCAGAATAGGGCACCTCTGTCGAGCCGTCACCTCGAGACACCGCCCATGTCGTACGCGCAACTATTGTAGACTTTGCTTCAGCTACAGTTGATCCAGAAGAGAACCTTGGCTCCCTTGACAGGGGCACCTCCGCTAGGGTACGACGCGAATGCAACTTGTGAGTTTCACTCAGGGGCACCAGGCCACACAATAGAGAACTGCAAAGCCTTCAAGCATAAGGTGCAGGACATGGTGGATGCCAAGATCATCAATTTCTCCGATAATGTGCCAAATGTCACGAAGAACCCTATGCCGAACCATAGGGGAGGTGGAGTAAACGCCATTATCGAAGACGAGAGTTTGGATTTGTTGACTGACGTCAAAGATCTGAAGACACCACTTAACTTCGTTAAGGCTAAGTTGATGAAAAGAGGTTTCTTTCCAGGATGCGGAGAGCTGTGTATGGACTGTGCCACTAGCCCTGATGGATGTGAACAGTTGGTAGAAGGAATTCAAAGTCTGATGACTGAAGGGATTTTACAGTTTAGCCGGAGGGCCGAATGTGGATCAGGAGAGGTAGTGCTGAAGCAAGATGATGAGGTCGCCACCATCACCATCCCTCGCCAGACGATAACTATTTCTGCACCCAAGCCGCCCACGATTACTGTTACCAAAGCTGGGCCAATACCGTTCGAAAGCACTAATGTTGTCCCATGGCATTATGGGGCTGAAGTCTACTGCAACGGACAGAAGTTGGAGCTAGAACCGTTTGGGTCGTCTGTGGAGAACCTGGTGGGAATCAGTGGTATTACTCGCAGCGGAAGAGTGTTTGCACCACCAGAGGTCGTGGCGGACAAGGCGGTCAGAGCTGACACAACTGATAAAGGTAAAAGTAAAGTCGTTAAAGAGATCCCGCGTGGGGCCTAAAATGACTTACTTGTTAAAGACGCCGAGGAGTTTATGCGGTTGATTAAAAAGAGTGACTACAAGATTGTGGATCATCTCCATCAGACGCCCTCAAAGATTTCCATTCTGAACTTGTTGCTGTGTTCTGAAGCACACCGCAATGCGCTGCTGAAGGTGTTGAACGCCGCATATGTACCGCAGGAAATATCGGTAAATCAGCTAGAAGAGGTCGTAGCCCACGTGAATGCCGGAAATGGGTTAGGGTTCACTGACCTAGAGCTGACGCCGAAAGGGAGGAACCACAATAGTGCCCTGCACATCTCGATAGAGTGTAAGGGAACAATTATGTCGCACGTGTTGGTGGACACGGGTTCGTCACTTAACGTTCTTCTGAAGAAGGCATTAATGAAGTTGGATACTCGTGGAGTGATTTGCACACCCAGTGATCTGGTTGTGAAGGCGTTCGATGGAACCAAACGCCATGTTTTCGGGGAGGTGACCCTGCCAATCCAAGTTGGGCCGGAAACGTTTGACGCAATCTTTTATATTATGGACATCATTCCTGCCTACAGCTGTCTCTTGGGCCGACCATGGATCCATGCTGCGGGTGTCGTGACCTCCACGTTGCACCAGAAACTCAAGTATGCTGTCGGAGGTAGCATCGTGACCATTTGTGGCGAGGAAGACATAATGGTGAGCCATTTGTCATCCTTCAGGTATGTTGAGATGGATGGGGAAATCCACGAGACTCTATGCCAAGCGTTCGAAGCTGTCAAAGTGAAGGACGTAGCTCCTGTAGTCACTGAAAAGCCAGAGATGACTCTCTCCTCATTCAAGGAAGCCCGGGCCGTTGTCCAAGTCGGATCTACCCCAGGCTGGGGGCGAATTCTGGAGATACCTAACAAGCAAGATAAGTTCGGGTTGGGATATTCTCCTGGAGCTGAAGCTTCTTCTTCTTCCAGCAGTGCGTCTCGAGGTAAAGGGCCGATCCAGTTTACCAGTGGCGGGGTGATATTTGAAAGCATCAGCGCGGTGTCTGAAGACAGCGGGGATAGTGACTGTGACCTCGACTCTTGGATCCAGCCAAGCAAGCCAGGCGAGGGCCTTACCAACTGGTCCGTCAAGGATATCATCCAGATGACAAGCGAAGAGTAATGATTTACTTTTTCCAATCATTGTACAACCCTATGTCCTACCCGGGGCATAACGGTTTTATTGTCAGGGCCTTGTTGGATTATGTACATGCATTTTGTTAATAAATCAAAAGGCGTTTTCTTCATATTCAAATATTGTGATCTCTGTTATTCCTGTTTTATATTTGTTTTGAAAAACAATAAAATGGCAATGGGGTTTGTGCTAACCTGCATATCGTTGTTTTAAGCTTAACCCTTGTTATTGCAGGATCCACATAACAGATGACATCGACTCTGGACCTTCTACGACTCACTTCGACTTCGATTGCCCGATCTATCAAGCCGAAGAAGAGATTGATGAAGACGAGGACCTTCCCAAAGAGTTGGCCCGCTTGTTGAAACAAGAGGAAAAATTTATTCTGCCTCATGAAGAGGAAATCGAGATCGTGAATCTGGGTTCTGAAGAACTCGTCAGAAATGTCAGGATAGGGGCTGCATTGCAGAGTGATGTCAAGCAGAGATTGGTCAAGATGCTGAGAGAGTATAGTGACGTCTTTGCTTGGTCATACGAAGATATGCCCGGACTTGACACTGACATCGTGGTCCACCACTTGCCGATGCGAGAAGATTGTCCTCCCGTTAAGCAGAAGCTTAGAAGGACACGACCAGATATGGCCGTTAAGATCAAAGAAGAAGTGCAGAAGCAGCTTGATGCTGGCTTCTTAGCGGTCACTACTTACCCTCCGTGGGTCGCCAACATAGTGCCTGTACCGAAGAAGGACAGTAAGGTACGAATGTGCGTCGATTATCAGGATTTGAATAGGGCGAGCCCTAAAGATGATTTCCCACTGCCTCATATTGATGTGTTGGTCGACAACACAGCTCAGTTCTCCGTGTTTTCGTTCATGGATGGCTTCTCCGGTTATAACCAGATCAAGATGGCGCCGGAGGACATGGAGAAAACGACGTTTATCACTCCTTGGGGAACATTCTGCTACAAGGTAATGCCTTTCAGTCTGAAGAACGCAGGGGCCACTTACCAACGAGCAATGGTAACTTTGTTTCATGACATGATTCATTATGAGATTGAAGTCTATGTTGATGACATGATTGCGAAGTCCCAAACGGAGGAGGGACATCTGGTCAATTTGCTGAAGCTTTTTTAGAGGCTTAGGAAGTTCAGGTTGAGGCTGAATCCTAACAAATGTACTTTCGTAGTACGGTCCGGAAAGTTACTGGGGTTTATCGTGAGTGAAAGAGGCATCGAGGTTGATCCTGCGAAGATTAAAGCGATACAAGAAATGTCAGTGCCAAAAACAGAAAAAGAAGTTTGTGGTTTCCTGGGCAGAATAAACTACATTGCGAGGTTTATCTCTCAGCTCACCGCCACGTGTGAACCGATGTTCAAACTTTTAAAGAAAGATCAGGCGATTATCTGGAACAACGATTGCCAGAAGGCATTCGACAAGATAAATCAGTATCTTCAGGAACCTCCAATCTTGATACCCCCAGTGGCTGGACGGCCATTAATCATGTACTTGACAGTTCTTGAGAATAGTATGGGGTGTGTTCTCGGTCAGCATGACGAGACAGGCAGAAAGGAGCATGCCATTTACTACTTGAGTAAAAAGTCCACTGACTGTGAATCTCGTTACTCGATGTTGGAGAAGACGTGTTGTGCACTAGCCTGGGCTGCCAAATGTTTACGACAGTACATGCTCAATCACACCACTATGCTAATTTCGAAGATGGATCCGATCAAGTACGTCTTCGAGAAACAAGCGCTTTCGGGCAGGATTTCCAGATGGCAAATGGTGTTAACAGAATATGATATTCAGTACGTTTCCCAGAAGGCCATCAAGGGAAGCGTATTGTCTGAATACCTCGCCGAACAGCCGATCGAGGATTATTAGCCGATGAAATTTGAATTCCCTGATGAGGATATCATGTTTCTCAAAGCGAAGGATTGCGATGAACCGTTGCCCGACAAGGGGCCAGATAGGAAATCCCAGTGGAAGTTGATATTTGACGGGGCGGTTAATTCCTACGGAAGTGGCATTGGGGCAATCATCACGACTCCCCACGGATCCCATATCCCGTTCACTGCAAGACTGACGTTTCCGGTCACCAATAACGAAGCGGAGTACGAAGCATGCATCATGGGCCTAGAAGAAGCAATTGATTTGAGAATCAAGAACCTAGATGTATATGGTGACTCGGAACTTGTGATTAACTAGATTAAAGGGGAGTGGGAGACTCGTCAATCGAATTTGGTGCCGTACATGAATTATTCCAGAAGGCTACTTCCGTTCTTTGATCGAGTGGAACTCCATCATGTGCCCAGGGCGGAAAATCAGATGGCTGATGCCTTAGCCACGTTGGCTTCGATGTATAAAGTCAATTTTTGGAATGAAGCTCCAAGAATTGTCCTTTCTCGTCTTGATAGACCTGCATTCGTCTTTGCGATCAAGGAAGCCTCCGATGGCAAGTCATGGTTCCATGATATCCAGACCTTCCTTATGACTAAGGAGTATCCTGCGGGAGCATCAACCCAGGACAAGAAGACTCTGAGGAGGCTGTCTGGAAATTTTTATCTCAATCCTGATGGAGTGTTGTATAAAAGAAACCACGATCTCGTGCTACTCAGATGTGTAGATGAGAAAGAGGCGAGTATGCTCATGGAAGAAGTCCATGAAGGCACATTTGGTACGCACGCCGGCGGGCACGCCATGACGAGAAAGATCCTGAGAGCAGGATATTACTGGCTGACGATGGAATCAGATTACTTTAAATTCGCGAAGAGGTGTCATAAATGCCAGATCTATGCTGATAAAGTTCATGTGCCGCCGTGCCCGTTAAATGTCATGTCCTCTCCGTGGCCGTTCTCCATGTGGGGCATCAACATGATAAGCAAGATCGAGCCCACTGCATCTAACGGTCATTGCTTCATTCTAGTAGCCATCGACTACTTCACCAAGTGTGTGGAGGCAGCCTCATATGCTAATGTGACCAAGCAGGTGGTGGCTAAATTCATAAAGAGGGATATCATCTGTCGTTACGGAATTCCCGAGCGGATCATTACTGATAATGGTTCGAATCTGAATAATAAGATGATGAAGGAGCTGTGCCAGAGTTTCAAGATCGAACACCACAACTCATCTTCTTACCGGCCGAAGATGAATGGCACCGTTGAAGCGGCCAATAAGAACATCAAGAAGATTGTTCAGAAGATGGTTGTGACCTATAAAGACTGGCACGAGATGTTACCATTTGCACTGCACGGTTATCGTACAACGGTGCGTACATCAACCGGGGCAACTCCTTTCTCCTTAGTGTACGGTATGGAAGTTGTCCTACCGTTAGAAGTGGAGATCCCTTCTTTGCGAGTTTTGGTTGATGTGAAACTCGACGAGGCAGAATGGATTAAGAACCGACTAAACCAACTCAGCCTGATGGACGAGAAGAGGTTAGCATCGGTTACGTATGGTCGTCTGTACCAAAGCCGAATGAAGAAAGCTTATGATAAGAAGGTGCGTCCTAGAAGCTTTCAGACGGGTGATCTCGTCCTGAAGAAGATTCTTCCTCCACACTCCGATCACCGGGGCAAGTGGACTCCCAATTACGAAGGTCCGTACGTCGTCATCAAGGTCTTCTCGGGAGGAGCTTTGTTGTTATCCACGATGGATGGCGAAGATTTTGCATCCCCGGTGAACGCGGACGCAGTTAAAAAATACTTTGCTTAAAGAATGACCCGCTGGAAAGAAAAAGAATATCCAGGCAAAAATGGGGCATCCCGGCGAACCATAAAAAAGGAAAAGGTTCGGGCAAAAATTAGGGATATAAATCGAAAGAATGTACTCCCGCAAAGTCGAAAACCCGGATGGGCGACTTTGGCAAAAAGGGGTATCCCGGTGAATTGAAAACCCGCAAAGGGCGGTTCACGCAAAAGTTAGGGATTTGAAAAAGCAAATGACTGCGTTCCGCGTATGGACTTTCTTTGTTTAGTGGTTTGGAAGACCTGAGGGCCGTTCATCTGAATCAATCTCTTCTGAAGCTGAAGCCTCGGAGAAGTATCGAAGTCGAGTGGGTCATAGAGGGATCAGCTCATGGTGTTCGTCTACGCCTCGTTGCCGACATTTGTATATACTGATGTATATTTATGTTTTATCTTTTTTGCGCGGCTTCCTCATTCCAGGAGCTTGCATCTGTTGTAAAACATTTTTACCCATTCAGGGGTTCGTTATCAATAAAATGTATACTATTCAGCAATTCTGTTTGTCTGTTTAGCATTTATCTGTTTTGTTTGCGGAAAAGAACGCCGATGTTTTTGATAAAATGCGCATACATAAACTCACTGGCCTAGGCCACTGATTGTTGAAACAATGAATTACTTAAACATTGCCACAAAATGATAACCTTGATAGGTCCCTTTGAGAAGGGTATCTTGTCTGTTTGTTTGTGTTGTTACAGGTGTAGCATATTCCAGGCAGTACGCCGTACGCGTCCCCAAGCAGGATGATTTCTCCTTCTCCAGTAAGGTTCAGCAGCCTCTCCCCGCAGAGTCTGAACGTGAGATCGTAAAGCATTGATATGTTGCCCCAGGCAGAGAGGATTCTCCCCCCAATCAGATGTATCCTGAAGGAACGGCATCCCCCCAGCACCGGGTCACAAGTGCAGGTCTCGTAGGAGACTATTCACTGGATTGTGCAGCAATTGATAGTTCCAGACTGAAGTCCCCAGCGGAATTCAGATCCCCCACAGAGTCGTACTCTCCCCCCGAAGCAGGATGATTTCTTCTTCCCCAGCCGAGTCTGCAGATCCCCAAGAGAGCCGAATCCTTGGAAGCAGTTCGGGCCATGATTGGTTGTCCCCAGTAGAGTGTTGAATAACTGATGCTGTATTTCCTCACCAGAGTCGTTGTCTCTAGGAGGTTTAGCCGTGAAGGCCGTGCAGTTTATTTTCGCGGTTGACATCGCTCTCCTCAGCAGGTCCAGGTTCTCGTAGAGCTTCGTTCCCCGGCAGCAGTTAACTGAGTTTTGCTTCCCCATGCGGAGTCCGATTGGGATTGGCGTGACCGTTTCTCCGTGGCAGGATGATTCCTCCTCCCCACCAGAGTGGCTCTTCTCTTTGACAGAAAGATTCTCCCTTCAGCATTTATTTTGCTGACGGGATCGCAGCATGTTGCATGATTGCATAACATTTTGCATGAGTGCATAGCATTCCCACCGTGTGGAGCATTGCGCCATTGTCAAAGCATAAGCATAATAAGCATGATCTAGGTCGTTACCGTTCTTGTTTCGCAGGTGTTCCGCCACAGAATTGGTTGCTCAAGCTGATTCTTGAATTCTCCCCAACGGAGTCGCTTGCTGATTTTGGAATTCTCCCCAGCAAAGTCGTTTGCTTAAGATGATTCTTAAAATCCCCAGTGCAGTCGCCAGAGTTGGTTGCTCAAGTTGATGCTTAGAGTTCCCGGCAGAGTGTGTGCTCAGGATGATTCCTGAAATCTCCGGCAGGGCTATTGGGTCTGGATGATTCTTGGAGTCCCCGGTAGAGTGTTTGCTCGGGATGATTCCCGAAATCTCCCGCAGAGTTATTGGTTCGGGATGATTCTTGAAGTCCCCGCGGAGTTAGTTGTCCAAGATGATTCTTGATTTCCCCAGCAGAGATGATTCACCCAAAATGATCTCTGGATCCCCGAAGCAGAGTTACTTGATAGTTCTCCAGAATCCCCAGCGGAGATGCGTCATCCCCAGCAGGTTTCTGAACAGCGAAGTTGAAACTTCCCTTAAAGACTTGATGATTGAAGTCCAACCATATTGACGAAGCAGTTCTCTCAGCTGAAGCAGAGTGCCTGATGGCAGAAGTTCGGGTACCCCCAACTGGTTCATGATTGACCGAGAATTCTATTCCCGACTTACTGATGAAGTCTGGCTAATGCCCGAAAATTTATTTGAATGCCCGACGGCATGATTGACTTGATTGTTGACCTGACGAGTCCCGAGGAATCTTGATGTCTGACGGCATTATCGACCATGTATCACCGGTTACCGTGTGACCAATTCTCCAGCTAGTTGCCGTGCAGCTAGTGTTTCAGTTTTCGAAGATTTATTCCCATCGGAGTACCGTGTACTTGTGTAGTTGACAAATTTCTGGGTTTGTCGGTATTCAACCGTCTCGCACCTTGATTGGTTGAGAGCCGTTCGCTTCTCACCCAGTCAGGTTCAAGCCGTTTGAATAGGGGCAGCTGTTGCACCCCACAATTTGACCAACATTTCTTTACCTAGCTTATGTTTCATTTCATTCACATTATCATTATCATTCACATTTCATTGACATGTATGCAGGAGATCAAGAGGTATGACTACCAACCAAGAGCTACACAAGACTATGAAGCTAGCCAAGTAGGTTATTCAAGGGTTCAAAGGTTGATATCTTTGTCAGAGAAGTCAAAAGATCCTTAGAGAGAGTGGTTGAAACCTAGGGTGTGTGTCTCCTAACTTGAGAGTTGTGGGAGCTCCTCAGATGATTCTGAAGCCATGAGGATGGACTTAGAGCCTTGAGAGAGCTTATGAGATGTCTTGAAAGCCTAGGTCAACTGATGATTTGGAGAGGGTTAAGACCTAATCCAAGAGCCATGTGATCATGGATTAATGCATTGAGATGTTATAAGGATGATTCCAAGGTCAACGCATCATGATTGAAGAGTTTGAGAAGTTTCAAGCTAGGGTTTCTAGGGCTTGACAGTGTAAAATCCCCTAGTTTGACCCCTATCTTCAAGGCAGTTTAGCTCAAGATGTGATGGTCATCTCATCTTTCCCCCAACATGAATGTTGTAGAGCTTCTTCTTAGCTTTAATTTGAGTACTAGAAGTCCTTGATAGGATTTGTAGAACTCAAGTTATGACTTTGACAAGTTACAGGTCATCTGAGGTATGTGAATCTGGGGCCTTGAAAGTTACCCAACTTGCATCAAACTGTTGCCCAAGAAGGATGATTCCTATGGACTTTTGGTCACATGAATGTTGTTCCTTATCCTCTTAGCTTTCTAGAGAGTACTAGAAGTCCTTGATAGAATTTGTAGAACTCAAGTTATGGCTTTGACAAGTCAAGGGCATTTTGGTCATTTGGAGATTACAGGTCACTTCAAGCATAAGGCCATAACTCCTATTTCCAAGCTTCAAATGGAAAAATATTCAACATCAAACTTGCTTAAAATGATGTTTTAAGGCTATTAAGGAGGTCATGAGATGTTGGAAAGGCTTGTAGCTCAAAGTTGCAAAAATGACCTAAAATAAGGGCATAAGTTAAATAACCCAAAGTTGGAAATTGATATTTTTAATCTACACATCCAAACCATGGCATGTAATATATCATTTTGACTCTAGAAAACATTTTAAAAACATTGGTTTAGCCACATTATTGATTTGAGGTCTAAATTGTGGACTTGTTTTGAAAAGCACTTACTTGCATATTAAGCATCATTTGCAAAACTCAAAATCAAGGCATGAGCAAGGGTTTTTGCAAGCTAAACACCTCTAATATCTCACTAGGGGAGAAATTAAGAGTGAATGGGATGAATTCCAAGCTATTTGCAAGGGTTGTACATGTCATGATAAGTGATTCAAAATCTCATGACATGAGATGTGGAAAATCTCATTGGAAGGATCTAGAGGGTTCTAGATCATCCAAACTTCACCTATATATTGAGTAGAATGGATCCATGGCAGAGGTTGGTGATCATTGAAGGATTGAGCATAGTTTGAGATTGAGTTTTCATAGATTGCAATTGAAATCGGTTCCATCAAATTCCTCAACTTCCATTCATTTTCTTGATTGATACTCCTTCCATGAGTGCCAAGGAGTGATTTCAGATCATTTTCAAGAAGAATTGGTGGCTAGATCGTGTGGGAGCAAGTGGTTTTCAGCACTTGCAACTCATCATCGTGTTTCAAGATTGAAGCACTTTCCATTGAATCTTTTGCATACAGAAGCAAGGAGGAGGTTCAGTGATCGTGTCCAGAAGATTTGAGAGCTTGAAGTGAAGATTTGGTGCATCTGTTATTCAAGAATTTCCAGGTTGGTAACCTTCTTCCTATAGCATGATTTAGGTAGAATTAGGTTGAATTAGGGTGCTAGATTAGTTGTAGAATGGCCTAGGATGGATTTCAGATGGTTAATTGATGAATTAGAGACAAAATAGGAAGATCACCATTTTCGGTTGAGATTGGGAGATGATGATTCTTGGGGTTTCAGAGGAAACTATGGGTATGGTTGAATTCATGGCAAGATTTGGAATGAGTTTCATGTTTTGACCTCTTGGATTGGAGGCCTCTAGGGAGAACTAGGGTTGTAGGGGACGATTGGAGCTCCACCGGCGGTGGCCGGAGCTGGGCGCGAAGCTCAGGCGTTTGAAAGGTAGGAGATGAAGTTTTCACCATTGGATGGGAGCTTGACCATTGACTGGGAGAGGATCCAACAGCTGTGTTTTAAAATTGGATTGTGAAGGTCTCTGATGATGAAACTATGCATTTCATTTATTCAGGCGTTTGGGCTTAATGATTTAAGTGTTATCCACACCCCCCAACGAGCCCAACCCATGTTTTTAACTGAGAATGATTTCTATTTGCACCGTGCACTTCATTATTTTAATTGGATTTTCTTTTAATTTTCATTTCATTCATGATTCTTGTAAAAATCATAATTAATTGAATATTAATCCAATCAAACCCATTCTTTTTGCATATTACTCATGATTGAGTCTATTATTTTTTAGAGAAAAAATATTTTCATTTCATGTAATTTCTGATTCAATTGGAATTTTGTATTTTAATTGATATTAAAATGTTCATGTTTGATACATATTTTTGTGGAATTTCGTTTGATCTCATGGTGATGATTTTGAGCCTAATTTTTTGTGTGTGATTAGGTTAGACATGTATGATCCCATAGAATTTTTCTCACATTTTTGTGATGAAAATAGGTGTGCTTCCTAGATTGATGTTTAGAGGCCTCCTTTTTAGGGTTTAGGTTTGATGCCTTAGAATGTAGAATTTAGTTCTAGGTCCAATTTGATGGTTTGATCTTTGAAACTAATGTGGTAGAGTCATGATTGACCTAGGTTCCCATATATATTTTTCTAGGATTTTACAATTGATTTTAGTATTTTAGTTAGGACTAACTTTAGTGCTAGGTTTTAGGTGATCCTAAATTACTAATTCAACTAGTTTAACTCATTTAGCTCCCTTAGATTAGGGTTTGTGCTTGGTTTGCCTTTGATTGAGATTGAAGACAAGTTGAAGACAAGAGGAAGATGCTTGAGGTGGCTTGAAGTTGCTTGGAGCTTTGGATGTGGTGGTGCCTGAAGGTGTCTGATGAAGATTAGGAGATAGGACATAGGGAGAGCCTTGTAGTTAGAATGATTTCTTTCACAAACATGGAAAGCCTCTTGTGCTTCCATTCCTCCCAATGACTAAAAGTCCTTCTCAGATATTCACATCCCTCCTTTGGAGGGATGAGTGGCTTTATCTGGGAAGTAGAACTTTGAGGGAACCAGTCTCTCATAATGCTGAACCCTTACAGGCTTCCTTTGGTTGTCAGTAAGCTGTTTATCATTTCCTCTCATCCTGTTGAATCAATTATCTTCTGGTTTGAGTATCTCGAAAGATGTTGGACTTGAGTTTGAAGATGAAGACTTCACTGAAGAGTGTGGAAGAGGATGATTCCCTGAGCATTGCCATTACAGCTGAAGCTTAAAGAGCAAGAAGAACAAGTTGACACTTGAAGATCCAATAGAGATTGAGTAAAGAGCTGAGGCTTAAAGATTGAAGGATGAAGTTGGCACTTCTAAGGGATTGAAGACTACAATGAGAAGCTGAAGCTTGTAGATGAAGAAGACCAAGTTGATACTGGCAAAGCAAAGAGAGCTGAAGCTTGAAGACTGAGTTGATACTTGAAGATTCAATTGAGATTGAGTGTAAAGCTGAAGCTGAGGAATAAAGGATAAGTTGATACTTACATTGATACATTGAGAACCTGAAGGAATCAAGTTGATACTTGCAGTTAAGAGTGAAGCCTGAAGGTGGAATTGACTGAAGAGCTGAAGCTTGGAGAAGGAGGATAAGTTGGAACTTATGTTGAAGGGTTGAGACCTGGATAAGCAAATTGATATTTGTCATGAAAAAGGATAGCCTTGAAGGGTGGTTGAAGTCTGAAGACTGAGTTGCTGTCAGAAGAGCTGAAGCTTAGAGTTGAGAGTTGTTGATCTGCTTTCTTGCCTGTTTTCTTTTCTGTATTGATGTGCCTTGTTTGACTTGCTTGATGCATTAGAATAAGTCCATGACTAGACTAACTTTAATCTAAGAGCATGATTGCACTAGAGGTTGAGTTGCTCCCTCTGCTTGTATTGTTACTGTATGGCTTTGCTTGCGGGTATTCGGTAGAGCCCTGCTCCCTTGCCCATGTGGTTTATGTTGCTTGATAGCATGATTTTATTTTCATCTGTGTGATTGCAGTTCTCTTATATTCTGCTTGATAGCATATTTTATTTCTTCAGTATGATTACTGTTATTCATTCTGGCTTGAGGTTGAGATGAGCTTGTGGAGGCTGCTGCCCCACACACATTTCCTCCATCACTTGCATTGCATGCATTTTACAGTCCTTTGCTGTTTACTGTTTAAGCTGATGCTTTGTCTGTTTTTTTATCATTGATATGATCCCTTAGGACTCTCATTTCCTTTGATAAGGAAGTGATGATTAGAACTCTAGGTTGAAACCTATGCATGATAACTTCTAGGAGTTCCCTGTTTCAAACTTCAACCATAGGATGAATCCTTGGCATGACAACAGTAGGACTTGATAGTCTCCCTTTAGTTGAGCCCATTCTCTTCTCATCTCAAAACAGCTTAAAATACAGTAATTATGAATGATTTCTTTCGTACGTTACGAGCCTTAAGCTATCTGAGAAAGGATTGTTGGAGAGCTTCTTTTCAACAGTCCGAATGTTTAGTATGGCACCCTTTGGGTGACATGCGACACATTCACTCTCAGGTCATAGTCTCTAGTGCAATTGAAATTGCAATCACAATAAAAAACAGTTCTTCCGTAAAAGACAGAAAACAAACTTCAAACCTTTTTACCCCGTGGGCCCATAATTCAAAGGAAAGCTTTTCTGAAGAAAAGAGTGTCGTTAAACTTCAGCGCCAACGCAAACAGGCTTTGTCCATAACTGCTGGAACTGCTGTTTAATCCTACTCGATAAAATAGACGAATCTGAATCCCCGTAATCCGTAATATCCCGAACTACGTAAGCTCTGATCTCTCATACCTGTTGAGAGTACGTAGGCACAATACCGATGTATTGGCGAGCCACCTTCCCCGTAACCCCTTGTAGTCGAACTACGTTGACTCTGATTTCTCATTCTCTGATGAGAATACGTAGGCATAAAGCGCGACGCTTTGCCGAGTCATTTTCTTTTCTTTTTAAGCCAGCCTTGATAGGTAGATAGATAAACCAACTCGTCCAGTAAACACAACAAGCGTGGATCCCGTCGAGTACGACGGACGTGAGGGGTGCTAATACCTTCCCCTTGCGTAACCGACTCCCGAACCCAGACAACGGTTGCGATGACCTTGTCTTATACATTTTCGTCAGGTTTTTCCGATCATTTCCTTTCCCGTTCCGAGGGATAAATAACGAAAGGTGGCGACTCTTCTGTTCTGCCGGCACCTTATTTTCACGGAAGCGACACACTCAAAGATGCATTTTTCAGCAAAAGATAAGCCATCACAATAGCAGATTGGTTTCCTCATGGTCTTTGATCAATTTTAAAGTTTAAAAACCTCATTCATATGATTCATGATCTGTGTAGAATGATTGCTCATCATGAATATGAGTTTGGACTTGTTTTGCATTTCTTGATTTACTTCTCAAATGTCATTTCTGCCTTGAACATGCCATTTGCATCACCACTGATTTTAAGACTAAGGAACATGCTTAGAATCACTCAAATACACAATTGTAGCTTCCTCAAAGTGTTTGTTTGCTGTGAATACACCCAGGACCTGTTTTGAACATCTTCATGTATGCCCTAAAACATCAAAACTGCAGCTCACTTGTCATTTTTCATACCAATTTGTTCCAGACCAGTTTGTGTACCTAAAATCAATTGTTGATATATGTAACATGTGTGTATGATGTATTAGACCCAGATGTGCATGAAACTGACTTGAACATCATCTTGCATTTCATCAAAACATCAATTTGCAACTTGAACCTCATTTTCTGTCACTGTCTGTTTAGGCTCAATCTTTGCATTCAATCTCACCCATCATTACATTTATGATATGTATGTGCTTCTGTTTTGGCTTGAAATGATTTCCATTTGAAAAGGCCCAGTTGCAGCAAATACTACCAAACTGTTTTTCTTTGCATTACAACCATCATGTCTAAATTGGTTTTGATTGAAAATTGCCTGATTCTTAAACTTGTTCACATCTAGTGACTCATCTGTGATGTATGTATGCAAGTTATGTGGCTTGTTTCCACACTGTCTGATTCCTCACTTCCAAAATACACTTTTTCATACATAACACAGCTTGCATACCATTTTTCTGTCATAAACTGTTCTGAACTGGTTTTTGTGCTTGAATACTTTCAATGACATATGTGTAACATGATTGAAGCATTGGTTTGATCAAAAGTTGCCTAGAATTAATTTGTGAAACATCACTGTTGTAAAAAACTGTTTGAAGTTGAAATTGTGTATCATCTTTCATGCCAAGCTGTTTTGAATCAATTTTCTTTCTTGAATTCATTTGGCTACATGTATGTATGGTGTGTGTTGGTCTAAAGGGACTTGTATGTGCATAGAAACCATTTTTGCATCCTTTCATGCTTCTTCAAATGACCAAATAGCTGCCTGAATGCAATTTTTCATTACAGTCAGTGTGAGTCCCTTTTTCTTGTTTGAAAACATTTTACAATGTGTATGAGATATGTGTGTGTGGTTTACATGATCAATTTGTGCATAAACACTGAATTGCCCTCCTTTCTGCCTCAAAGCATGTCAGTTTTGCATCTTACACAGCATCTCTCACATCCACTTGTTTTCACATGTTTCTTTGGTTTAAATCCACTCTATACCATGTATATAAGATGTTTGCATGATTCATTTGGCCTGAATATGCTTAGAATTAAAATTGCACTTCATCATGCATATTACATGTCAATTTTGCAACTCATATATCACTTTCCATTGCAACCTGTTTCTCACCTCATTGATTGCTCAAATTCACTCATTAATATGTATGCAATGTGTGTGGATGCTTGACCTGACCTGGAACTGTTTGGATTTGGACTTGCACATCAAAATGCACAACACACACTCACAATGCACGTGCCTTCGAATTTTTCAGTGTGTGCATTATTTTGAACAATTAACAGTTCCATCTTGCTCCTCATGAAATTCTAGTCAGTTTACACTAAAATTTTGTCAAAATCCATTGAGAATTAAGGAAGTTATGACCAAAACGCAAATCATGGTTTTTTGCTCATGTTCTTGCCCAGTCTGCCTAGAAACTTACCCATATATGTTTATGGGGTGGCTTTCATCAACAGATGTATAACCACCCCAGTGGTAAGACCATTTCCAAAAACGCGCCTTGCACATATTGAACCTGGGTTCGACCCCTGAGGAGGGCAACCCTTTTACCAATTTTTGCTATGTTCCATCTCATTTTCAAAAATTCATATCTCCTTCAATATTTATCATTTTTCACCCATTCTTTTTTCATTTGTGTCTATTTTTATGTCTACTTTCATGTCATATTTTAAAATTTCATGTGTTCCTAATTTTTCATCCCTTTTGACTACTTGCATGTTAAAATGCATTTTGTAACCATTTCCACATATGCAGATGAATTTCTCTCTTGTTATACTTGTGAATGTCATGATATTTTCTTAGTCTCTTTTCCTTAATGTTAGTCAACATGCTAGGATTTTATTTGTGGTTGTTACCATGTTTATTTTGTCCCCCCTGTGGCATTTTATTTAAGCTCGATCTGTCGTCACACTTCCTGCTTAATCAACTGCTTTGATTGTCATCAATGCATCTTTATTTTGTTCACATGCTCATTTAATAGTTGTCACCATGTATGTTGATGCTTTGCTTAATGTCTTCTTTCCCCAAGTGATGAAGCTTGTTAGCTCTCATCCCAGTTACCTCCCCTCTCTCTCTCCAAAGAAAAAGATCTTTCCATTAACTCTTATGTTATGGATAACTCATTCACCCATTCCCTTGACTTTGTTAAGTCACTTCAACTTTAGTTTAGAAACTCTTAGACTTTGCTTTAAGTCTAAAAAACCCACCTGTACTAGGAGTGTTCTTCAACTAGAACCCTAAGATAGAGTTTGTCAACTCTATGTAAGAATCATCGTCATGATTTCTTACTTCCCCTTTTGAGTGTTACAACTTAGATCAGGGAGTTTTGTCAAACTCCACACAAACATTGTCATGTTTGTTCCCCTCTTGAACCTTGATCATAATCAAGTGTTCTTCTTCCCTTGTGAGGTGAACTACGATTGCTCTGATTCTATCCTAGTTAGGATGCGTAGGCAGAAGACGCGACGTCTTTGCGAGCAAACTTAGAGTATATAACTTTAGGTTTCAACTTATACCTTTTCCCAATCCATAACACACTTCACAAACTTAGCAAGCAATCAAACAAAAGGTTCTTGTAGAGTACTACAGATGCTTAGGGTGCTAACACCTTCCCTAGGTATAACCAACCCCCGATCCCCGAATCTCTTAAGCGTTGTCGTTACATCACGAAAAGGGTTTTTCTTTCTTTAGACCTTTCCTTTGGATAAATTAAAGTTCGGTTGTAAAAGAATTAAGATTCAAGTTAATTTAATAGCTTGATATCCAATTTTCACCGCAACAGAAATGGCGACTTCACTGGGGAAGGCAATGTTTTGAGGGTTTAGCCTATCTTGTTTGAATACTTGCTATATTTGTGAATACTTGTAAATATGTTCATATGTGCCCTGTTGGATCTTGGGAACTTTGAGTGGTGAGACAACACTATACCCGTGTTTGAGCATACTTGTGATAGGATGGTGGTATATTCAAGGAGACTTATAGGGAGTTGATTCCCGACCATGTTGACTTGAGAAAACCACCGCTCAGTAGAGGCCCTTCTGAGAGTTAGTATTGTTGATCGAGTATTCGTTAAAACAATGCTACTTTCTACATGGGAGCCCGTGATACTGAGAACTTTTAGATTACCTTTTCCCCCACTAAGGCTTTATTAAGATGTAGTGCGATGGCTATAAGGAAGTAATTCCGAAATAGTTGATACGCGATACTACATTTGGACGAGACTCTCTTGAGAATATTATCGACCACCAAGTATTTGGGAAATTGATAATATCCGAAAGATGGGTTGAGGACTCTGGGAACCATTTTTTAGAACCTTGTTCTACAATATTTGAAAAGCCCTAGTACATACCTTTGGGATGGGTAGACCTTGGCTCCATGCTCATGCTCTCCAAACCTAAAACCTTTATCTGTTTACCCATGTGTATATGTGAAATCTGTGCTTACCTGTGTTTGTGCGTGCATGCATTCATGAGCATCATACCATAAAAGTTTCATGGAACTCAGACTTTTATTTGTAAACATTAGGATCCTCATGGATAATGGAAAAAAGAAAACTATGAAGTACACTTACAAGAGTCCTAACTTGGACGACATAGAAAGGTTGAGCACTTTGATAACAGATCCAGAGGGATTCAAGAGCAAGTATGGGAACTTATTGTCATTGTTGAGGGTAAAAAAGAAGATGGATCTGGGACTTCTCTCCACACTTCTCCAGTTTTATGATCCACTTTATCATTGTTTCACTTTTCCTGATTATCAGCTGGTACCTACACTTGAGGAATATTCTTGCTTGATTGGTTTGCCTATTCTTGAAGACTCTCCTTTTCCAATCATGGAGAAGGACCCTAAGGAGGAAGAAATTGCTAAAGCTACACGTTTGGGATTGGTGGATATTCAGAAAAATATGGCTACTAAAGGAGGAGTATTTGGTTTGACTGCAGAGTTCTTGGTTGGGAAAGCCCAATACTACGCTGATCACTTGAGTATGGATGCATTCGAGGCCATCTTTGCCTTGCTCATCTATGGGATCTTCTTGTTTCCAAGTTTTGATAATTTTGTGGATCTCAATGCCATTAAGATTTTCTCGAAGAAAAACCCTGTGCCTACTTTACTAGCCGACGCCTATCATTATGTTCATCTGAGGAATTTGCATAAGGGAGGAATGATTATCTGCTGTGTCCCTTTGTTATACAAGTGGTTTATTTCTCACTTACCGAAGGCTCATGTTTTTTGGAAGGAAGGTTGGTGGTCTCAGAAGGTTATGGCTCTTACTCACTCTGATATTGATTGGTACAGTCGTAATTACGATGGGATAAAAATCATTGACAGTTGTGGAAGTTTTGGTAACGTACCTTTTCTTGGTACAAATGGAGGAATCAGTTATAACCCTGTTCTCGCTTGCCGACAGCTTGGATATCCTTTGAAGGACAAACCTAATAGCGCTCATGTGGAGAATATTTTCTTTAAGGGAGAATCAGAATTAAGAAAAGAGATCCTAAAAGCTTGGGGTCATGTACATAAGAAAGGAAAGGAAGACTTAGGGAAACCTAATTGCATCTCTCTCGAGCCTTATCTCCAATGGGTCCGAAAGAGAGCTATTCAGCTAAAGATGCCTTATCCTCAGCAGGAACCCATGGTTTTGAAGGAGGAACCCCCATTGATCTTTATGTCTGAAGAGGAGAAGTTGAAGATTGCTTTGAGAAAATCACAACAAACTGAAGTAGCCTGGAGATACAAGTACCAAGTGATTGTGGAAGAAAATAATGAACTACGTAGACAACTTCAGTTGAAGAATGAAGAAATGATTGCTTGTAAGAAGAGGAAGGTGCAGGAAGATTTATTTTATTCCAGCCATCAGTCAACTCCATGGAAGTTAATGGCGGACAAGCTCATTCTTGAGAAGACGCAGATAGAAGAAGAACTCAAGAAGATCAAAGCAAGAAAGGACTTTTGTTAGAATATCTTTAGCTCTATGTTTAGGACTTTTTGTAAGATGTACTATTTTGTAATTCAAAACTTGAAAATCAATGAAATGAAATGATGTTTTGATCTGAGTTCCATGAAACCTTTGCATTTGCATTTGCATTAATTAATCATTCAAGGAACTAAAAATTGTTTTGCAGATATTATAGGATCGATTCTGGAAAGAAAGCAGAGGTTGTGTTCCAAAGACCAAAATTGGAGAACTTGGAGAAACTGGGAAGTTTAGTAGAAGACCCCGAGGCATTCAGAGAGAAGTATGGGAATATGCTGTCTTTGCTAGAAGTTCAGGTATATGAAGAGATGTTGTCCGCACTCATGCAGTTTTATGATTCAACCTATCACTGTTTCACATTTCCAGACTATCAGTTGCTACCAACCTTGGAAGAATATTCCGCCCTGATGGGAGTAGGCGTCACTCCTAGACCATTTTCTGGAAGAGAAGGGACTCCTAATGAAAGATCAGTTGCAGAGGCCGCGTATTTGGAGGTGGACGAGGTACGATCTCATATGATTGCTAAGGGAGGGTTTTATGGATTTCTAGCTATGTCCTTGTATGAAAAAGCTCAAGGTTATGCCGTGTCGAAGAATATTGAAGCATTTGAGGCCATCTTGGTTTTACTAATTTACGGGCTGTTCCTGTTCCCGACTGCTAATGATTTTGTGGACGCAAATGCAATCAACCTTTTCTTAATCAAAAATCCTATACCTACCTTATTGGCTGATATGTACTTTTCCATCCACCGTAGGAACCGTTATGGAGTTGGACAGATTGAGTGTTGCACCGTTCTCTTGCACAAGTGGTTTATTTCGAACTTGCCAAGAATTCCAGCACTCTGGGATAAGCAAAATGGGCTCTCATGGACAAAAAAGCTGCTGTTACTCAAACACTCAGATATTAAGTGGTATGACCCTATGTATGGGGGGATTGCCATGATCTAAAGCTGTGGAGATTTCCCGAATGTACCGCTTATCAGCGTTAATGGTTGCATCAGCTATAATCCTATCCTAGCTCGTCAACAGTTGGGGCACCCAATGGAAAATGAACCAGACCCAGACTTTTTGAGAAGCTTTTACATTGAAGAGGGGAAGAATCCCGCTTACAGGGCTCAAATTGTGTATGCTTGGTGTCATGTCCACACGAGGGGAGTAACTGCCTTAGGTTACCACGACACCACTGTTTCAGAATCTTACTTATCATGGGTAAAAGAAGCAGCGTTGAAGATGTTCTATACTCGCTTTGAGCCTGACTCACCCAAGCCTACTCTCGTAGAAGAATTGAAAGCCACTTTGGCAAAAGCTGAAAAGGAAGGAAAGGCCTGGAGGGATAAGTATTTCAAGGCTATGCAAGAGAAAGAAGAGCTTCAAGAGTTGATCTATCAAGGTGGAAAGAGAAGTCATCCAGAATACGAAAGGCCATCCAACTAGAAGATCTAAAATCCTGTTGTTTTCCGTTTTATTTCATCATGTATCTGTATTGAAGACTTGTATTTCAGTTTCAGAATCGTTGTTGTAAAACTCTCAGTTATTAATCTATGAAGATTTTGAATTTGCTCATTTCCCCATTGTTATGATTTTTGCAAATATTTCTTTGGATTCCTTGAATGATTAATTTTGCATTGTTGCATTTTGCATTCATAAGCATTGCATGTGCATGTTCTTGTGCTGTGTCTCATCTTGCTGTCTTGTCTCCAGAAAGAATCACACTGAATCCTCAACATCGATACAACACCCGAGCCCAAGCTCGCCTAAGAATGGAAGGAAATAATTTGGGTGTGGACAAGATTGATAATGAACTTGGAGAGCTACGAGGAGGCATGGGGCAGATCATGGAAGCCCTACAAGTCATTCGTGCAAAGTTGGACACTCAAGCCACTGTTGTTTCTGAAATCACTAGCATAGTTGTGGAGCCGATCCCAACGGTAGTCACTGTTGCAAATGTTCCACCATATGGGTTACTGCCTGGTTTTGTACCTCCACTAGTAGTCAATCAACAAGCAGTTCCCCTAGGGGCAGAAGTTCCTCAAGATATTCCTACTTACACTCAGCCTTCTGTTCAAATTCAAGCGCACCCTGTCTTTCATAATCCTCCACAAGTGTACGAAGGTCATGATGGGTATGAAGAAGAGAGTGGACGACATGATAAGTTGAAAGAAAGTGTAGAGACTATCGGCAAGAAAGTCATAGCAATGGAAGGAAATGACATCTTTGGTACTGATGCCAGAGATATGTGCTTAGTGTCTGGATTGGTAATTCCGCCGAAATTCAAGGTTCCCAATTTTGATCAGTATTCTGGTGCTACTCGTCGTCGGACACATCTGATTATGTATTACCGAAGAATGGCCACTCATGTAGAAGATGACAAGTTGATGATTCACTGTTTCCAAGATAGTTTGAAAGGGGCTCCTGCTAAATGGTATTTGGGTTTGGATCAGTCTTGTATTCATAGTTTCCAAGACTTGGCCGACGCTTTTGTGAAACATTACAAGTACAACATGGATTTAGCCCCTGATAGAAGACAGTTACTGAGTATGTTACAGAAGAGTTCATAATCTTTCAAAGAGTATGCACAAAGGTGGAGGGAAACCGCCTCTCAGGTGGAACCTCCTTTGAGTGAAAAAGAGTTGACAGATTGGTTCGTCGATACAGTAAGACCGGAGTTTTATGAGAAGATGATCAGTAGTGTAACCGCAAGTTTTTCTGATATAGTAGCAGTGGGGGTGAGAGTGGAGTTAGGATTGAAGAATGGAAAGGTTGCTAGCGGTGCCAGCAGTTCTGGTAACAACAATGTCAAGAAGTTCAGCAGTAATTTTCATAAAAAGAAAGAAGGGGAGACAAATGCAGTAATCGTGGGAAGAAAGAGTCGCACCTGGAGACCGCCTTACCAACAGTATCCGTAGAGTTATGTTCAAAAACCTCAGCAAGGTTTTGTTCAGCAGCCTCAAGTAAGTTATGTTCATCAATCCCAGCAACAACGACCAATGTACCCGTTGCAGTATGCCTAACAACCATATGTGGCAGCTGTAACTCCGGCTTTTAATCACCCTATTCCCGGTTATCAGACAGTGCAACCAACACCTGTATATCATCCAATTCAACAAGGGTATCAACGAGCGCCCAACGCTCCACCCTATCAGCAACATCATCAGCCTAGAGCTCAGGCACCCAAACAGAACTACCAGAATCGGAGGCCACCAACAAAACCTCCACTTCCTCAGATACCGATGACTTACACAGAGCTGTACCCTTCCTTGGTGCAGCAAGGATTGGTAACAACACGACCATTAAATACAGACACTACATCTCCTCACTATAATCCAAATGCTCATTGTGCCTTTCACGAAGGCGCTGCCGGTCATGATTTAGAAGGTTGTCTTGCTTTAAAACATCTTTTCAGGGAGTTGATGGAAAGGAAGATCTTGTCTTTTGATGATGTACCCCCAAATGTTAAAAGTAATCCATTGCCAAATCATGGAGGGGTTAATGCGGTAGAAGAAGTTTCGGATGAAAGGATGGTCCGAGGTGTGTCAGAGATCAAGACCCCGTTGAGGTTACTTCACGAGAAACTACTGAAAGCAGGATTGATAGGAGATACCCATAATGATTGTAAAGAATGTTCTAGTGATTCTAGAGGATGTGATGTGGTACGAGGAGATATACAAAGGTTGATTGATGATGGAGTGTTGCAAGTGTGTAGCAAGGTGAGGAAAGAAGAAGTTTCAGTAATTGAGCTTGTTTTTAATTTACCAAAGAAAGGTGAGAAAGTTTCAGTGTTCAAAATGACCAATAAAAGTGTTAGGCCTGTTTTCAACAAGTCGACTATCGATCAACCTCAACCGGTTATTATTCAGAAACCAAGACTATTTCCTTTTGAAAGCACAAAAGCCGTTCCATGGAAATATGACATGACTGTGATAGACCGAGGATCTGGGAGGGGTAGTCAGAAAGAGATAGTAAAAGACGACCAAATGGACGTGACAAACATTGCAGGTACAAGCAAAATGACCCGTAGTGGCCGAATCTATCAACCAAAGATAACAATAGTCACCCCAAGAGAGGTTACTCCTGCTGCGACGAAAGAAAAAGAGGTACCAGGTACTGAAAGAGACGACGAAGAATTCTCAAGGATTATTCAGAAAAGTGATTACAGGGTTATTGATCAGCTTCACCAAACCCCATCGAAGATATCGATCTTGTCTCTCTTGATGAACTCTCCAGCTCACAGAGAAGCTCTGCAAAAAGTATTGAAGCAGGCACATGTGACAAAAGATATAACTCTCGGCCAATTTGATTCAGTAATAGCCAACATTACAGCCTGTAACACCTTGAGCTTTAGTGATGCAGAGTTGCCAAAAGAAGGATGTAATCACAACCGTGCGTTGCACATATCTGTCAAGTGCCAAGAAGACACAATGGCACGAGTTGTAGTCGACACTGGATCCTCATTGAACGTATTTCCCGCAAGGTCGCTCGCAAGGTTAGCATATACAAGGGCAGAGATGAAACCGACGTCATTGATTGTAAAAGCTTTTGACGGTTCAAGAAGAACGGTTGTTGGAGAGGTAAAATTGCCAGTCATGATAGGACCTCATGTGTTCGATATTATATTTCAAGTCATGGACATTAACCCGTCTTATAGTTGCTTGATGGGACGACCTTGGATTCACGCGGCTGGGGCAGTAACTTCTACATTGCATCAGAGAATGAAATTTGTTGTGAATGACAAGTTAGTGATTGTACACGGTGAAGAGGACCTAATGGTGAGCAATCTGCCATCATTTAAGTATATTTAAGCAGATGAGGGCGCGTTAGAAACTTCCTTTCAGACACTCGAGATAGCTAATGCAGTGATGTTGGAAGAAACAGTGGCTAAGAGTGGTCAGTCTTTTGCATCCGCTCAGAGCATCAAGTCTACACTGGAAGAAGGTACTCCTGCGGGTTGGGGAGAGGTTATTGAAGTAAAGCCAAAGATGGATCGCCAAGGGTTGGGTTACAAACCAACTCATGATGAAGCACCGACACATGACAAAGGACGTCCAAAGACTATACAAGAAGTATTCATCAGTGGAGGTTTCCAAATCAGTGTTGTGAAGGAAGATTTTGAAAATGAAGACCTTGAACAGTTAGTGTATCATTACAATGCTGCCTTGAGTAACTGGGAAGCTATTGAGATTCATATGGTCTTTCCTGAGTTAAAGTAATTTGTTTGTCTTCCTTTTCTTTTTTGTTTTGAATCTCCATAGCCATGCCCAGGGCTATAGGAATGTTTTGTAAGGGCCCCGTGCTTTCAAGAAAAATCAATGAAAAATGAACTATTTTGTTAATTTCCTTGTGTTATTTCCTTTACTGCTTTTGCTTTCATTTTAAAAAGAAAAATGGCAATCTTAAAAAAACCCAAAACAATTTTCTCTTTTGTGTGATGCATTTGTCTTTGTGTGTTTAATAAATTAAGCCATTCCAACATGCAGTGATGTCCTAAAACCCATTGAATCCTATGACTCTGCATTCCCTCCTGACTTTGATTCACCAATATACCAAGCTGAAGATGAGGATGATGATTTCGAAATCCCTGATGAACTGGTAAAATTGGTACACCATGAGTACACAGAGCTTCAACCCTACAAAGAACAGGTAGAAGTCATTAATCTTCGCACCGAAGAAGACAAGAAAGAAGTCAAGATTGGGGCAGCTCTAGGGGCAGAAGTCAAGCAGCAACTCGAAGAGCTTCTGAAAGAGCATGTGGATGTATTTGCTTGGTCATACCAAGACATGTCGGGTTTAGACACTGACATAGTGGTTCACAAATTACCGCTTCGACCAGAATGCCCACCGGTTAAACAAAAGCTCCGAAGAACAAGACCTGACATGGCTCTCAAGATTCGAGATGAGGTGAAGAAACAGATTGACGCGGGTTTCTTAGCAGTGTCCAAGTACCCCGAATGGGTAGCTAATATTGTACCTGTACCGAAAAAGGATGGGAAAGTCAAAATGTGTGTGGATTACAGGGATCTAAACAAGGCCAGTCCGAAAGATGATTTCCCTTTGTCGCATATTGATACGTTGGTGGATAATACGGCTCGTTTTGCAGTTTTCTCATTTATGGATGGTTTCTCCGGTTACAATCAGATTAAGATGGATCCCAATGACATGGAAAAAACTACTTTCATTACCCCGTGGGGGACTTACTGTTACAAAGTTATGCCTTTCGGTCTGAAGAACGCAGGTGCTACTTATCAAAGGGCCATGGTAACTTAGTTCATGATATGATGCATAAGGAGATAGAGGTATATGTTGATGACATGATAGCCAAATCTCAAAGCGAGGAGGACCATTTGGAACATCGTTTGAAATTGTTTAAGAGACTCAGAAAATATCAGTTGAGACTGAATCCAGCCAAGTGTACCTTTGGGGCAAGATCTGGGAAGTTACTCGGTTTCATTGTCAGTCACCGAGGGATTGAGATGGATCCAGATAAAGTCCGAGCTATTCAAGATATGCCAGCCCCGCAGACCGAGAAGCAAGTCAGAGGTTTTCTTGGAAGACTGAACTATATATCCAGATTTATTTCCAATATGACTCCTACTTGCGAGCCCATCTTCAAATTATTACGCAAGGACCAGATGGTAGTTTGGAATTCAGATTGTCAGCAAGCGTTTGATAAGATCAAGGGTTACCTACAAGAACCTCCGATCTTGATACCTCCTGTTCCAGAAAGACCTTTCTTCATGTATTTGACAGTGCTTGAGAATTCAATGGGTTGTGTGTTAGGTCAACAGGACGAGTCCGGACGAAAAGAACATGCTATTTATTATTTAAGTAAGAAGTTCACTAATTGTGAAAGCCGATATTCATTTCTGGAGAAAACTTGTTGTGCCTTAGCATGGGCTTCCAGACGTTTGAGGCAGTACATGATTTGTCATACCACTTTGTTGATTTCAAAAATAGATTCGATAAAGTACATCTTTGAGAAGCCTGCTCAGACTGGAAGGCTCGCCCGTTGGCATATGTTATTATCAGAATACGACATCCAGTACGTAGCTCAGAAGTCTATCAAGGGTAGTGTGTTGTCAGAATATCTTGCAGATCAACCAGTGGAAGATTATGAGTCTCTCAAATTTGATTTTCCAGATGAAGACATCATATTGGTAAAAGATTGTGAAGAGCCAGGTCTTAATGAGGGTCCGCAGGAAGGTCTTTGGTGGAAAATGATGTTTGATGGTTCCTCCAACTACAGTGGGCATGGTGTAGGCGCCGTTTTAATGAGTCCGGAAGGTGGTTACACTCCATTCACAGCCAGGTTGGATTTTGACTGCACAAACAATATCGCCGAATATGAAGCATGCATTCTCGGCCTCGAAGCAGCTATCGACCTCAAAATCAAACTTCTCGAAGTCAGTGGGGATTCAGCTTTAGTCATTTATCAAATCACTGGTGACTGGGAGACTAGGCACGATAATTTGATCCCTTATAGAGCCTACATTGTCAAGATGATGGAGTATTTTGATGAAATCACTTTCAAACATGTTCCGAGATCTGAGAATCACATTGCCGATGCCCTAGCCATGTTAGCCTCAATGTGGAAAGTCAGGGATATCAATGATACCACTCTCATCCGAATTGAACGCAAGACCGAGCTCGCCTACTGTCAGATGGTTGAAGAAGAAACTGACGATAAGCCTTGGTACCATGACATAAAGAATTATCGGTTAAAACAAGAGTATCCAGCAGATGCTACGTCACTTGACAAAACAACTCTGAGACGATTAGCATCCAAGTTCTTTCTCAGTAATGATGTTCTCTACAAAAGGAATCATGATATGGTCCTGCTTAGATGTGTCGACAGACGAGAAGCAGAGTTGTTAATGCACGATGTTCACGAAGGAATATTTGGCACTCATGCCAATGGATATGCTATGTCTAAGAAGATTTTGAGGGCTGGTTATTACTTGTTAACTTTGGAAACTGATTGTATTCAATATTCCAGGAAATGTCACAAGTATCAGATATATGCAGACAAGATGCACGTACCACCAACATTGCTAAATGTGTTGTCATCACTGTGGCCTTTCTCTATGTGGGGCATCGATATGATTGGGGCAATTGAACCAAAAGCTTCTAACGGACACCGATTTATTCTGGTTGCTATCGACTATTTCACAAAGTAGGTTGAAGCCGCATCCTACACTAATGTTACTCGGCAAGTAGTGGCCCGTTTTATCAAGAAGGAGATTATCTGTCGTTACGGAATTCCAAGAAGGATCATAACGGACAATGGTACCAACTTGAACAACAAAATCATGAAGGAGTTGTGCGATGATTTCAAAATTGAACATCACAATTCTTCTCCTTATCGTCCCAAGATGAATGGAGTTGTAGAAGCTGCGAATAAAAACATCAAAAAGATTTTGCAAAAGATGGTGAAAACTTACAAAGACTGGCATGAGATGCTACCATTTGCCTTGCATGGGTACAGAACGTTCGTCCGCACTTCAACAGGGGCAACCCCTTTTTCTTTGGTATATGGAATGGATGCGGTACTTCCTATTGAGGTCGAGATACCTTCTTTGAGAGTCATAATGGAAACCAAGCTTGAAGAAGCATAATGGGTGAGAGAAAGGTTTGATCAGTTGAATCTTATTGACGAAAAGTGTAACACCTGAGGTGAAAAAGGACGGTGGTTACATGTAACACCCGTGGGCGAGGGAGTGGTTGTCGGTGTCATGAGGCATGACAATGAGACACTCCTAGCAGCTTCTAGGGGAAAACCGAATTCACATCCGAATGAGAGGGATCCTGAGGCTATGCAGGTATGGGACTGCATGGTTGAATGAAGACTTATAAGGATTAATTGGTACTACCTATACAAACAAGATGCATCTTCTTTTCGGTAGCCCGTTCATAAGAACTCCACAGTTAAGCGTGCTTGACTTGGAGCAATTCTGGGATGGGTGACCTTCTGGGAAGTTTCCTGGAAAGCGTGTGATTGAGGACAAAGCATGCTGAAAAGACCCGTGTTGGTTTGTGGGGTCAGTCGGTAATCCTGAAAGCAATATGGGGCGTTACAAAAAGCGCATGTCTGCAATGTGTCATGGTCAGTTATATCAGAAAAGGATCAAGAGGGCTTTTGACAAGAAAGTTCGTGTCCGAGAATTCCGAGAAGGGGAGCTTATACTCAAAAAGATTTTACCAGTACACAAAGATGCACGGGGAAAGTGGATGCCTAATTATGACGGCCCGTTTGTTGTGAAAACAGTCTTCTTAGGAGGCTCATTAATTCTCACCGCCATGGATGGAGAGCAGCTTACTCATCCAGTGAATTCTGATGCAGTACGAAAATATTACGCCTAAAAGAACCCGATAAGCCGAAAATTCAAAAAGAACGGCTTATGCAAAAGTTAGGGTTGAGAAAAAAGAAGAAGAGAGAGAAAAAGAAAAAAGAAAAATAAGAGCTCGCTAAGTTGAAAACCCGAAAGGGCGGCTTAGGCAAAAAATGAGCGTCCCGGTGGATTGAAAACCCGAAAGGGCGATCCAGGAAAAAATTAGGGACAAAGGCGTTTCACTGCGTCAGATGATTTGTCACTACCACAGAAGATCCTGCAAGAATTCACTCTAGCCGCTCTCGTCAGAAGCGAGGATTTTGGGGAATTTTAGTCTTTAGGGATAGTTTGGTCATGGGATTCAATGTAACCTTATCCACTTCGCCATTTTTCACTTGTAAAACTTCTATGGAATTTTGTCATTTGCAAGATTTCATTCTTGAATAAAATCAGTTTTGAGCCATTCTTTCTTTTGCAAATTTATCATTTCCTTTATTTTGTTTGTTATGCAAAATATTGTTCGTTGATCAACGATAATTTTGAAAGCATAGGGGTCAAATTATTGAATAAAACTTGAAAAGATTAACAAACGTGAAAACTTCAACTCATGAAGAAGAATCCAGGAAAGTCATGTTTCCCCGAAACCTCAGGGTAGCAGAAACTTTGATACGCAATCCTATCGCACTCCCTGGTGAAGTTGGAGCAGATTGAGCGGCTGAATTTCCTTTGGTCATGTGTGAGTATCAAGTTGGAAGACTGCCTCTCAGAACTTCTTAGGATGATGTGAAGACTCGTCCCTAGTAGGAGATGTCTGAGCATTTGTTTGAATTTACTTTGTCATCCCTGACTAGTTGGTTCAAAAGCTCTGTTCCCCTGTTAAGATTGGATTTATTTTCAAGACTACATACACCCTTCAGCCTGGGTTCAGTGTGATTCATTTTATCTCTCGGGGTCAGTATGCTGTCTGTTGATTCCCCGTGAATGACTAATCACTGCTAGTGAATCTCCGTCCAAAGTCCAGTTGTAATTGGAATTGTTTTAGAAGCCAATCATTATTGGTATTCCTTTGGTCGTCACCATATTTGTTGTTAAGACCAGTCGTAACTGGCATTGTCTTAATTCCACTCGTTGGTATCTGTTGATTCGGTCGTCACCCACCCTTTTCCTTTAAAATCCAGTCGTAACTGACAGTGTTCGAAATCCAATTGTCGTTGGTATTCTTGTTGGTCGTCACCATATTTTCCTTTAAAGTCCAGTCGTAACTGGCATTGTCTTAACTTTACTCGTTATTATCTTTTGGTTTGGTCATTACCAACTTTTTCCCTCTGAAGTCCAGTCGTCACTAGGAAATCCCCTGTGAAGTCTGGTCGTTACTAGTTGATTTTCCGTTTAAGTCCAGTCATAACTGGCAGATGTCCGAAATCCTATTGGCATTGGTATCTTGTTGGTCGTCACCAACCTTCCCCATGAAGCCCAGTCGTGACTGGCGTCATTTGAAATCCAATCGTTATTGGTGTCTTTTGGTTTGGTCGTTACCAACCCCCCAGCTGAAGCCTAGTGGCTTGCCAGTATTCTCATAGCCACAAGTGTTGATATACCCTGATTTGGTCCTCACCATGTTTCTTTTAAAAAGTTCAGTTGTAACTGGCATTGCTTGAAATCCAATCGTCATTGGTACCCGAACTTGGTCGTTACCAATCTCCTGTAAGGCCAGTGGTTACTGGCATTGCTTGAAATTTGGTCGTCACCAATTTCCCCAGTCAAAGTTCTATGTGTTACCAATTAGATTTGAGAAATCTCATTTTTGTTATTATCTCAGGTTGGTCGTTACCATTACCTCCGGAAAGTCTAGTAGTTACTAGCACTGTTTTGAACCATCTGTTAAAACTAGGTGACGTCATTATCCCCGGTGAAACCTTTGTTCCCCAGTCCAGTCCCGGAGATCTAGTCGTCACTAGTATCCCCGGTGTGTTTGGTCTTGTTTCTAGTCCATTCCTGAAGATCACATTCGAACTCTTCACTATAGGAAGTTCCTCATCTGATCATCCCCAGTGAGGTTCATGTCTCTAGTTCTTCACTTCCCCAGAAGAAAATCGCTCTTTTTCCCCGGTGGAAATCTACTTCTCTCCCCAGTGGAGTGTTTGCTCTCCCCCAGTAATATTGTCATCTTCATTGGAATTCTTGCGTCCTCATGTGAAATTTTCCTCTCAGTTATCACTAGTCATGTTTGAACTATTGATTGTTATATCTCGGTTTTCCCCCAGTATCGAGTCCACAAAACCAGGTCCCATGAGTAGTTACTCGTTCTTTTGTTTTTCTTTCATCTGCATATGTCTTGCACCCAAGCATCATAAAGCATCATTTAGAATTCATGGCATATCATGACCTGTCCTTTTGCATATCATCGGATCTAAGGGACAAAATTTTTGGTTTTCTATATTTAAACACCTTTCACTGCGATTCTACGAGGATTGTCATCTCTCAGTTCCATCTAGTGAAGATATTTAAATAGGGGCAACTGTTGCACCCCAAATTTTGACCCCTTAAATTCTCATTGTCATCTTAGGAGCATACTCATGGATTATCTAACCCTAACCCAGTGCAAGTTTGGCTTTGTCAAGTTACAGATGAATCAGGGTTGTGTACAATCAAATCGAAGCTTCAAGATTTGTGCTCAATCCAAGTTTTAGACTAATTCAATCATGAAACAAGATCAAGGGTATCATATGATGTTAATTGAGAATCTAATTTGAGGTTGTTACCCCAAAATCAAGAACAGTACCTTTCAAGGCACCCGATTAGGGTTTTTTTTACTAGTAAAAGTCAACTGTAGTTTGACTTTGGTGTTGGAAGGTGTTTTAATGGTGGGATTATGATCCATGGAGTTCATATAGCTTAATAAAGTTCATTCAAGAAGTATCAAAGTCTCAGGAGGTCCAGAATGTCAACGGGCGACTCGGTAGTCACCGATAGATCGTACGGTTGACTGAAATGTCAACTCTTCAAATTTAAGGAATTGGACTTCAAAGTGTGAATAAAAAATGTTCCTTATGTCATTTTTCACTTGCTTATCAATTTTCATGACCATTGGATCAAGGATGAAGGAGTAATCGAAAAATCGGGAAATTAGGGGTTTGAAAGGGGCTAAACCATAACTCCTTAACCACACATCCAAATGAAGTGGTTCAAAGCTCATTAGAAAGCTCTTGACAAATCCTACAAAAGCCCCTAAGTGGTCCATGATTAGAAAATGCATAGATTTGGAGTTATGACCAAATTCATTTTGAGAAGGGAAAAAGACTTAGAAAAATTTCACTTTCAAGCTCATTTTTTAGCAACTTTGAGAGGTCTTTTGGCCAAGTTCCTTTGAGAATTTGAAACTCATGAAATCATGAATGTTTTAGAGCTATTTGAGGGCTTTCTAAAAAGTACTAGAACATCTCAATAGCATTTGTGACCTGAAAGTTATGGTTATGGCAAGTTGGTGGTTTCATGCTTGAAGTCCCACATTGACAAACTTTCAAAAATCATTCCTTTGATCAATTGGGTCAATCTCAGCTTTTGAAACATGTTTTATCTGATATGTAGGGAGTTTTTAGCATGGAAGTACAAAGGAAATGCAGAAGGTGTGGAATTAGCCAAGCTTGCAAGTGGGCTTGCAAGTGGCTTTACAACTTGCACTTAAAGTGAAAATGGCAAGCATGAGGTGGAAAGACAAATCTGAACCAGCCATCAACCTATGCATTCTAGCCTGCATTTAACCACTTCAAACTCATCATTTTTCTTGACTTTTAAGCTTACCTATCAGCCAAGGAATCCTATTTGTGGAGGTTTGATCAAAAAGTAAATCTTTCCTTCATATGAAGGAAATCTCCAAATCTGCCCCCTCCATTCATTTTCCTATAAATAGAGGCCCTCACCACTTCATTTGACACAATATCCACTCTAAAAAACTAAAGAAAGCTCAAGCCTTTTCTCTTGCACACCTTGCTTCAAAATCACAAAATCACATTTTCACCAAAAACCACCAAAATCTGTCTTGGTACATTTGCTGCCAAAATCATTTCTCTACACTCAAACTCCCCAACAATCATCCACACAATCTCTAAATATGATATATAAGGTGTCCAAGATCTTAGACCACTCAAAAACCTCACCATTCAAAAGGTCAACTTCCATACCAAGTTACTTTGACCAAAATCCACAAAATCTGCCAAAACTTGTTCTAGGCATTGGTTTAGTGTTCTAATCACTCTAACACCTCACATATATCATTTCTCAACTGTCCAAAGTGTTAAGGGTCATTGGTGGAGTTTATTTCTCCAACTGTCTTAAAATTTGTATTCTTGCTTCAAGAAGAAGAAATCTCCAAAGCTAGGTGTATTTGAAGTTTTCTCTGGATTTCTTATTGATCAAACTTGCTCAACACAGGCTACTAGAGGTATGTAGACACTCCATCTTTGCTTTACACCATAATTTTCTGTTTTGGCATTTTTGAGCTTGTGGTAGTATTGAAAAAGTGTCATTTTCATGTCATATATCAAAATTCTGTTTGGAAGCAATATGTTTGATTGGTGAAATTGGATCATGCTTAATTGCTTGTTTATAATGTGTACATGTGTTTGGCATAACCTATTTCAATTGTTCCTTCATTTTCACATTCCACAAATGCATCATTTGCATCCTAAGGGCCACTAACATAATAGAATTGGTTCCACTTGAAGTATGTGATATTTTTGAGTTTGTTCACACTTGATTTCACATTTATGACATGTATGTATGGATTGCATAACCTGTTTTATATGATTTGATCTATTACACTCAAAGATGCATTTTTCAGCAAAAGATAAGCCATCACCATAACAGCTTGGTTTTCTCATGGTCTTTGATCAATTTTAAAGTTTAAAAACCTCATTCATATCATTCATGATCTGTGTAGAATGATTGCTCAACATGAATATGAGTTTGGACTTGTTTTGCATTTCTTGATTTACTTCTCAAATGTCATTTCTGCCTTGAACATGCCATTTGCATCACCACTGATTTTAAGACTAAGGCATATGCTTAGAATCACTCAAATACACAATTGTAGCTTGCTCAAAGTGTTTGTTTGCTGTGAATACACCCAAGACCTGTTTTGAACATCTTCATGTATGCCCTAAAACATCAAAACTGCAGCTCACTTGTCATTTTTCATACCAATTTGTTCCATACCAGTTTGTGTGCCTAAAATCAATTGTTGATATATGTAACATGTGTGTATGATGTATTAGACCCAGATGTGCATGAAACTGACTTGAACACCATCTTGCATTTCATCAAAACATCAATTTGCAACTTGAACCTCATTTTCTGTCACAGTCTGTTTAGGCTCAATCTTTGCATTCAATCTCACCCATCATTACATTTATGATATGTATGTGCTTCTGTTTTGGCTTGAAATACTTTCCACTTGAAAAGGCCCTGTTGCAGCAAATACTACCAAACTGTTTTTCTTTGCATTACAACCATCATGTCCAAATTGGTTTTGATTGAAAATTGCCTGATTCTTGAACTTGTTCACATCTAGTGACTCATCTGTGATGTATGTATGCAAGTTATGTGGCCTGTTTCCACACTGTCTGATTCCTCACTTCCAAAATACACTTTTTCATACATAACACAGCTTGCATACCATTTTTCTGTCATAAACTGTTCTGAACTGGTTTTTGTGCTTGAATACTTTCAATGACATATGTGTAACATGATTGAAGCATTGGTTTGATCAAAAGTTGCCTAGAATTAATTTTTGATCAAAAATTGAAATTGCATATCATCTTTCATGCCAAGCTGTTTTGAATCAATTTTCTTTCTTGAATTCATTTGGCTACATATATGTATGGTGTGTGTCGGTCTAAAGGGACTTGTATGTGCATAGAAACCATTTTTGCATCCTTTCATGCTTCTTCAAATGACCAAATAGCAGCCTGAATGCAATTTTTCATTACAGTCAGTTTGAGTCCCTTTTTCTTGCTTGAAAACATTTGACAATGTGTATGAGATATGTGTGTGTGGTTTACATGATCAATTTGTGCATAAACACTGAATTGCCCTCCTTGCTGCCTCAAAGCATGTCAGTTTTGCATCTTACACAACATCTCTCACATCCACTTGTTTTCACATGTTTCTTTGGTTTAAATCCACTCTATACCATGTATATAAGATGTTTGCATGATTCATTTGGCTTGAATATGCTTAGAATTAAAATTGCACTTCATCATGCATATTACATGTCAATTTTGCAACTCATATATCACTTTCCATTGCAACCTGTTTCTCACCTCATTGATTGCTCAAATTCACTCATTAATATGTATGCAATGTGTGTGGATGCTTGACCTGACCTGGAACTGTTTGGATTTGGACTTGCACATCAAAATGCACAACACACACTCACAATGCATGTGCCTTCGAATTTTTCAGTGTGTGCATTATTTTGAACAATTAACAGTGCCATCTTGCTCCTCATGAAATTCTAGTCAGTTTACACTAAAATTTTGTCAAAATCCATTGAGAATTAAGGAAGTTATGACCAAAATGCAAATCATGGTTTTTTGCTCATGTTCTTGCCCAGTCTGCCTAGAAACTTACCCATATATGTTTATGGGGTGGCTTTCATCAACGGATGTATAGCCACCCCAGTGGTAAGACCATTGCCAAAAACGCGCCTTGCACATATTGAACTTGGGTTCGACCCTTGAGGAGGGCAACCCTTTTACCAATTTTTGCTATTTTCCATCTCATTTTCAAAAATTCATATCTCCTTCAATATTTATCATTTTTCACCCATTCTTTTTTCATTTGTGTCTATTTTTATGTCTACTTTTATGTCATATTTTAAAATTTCATGTGTTCCTAGTTTTTCATCCCTTTTGACTACTTGCATGTTAAAATGCATTTTGTAACCATTTCCACATATGCAGATGAATTTCTATCTTGTTATACTTGTGAATGTCATGATATTTGCTTACCCTGTTTTCCTTAATGTTAGTCAACATGCTAGGATTTTATTTGTGGTTGTTACCATGTTTATTTTGTCCCCCCTGTGGCATTTTATTTAAGCTCGATCTGTCGTCACACTTCCTGCTTAATCAACTGCTTTGATTGTCATCAATGCATCTTTATTTTGTTCACATGCTCATTTAATGGTTGTCACCATGTATGTTGATGCTTTGCTTAATGTCTTCTTTCCCCAAGTGATGAAGCTTGTTAGCTCTCATCCTAGTTACCTCCCCTCTCTCTCTCCAAAGGAAAAGATCTTTCCATTAACTCTTATGTTATGGATAACTCATTCACCCATTCCCTTGACTTTGCTAAGTCACTTCAACTTTAGTTTAGAAACTCTTAGACTTTGCTTTAAGTCTAAAAAACCCACCTGTACTAGGAGTCTTCTTCAACTAGAACCCTAGGATAGAGTTTGTCAACTCTATGTAAGAATCATCGTCATGATTTCTTACTTCCCCTTTTGAGTGTTACAACTTAGATCAGGGAGTTTTGTCAAACTCCACACAAACATTGTCATGTTTGTTCCCCTCTTGAACCTTGATCATAATCAAGTGTTCTTCTTCCCTTGTGAGGTGAACTATGATTGCTCTGATTCTATCCTAGTTAGGATACGTAGGCAGAAGACGCGACGTCTTTGCGAGAAAACTTAGAGTATATAACTTTAGGTTTCAACTTATACCTTTTCCCAATCCATAACACACTTCACAAACTTAGCAAGCAATCAAACAAAAGGTTCCTGTAGAGTACTACAGATGCTTAGGGTGCTAACACCTTCCCTAGGTATAACCAACCCCCGATCCCCGAATCTCTTAAGCGTTGTCGTTACATCGCGAAAAGGGTTTTTCTTTCTTTAGACCTTTCCTTTGGATAAATTAAAGTTCGGTTGTAAAAGAATTAAGATTCAAGTTAATTTAATAGCTTGATATCCAATTTTCACCGCAACAGCTCTCTTGCAGTTTTATGACCCACAGATGAGGTGCTTTACTTTTCCTGATTATATTTTGGCGCCTACCTTAGAGGAGTTCTCTGTGTTGTTGGGAGTGCCTATTCTTGATCAGATGCCATTTTATCACACCGAAGCTGAGCCTGATCTGGCTATGTTTGTTGCTACTTTGCATCTGGATGTTTCTGAGCTGAAGGGGCATTTGGCTAAGAGGAGTGGAATGCCTGGTTTCCCTTTATATTTTCTGATTGAGAAAGCTCATCAGTTTGCTAAAGATGGTTGTTGGGTGGTATTTAATGCTATCTTAGTGTTATGTATCTACGGTATCATGCTATTTCCTAACATTCCGGATTTTGTAGATTTGGATGCGTTCCATATCTTTGCCTCAGGAAATCCTATACCTACGCTGCTAGGTGACGTCTATCATTCTGTGTACTACAAGAATGAGAACATAAGAGGGAATAACGTATCTTGCTGCGTTCCTTTGTTGTATATGTGGTTTTCTAATCATCTTCCTAAATCTGGTCCTTTCATTACCACCGCAGGTACTTCAGAATGGTCTGAGAGGTTGATGGGGTTGTCTGCTGAGAACATTATCTAGTTTGACAGAGATATGTTGGGTACTAAGATCATTTATAGTTGCGGAGGTTTTCATAACATCCCGTTGGTTGGAAGGAAAGGATGCATCAACTATAATCCATCCTTGCTAGTCAGACAGTTTGGGTATGCCTTGAGAGATCCTCCTAAGGAAGAGGAGATACATGAATATCTATATCTCACTGGATTGTTGGAAGGTGATACTTTGCTTAGAGTTGAGAATGCTTGGAGCAGAATCCATAGGAAAGGGAAAGTTTCTTTGGGGAAGAGTAACAGTCGAGCTTACGACCTATTTGACTTGGATCCAGGATAGAGCAAAGAGGTTACTGATGCCTTTCCCATCTGTTGAGCCTTTGTATCCTCTCACGATTGAGGAACCCACCACTGTGGATGTCCAGAAGTATAACCAGTTGTGGTCTGAGAAAGAGGAGCTTCAGAAGGCTAATGAAGAGTTAGAGAAAGAGATCATTCAGCTCCAGAGTGAAAAGATTGAAGTTGTGTACTCTTCCAAGAGGCAGACTGAGCTTGTGAATAGGTTAGGTACAGATTTGACCAAGGAGACTCGTTCCCATGAACGTTTGGGTTTAGATCTGAAAGTTGTCAGTGATGTTCTCGCTTCTAAGAAGAAGGACCTAGACAATGCTTATATGGAGATTTACAAGTTCAATGATCAGGGGAATGCTACTCTTACCAACAATGAGGAACGCGAGGATAAGCTGAAGCAGCAGATTGTTAGATCGAAGACTCAACTCAGGGCGAAGGATGAGAGGATTGCAAATGAAGCTTCACTCAGACGTGACAGTGATTGCAGACTGAATGAAGCTTTGGCAACCTTGGAGGATTACAAGCTGAGGGCTGATTCGAAGAGGTGCAAGTTAGAGGAAGTCTTTGGTGAGGGAGCATGGGAAGACTATGCTGAGGGTTTACAGACCACTATTAGACAAAAAAAGGCACTCATTCAGGGGTTACTCGTCAGACCAGACCATCCTGAGACACAGGAGCTGTTGGAGGAGTTTCGTGCTCGTTGCCGTACCTGATGTCTTTCATTTCCTTTGTAGCTTGTTGTTTATGTTTATATTGACCATCACCAGACCTGTTGGCTGAGGTCCTTCCGTTGATTAGTTGTATTCATGTGTATGATTGTACATTGCCTGTTGGCTTTTTCCTGTATGTATGAGGTGTTTGGATCTATGTTTGGCTATGGGTTTTCCTATGAATCGTTGTTCACGCAGGAACTAGAATCGAGGGGAAACATCCTTAATGCATATATACATGTCTGCATTTTGCATTTTGCATAGCAGGTGTAGCAGAACCATTGATCTTATTCCTGTTTTTTTGTTAGATTGTTTCAGGATAGACGACCAGACTACTCACCAGTACACCACAAGAGGGAATCAACGCAGAGTTATGGAACAAGTGCAAGCTGAGATGCAGGAGATGAGGGACATGATGGCTCAGTTTATGGAGCTGATGCAGGGTGTGGCAAATGGCCAGGAGTAACTAAGGACCTTGGTGCAGCCATTGATTGCCAGAGTTGACAATAATGGTGTGCTTCATGGAGGAACTGCTGCTAATCCTCCTTGTGGTGATGGTACGCCATATGCTCATGCTATTCTTGCAATAGTTATTCCTCCGTGCGGAGGCAATGTAGGTGAAATCCCTGAAGTGGTGTGTGCTATGCATGGCAACAATGTTCCTCAATGGAATGAGGACTAGCAGGAAGATGCATTTTCTATGCGAGATATCAGTGCTGAACTACCGTCTAAGGCTGATAAAAGGTTTAGGATGATTGAAGAAAATATGAGATCTTTTGAATATCAGAACTCATTGGGACTAGACATGGCCAATCTGGGGTTGATCCCGCATTTGAAAGTTCTGCTGAAATTCAAAGTCCCTGACTTTGACAAGTGTCATACCCCAAATTTTGACCCCTTAGATCGATATCATCATTTTAGGATCATATGCATTTGATTATTTAACCATAACCCATTCCAAGTTTTTTTCTTTGTTAAGTTACAGGTAAACCAGGGTTCTGTACAGTCGGAAATCGAGGTTTCAATGATTTAATCAATCAGGGTGTTGGATTGTTTCTCCATAAATTAAGTATCAACTTCATCAAAGATACTACATTGGGTCAAGCATAAATCCAATTTGAAGTTGTCAAACAAAGATCAGGAACAGTGCAATTTAGAATCCCCGATTAGGGTTTTTGATCAGGAAAGTCAACTATGGTTTGACTTTTGATTTTAAAGGTGTTTCAATGGTGGAATTATGGTCCATAAATCTCATATGACCTATTCAAGTCCCCCCAAGAAGTTTCAAAGCCTCAAAAGGTCCAGAGCATCATCAGTCGACTCGGTAGTCACCGATTGACCGTTCGGTTGACCGAAAAGTCAACTCTTCACTCATAAGGAATTTGACCTCAAAATGTGAATCAAGAATGTTCCTAATGACATATTGCATCTACCCATAAAATTTCATGACCATTGGATCAAGGGTTGAGGAGTAATCGCAAAAGTCGGGAATTAGGGTTTTGAAAGGGGCAAGACCATAACTCCTTAACCACACATCCAATTGAGTTGGTTCAAAGCTCATTGGAAAGCTCTTGACAAGTCCTACAAAAGTCCCAAAGTGGTTCATGATCAGAAAATGCATAGATTTGGAGTTATGATCAAATTCATTACAAGAAGGGAAAATAACTTAGGAAAATTTCACTTTTAGGCTTGTTTTTCAACAACTTAGAGAGGTCATTTGGCCAAGTTCCTTTGGGAATCTGAAACTCATGAAAACATGAGGGCTTTCCAAATTGTGGTAGAACTCCTCCATAGCCCTTATGAGCTGAGAGTTATGAATTTGGCAACATGAGCTTTTAACACTTGAGTCCCACATTGTCAAATTTTCACAAACTCACCCTTTGACCACTTGGGCTATTCTCAGCCCTTGGATCATGTTTGTATCTGAGATTTAGAGGATTTGAAGAGGAGAAATGCAGCAAATGAAGAAATTTGGCAAAGCTTGCAAGTTGCAAGCAAGTGGGAGTATTTTATTCATATAGTAGGAAAGAGAAACTTTTTGCCACTTGCACTTGCAGCTGCAGTTCCCTATCGGCCTAGCCACTCTAATCATCTCATGTCATTCATTTCCACTTGAACAATGCAGCATTAAGCCAGGGATGTGAATTTTGCAGCTGCACCAAACCCTCAAGCAAGGGTTTCCTTTTCAAAATCCCTCCAAAAGTGACAAACTTCAAATCTGTCCTCAATCCCCATTTCCCTATAAATAAAGCCTTCATCTCATTGTATTAGGGACACCAGAGCTATCAAGAATATCAATAAACACACAGCTCTCTTTCTTCCTCCTTTTGCTTGAAAGTGAAGAAATTCACAAAATCACCATCTTCACCACTTTACACTTTTCATACCAGATCTTGTTCCAAACACTAAAACACTTCAAAGACCATATACACACCCTTAAAATGACGCTCTAAAGCTGTTCCCACCATTGGTTTCTCCAAAAAATACATGGATTAAAAAGTCAACTTCTCTCACACCATAGTTTGACTTTTGTGCTTGAAATAAGTCAAATCACTACCTATATCCATTCCTACCATTTTAACACTTCAAACACCTCATGTTTATGATATTATAGCTATCCATAACCTCAAATCACAGCTGGGAGTGCACCTGCTCAAGCTGTCCACAAGGGTGCATTATTTCTTCAAGAGGAAGCAACTCCACAAGCTTGTTTCAAAAGGAATGAATTCTTAGTTTTGACAGTTAGACTACAAGAGGTATGTAGTTCTGAACTCTCTCGTTATTATGCATCATGTATGTGTGGATTTTGTTTTGTCATTGGAGTTATGCTGTCAAGAATGTTTGAAACCTATACCATGTATGCTTTTGTTGTTAAATGACCATTAGGGTGGGGTGTGCATTTGTTTACTTTTTTTGAAAGGATACTACCAAATATGTGATGAGTCTAAGCCTTATATGTTTGTACTTAGTTGATATTCGTTATTGCCAAAATCTCTTTTCTCATTATTTAAGACTTATTGTTTGTTTTAATCCTTGCCAATCATGGAATGGAAGTGCTACCATTTAGAACTCATGGCTATGACTATTGAATTAGAACTCTTGCTAGGTTTTGGTTAGTGCCATTAGGACATTTAGAGGGAATGTTTGTTGAAGCATTGCTGTTGAACTTAGTACATAGAGGTCTGTTTTTGTTTTTGCAGTCCCACTGCTGCCATAGGTCTGTAGATTCACTTTGAGATTAAAGTTTTGGGGCAGTTTGGTATTTATCATATAGGTTTCATTTACCAAAGTATGTTTATGGATTTAAGCTTGTCGTGGTTACTGTCAATGAGATTTACCATTGGATAAAACTTTGGGCTGTAACATGCTTCTTTCACCCTACCATCATGATTGGCATTGGTACTGTCAACTTATGTTGACATGGAGTGTTTGTCCCACTCACTTTGAGTTTGCTGTTAGTTTGCCTATAGGACCTATTTATGCTGTGGTGGATATCTAATAGTGTTGTTTGGCATTTATCATGTGTGTCTAAGTGTTTTGAAGACCATGATTTGATGATCAAGCAGGTGTTGATCATTGTTGTTGAATTCATACTCACTGCCTGCCAAACACATTAGTGATTTAACCACTGTCTCATCATAGAGGACAGTTTTTGTTCAAAGTTACTATGGTGCTGTCATTAGTTTGGAGGAACACATTTTTTCAACTCATAACAGTTTAGACTTTGTCATGGCTTGATGTTTTGGTTACTGTCATAATCCATTTGAGAAACTTTTGCATATGATCATAGCTGGTTGTGGATTTGTTGCTGCATTAAATCTGACAGTTTCCATTACCATCATGCTTCCTTTCCAACTTTTGCAATTCATGTTTACCATTTGAAACTGATGTGAATTGTTGCCATGGCTACTATTTTGAGCATTAACATTTGTGTTTCTTTCATCATCAGAGTGTTTTGAGCCTCGACTCTGTTTAGATCTTTGGAGGCAGTTTTGGTTTTGTTTGACTATTTAGTTGGAGTTTAGTTGGATTATACATTAGGAGCCTGTTAGTGTTTTAGGTAGCATGGTTTAAGGTGTGATTGGAGCATGAATGCCCTACTGCTGCTAGAACAAACTCTTCAAGGTTGAACATCTCTTTGTGGGCTGTCATTACAAGCCTATTTGAATTCATGCCAATTTCTCATTCTGGGATCTTTTGACCATTTTTCTTGTTATAATTTCTTCCATACCACATTTCAGGTATGCTCAGACCTTTACATTTCTCCAAGCACATCTATTTTGATCTTTAATTTTCAAAGTGCATTTCAAACTTCACTATTGCATCTGTCTTCGAATTTCATTTTGTGTGCATGATCTCAAAATTTAAATGGCACCATTGCATTCCTCTCTGAATTTCAAGCAGTTTAGACTAAAATTTCATGAAAAATGATTGAGTCTTGACAAAGTTGTGATGAAATCGTATTTGGCATTTTTCATGTTCTTGCTTTGATCTTGTCCAGGAAATTGCCTTGTTTAAGTACTTAAATTTTTGGGGTGGAAAAATACACGGATGTATCGCCACCCCAGTGGTTGTCTCATGCGCCTTTCACCTCTTTGTCCTAGGTTCGATCCACAGTGGAGATCAACCCATTTTGCTTTTTTTTTTTTCCACTTTGCCTTGTTTTAATTATTTTATGTTTCATTTCCATTTCACTTACACGCGCGCACTGCTAGCCCAGTTGGCTTGAGTTTGAATTATTATTCAAAGGGTGGTGGGTTCAACACCCACCAGGCGCCCCTTTCTTTTTATCGTTTGTTTTCTCATTTAATTGTT
Organism: Lathyrus sativus; assembly: GCA_963859935.3. Taxonomy (NCBI): domain Eukaryota; kingdom Viridiplantae; phylum Streptophyta; class Magnoliopsida; order Fabales; family Fabaceae; genus Lathyrus; species Lathyrus sativus. The sequence goes on along the minus strand of OZ012740.1, from coordinate 338,655,325 downwards.
TAATTTTGTAAAAAATCACAACTTCTTCGTTTCTTATTATTTTTAATCGGTTCTTTTTGCGTTGGTCTCGTAATTATGTGTACTTTCATGTGATGCATTAACGTTCTAGATTTTTCATTTGTAAAAACAATTTTGCATTAAAATGCTCATGTTTCTGTTTAGGGTTCGTTTACTCTCCCGATCGTTTCCAGCTTTTGATACAACCTTTATCCCTTGATCCTAGCCTCAGGATTTGAGTCGTCATGCTCACTTTTACCGTCCCGCCGTGGACATCCTTAATCCTTTATCCTAACCTTAGGATCTGAGTCGCCGTACTCATGTTTAGCGTCCCGCCGTGGACATTCTCTACCATAACAATCTCAACGTAGATTTAGGAATCGCCGCACTCCATGTAAGTACTTCCCTATGAATGCTTACATCCCCTTGGAACCTTGACCACCGTCAAGAGTTCCTCACCCCTAGTTAAGGGGAACTACGATTGCTCTGATTTCATTCCCGTCAGGATACGTAGGCACGAGATGTGATGTCTTCGCGAGCATACTTTACAAAATTTACCAAACTTTGTACATACTTTATACTTTATATCTTTACCCTTAGCACATTTCCTTTAGCAAGCAAACTTTAGAAAACACAAATATTAACAAGAGGTTCCTGTAGAGTACTACAAATGTGTAGGATGTGAAACACCTACCCTATGCATAACCAACCCCCGAACCTTTAGATCTCTCTTTGCTCAGATTTAAGCCTTGCTTTTTGCTTAGCATTTTTTATAGGTTTTTCTTTCTTTAAACCTTTCCTTTTTTGGATAGATTAAAGTCCGGTTGTGAAATTAAGAATTAAGATTCAAGTTAATCAATAGCTTGGTATCCCGATTCTCACCGCAACAACAAGTATAAGGGAACTACTTGCCCAAGGGTCCATTTGCGTTCTTATTACCGCAAAATGTCTGCTTACTCAGATGACGAAAAGCTACTCATGCATTTTTTTCAAGACAACTTGTCTGGACCCTCGCTTGAGTGGTATATAGGACTGGAGCCTGTTAATATCCGCAGTTGGAGAGACTTAGCTGAAGCCTTCTTGAAACACTATCTGTATAATAGTGACCTTGCTTCTAACAGGGTCCAACTCCAGAATTTGTCTCAAAAGACTGGTGAATGCTTTAAGGAATACGCCTAGAGGTGGCGCGAACTAGTAGCAAGAGTTCAGCCTCTGACGGTGGAGCGTGAATTGATTGATATGTTTGTGGCCATGTTGCCTGGTGTCTATTATGAGAAGCCTATCAGTAGCATGTCTGGTAGCTTTTCCGACTTGATTATCACTGGGGAGAGAGTAGAAAACGGTATAAAGCTGGGAAAAATCCAATCTGGTGAAGTATCCTCATCTGGAAGAGGAGGTAAAAAGGTGTTTGGTCATAAGAAGCGTGAAGGCGAGACTAATTCAGTGTCTAGTTCCCGGAGGAATAGATATCAACGATCAGTGCAAAATCGTCAGCAGCAGCAGGTTGCTAGTATCACGATTCCAGCCGTTCCTCAATAGCAACAACCACAACAACAACAGCAACAACATAATCAACAGGGTTATAGAAGATTTCAAGATCGAAGTCGGACAACAAATAAAACATTTGAGGCACCTCCAATGCCTTATTCCCAATTGCTCCAGCACTTGTTATAGTTGCAGTTAGTACAAAAGAGAACAATAGCTCCTCTGACAGGTGCACCACCACCCGGTTATGATGTGAATGCTTGTTGTGAGTTCCATTCCGGGGCACCTAGGCATAATATCGACAATTGCAAGGCCTTTAAACACAAAGTTCAGAATTTTGTGGATAGCAAGGCAATAAACTTTTCTCATGACGCTCCGAACGTCGTGCAGAACCCCATGCCCAACCATGGGGGAGCCGAAGTCAGTGCAATCATTGAAGACGAGAGTTTAGATCTGATAACTGATGTCAATGATTTAAAGACACCGTAGGGCTTTGTGAAGGAAAAGTTATGGAAGGGAGGGATATTCCCGGGCTGTAATGAACCGTGTCTTGAATGTTTGAGTCATCCCGAGGGATGTGCAAAACTGAAGAGTTGTATTCAGGGTATGATGAATGATGGAATGTTGCAGTTTGACCGGATTTCCGAGAAAAAGTCTGAAGAGGTAATGATTGAAGAAAGGAATGAGGTTGCAACGATCTCGATTCCATACAAAATTGTAACTATTTCTGCGCCGAGGCCGCCAACCATTATCATCACCAAAGCTGGTCTTGTGCCGTATGAGAGTACCAAAGTAATTCCGTGGAACTACGGGGCGAAGGTATATTGTAATGGGTAGAAACAGGAATTGAAGAGCTTGCCGACTGATTATATGGATAATCTAGTTGGAGCTGGGGGAATCACTCAAAGCGGAAGAGTGTTCTTATCACCTGAAGTGGTTGCTGACAGAGTTGATAAGGGGAAGAAAGCTGTGATGGAAGAAACTTCTCAAGCTGGTGAGAAGAGTTCTTTGGAAAAAGAAGCGGAGGAGTTCATGAGATTGATAAGAAAGAGTGACTACAAGATAGTTGATCACTTGCAATAGACTCCCTCCAAAATCTCTATTTTGTCTCTGTTATTGTGTTCAGAAGCGCACCGAAATGCTTTGTTGAGGATATTGAATACTGCTTACATGCCGCAAGAGATATCGATTAACCAACTCGAAGGGGTTGTAGCGCATGTCAATGCAGGTAATGGTATAGGTTTCACGGACTTGGATCTGACACCAAAGGGCATGAATCATAATTGTGCATTGCATATTTCAATTGAATGTCGTGGAGCCGTCCTGTCTCATGTGCTGGTAGATACAGGATCGTCGTTGAATGTGCTTCCAAAAAAGGCACTGATGAAATTGGATTCTCGTGGTATAACATGTACGCCAAGTGATCTTGGTAGTACGTGCTTTTGACGGTACCAGAAGATCTGTATTTGGAGAACTGACATTCCCTATTCAGGTGGGTCCCGAAGTATTTGATGTGGTATTCTATATTATAGACATTCAGCCTGCCTATAGCTATTTGTTTGGCCGTCCATGGATTCACTTGGCGGGAGCTGTAACTTCCACGCTGCACCAAAAGCTCAAGTACATGGTGGGTGGCAGCATTGTCACTGTATGCGGAGTGGAAGATATAATGATCATTCATTTGTCTTCGTTTAAATATGTTGAGGCGGATGGTGAAATCCATGAGACTCTTTGTCAAGCATTTGAGACGGTAAAAATTAAAGACAAAGTGTCTGGTGTGAGCAAAACGTCCGATGTGGCTATGTCATCCTTCAAGGAGGCCCAAGCAGCAGTGCAGGCTAAGGCAACACCAGGTTGGGGTCAAGTGTTGGATATACCCCATAAGCAGGATAAGTTTGGTCTGGGATACCGCCCATCTTCATCGTCATCCTCACAGAGTGCGCCGCGCTACAAAGGGTCGGTATAGTTTACCAAAGGCGGGGTTATCTTTGAGCGGATCAACACTGTTTCAGATGAAGACGGGGATAGCGACTACGATATGGACTCGTGGATTTGGCCGTGCATTCCAGGACAAAGCCTCAACAATTGGTCTATCGAGGAATTCATTCAAGTGACAATGGAAGAGTAATACTTTGTTTTTCTAATTATTGTACAACCCTATGTTCTACCCGGAGCATAATGGTTTTTTGTCTTCAGGGCCTTATTGTTTATGCTTGCACAATCTTTTTCAATTAATCAAAGGGCATTTTTTCTGCATTCAAATATTGTGATCCTTGTTTTTCATGTTTTATGTTTAACAATAAAATGGCAATGTGGCTTAGTGCTTGTTTGGCATATCATTTTAAGCATTTAACCATGACCATTGCAGGATTCACATTGCAGATGACACCGCACCAGAGACATATATGACTCGCTTCGACTTCGACAATCCAATATTTCAAGCCGGAGAAGAGATTGATGAAGATGAAGACTTACCAGAAGAGCTGGCTAGATTCTTGAAACAGGAAGAAAAGGTTATTCTGCCTCATTAGGAGGAAATCGAGGTTATCAACTTGGGTTCTGAGGAAATTGTGAGGAATGTTCGGATAGGAGCTGCGTTGCAAAATGACATCAAGCAAAGATTGGTTGAGATGCTCTGTGAGTATAGTGATATCTTTTCTTGGTCATACGAAGACATGTCCGGGCATGACACAGACATCGTGGTTCATCACTTGCCGTTGCGTGAAGAGTGTCCGCCAGTCAAGCAGAAGTTCAGGCGTACGAGACCAGATATGGCTGTGAAAATCATGGAAGAAGTCCAGAAGCAGTTGGACACAAGATTTTTAGCCGTTACAACTTACCTTCCGTGGGTCGCCAACATCGTGCCTGTGCCTAAGAAGGACGACAAGGTACATATGTATGTCGATTATAGATATTTGAATAAGGCGTTCCCGAAGAATGATTTCCCGCTCCCCCACATTGACGTATTGGTTAATAATACTGCTAAATATTCCGTGTTTTCCTTCATGGACGGTTTTTCCGGTTATAACCAGATTAAGATGGCACCGGAGGATATGGAGAAAACGACGTTTATCACGCCGTGGGGGACTTTCTGTTATAAGGTAATGCCTTTTGGGTTGAAAAACGTAGGGGCAACCTATCAGCGGGCTATGGTCACTGTGTTTCATGACATGATTCATCATGAGATTGAGGTCTATGTTGATGACATGATAGAAAAGTCGCAAACAGAGGAGGAACATCTGGTCACTTTGTTGAAGTTGTTTGAGAGGCTCAGGAAATTCAGATTGAGGTTGAACCCTAACAAGTGTACTTTCGGAGTCAGGTCAGGAAAGCTGTTGGGGTTCATTGTTAGTGAAAAAGGAATCGAGGTCGATCTTGCAAAAATAAAAGTTGTTCAAGATATGCCAGCGCCGAAAATGGAAAAAGAGGTTTGTGGTTTCTTGGGGAGATTGAACTACATTGCTTGGTTCATATCTCAACTTACAGCCACGTGTGAACCCATGTTCAAATTGTTAAAGAAAGATCAGGCAGTTGTCTGGAACGAAAATTTCCAAAGGGCATTCGATAAGATAAAAGAGTATTTGCAGGAGCCTCCGATACTGATACCTCCATTAGCTGGAAGACCTTTGATAATGTATCTTACGGTTCTTGAGAACAGCATGGGTTGTGTTCTCGGTCAACAAGATGAGACGGGAAGAAAAGTGCATGCAATATACTATCTGAATAAAAAGTTCACTGATTGTGAGTCTCGGTACTCGATGTTGGAGAAAACGTGTTGCGCACTCGCTTGGGCTGCCAAACGTTTAAGACAGTATATGCTAAATCATACAACCATGCTGATTTCGAAGATGGATCCGATTAAGTACGTCTTTGAAAAGCAAGCACTTTCCGAAAGAATTGCCAGGTGGAAGATGGTACTGACAGAGTACGACATCCAATATGTTTCTCAGAAGGCTATCAAAGGGAGTGTTCTGTCAGAGTATTTCGCTGAACAACCGATCAAAGACTATCAACCGATGAAATTTGAATTTCCTGACGAAGACATCATGTATCTGAAGATGAAAGATTGTGATGAACCATTGCCTAACGAAGGTCCTGAGCATGGCTCCCATTGGCAGATGATATTTGATGGTGCTGTTAACTCGTACGGTAGTGGAATTGGGGAAATCATTACGACTCCCCATGGTTCTCATATACCATTCACTACTAGGTTGACATTTCCTTGCACCAACAATGAAGCAGAGTATGAAGCGTGCATCATGGGGTTAGAAGAAGCCATTGATCTGAGGATCAAGAACCTAGATGTGTACGATGATTCAGTGCTAGTTGTAAATCAAATCAAAGGAGAATGGGAGACCAGGCAACCTAATCTGATTCCTTACATGAATTATACAAGGAGGCTGTTGCCATTCTTTGATCGTGTAGAGTTACATCACGTGCCGAGAGCGGATAACCAGATGGCGGACGCTCTGGCGACGTTATCCTCGATGTACAAGGTGAACTATTGGAATGATGCTCCAAGAATAGTCATCTCGCGCCTTGATAGGACGGTGTTTGTATTTTCCATTGAGGAAGCCTCTGATGGCAAGCCATGGTTTTATGACATCCAGAACTTTCTTAAGAAACAAGAGTATTCGCCAGGGGCATCGATCCGGGATAAGAAGACTCTGAGAACGTTGTCTGGCAACTTTTATCTGAACTAAGATGGTGTACTCTACAGGAGGAATTATGATTTGGTGTTATTAAGATGCGTGAACGAGAAAGAAGCAAGCTTGCTTATGGAAGAGGTCCACGAAGGAGCCTTTGGTATGCATGTCGGCGGGCACGCCATGTCTCGAAAGCTGTTACGAGCGGGGTATTATTGGATGACGATGGAATCTGATTGTTTCAAATATGCGAAGAAATGCCATAAATGCCAGATTTATGCAGACGAGATTCATGTGCTGCCATGTCCTTTGAACGTCATGGCATCTCCTTGGCCCTTTTCCATGTGGGACATTGACATGATTGGCAAGATTGAGCCAACCACATCCAATGGACATCGTTTCATTTTGGTTGCCACTGAATACTTTACCAAGTGGGTGGAAGCAGCCTCCTATGCGAATGTCACAAAGCAAGTTGTAGCCAGATTTATCAAAAAGGACATCATCTGTAGATACGGAGTGCCTGAAAGAATCATTACTGATAATGGTTCAAACTTGAACAACAAGATGATGAAGGAACTGTGCCAGAGTTTCAAAATCAAGCATCACAACTCATCGCCCTATCGTCCGAAGATGAACGACGATGTCGAAGAGGCTAACAAAAATATCAAGAAGATAGTGCAAAAGATGGTTGTAACCTATAAAGATTGACATGAGATGTTGCCCTTCGCTTTGCACAGATATCGTACTACGGTACGTACCTCAACTAGGGAAACTCCTTTCTCACTGGTGTACGGTATGGAAGTTGTCCTACCATTAGAAGTCGAGATTCCTTCTTTGAGAGTTCTAGTCGATGTCAAGCTCGATGAGGCAGAATGGGTAAAGAACAGATTGAATCAGCTTTATTTAGATGGACGAGAAAAGGCTAGCGTTTATTGCATATGGTCGGTTGTATTAGAGCCGGATGAAGAAAGCTTTTGACAAGAAGGTGCGCCCTTGAAGCTTTCAGACAGACGATCTTGTGCTGAAAAAGATTCTCCCTCCACAAACAGATCACAAGGGCAAATGGACTCCCAACTATGAAGGTCCATACATCGTGCGAAAGGTCTTCTCTAGAGGAGCCTTGTTGTTATCCACCATGGATGGTGAGGATTTTACATTCCCTGTGAATGCAGACGCAGTTAAAAAAAATACTTTGCTTAAAGAGACCTGCTGGAAAGAAAAAAGAATATCCAGGCAAAAAATGGGGCATCCCGGCGAACCATAAAAAGAATGGGTTCGCGCAAAAGTTAGGGATATAAAAGAAAAAAATGTAAACCCGCAAAGTTGAAAACTTGAAAAGGCAACTTTGGAAAAAATGGGTATCCCGGTGAATTGAAAACCCACAAGGGCGATTCAGGCAAAAGTTAGGGATTTAAAAAAGGAAATGACTGCGGTCTGCGTGTGACCTTCAGAGCTTAGTGGATTGAGGGAGGGCCTGAGGGCCGTTTATCTGAATCAATCTCTTCTGAAGACGAAGATTCGGTGAAGCATCAGAGTCATGCGGGTCATAGATGGATCGACTTATGGTGTTTGTCTGTGCCACATTACTGACATTCTGTATATTTTCTATGCATTTCTGTATATTTTTGCGCAGCTTCCTCTTTTCAGGGGTTGCATCTGTTGTAAACTCTTGCCTATTTAAAGGCCCCTCTGTCAATAAAACATATACTATTCAGTAATTGTTTGTTTTGCTTTAGCCTTACTGTTTTGTTTGCAAAAAAACGGCCGATGTTTTTGATAAACTGTGCATACATAAAATTGCAGGCTTTGCCAATAATCGTTAAAACTTTGAGTTATTTGAATAACGTCACGAATGATGACTGAGATAGTTCCTTTGTACAGGATATCTTGTCTGTTTGTTCATTTTTGCAGGGTCGTTATCCTTGGGGCAATTCGTCAGAGGTGTATCTCCGGTACGATCACCATTTCCCCCCCAGTTATTGAAGTTTGAACATCTCTATCCCCGGTAGAGTTGTATGCAGGTGGACCAAGCAATTAAATGTGTACGCTTCTCCTTAGAAGTTGGTCGGTACTCATTTAGCTCTTCGCAGTTCGAGACCGAAGTCTCCAGCAAAGTAAGGCTATTCCCAGAGGGTCGCGTTTGATATCCCTCATGCAAATCAGATTAAGTCTGTATGCACTCATTCCTCAGCAGTTTAGACCGAGGTCTTCGGCAAATTGGTATCCCCCTCACGGGTCAGGTATGTACCTTTGATCCCTTGCAGGTGCGCCTATACTCCCCAGCGATTCGAGATGGGATTTCTCCCCACAGGGTCTGAACAGGTGATTTTGTATCCCCTCGGAGTTCAGTTTGTTGAATCGTCCCCAAGCAGAGGTCGATGTTGTTCCCTCGTTGGGCGATCCCCAGTAGAGTTGGCTTTTCCCCTAGCAGGTTAGCAGAGTTGTCTCTATCCTCAGCAAAATCAGCATGAAGTGGTTCTATTTCCCTGCAGAGATAGACTATTTCCCAGCGAAGTCGGTAAGTTTGTGATTCCCTAGCATGGTGGATCTATAGCAGAGATAGTTTGTGCCTCAGGTGAGCAATTCCTGGCAAGTTGAATTTTGACTTTTTTCCCCGGTAAGTCGTCACTTTCGGGTGAGTATTGATGACCCCTCCAGGGCTATTTTCTTCAGCAGGGCGTGTTGTGAATCTCGGTGGTTGATTCCGGATCCCCTGCAGAGTTGTTGATTCCCCAGTAGGGTGAATTTGTTCTCAATGTATGGTTGTCTATATCCGGCAGAGCCGTCTGTTCCTAGAAGAGTTGTATTCTAGAAGGCCATTCAGGGTGTTTTTCCTCAGCAGGTTTTGATCCTCAACTGAGTTTGGACTTCTTGTTCTTGTAAGAACTTTGTTCCCCAATAAAGCAGTCGTCCAGGGCTTTCGTCCCAGCTAAAGTCCAATTGTGATTGGCGTGTGTTAACCTTTTCCCCAGCAGGGTGGATCTTGGGTTTCTTCTCGACATTTATTTTGCTGGTTTGGTTTCGTTGCATTTTCCATTCTGTGCATAGCATCCTCCAAACGTGTAGCATTTCCATTTTGTATGGAGCATTACGCCATTTTCAAACATGTGCATTTGAAACATAAGCCAGGGTGTTGCCTCTCTGCTCTCAAGTGTATTTCCAACAGATGGATGATTTACTTTGCTCGCTTGGTGTTCAGACCCGACAAGTTTTGACTGATATCTTGTTGCCTGAATGGTATCCAGGCCATGGCAATTTCCGTTAGCCCGTGTGGCATCTAGACCCCGACTTAAGTTTTTTCCAGCAACGTCGCCTGACTTCGGTCGATGGGGTTGTCATAATCTCATGTGGTATCTAGACCTTGATGAGTATGATGATAGTTTACTTTGCTCGCGTGGTATCCAGACCCCGACAAAGGTTGTTTCTGCCTAAATGGTATCCAGACCATGGCGATTTCAAATTTGTTCCGTCCGTTGAGTATCCAGACTCCAACTTATTTTCGTTGAGTATCCAGACTCCGGTCATTACGTTGAGTATCCAGACTCCGGCTATTACGTTGAGTATCCAGACTCCGGCTATTCTGTTGAGTATTTAGGCTTCGGTCTATTTTCGTTGAGTATTCATACTCCGACCATTTGAAAGGTTGCTTCTTCTGCCCGTATGGTATCCAGACCATGGCAATTTCTGTTAGCCCGCGTGGTATCTAGACCCCGACATACATTTTCCCCAGTGGTGTCGCTGGACCTCAGCTGTTGTTATAAACCCATGTGGTATTCAGACCCTGATGAGTACATTTGTGGTATATCTCTTTGTCCGTTGAGTTTTCAGACTCCGGTCATTTTTGTTGAGCGTTCAGGCTCCGGTTATTTCGTTAAGCATTCACGCTCCGATTATTATGTTGAGCATTCAGGCTCCGGTCATTTTCGTTGAGTATCCAGACTCCGGTTATTACGTTGAGCATTCAGGCTCCGATCATTTTCATTGAGTATCCAGACTCTGGTTATCACGTTGAGCATTCAGGCTCCGATCATTTTTGTTGAGTATCCAGACTCCGGTTATTATGTCTCCGGTTATTTTCGTTGAGTATCCAGACTCCAGTTATTACGTCGAGTGTTCAGACTCCGGCATAGTCCATTGACTCATTTCGTTCGTTGAGTATGCAGATTCCGGAAATTTGAATTGGGTGTTTTAAGCCTGTATGGTATCCAGACCATGGCACAATCTTCGATGGACGCGTTCATCTTATTAGAGGTGTCCCCAACAGAGTTACTTCGTAAAGTTTCTCTCTTTTTCTCCCTGCCAGAGTTGCTTGGTTAAGTTTCTCTCTTGCCCAGCGGAGTATTTGCAAGATGTTTATCAGTTTCATTTGATCTGGCCTTAGGGTTCGATGCTCGCTTTTCTTTAGCAAATGCCTGCGCGTTAGCAGATGTCTCTTCCAGCTGCATGTCGATGTTAGTCAGCTTGTTACCATTGCAACTAGTCATTCATTATTTCTGGAGGTTTTTATCCCCATCAGAGTTTGCAGTTTATTTTTGCAGTTGGCAAATTTTTGGGTTCTTTGGTATTCAACTGCCGTTTACCTTGATTGCTTGAAAGTCGTTCGCTTTTCACTCAGTCAGGTCCAAGTCGCTTGAATATGGGCAGCTGTTGTACCCCAAAATTTTCCCAACCATTTCGTGTACTTGGCTTGTGTTTCTTTTTTTTTCCGCATTTCTGCATTTGCATAGCATTTGTGTTCGAGGCAGGGGATCAAGGTTTTCCGTGGCTCGGATTTCTTTTAATGCAAGAGACTGAACATCGAGCATTAGAGGCTCTGATATTTATTTTGCCCAGCGATCGAACGGTCAATTTTATTTTGTTTTGCAGGTTATTTTCAGTGCAGGAGACAACATGCAGGCTATATCAAGCATTCTCACAGTTGGAACATTCAAGAACAAGTTTCAAAAGCTTAACAGAGCTCAGAACGATTGAAAACAGACCATTGTGCAGGTTTCCCTCCAAAAGGCGCCAAATTCAAAATTTTGAAGGTGTTAATCGATTAACCAAGTCAAAAATAGGTCAAATTCAAATATTCAAGGGTGTTAATCGATTAACCATATGGTTAACCGATTAACCAGTGGAAATTTCTGCTCTGCACGTGAATTTTCAAGTGAATTCACTTTGGGGTCCATTTTGATCATTCTTGAAGTTGATTTTACACTAAAGGAAGGATCTAGAACCATTTCAAATTTTGGTTAACTTTCAAATCATTTCAAGTTCCCTACAAATTCCCATTCCTAATTCCATGCCATTTTTCACAAACCACATTCCAAACCTCATTTGGATCCTAACCTAAGGGGTATTTAAATGATCTACTCGAAACCTCACACATCTAATCCTCATAATTTCTATTTCACTTCAGAATTCACTCTTATCTTTCAATTTGCTCTCAACTTTTCACTCCCAAAACCTCTACCAAAGCTCTTCTCACCTTGAAATCTTTGATTCTTCATTTCAATCATTGATTTCTAAGAGCTAAACCTTCATCCTTCATCATCATCATCATCATCATCATCATCATCATCATCATCATCATCATCATCATCTCCATTTCTCCATTCAATTTTCGTGTAAGTTTGGATCTGAATTTTGGAGTTGGTTTGGAGTAGCTTATTTGAGTGGATCTTGCTTAATTTTGGTTGATCATCACTTCTACTACAAGAATACACTCGGATCTTGAAGGAATTCCAGATTTCTAGCTTGGATCTGCTCAATTGGAGTTGAATCAACATTAACCAAAGCAATTCTCCGCTTCGTAGGTTGGAATTCTATATCCATTGTTGTTTTGAGCTTATTTGCATAATCATCATGTTGATCTTCATTTTTGATTGATTTTGTTGATGTTTGATCCATATGATCTGTGATCTTGCTGGTTTAATGTGTTCATATGTTGATTGGATCATTGTTTTCTGGTTTAAATTCGTGCATAATTGATTATGTGATTATCCAGATTGTTGGATATGTGCTTCTTTGCTGGAAATGTTGTTATCTGGCTGTTTTTCTGCTTCTGGCACAGTGTTAACCGATTAACCATTTGGTTAACCGATTAACCAACACAAATTTTCAAATTTTAAGGCATTTTTGACTGGTTAATTGATTAACCCCTGATGTTAATCGATTAACACTGTGCCAGCGGGCCTGTTTTGCTGTTTTTCATGCTTGTTTGGTATAGTTTCACTTCGAATCTTCACAGATCAGTGTGATGCATCAGGAGTGAGATATATGTCATTGTTCTTGATCGTTTAATCATGATTTTGTCAACACTCGTGATCGATTTCCACTTGAATGCATGCTTATGGATGTGGTCCAGAGTGATGATCATTTGCATTGTTGCTTTTGCTTGCATTGCTTGCGGTTGAGATGTGCTTGTGGTGGCTGTTGTCCCTCACTTTTTCCTCCCGCTTTTCTTCGGTGATTGATGCTTGAATGGTTGTAGGGGTCATGACTTCTCCCATTGCATCTCACTTTTGGCTTGAACTTGTTTAAGCTCATTTGTATGCTTTTGTATGCATTTTCTTTTGGTTCTTGCATCTCTCATTTGCATGCTTGAGGTTGAGATGTGCTTGTGGTGGTGTTTACCCCACACTTTGTTCCTCCCTCACTTTCATTCTAATTGTGTATCACATGTTTGCATATTGCATTTTTTCTTATGCTTTCTTCTTCTTCTTCTTTTGTCTTCCTTTGCCATGTTCCCTTAGGACCTCTAATCTCCCTTGTTCAAGAGAGATAATGATAGACCTTAGGCTTGAACCCATTACATGATAACATTAGGTAGCATTCCCCTTTATTCCAATCAAAGGTGCACTTTGCATGAGAACTTTAGGTTGAGTCTTAGTCTCCCTTTAGAGTGTCTCTCTCTTCTCATCTTCAAACTTTCTCAAAACATCTAATAAAGGTTAAGGATTATCGTACGTTACGAGCCTTAAGTACTTGGGAAATGGGGATTGGGGGGCCTCCTCTCAATCATCTAGAGTGTTTAGCGTATGTCCTTTGGACGATATGCAACGCATTCGATCCTAGGTCATAGTCTTTAGTGCAACATGAATTACAAACAATAATCAATGCACTTCTTCTCTAAAAAACACAAAAACAAGCTTCAAATATTTTTATCCTTCGGGATCTTAATTTGGAAAGCCTTTTTCATAAGGAGAGTTTTGTTAACTCTTGGTTCTACCGCAAACGGGTAACGCCTAAGTCTCCAATGGTCGAGCTGCATACACCTAACTGATAGAACTAAGGTTTAACCCTACTCGGGCCTAAAACATTTTGAACCAACCTGTGTTCTTGTTAGCCCGAACTACGTTTGCTCTGATTTCTCATACCAGATAAGAATACGTAGGAACAAGATGGCGATGGCTTGGCGAGCAACCTTTCCCAACTTTCACCAGTAGTTTTCCGAACTACGTTGACTCTGACTTTCCCTTTGCACGAGGGAATACGTAGGCATAGAGCAGCGATGCCCTATCGAGTCTATTTTCTTTTCTTTTGTGTCTGGCCTGTAGTTAGATAGTAAACACCCTTTTAGATAGACAACAAAGCGTGGATCCCGTCGAGTACGACGGACGTGAGGGGTGCTAATACCTTCCCCTTGCGTAACCGACTCCCGAACCCAAGATTTGGTTGCGATGACCAGTCTTCTCCCTTTTCGTTAGGTTTTCTCTGATTGTTTCCTTTCCCTCTTTTGGGATAAATAACAAACGGTGGAGACTCTTCTGTCCTTGCCGGTCCCTCTTTGCAACGATGTGACAATCCTCTTGATTATCTTTTGCGGGCTTGACAACTTCTGATGCAGTGAAAGCCTTGCCGCCTAAATTTTTCCTGAATTTCTCTTTTGGGTTTTCGACTTAGCGCGTCTCTTTTAGGCATATTATTTCCTTACTGCATCCAAGTTGAAAGGGTATTTAAGCTGTTTGCCGTCCATTGTCTCGAAAATTAGAGAGCCTTCAAAGAAAACAGTTTTCACAACAAAGGGGCCATCATAGTTGGGCATACATTTTCCATGCATATCCTTCTGAATTGGCAGGATCTTTCTGAGTACGAGTTCTCCTTCTTTGTATTCTTTGAGGTGGAATATTTTATTAAAAGTTCTCTTCATCCTTTGCTGATATATCTGACTGTGACACATCTCAGTCATCCTTTTTTCATCGATGAGATTTAGAGAGTATCTTTCTTTTATCAATTCAACTTCTTCAAGCTCTGCTTCCATTAAGACCCTTAACGAAGGTATCTCAACTTAGAATGGTAATACTACGTACTTCCCATAGACAAAGGAAAAGGGGGTTCCCCTTGCTGAAGTGCGTGCCGATGTTCTGTATCCATGCAAGGAAAATAGTAACATTTCATGTCAGTCTTTATAGGTTACAACCATCTTTTGCATTATCTTCTTGATATTTTGTTCGCAACTTCAATAGCACCGTTCATTTTTGGTCTGTAAGGCGAGGAGTTGTGATGTTTGATCTTGAAACTATCATGAAGCTCTTTCATCATTTTGTTGTTCAGATTTGAGTCATTGTCCGTGATAATTTGATTAGGGATGTCGTATCGGCAGATGATCTCTTTCTTGATAAAACGGGAAACCACTTGTTTGGTTACATTTGCGTAGGATGCAGCTTCTACCCATTTGGTGAAGTAGTCGATAGCGACGAGGATGATATGGTGACCATTGGACGCCTTGGGCTTAATTTCCCCAATCATATCTATGCCCCACATTACGAAAGGCCAAGGCGATGTCAATACATTGAGAGGATGTGGAGGAACATGCACCTTGTCAGTGTAGATCTGGCATTTGTGGCATCTTCGAGCGAAAAGGATGCAATATGTCTCCAGGGTCAACCAGTAATAACCAGCCCTCAATATTTTCTTTTCCATGGCATGACTGCTCGCAGGAGTATCGAAGGTACCTTCGTGCACATCTGTCATCAACAGGTCTGCCTCTTTCTCGTCAACACATCAGAGCAGGACGTATCATGATTTCGTTTGTATAGAACATTGTTGCTGATGAAGAACTTAGATTCGTATAGCCCTCTTGTCAATTTTAGAGGCATCAACCAGGTACTCTTGATTCTGAAGAAAGTTCTTGATGTCATGGAACCAAGGTTTTCCATCGGATTCCTCCTCTGCCATCATGACGTATGCTGGTGCTGTTTTTCTTTCGATGCAGATCAAGGGAACTTCGTTGACGAACTGAACCTTCCACATTGATGCTAGCTATAACACCCCAAATTCTTGGAATATTTATTTAATTTATTTAAATATGAATATTCGTATTTTTGGTGATTTTCGGTGGTTGGTGTGAATATTGAGAATATGGATTTTGATTTATTTATTTAAGTAATAGTATATAATATGAATATATTGGTATTATTAATAATTTAAATAAATACAAGTGAATTAAGGGAAAAGTGGACATTTGAGGAGGAGTTAGTGAGGGTGAACTTGGAAAGCCCAATTTTAAGGCCCAAAGTTAGGTTTAACAAAAAGGAATTTTGAGAGAATTAGGATTCATTATTGTTAGACCGTGAAAAGGGAAGAAATAGACGCCAGAGCTCTGAGGAAGAGGATTAAGACAAAAGCTTCGCAAGGTTTCCAAGAATCAGGGAGAAAGGCTTAGAGTCGGCAATTAAGGTATGAGGATTATTGCCTTCATTATTTTCAATATATTATTCAATGTGTTTAAAGATGATTTAAGGGTTTATGGATTTTGAGTATTGAATTGTTGTTGCCTTTCTGATGGTGAGTTCAATGAGTTTGAGGGATTTGAACTGATGGTCTGATAGGTTTGAGGCTGATATGAGATAAGGGAAATCAGGCCTTCGTGGCCAAAATCTGTTGTTGAGGTTTTAACCGTATAGGGTAATTGATTGTGAGAACTTTAATGACTGTGGGGTATTTGTAAGAAATTATGGAAATTGGAGGCGTAAATATGATATGGAATTGACCTAATAAGTCGTAGATTTTGTGCCTTTATCACCGTAATACCTTAGGAATGATTTATGGATGTTTTTGGGGCATTGGGGAAGGAAATCGTAGAGGTTTTTGGGCTAGTTTTGGTGCTGGTGCGTAACAGTGATTTGCTATAATTGCGAGTTCGCACAGCGAAGAATCCTTCGCACGACGGACATTCACCCCTGACTCGCACAACGAACTTGCTAGCGAACGTATCAGAGTTTCGCGAATTCTGATCTTGTGCAGTGATGTCTTGATGTTTTGATGCTGTGATTTTCCTGATGAATTACTGTGATTATAATTGCGAATTTTATGAGAATAATACATGACTGTATAATGAATTCCCACGAGTAATTGTGATGATTTATGATGTTGATTCCCATGAGTAATTGTGATGATTTATGATGTTGATTCTGTGATTTTTTTGATGATTATGTGATGACATGATTATTATGATGATTTTGATGAATGATGATGCACCTAATGATTTTATTATGATGATGATATTGACGTGTGCATCATGCATTCATATGCATTCCAGACTTTGGTCTAGAACCTTGATTCTTGTAGCTTCAGTCCCATTGCGCGGATGTGAGGTATGTTGTTGTGTTCCGGTTCTCGTGAAGAATCGATCCTACTGTTGTGGATCTATGGAGGGTTAATGGCCTAATGTCCATAGAGTTTTATTGATTGGTACCACATGCATGAGTCTTGTTGCGTTTGCATTTATGTGACAATTTGGTGTAATTTATAATGTTGTGGCCTTTGATGTTCCTTGATGATTCTGATGATGTTAGATATGAAAATTATGCCATTTTATATATTGATTATTATGAATCGTTTTACTCACCCTTTCTGTTTGAATGTTGCCTCCATGTGGACAACGTGCAGATGACCAAGTTTACCCGTGGATGCTGTTGAGGACTTTTTGAAGTTTTTGGGTCGTTGGCCATTATGGTTGACTTAGAGGGTCTTGCTCTGATAGTGTAACATCGAGTTGGATTCTTTGAGTTAAAACATGTTTTATTGATTATTGTTATTTTGATTATGATGTTGCGCAAGGAAAACTTTGGATTTTGCCTTTTTGAGTTCTGCTGCCTTTTGAGTAATATTTTGAGTAATTTTGGGAAAACCCGTTGTTTACTGAGCATTGACTATATTTGAATTATTTAGAAATGTGCGCCCTTTTGAGATGATTTTATTGCGTTCAATATTTTACTCTGATAAATATGATTGATTTTCCATTATATTTGTGGGATAAAAAAAAGGTGTTACACTAGCATGGCCAAGGCATCTGCAATGTGACTCTCAGCCTGCAGGACATGTTTGAAGGTGATCTCATTGAAGTACTCGATCATTTCCAAAATATAGTCTTTGTAGGGAACCAGCTTCTCATCTCGAGTTTCCCATTCACCTTTGAGCTGGTATATTACCAAGGCGGAGTCGCCGATCACCTCTAAGATCTTGATGCGAAGATTGATGGCAACTTTGAGTCCCAGGATACAAGCTTCATATTTAGTTATATTTTTTGTACACGAGAAGCAAAGTATGGCGTTAACAACGGTATATCCTCCAGCCGGATTTTCTAGAACATCCCCAACACCATGTCCCTTTTTGTTGGATGCCCCGTCAAACATCATCTTCCAAAGGGATCCGGGTTCAGGACCTTCCTCAGGACCAGGTTCCGGCTTCATTCTTTGAACATACATCACATCCTCATCAGGGAACTTAAATTTGAGTGGTTGGTAGTCATCTACAGGATACTCGGCAAGGTGTTCTGACAAGACACTACCTTTAATGGATTTTTGGGCGACATGCTGAATATCATACTCTGACAAGAGCATATGCCATCTGGAAGTCATCATTCCATGTCATTGCTTGATTCTTCTGTAACACCTTGAAGATTGGTGCGCATATAGGAGTCAAATTTAAGATGAATCTACAGATGTAATTCAAACGTCCAAGGAAACCTCTGATTTGTTTCTCTGTTTGAGGAGCTGGTGTCGCTACTACGAAAAAAGGTGCCGGCAATAACAGAAGAGTCGCCACCTATCATTATTTATCCTAAACGAGGGAAAGGAAATGATCGGGGAAAACCTAGCTAAAAGGGATAAGAATGGTCATTGCAACCAAATCTCGGGTTCGGGAGTCGATTACGCAAGGGGAAGGTATTAGCCCCCCTCACGTCCGTTGTACCCAACGGGATCCACGCTTGCATTGTTTATCTAAAGGGTTGTTTATCTATCTAGCTAATGGTCTGGGTCAAAAGAAATAGAAAAAGGTCAGGACTCGATAGAGCGTCGCTGCTCTGGGCCTACATATTCCCTCGTTCAATGGGAAAGTCAGAGTCAACGTAGTTCGGCTAACTACGACTAAAAGATGGGGGAAGGTTGCTCGCCAAGACATCGTGTCCTGTGCCTACGTACTCTCAACAGGTATGAGAGATTAGAGCTAACGTAGTTCGGGATAAAGAGAACACAGGCTTGCTCAACTGTTTTTTACCCGAGTAAGGTTAACAAGTAGTTCTAGCAGTTTGGTGTATGCAGCTCGCTCGTTGGAGACTTAGGCGTTACTGTTTGTGGTATAACTAAGAGTTAACAACACTCTTTTATCTGAAAAGATTTTCCACTGATTAAAGGGCCCCAAAGGGTAAAAGTAAGTTTGACTATTTGTTTTCGAAGTCTTTTATTAGAGAAGTGTTTTGAATGAATGTTTGTAATTCATACTGCACTAGAGACTATGACCTAGAAACGAATGCGTCGCGTATCTCCCAAAGGACGTACACTAAACATTCTAGATGATTGAGAGGAGACCGCTCAATTATCATTTCCCAAGTAGCTTAAGACTCGTAACGTACAATACTCATTAGCCTTTATTATGTACTTTGAAGTTGTTTTGAGATGAGAAGAGAGAAATGACTCTATAGGGGGACTAAGCAAAAGCCTACTGTTATCATGCAAGATGGTCCTAAGGTTGAATTTAGAAAGGGAATCTATCCTACTGTTATCATGCAAATGGTCAACCCTAATGTTCTATCATCACTATCCTTAAACAAGGAAGTGAGAGTCCTAGGGGGACATGGCAATGGAAAGGAAAACAACAGGAAATCATCGTGATTATTCAACTGAAATGTACAATGTGAATGAATGTACATGCAATGCAACAATACAAGCAAGGGAGGACACCTCAACCTTTAATGCACACAAGCAAACACAAAGGAAAGAGAGACAATCAAGCAAAGGGAGGAAACCTCGACCTTTAATGCAAACATGGACTTAAGAGAAAGAATGCCTATCCTAATGCACTTCTATCCTAATGCACCCAATCAAACAACATGCAGGGGAGAGGAAAAACAACATGATAGGAAAGTAAAAGGAGAACTAAACTCATCAAGTTCAATGTGTATCAACACAGGAGTCCACAAAGGTTCAACTTCTTTATGGAATGCCCTTAGTTCGACCAAAGGAAGAACTGGGATCTCACAAGAAGGATCCTAAGATTGAAGGACAACAAGGAATGAGGAGAAGCATAGTGAGAACCAAAAGAACCCACTATGTTCAATGTGTATCAACACAAGAGTCCATCAAAGGCTCAACTTCTTTATGGAATGCCCTTAGTTTGACCAAAGGAAGAATTGGGCTCTCACAAGAAGGATCCTAAGATTGAAGGACAAAAAGGAAGGAGTGTACAAAGTACTTGAGTCCTTCAAAGGCTCAACTTCTTTATGGAATGCCCTTAGTTCGACCAAAGGAAGAACTAGGCTCTCACAAGAAGGATCCTAAGATCATAGGACTTGGAAATTCACATACAAGTGCCTTAAGATGTCTACAACATGGATATGCAAGATTTAGATGCACAAGCATTGCAAAGAGATCACACAAAATGCAAACTAGGCAAGATGTAGAGTTGGAACCACACAAATGTAGGCCAGAATGTAAATTCTACCAAAAATAGTAAAACAAGCCTAAAAAATCTAAGGAAATTCCTAAGGGACCTCTCTGGTCTCAGGAACCAGGGGTCAAAATTTGAGAAGGAAATTCTAAGTCTAGATATGCCAACAGAAGGCAAAGTCCTAAGGGTGTCCTAAAAACTAGGCAAGAGAGAGGGTCTTAAAGGATCAACCTAAACCCTAAGCAAAAGGCCTCAGAAATCAGGGGGAAAAATATCGCAAAGTCCCTTAAGATATCCAGAATGTGTACCAGACAAATTAGGAATTTATTTGGAAGTTTAATCACAAAATAAAATTCTAAACAAATGATATGCAATTTTCTATTTATAAAGAACATTTTAAAAAGAAAATTCAGTATTAAATTGAAAAATGATTAGAAAATTAATCTAAAAATATGTAAAATCAAAGCACATGTCAAAGCATGCAAAAAATATTTTTCCATGATTTTTGGGATGCATTAAGTATTTTTCATGAATTAAAATGCAAACAGATATGAAATAATGAAATAAAAGAAAAAGAAAGAAAAATGGAAAAGAAATGGTGCAAGAAGTAATCTAAACACGTTCATTTGCATGGGCCAGTTCTGAGGGAGGTTCAAATAGCAATTTGGCCCAGGTCCACTCAGGATTTCATTTAATGAAGTGCACCGTTTTGTTTAAAGTCTGGTCAATAAAACTGCAGCTAAATCTTGGCCTTACGATTCAACCCCAGTCAACATATCCTAAGGTTATCCATGCTGACACGTACGCGCTGAAGTGGGAACCTAAGTTGGACTGAGATCATGACCATTCATCTCAAGACTAGTCAGACCATCTAAGGGACACTATGATGACACGCAGGCTTGGGATTTTTAACACCAACAGCTTGTAATCGTGACCGTTCATTCAGGATTAACTTACATGATCTAATGGTTGTGGATATGACACACAAGCGCCTGGCATTTAAAAATAAAATTGGAGGGAGAAACCAGACGCCGGAGCACGGCGGCTCCAGTCGTTTTCTCCGACAGGGGGGAACAGTGGCAGTTTTCAAAATTTATCAAAACTCAAAATTTTGGACACCATTCTACTCGTCTTGTTGCATACAACATCATGCCATGGTTATTTTTCCCTAATCTCCTAAAACAAACCCTAACCGCAAGCAACAAGATCAGAGGTGTTATCACAAATCAACACTAACAAGCCTAAAATTAATCCAGAATCCTTCTACCAAACCTAAGGAGCAAGAATACACTAAAATGGTGTGCAATATGTACATGTATGAAGAGAATTTTGGAGAAGTTACTTATACAACGGAGCACCTCCGTTGGGTCTTCAATTGAGGGTGAAGCTTCAGCAAAACCAACCAGAATCCTTCTTGGAGCTTCTAGCAATCTTGATTTGGCCTGAAACTTGATGAATTACAAAAAACGATTTTCACTTCTTCTTCACTATTCTCAACTGTTTTCTCTCTCAATTTGGCTCCAAAATCTGTTATGATTGATTGTGAATGATGATACAGTTATATACAATGGATATTGATCACTTTGGAGCCCAATTACAGCCCATAGAAGCCCAATTAAAAATCTAATTTCCTTGATGTGGCAAGCTTCCAATTCGTGAAAACAGAGCTGGAGAATGCTTGGTTTTGATCCCATTGAGTTGCTTATGATGTAAGGAATCTAATGGTGTGGATTACCCCCTTTGTCTTGATCTCAATGGTATGATTTGCATTTGTACCTTAAGCTTGAAGTTATCTTGAAAATGGCATGGTAAAAGAGCTCAACTTGCTATTCCAAAATTGGCATTGTGTTTAGAATGATCTTGGCACACAAAATATGCACAAACATGGCAGAATTTGGTTCAATATGAATTAATTTGATTTTTATGCCTTTAATGCCTTTTCCATGGATTTTCCTTCATCCACTGTTCCATCCAAGCCAAATCCATGGTACCTTGATGTTTGATAGTGCAAATGACCCCATTTGGATCAAGTTTGAAGTTGGAAAGATTTTCATTTGAGATGTGCAAAGTGGTGAAATTGACCTATAATTAAAAGTGACCTATAATCAAAGTTTCCCAAAATACCCTTGCCTTGCAAGCTTCATATATTGAGCTCTACAAATCAGATTGGGGACTTCCAGGACTTTTAGGAAAGCTAAGATCATAATAAAGAACTTTCATGTTTGGGTCAAGATAAGGAGAGACATCCTTCTAGGTCAAAAATGTCTAGGAAGTTGGTTGACTTTCATGGACCAAAATCACATTCATCTGATGACATGTAACTTGTCTGCTTCATATCTTGAGTTCTAGAAATCCAATGAGGGACTTCTAGTACTCAAACAAAAGCTAAGAACATGCTCTACAAGTCTCATGTTTACATCAAGATGAGATGAAACTTGTATCTTGAGTTATGTGGTCTTGAAGTTGGACACTAAATAGGGGATTTTACACTGTCAAGCTTAGAAACCCTAGCTTAGTAACTTCTCACACTCTTGAATATTGATGAATTGATCTTGAAATGATATATGACATGTCTCAACATAATATTCCGTGACTATAAAGACTTGGAATTGAGTCTTAATCTCCTCCAATCACACAGTTGACTTAGGGTTGACCAGATGAAAACCTTAATTGCACCACCTTTGGCTGTGGCTTCTTGCATTTGGTATAATGACATGAATGAGCTCCATAATGACCCTCAAGACATCCAATGAGCTTTCACAATGCTTTACATCCATAACCATGGATCCAATATCACCTGGTAATCTTCTCATGGTCTCCAAGATATGAGGTGAACCATACTCATTCCTATGCTCTTTGACTTTTTCTTATGCTGGTGATAAGCTCCTGAATAGCTTGAATACATCCTCTTTATTAGGCTTAGACCTTGATAACCTCTCCTGACAAGCACACCTTTCTTAATCCCCTGCAAATGAGCAATGAAATGCAAATGGTAATGCTATATGAATGTAATGAAACACAAGCTAGGTAAAGAAAAGATTGGGCAAATTTTGGGGTGCAACAACTGGCATCTCTTGAATAGCCCTGAATTTCGTCAGGATCCACCTCGATTCCTTGTTGACTGACGATGAACCCAAGTAATTTGCCTGATCAAACTCCAAATGTGTATTTAGCTGGACTCAGCCTCGGTTGATATTTCTGGAGTCTTTCAGAAAATTTTAGTAGATGATCCAAGTGATCCTTTTCATCCTGAGACTTCGCAATCATATCATCTACGTACACCTCGATCTCATGATGCATCATATCATGGAATAGTGCAACCATGGCTTGTTGATAAGTGGCTCCTACATTCTTTAACCCAAAAGGCATGACCTTATAACAATAAGTGCCTCATGGTGTTATGAACGTTGTTTTCTCTATCTCATCTAGGTCCATCCTGATTTGATTATAACCCGAGAATCCATCCATAAAGGAAAATATTGCAAAGCTAGCTGTGTTATCAACCAATGTCTCGATGTGAGGTAGTAGTAAATCATCTTTTGGACTGGCTTTATTGAGATCTCGATAATCCACACACATTCTGACCTTTCCGTCTTTCTCCGACACGGGCACGATGTTGGCTACCCACTCAGGGTACTTTGAAACTACTAGAAGTCCTGCATCGATTTGTTTCTTTACTTCATCTATAATCTTTAGGTCTATTTCTGGTCTTGATCGTCAGAGTTTTTGCTTAACAGGAGGACATTCTGATTTCAGAGGGAGCTTGGGGACCCCGATATCAATATCTAGCCCTGGCATATCCTAGTATGACCAGGCGCAAACAACAGTATACTCTTTGAGGAGTAGTACCAACCTGTCCTTGAACTCTATTTTGAGTGATGCCCCAATCTTTACTTCTTTCTTTATCTCTTTAGAACCCAAGTTGACAACTTCGATTTGCTCTTTATACGGCTGGAGGTAGGCTTCTTCATGCTCATCCATTCTGGTTAACTCTTCGAGAACCTCAAATTCTTTATCAAACTCTTCTTCAGCTTGGAAAACAAATGAACCGCTACCAGAAGAAACCGAATGATCCTTGGATTTTCCAGGTGATGGAGGCTTTCTGCATTTTTTTAAAGTGTTTAACATGATCAGACACACACACACACACACACCCACACACCCACACATAATAATCATCCAGATGATGGGTTCAATTTTAAGTTTTTCCAAAAAGATTGCCATTTTTTCCTTTTTACAAAAAGTGAAAATGATAACAAAGTAAATGAACAAAAAGGACAAGAGTTTTAACAAAAACACTTCTTTATTCATTAATATTTTTAATCGCAAAGTGTCCCATACAAAGTGATTTGCTAGCCTTGGGCGAGACCAGGAATTTCAAAGAAAACAAAAGCTAACAAGCAATGCATTAATCTAAAGGTAGCACGACGGGAAAAAGATAGACCACGGATTATAGCAGAGTTATCAATTAACACAACGTGAGCGATTTGCAGGGCTTGGAATGCTGTTTCTAGCACATCCTCGTCGGCTTTGATGTATCGGAATGACGACAAGTAGCTCACCATCAAGTCTTCCTCCCCGTGCACTATGACTAGCTGATCATCAGTGAAATTTTTTAGCTTTTGATGCAGGGTGGAGGTTACGGCTCCCGCCGTATGGATCTAAGGTTTGTCCAATAAACAGCTGTAGGCTAGATTGATATCCATGACTTAGAATGGTACTTCAAAATATCGTGGACCCACCATTATTGGCAAAGTCACCTCTCCAATCACAGACCATTTGGATCCATCAAATGCCTTTACAACCAAAGAGGTTTCCTTCATAATTTCTCCTTTATGACTTAATTTTGCCAAAGTTATTTTTGGTATTACATTCAGGGAAGAGCTAGTGTCAACCAGGACTCTAGCTAAAGTATATTCTTCGTATTTAATGGAGATGTGTAATGCACGATTGTGTTTGCAGCCTTCTAGCGTAATATCATCATTGCTGAAGCTTAACGTGTTGCACGTCATGATGTTGGCGACAACCGAGTCGAATTGTCCACCGTGATGTCTTTGGTGACGTGGGCCTGAGTCAATATTTTCAGCAGAGCTTCCCTATGCGGGGGTGAACTGAGTAGTAGTGACATTACATAAATCTTTGATGGCATCTGGTTCAGTTGATCCACCACCCTATAATCACTTTTGCGGATAATTCTGAGGAACTCTTTGTCGTCTTCTTTTAATATCTCTTTTCTTTTCTCCTTGTCGGTGACTACCGATTCTTTTGGAACATCCTCTTTGACAGCAGGGATGACCTTAGGTGCTACCTTGGGAGTTTCAATGGTAACCTTTGGTACATAACTTCTCTCACTGCGAGTCATCCGACTCCCTCCGACAATGTTAGTCACGTCGGCTTGTTTCCTTCCGGCTTTCACGTCTCGCCAAGAATTGTCGTATTTCCATGGTACAACTTTGGAATTTTTCTCTATCCGCGAATCAAATCTACGCTGAGCCTTTCCAAATCTGGGCGCTGGATCATCATGGAATATTGGTCCAACAACGCTGGATCGAGCCATCTTGTTATTGCTGGTGTTAAACATCACTCTTTTCTTAGGATCCTCTGATAGATTGAACACTGGTTCAATAACCGCAACGTCCTCTTTTTTCTTCTTACTATTGACTTGTAGCATACCTTCGTTGATTAATGATTGAATGTCTTTTCGCACAAGGTTACAACCTTGTGGGTTCTTGTTGCACTCTTCATAATCCTCATGACTACTCTTGAGTAACCATGTTTGAGCCAATCTCTTGTGCAACTCCACCAGCGGTGTTTTAACTTCAGCCACTTTAGTGATTGTTCTCATCTTAGAGCCTTCTCCTTCTTCCGTTATAGCATTCACTCCACCGTGGTTCGGCAGAGGATTATCCTTCACATTGGGATGATTATCTTCAAATAAAAGTATCTTCTTTTCAATCAATTCCCTGACGATGTGCTGAAGCGTAATACAACTCTCTAAATCATGCCCATCGGTGTTCTCATGGAACGAGCAATGTGCGTTGGGATTGTAGTATGAAGGCAAAGGATTGGGTGGGGTACCCAATTTTCTTGTTTGAATAAGTCCTCTAGCTACCATCATAGGATATAGTTCGGTATAACTCATTGGTATTGGTTGTATCTTGGGCCTCCTGTTCTAATAGGTTGGCTTGGGAGCTTGAGCCCTGGGCTGCTGCATCTGCTGATTATTATAAGGTCGGTAATTGTACTGCTGATAAGCTTTCGGTGCTCCTGGCTGAAGATTTTGTTGATTTTGTGTCTAGAAGACTGGCGTAGCCGCCACTATGTATTGTGGTTGATGATACTGTTGTTGTTTAGCTTGAACTTGGGGACGGATCCTTCGGTTCTATGCCTTTTTGTCGTACATTACCGTATTGGTTTCTCCCTCTTTCTTTTTCTGGAAACTGCCGGATGGTTTCTTGGATGAATAACTGCTGGAACTGTTGGCAGGACCAGACATTTTTTCGTTCTTCAATCTGGCTTCCACTTTGACACCCACTGCCACAATATCGGCGAAGTTAGCTGACACACTGCTTATCACTCTTTCATAGTACTCTGGTTTAACGATGTCGACAAACCAATATGCTAATTCCTTATTTGTAAGTGGTTGCTCAACTTGTGCAGCCATTTCACACCATCTTTGCACATATTCTTTAAAGGATTCTGAAGACTTCTGAGTCATGCTCAATAGCTGACGCCTGTCTGGAGCAAGGTCCACGTTATATTTGTATTTTTGGATGAAGGCATCAGATAGATCTTGGAAACTTCAAATCCTTAATTGGTCTAGCCCCAAATACCATTTCCCTGAGGCTCCTTTCAAACTTTCTTAGAAACAATGTATAATTAACTTGTCATTGTCAAAATGCGTAGCCATGCGTCTACAATACATCACCAAATGGAGTTTTGGGAAAGTTGCCCCATCATATTTTTCAAAGGATGGAATTACGAACTTTGGGGGGAACACCAACCCTGAGACCAAGCACATGTCTCTGGCATCAGTACCAAAGATACTTTTCCCTTCTAAAGCCTTCATTCTTCTTGCCATGATTTCCATCTCGACCCTCAGCTTGTCGTGTTTTTCATCCCCTGCTTCAGATTCATCTGGTATCTCATAAACTTGTTGTTATTGAGTATCAAAGACCGGTCGAACGTTCATCTGAGCGCCTGTTTGAGTGAACAGAGGGTTATGGAATTCATGCATAAGCCCTGCTGTTTGTGTCGTTGTACCTTGGACATGAAATGGAAGTATGAAATCTTTGGAGATGCCAAATGGAAACTCTGTTGTGGAAGTCACTACCGATGTAGGGACTTCTGCAGTTGCGTTAACCTCAGATACCATTGTTGCTAGTGTATCCATTTTTTCCCTGATCACTTGCACAGTTTCCAGAATCTGGCTGACATTGCCCCGAAGTCCTTCCAATTCATTTTCAATCTGATTGATTCTTTCCTATTGATCTGCCATTCTCTTTCGAGTATTGGCTCAGGTGTTATAGCGGTGGGGACTCAGCGTGATCTTCTGGGGGAAAAGAATAACGAATGAGCTACAGAACCCATGCAACACCATGTAAATGATATGCTATGCAAATGCAATACTACTCATTCAAGGAAAAGCAATAATCTTGTTTACAAACAAAATTAGTAAATCAACACACGTAACAACGTGATTGACAACATAAGAGGAAAGCAGAATTTCATTGATAAAACAAAGTTTGTTACAATAAATGGTTCTTGTTAACGAACGAGACCTTTCTTACAACATAATTTTCAAAAAGTAACGATTACATTCATAAGCTCTTAAGATTACAATCTTAGAAAAAACAGGAATTTGGGAGGCCTTGATCATTTTAACAAGATGATCCCTCTTCTTCTTGAGGTCTGGCGTGGTATTAACTCTGATGAATCAGCTCCCAGAGCTCGGCATTTTCTCGTTCTTCTTTAACTAAAGCAAACTTCAGTTCATCTCTAGGCATGAGTATTTCTGGTTCTAGATAGATTTCATAAGTATGATTGTAGAACATTTTCAGAGCTATCTCTTTTGACCAAAGGAGATGAGCTCTTGTGGCCAGGCAGCTCACGTTTTCTTCAGCAGTCATCCCTTGCAGATGTGGACGATACTAGGCTAAACAGGCTTGAGCTTCAAAGTTTTCGTCCCTACCCTTTTCATGGATACAAGTCCTTAGCAAGTCTCGATCCGGTTCTGGTCCTATTTGGTACCCTAGCTGACGGCGAGCTAGGACCAGACTGTAGCTGATAATTCCCTTCGTGCCTATAAGTGGTATGTTGGGAAAGTCTCCGCAACTGTGAATCATGGTGATTCCTTCATTCTTGATGTCGTACCAGTTGACATCGTAATAGGAAAGTGATGCCAACTTTCTGATCCAAGCATCTTTGTTGTGGAGATTCCAGAGAACATGAGTTTTGGGCATGTGTGAAATAAACC
Source organism: Lathyrus sativus (assembly GCA_963859935.3). Taxonomy (NCBI): domain Eukaryota; kingdom Viridiplantae; phylum Streptophyta; class Magnoliopsida; order Fabales; family Fabaceae; genus Lathyrus; species Lathyrus sativus. Next base: position 338,626,846 of record OZ012740.1, on the reverse strand, counting down.
ACTTGCTAAGAAGTGTTGTGTAGCACGAGAACAGTCCTAAATCATACATTTTCCGATGGTGGATAACATAGTAGGTGTCAGTCAGCAATGTGGGAATATGGTTTCTGATTATGAAGAGTCTGATGGCTTCTTCGCTAATAAACTCATCGCAGCTTGGGAAAAGGTATAGTTCATAGATCATAAAAGCCAAGATTGCTTTAAAGACCCCTAAATCCCTATTATCATAGTGGAATTCAGCACTTTCCATGAATGGCCTTGCTTCAATCCCGGAGAATCCTTCTCTATTCACCAATCGAGCAGGCAGCTCTGTGGGCTCAAGATGCAGGGATTTGGCAAGCTCCTTTCTTCTTGGTTTACCATAGGGAGGGGTAAAGGTCAAGGGAATCTTCAAATAAGCAAAATACTCTTCCAAGGTTGGAAGTAGTTGGAAATATGGGAAAGTGAAACAATGGTATACCGGGTCGTAGAACTTGACGAGTGCCGACAACATGTCTTCATTGACTCTTGTATCCAACAGAGATAGCATATCTCCATATTTGGTGATGAACACGGCCGGATTCCTGACAAGGCCCTTAAAGATCCTAAGATTGTCTAACCTTAGACTCAAGAATGAAAATCTACTTCTGTGGTTCATAACAATGTCTGTAAAAATAAGATTTTGAATTCCTTGAATGGTTTGTAAAAATGCAAGAATGCAATGCAAATGCAACTGGTTTTACGAAACTCAGAAGATTAATTAAGTCAAACCCTCATTTCATTAATTGTTGGGAAAAGTTACAACTTTAAAATACAAGACAAGAAGCCTAAGTTTACATCAAAAAACTAGGTCCTATAGTATAAGTTTCCAACAAGAACTTTAGTCGCGAGACCTCTTCAACTTCTTCTGTATAGTATTTTCCATTACCAACTTGTCTATTATACTTTTCCAAGCTCCGGATGTAGGTGGGATATTTGAATACTCGTGAGTGCTTTGAGTAGTATTGACACTAGAGAAAAATAAATTCTCTTTTGTCACATCACTGTCGATCACACGTTGTTCGAGCCAACTGATCAGTTCGTCTTTATCTTGCAATTCTTTTCTGAGTTTCGTTGTTTCAAAAAACAGAGTATGATACCTCCCTTCCCAAGTATCTAGGTCAAGCTTTGTTCATTTAAAGAACTTCTTGGTACTCTTCCATTTTATCAATAGGGATGGTAGAAGATGATGACGCGATAACGATCTGCGAATTCTTCTCCGGGAGATATGGCATCTTCAGATCTCGGGCTCGAGATTGTACCCATAAAGTGAATGGTTCAAAGGCTACCCAATTCTTCTTTCCCATATTGGCTTTAGTCTTTTTCTGAATATTCTCCCAAGCATCGACTGTGCTATTTCTCATAATCTTCGTTGCTTCGGTGTTGAGATATTAGAATCCAGATAACAACAGACATCTAAATCTAAGAAGGGCGTCTCAAGTGGCTGAAGTGTGGCCAGCTCTATGCCTAGGTCCAGTGTGCGGGATATGGATGTAATCATCCCTCCAACACAAATGAGACCACCTACTCTAACACTAACAGACTGAAAATGGGCTAGTAAGAATGGTGTAGGATTCATCGGTGTCCGTGTTAGTGCGCAGTGCAAAAAGAAAAGATCCTTAGAGTTCACTTTCCCATTATTTTCCCGACCGAAAATGGTGTTGGCTAAAATGAGGTGTAAGTACTGAGTGGTCGGGCTATGGATAGTGATGGACTTTAGACCTTCCCAGTCAGTAGTGGCTTGGCCAGTGATTTGATGCTAGAAACCAAGTGCATCAGTTTTCTAATCGTTCTCTAAAGGGGCTTCGCAAGAAAAGCCATCCCCATGAGGGAACTAAAACAAATCGGCAATCTGATCCTGGCTAAAGGTGTATCCTCTGTTAAACATTATAAACGATATAGCGTCTACAATGCGTGATACTCCCATAGGCGTGGCATATCTAAATGAACTACGGAATTCGTAGGTCAACCTAACATATGTAGGGTTAGTCAATGAACAAAAATAAGTCATTCCTAAGTTACATAGCATCCAGTTAACACTACTAATTAAGCCTAAATCATAAAGGGTATTATTACCGGGATACCTTGTCGGTGCGACATCCCTTTTGAACAACTTTAGGTACTTTGTCCCTTGATAATCGCCCTTTATGCCTTCTCCGAAGGTGATACCAAAGTAGTCTATCTCTCCTCTTGGTCTCACTGCTCTTGGAGGCACGGTGAATGGAAGATTGAAGAATTTGAAGGAATGGGTAGGGATTAGGGAAACGTGGAGAATGTGTAGGATTTGCTTTCGGGTGAGAATGAGAGCAGATTCTGGATATTTATGGTAATGAAGTGAAGTTTGAAGGTTGAGAGATAAGGAGATGAGTTAGTGGTGAGTAGAGTAAGAGATTAGAGAATTTAATTGAGGGTGGTTTCTAAATAACGCGCAAGGGAAGTTTTAAAATTGAAACTATCGTTCAGACTAATATGGAGGTCGCCGCTAGGCTAATGGCGAATGCCATTTGCTTAAAGTGCGCAAAAATTGAATTCGGGCTTAAACTTAAGGATTTTGTCCCAATGATTTTCAGTTGTTAAGGATAAAACTATGCCAGATGAAAGGGTTTAAACACATGGCCTTAGTTAGAATCATAAAAAAGCAATTAAAACAAAAAAAAATTACAAGAAAAAACGAAGGAAATTAACTAAAATCGGAATGAAATAGAACGATCAATGGAAAACGGAGTTGCATTAAAATGAAATGTGAGTTCGTGCTAGTTTAACGTCGGTAGCTCGACGAGTAATGTAAACATAACAAAAAAAAATGAAATCCTAATAAAAATAAAATTAAAACTCCTAACTAGAAATTTTGGAAATATTCCCTCCCCCGCACTTAAATAAGGAAGTGACCTCACTGTCTAAGTGCATGGTAGGAAAACAAAATACAGTACAATAAAACAATATTAGTCATTCCGGTGTCTGACATTAGGCTCGAAGAAACGTCTTACGAAATAGATTTGCTGAAACAAGTGGTTGAACTGCTCATTAGACACATCCATAAAGCCAAGGAAGTCCACGCGCAGAATGGTGAGCACTCCTCTAAGGGTAGAAATTTTCATCCTGGGGGCGTCAATTGCAGTAGTGTGATCAATGGGAGGCTCTGCGTGAATACTATAGGCGAGTGAAGCGGTATCAGATAACATGTCATTTCGGTTCTCATAAGCTTGAGGGGTATCAGGTGGAATGGATGACTCACTTTAGCCCTCCAAATTATACAACCAATTATTTCTGTTGTGCACACTTGTCCTCTCATGGTTAGGTAGTGTATACACCACTTAATTGTCAATTAACAGCTCAAACTCTTGTGGTCCCAGATTAGCAATGATGCCTCAGTTAAAGCAGAAATTAATATGCATGTGATGAATACCTATTAAAGCATATAAACAGTTGATGGGGAATCTAAGTCCAATGGCTGCAACAATCATAGTAACCAATCCTCCTATAAGGATAAGACCATGGGTCTCTCGAGTAGTCTTGTCTAAGTTCACTAACATAAATGTAGCAGCACTCACAGATCTAGCTTATGAGACACAGAACATGATAAACAACTCATCTCTAGATACTAAGGTAATGTTTTCCTCTTTCCCAAAGAGAGTGTGGGCTAGGATTTTGTGGAAGAAGCGAATAGCTGGGTTGTGGATGTTTTCAGAAAACATAGAGTTTGGGTCCAGGTGGTGGTTTTCGGCTATACTACCCTAGAAAAAGTCAAGGTCAAGATTCATGAAGGCATCTTCCTGAGCTATGGTAAACACATATGGGCCACTAGGACATCTTAATAGGTCAGCCATCTCACGGTGTGTGTGAAACCCTCTGTTAGGATCATAGAAAAAGGAACTCAAGAACTCAAGGGTTAGTCTATGATACGTGCTAAACCTCATCCTCATAGCATAGTTTTCCCATCCTACCTAACTAAGTAAGTACATCACACTATCTCAAATACCTAGGCTGGTCATGATGGGTCCTCAGGATAGATAGATAATGTTGTATCTCTCTGAGATAGTACTTTAAAACGTCGCCTCTGGGCTTCGTTCCTGAAGGTAACCTCCATGTCATTAATGAGTTGCATTCTCTATAGTTAGTATCAAGTTAGCCTAAGTTATGTTAGCATGAAAGTATACTTAGAATAAGTTAGTAGTGCTTAAAACTAAAATTTTCTGGCACATGCAACACATGATGGTGATTCCGATGTCTCAACATCAGAGTAGAATGTCAAGACAGATGCTATGAGATCTTAAGTCTGACAGAACAATATTATCAATATTTAATTATGTAGAAATTTAAATGCAAAAAGATAAATAACACAGTCAATTGGTAACCTAGTTCAGAGCAACATCACTTGCATCTGGGGGCATTCAAGCCAGGAAGGAAATCCATTATGATAGCAGTAGTTCAAAGTTAAACTCCCTCATTTACAACTTCTCGCCTAATCACTACCTTGTGCTACTTCTACCTAGAAATCACCATCTAGATATGATATCCCCCTCTCACTTCCTAACAAGCAGTCATAATCCCAATGACCATGCCACTAGAAACCAAAAAGAAAGATGTACCCTCTTTCTACTACAATACTAGGTCAAGACTCTTGACCAAGAACAATACTCAGTTTTGCTTCACAGCTTCAACCAAGAACAATACTCAACTCCTTTGCTTAAAAGCTTTAGAGTGAGAACAACATACAACAAATAATATGTCTACCACGATGTATCAAAAGATACAAAGGGTGACTTACAAAGTCACACACATGAAACTCTCAAAACCTAAGTTTCTAAAACTTCCCTGGTTTTTACAAAAGAAAAAACCGTGAATTTATTAGATTTAGGTCTTCTTTAAATAACCTTCAGACCTTCTGGACTTGGGCTTCTTGAGGCACAATCCATCAGGAATCAGCTTGGAATCACAAGCATAATTTCCTGAACAAAAATAGGAACAAAATACAAAGTTTCCTAAAAAAGCTCCACAATCCTTTTCCAGAAAACCATCACACTCTGTCAAAACAGAAGTTCCCAAAATATCCTTCCTTGGATAACGCATATGTGTGAACCAGACCATACGCAAGCATCACGCTCAAAATACCAAAATAGCCATGCCCTAACTATGTAGTATAACATGTCCTGGAACATGTCACAACATCATATAGAACATGATGTCTGACTGTCATGGCAAGAACAACAGGTTCAAAATCTTGCTAACAATATGTTATTTTACCAAAATGCAGGCAATCCAAAAACCACAGGACTTACAATCTCCCTCTTTGGAAAATTTTGGCTAAAAAAATCTTTGCACAACAATCCAGGAGAATAGGAATAATACCCCAAAACCTACAATAAAAAAATATTAGAGATAAGGTGCAACTATAGGTCATTAGAGGTTACAGCTCCTTCAACCTCTAAAATATCTAGTGATAATATGTCAAGACATGTAGTCTGACATCACAGCTTCAACTCAGCAACCTCAGGCAAGTCCATAAACTTTTTAAAGCACAAGGCTCTAGAATCATGAAATATCTAAGTTCATGCATTAGAAATGCATACAACAGAAGCCACACATATTATAAACACATAAAGCAGAAGCCACACATATTACTCAGGGTATCAGAGTAATAAACAAGCATAGAGCATCTAAGTTTCTTCATAACCACAACATGTCAGAACATGTTGCACAACATTGCCCATAAACTTTGTCAGCAATATGAGTAGCTTAACTCCCTCTAAATAGTTTCAGCATACTACTCTTCCTTGTAGTAAAACACAACTCATGAAGACATGACATCTGCTCTAACATCAGAAACAGACACAGTTAAAATAACCTAACATTTTACTCCCCTTTTTTAGCCAAAAAAATGACAAAAAGAAAAACAGAGTAAATGTAAACAACATAAATGGAAACATACAGTAGCAAAGGCTACATACAATACTAACATCAACGAAACAAATGGAAGAAAAAAAATAACACACCAGATTGGAAACATAAATTGTCAAAGACTTATTACAATAAAGACATCACAAGTAAAAAAATAAAACGAAGGCTTCAACTAGGAAGCCTAGAAACCACTACATCCTCCCGAGTTAATGAAATTAATCTAATCTTCATCACCATCCTCATCAGAATCTTGGTTTTTCTTGAAGGACCTCATTGTTGTCACAAATGCCTTCCTTGTCCTAGATGCTCTAGTAGATGAGACAGCAGACGTCCCAACATTAGACTCTACCTTTTATGAATCAGCACTCTTGACACTTTTAGCATCCAACAAACCATCCTTCGCAGCATTAGAAGTTTTGGTATCTTGAGAGGATAGAATAAAAGGCTCATCTTTGTACCCCTACCCTATTAAGATCCACTTCTAAAAATCCTGACTTATCCATTTGTGTGCCACTATTAAATTCAATCCCCTTGCAACGAAAGATAGGAATCTGAAACTTCTCATAATCAAACACCCAAATGCGCTCGATAACCCCAAAATATGACAGATTTGCATATTTAGGGTTTAAGTCCTTCACACTTGAAATGTGCATTGCTTCAGCTACCACGGTGACACCACTATTTTACATAGTACTTTTATCATCTTGTGCAAAAGGCTTGCCAAACTAAGTACTCACATCGTTCACCTTTTCAAAAATTTGGTCATCTGTCAATGTAGGCGGAGCTCTACCTTGTTCTGGATTTCCATTGAATGCTTTTCTCTACCCACGGTAGTGTTGATTAGAATTTAAGAATCTACGATGACCAAGAAAGAAATTCTTCTGATAAAATTCCAATCGCGTCTAATCTGTGTTTTCTTCATAAATAGGACATGTACATTGAACTTTAATGCTATACCTTGATAGATTTTCGTATGCTGGAAAATCATTAATTGTGCCAAACAATATCGCCCTTAAATTGAAACTTTCTCCTATATACATCATAAACCTCCACATCGTTCTCCCACAAAATCTTTAAGTCTTTGATTAAAGGTGTCAAGTATACGTCTATGTCATTCCCTAGTTGTTTAGGCCTAGAAATTAACATAGATAACATCATGTACTTACGCTTCATACATAGCCATGGAGGCAGATTATAAATCATAATAATCACAGGACATGTGGTATGTGAGATACTTTGAATATCAGGTGGGATCATTCCATTAGTAGATAATGCCAAACGAAAGTTTCTTGCTTTTTCTCCAAAATCAAGATAATCATTATCAATTTTCATCCACTGTGGTGAATCCGCCGGATGTCGAAACTTTCAACCTATAATTCTTTCATATGCATGTCAAGTCAAGTGTTTTGCATCAGTTTCACTATGAAACATGCGTCTAAATATAATAATTGTAGGAAAATACCATAAGACTTTTGCTGGAGACATTTTTTTCTTATATCGAGAAACACCACATTTAGGGCACTCATTTAACGATGCATATTCATTTCGAAACAAAATGCAATCATTTGGACAAGCATGCATATTATCATAGCTCATGCCAATAGAGCACAACATTTTTTTGGCCTCATAGGTTCGATTGGGAAGAACATTATCCTCTGGAAGCATATCTTTTATAAGGGCTAATAACTCTGTGAAACTTTTATCCGACCATCCATTGCCCGCGTTTAAGTTGTACAACTTTAATACCGCAGCCAATCTTGTGAATTTAGTGCAACCTTTATACAATGGTTTCTCTACATCGCTTACCAACCTCTCAAACATTTTAGGACAATCTTGAAGATCTTCTTCAAGTGCTTCTGCAATCTCTTCGACTCGATCACAATTGTGTGCATCTGTGCCATTGTCATTTGAAGCATAGGTCGTATTATCCCACGGTTCAACATTCTCATTCCTTATCTCACCATGTAATATCCAACATTTATTAACTTCGATCAATTCCATGCCTCTTTAAATGAGTTTCCAACTAAACTATGTCAATTTTACGCCCATAATAGCAACCTAAGCAAGGACATGTGATTCGACTAGGGGCTTTGGTGTGTTCAACAGCAAACTTAACAAATTTTGATACCCCATTCTCGTACTCTTTTGACAATCGATTGGAAGACATCCATTTTTTATCCATGGTTTTACTAAGTAAGCTAAAAAAAAACTAATTATTCATGCAACTATAGCAAAAGAACAACTAATTACCTGTAGAGAAGTCAGCAACTTCTGGAACCACACAGTGTAAGATTCTTGGAAATGATCATAATTTCACTCTTCACAAGTAAACCCTATAGAAAATTCACTAATTTAGTAACTGATATTGTACCAAATATAATAGGAGGTATTTAGTATATAATAGGACAAACAAGTCAAAGTCTCAAGAACCAAATTTAGTAAACATCAACACTTCCTTCAATTAAGCAACATGGCATCGACGCGCAAATTCAATCACATTAATTCAAGTAGCATGGTATACTTTAATTCATCACAAATGACACATCAACACTTAATGTTTCAACTCAAGTAAGTCACAAAAAGCAACTTCATCACTTAAGTTTAATTAACTTCAAAGTTCTATTCAACAAAGAATCATCAATTCGAGCATAAATCAATCACCAAAGTTATCAATTCCACATTTAAACTCAATAGAAACTTCAACCTCAACAATTAAAAATTAACTTCATTATCATTTTCAATCAACAATTAGATCAAAGCAAAGTAATCACTAACAATTATCGATCAACAATGTCATTATCATCAATTAATTTCAACAATTCTTCATTAACATTCAACATCAATTTATAAACTTAACACCAATTCTCAAAATAAATTCACCACAAATATCACTTTTCATCGTCTTCAACCTTACTTCAACAACAATTTCAAAATCAAATTCAAACAACAACCACACCAACACTATCAATGTCCCATTTCAATTGTTTCAACAACAAACAAACTCATCAATCAATTCCAACAATTAATATAATTAGTTTCACATCTTCAACACTAATTCACCAACAATGTCATTCAATCTTCAATTGAATCCAAATAACAACAACATATTTACCGTGAAAATTGGCGAACAACCGCTGGTTTAACAGATCGAAAACAAATATGTGTTACTTGCAGGATCGACCACACAAATCCTAGGACATGTGCTAATTGATCTTTTAAATGAAGTGCATGAAAACTATGAACACTTCGACAAGTTCCATGGTAAGGTAACTTATTTCAAGTGTAAATGAATTTAAGTGATGACAAAAGGAATTAAAATGTTGATAAATAACAAGGATAAGAACTTGCATAAAGAAAAGGTAAACTCTTAAACAAAAGAAGTATCAAATTGCATTGAAATAAAAAAATTGGTGTTTAGTCAATGTACATTCTCATAACTCGTTTCTCTCAATCACACGGATACTTAGAGTAGATGAAGATTTTTTACACAATTGAATACACACACCTTAACACTAAGACCTGTTATTTATAACCATCAAACATAACTACCATTAACGACTAACAATCAAAATCAAGACAAGTGTCGTTCCGCATGCCTTTGAACCATAGGGACGCTCCACGTGTCTTTCTTAAAAATGGAGTTTCCCTCTTTTATTTTAATTCAAACGAACTTGTTGAAATGCTCCTTAGCAATGCTTCTGTCGAATTGGGTCTTCCAACTACTGAGGAATATCTCTAAGTCCATAACATAGACCCTCCTGGTGAAAAGATGCCTTCGACTCTCATTCCAAAAACATAGTTTTAGTCGAAGTAATTAGATTTCTCCAGGAACCTCTATTTGATATTTTTAACTTTATTCAGGCGTCTAAATTAGGAGCCAACACAACATCACAATCCACTGGCAACACTGCATCATGGCTAAACGTTAGTCGAAACAAAGTTGCATTGATCGATTCCTTGGGAGAAGTTCGACATTCCCATATCACTCGATCTAAAGTCTTGTGCCAAATTCTAGGCTTCTTTCCCACATGTTTCTTAATTAGACCTATCACTATCTTATTTGCTGCTTCGACCTGACCATTAGCCTGAGCGTAATAAGGCATGGAAGTCAACAATTTAAAACCCATTTCCTTACCGAAATCTTGCATCTTTCGACCAGTAAAAACTGATCCTTGATCTGTTGTAATGGTTTATGGGATTCTAAATCTATAAATAATGTGTTATTTGAGGAATTCAATTACATCTTCTTGGTCGACATTTGGCAAAGGTATGGCTTCGATCCATTTTGTGAAATAATCGATACCTACCAAAATATAAATTTGATTTTTGGATGATGCTGGTTGAATTTCTCCAACCAAATCCAAAGCCCAACCCTTAAATGGCCATGGTTTAACTATAGAATGCAATTCACTTGCGGGAACATGTTGTATGCCTGCATGTACTTGGCACTTTTGGCACCCTTTAGCAAACTCGAATAAGTCTTTCAATATGGTGGGCCAGTACATGCCTTGTCGAAACAACAACCATTTCATTTTATGGCCAACCTGATGTGCCCCACACGCCCCATTATGGACAGTCGAAAAGGCTAAATAAGCCTCTAATTCAGTAAGGAATTTAAGCAAAACCCCCTCAGGCATCTTTTTAAACAACTCATTTCCCAAAAGAACATAACTCAAATCACAATACCTGACTTTCCTTTCTGTGGATGTCATTGGATTTTGCAGATACTCCACTATTGGTTTCCTCCAATCTCCATTCAGCAAGCTATCTATTTCGAATATTTCGAAATTCTCTTTGTCAGCGCATCCAAGCTTCGCCGTTTCCAAATTTGATGGGGATAGTCTAGTTGACACAACTCTTCCTCTAACTTAGATGCATCTTGTAGCTTCTCTTTTGAAATTTCATACCCTTAAGCAATCTGTGCCAAGTCATTAGCCACTTGATTCTCCAATCGAGGTATGTGTAAAATGCTGACCATTTCGAATCTTTTTAGTAATCGATTGGCTATTACGAAGTAATTAATGAGATTTTCTTTGACCCATTTTTACTCTTTTGTAATTTGCTTTATGACTAACTTTGAATTTCCCATTATTTCGACTCGAGTTGCCCCTAATTCCAACAATATTTCAAGTCCGGCTATTAAAGCCTCATATTCAGCCTCATTATTCAAACATAGTCCTTCGACTTTATACTTGAATTTTGTTGGAATTTTATTACGAGAAGTGATCAACACTCCTACACCGTCAAAATATAATTTGTAAGACTCGAGTTTGAGATAAGTTATATTACTTTCATTTATTTAGTGGCCGACTATAAATTCTGCTACCATTTGTCCTTTCATAGCCTTTAAAGGCATATATGCTAAGGAATATCCAGTCAAAGCTAACGTCCATTTACCAACTCGACTATGCAAAACTGGTTTGGACAACATATGTATAATGATATCGAAATGGGATGAAACATAAACATCAACTGGTTTTATATAATGCTTCAACTTTGTACAAGAGAAATACAAGCATAAACACAATTTTTCAAGTATGTTATACCTAGTTTTTGCATCATTTAAAACTCTACTAAGGTAGTAAATGGCTCTTTCGACACCATTTTCGTCCTCTTGAGCCAACATGCTCCCTAAAGTTTTATCCAATGCGAATATATACAACCTCGTGCTTTTATTCCTACAAGGTGATGACAGAATCGGAGGATGACTCAAGTAATTCTTGATTTTGTCGAAAGCTTCTTGTTGGATCTTCCCCCATTCTAACCCTTCCTTGTTGAGTCAAAGAAGAGGTGAGAAAGCTTGAGTCTTTCCGCTGAGATTCGATATAAACCTCCTCAAGAAGTTAATCTTGCCCAACAGTTGTTGTACCCCAAAATTTGCCCAACCTCTTCTTAACATGGTTTATGTTTCATTTCATTTTGTTCTAGCATTTGCATTGCATAACATGTTTCATTGAACAGGGGATCAAGAGGTTGTGCATAGCAAGAGAAGTCTTCTCAGAGTGTTGAGCCTAAGCAAGGGGTGTTACTCAAGTTTGAATGGTCATCAGGTTATCTAGAAGTGGTCAATAGTCATGTGAAAGAATGGATGGATGTATGTGGGTCAGCTCCTAACTTGGAGTCCAGTTGAAGAGCATCAGAGGGTTGTGAATTCATAATTATGGATATAAGATGTTGAGAGAGCTCATTGAGTGCTTAGAGAGCCATGTTGGAGCTTATTCAAGTTGTTGTGTGAGGTGGAAGAAGCCACAGTCAAGAATGTTGCATCTAAGGTTTTCATCTAGTAAATCCTCAGTTAACTGAGAAATTGAAGGAGGTTAAAAATCAATTCCAAGTCTCTATGGTCATGGGATGTTGTGTTGAGATGTCTAATATATCATGTCAAGATCAATTCATCAAGGATCAAGAGTGTGAGAAGTTACTAAATTAGGGTTCTCAGTGTAAAATCCCCTATTTAGTGCCTAACTTCAAGACCACATATCTCAAGATACAAGTCTCATATCAACTTTTGACCAACAAGAAACTTGTAGAGCATGTTCTTGTCTTTATTTTGAGTACTAGAAGTCCTTGATTGGATTTATAGAACTCAAGTTATGATGCAGACAAGTTACAGGTCATTAGATGAATGTGATTTTGGTCAACAAAAGTCAACCAACTTCCAAGCCATTTTTGACCTAGAAGGATGTTTCTCCTCAACTTTTGGTGAACATGAAAGTTGTTCCTCATGGTCTTAGCTTTCGAAAAAGTACTAGAAGTCGTTCTTCTGATTTGTAGAACTCAGGTTATGAGGCTTACAAGTCAGAGGTATTTTAGGAAAGTGAGATTATAGGTCATAAAATTATAGGTCCATTTCACCAACTTGCACACTTCAAATGAAAATATTTCCAACATGAAACTTGCTCCAAATAGGTTCATTTGCATTAAAAAATCATCTATTTTCATGGTTGGAGCTTGGAGTGAAGAATTGGTGTTTGAATTTTTCATGAAGGAAGCTTAAAATGAGAAAATTGGAATTAATTCATTTGAGATCACTTTGAACCAAGTTTATGCATATTTTGAGTGCAAATGATGTTCTAAATACAATGCCAATTTTAAATTTGCAATTTGAGGTCATTTGGTTGGTTATTTCTATGGTTTCTTCACCATGAAGTAACAAATGTGAAATCCACCGTAGGATCAAAACAAAGCCCAATTGCTGGCCATTTGATCAACTCAGACCATGTGCAATTGATGTGAAACAAATTTGAGGCTGGTGCAGTGGTTGTTACACGAGTATGGCAAGCAAAAACGTGAAGAAAAATTGAATTTGAAATTGGGCTTAATAGCATGAATTAGGGCTCCATTTTCATCTAAATCCAATACATAAAAGGTCAGCAAACTTCACAAACCCTTAGAGCACGATTTGGTGCTGGAATTGCAGAAATAACAACTTGAAAAAGTGATAGCAAAGTGAAATTCGATTTTGGAGATTTAGCCATTCTCAAGTGAAATTGAGCATACCAAGAGCTTCATTCAAGTGTGTGGAACGATTCTGGGTGGTTAGCTTGAAGTTTCAGCCAAGGACAAGACACAGTTGAGGTTCTCCACTAGGTAATCTTGAAATCACCATATCTCTCAGTTTATACCACGATTGCTTGCCATTTTTACATATTTGAGACCTAAAAAACATGTAGACCATTAACAAGTAAAATGAACTGGCATTTGAGTTGATTTCTGTTTGGAGCACAAAACTTGTTGTTTGCATTTTGGCCTATTCTTGAGGTTTTAGGGTAAATGGACTGTGGATTTGAACTCTACATGAGGTGTAGATGATTTCTAGGCACTTTTGGTTGTTGATTTTGAGATTTGTAGTTTGTGCACATTTTCTATTTTTCTTCGATTTGCTTTGTGTGTTGCTCAAAAATGAAAACCAAGGTTGGATTTGGGTTCCTCGTGAGGAGAGGATGAATTTTGACTATTAGTGTGTCATTTTTGGTGAAGTATTGATGACTGTGCATTTGTTGCTACTGTTCACGGTGGTTTGTGGCCGGAGAAGATGACCGGAAGGGATCTCCGACCACCGTCTGTTTTCCATTGCTTGTGTTGACTTCTCAGTGGAGAAGATGACCTTGTGACCACACGATTTGGTTACTTTCCATTTTAACGCTTGAGATTAAGAAACATCGTGCACCCCTTTGACTTTGCAACACTTAATCACGTTTGAATTCCTCATTAATGCGCTGGCACTTTCTGATCCACATGATTTGCATACCAATTAATCAGACAACCCAAATTACTTTCCACGCTGGTCATCCTGTTGACCAGCCTCATTGGATTTTTGTTTGACTCAGATTTTTGGCTTGTGGACTTGGGCCTTGCCTGCTACCTGCACCCCTCTTGGCCCAGTTTCTTTTTTTAACTGATTTTTATTGCTATTTAAACCGTCTGTTTCTTTATTTTAGTTTTATTTTCATTTTATTTTTGTTTATTATCTGTTTACATTTAATTCATTTTAAATTACTTCCAATCATCCAAAAAATTCATAAAAATACTTTTTAGACACTTTGGGATGTCTTCTGATTTTAGAAAATTTTATTTTATTTTTTTGATTTACTTTTCAATTAAAGTTGGATTTAAATATTGGAAGTATGCTAAATGACTTAAATTGTGACATTGTTTGATCTTTTATTTGTTTCTCTCATTTCCTTTGGGTCCAATGAATGAAAATTGATCCTCATACCTATGATGAGTTGAAAAAATTTTGAGGACCATTTTGCCCCTGGTTGGTTGTCTTTAGGGTTGACTTTTGGTGCTTTTCTTTTGACCCTTGATTCTCCCATTTCAAAGTGGTACATCTTGAATATTATTTTCTTTTGATGGTGCTTTGAGGGGATATTGGCTTTGTGCTTTTGGCTTCTGTTTGCCAACCTGTTTAGCTTTCTTGTGCATTTTATTTGGTAATTTTTTAGTCTTTTTCCTAATTTTGAGATGACTTACAAGTTAGGTCATTTCATAAGTTGGCTCATACAAGTACATGACCTAGTTTGAATTGGAAATGACCTTTGTGGATCCATTGAGCTCTCAACCCTTCTTGTTTCACATACTAGACATGTTGAGCTTGCTTTAGGTTCATTTTTAGGTCAAAATTGTGTTTTTTGCTTATTGATTGATGCATTTCTTTGTAGGCTTTCCACTTGTTCTTTAAGTATTGAATGTGTGTAAGACTTTGGTCTTTCTCCTTGCCTCTTCTTGCATCTCTTTGGTGTGTTTGTGATGTTTATCTTGAGCATTCTCTTTTCTCATATTCTCTTATGTCCTATGACTTTGGAATGCCATTTAAGGTAGCTTGGTCCCTCCTTAGGAGGAACTTGAAGTTTACCTAAAGTGATGAATCCATGAGGACTTCTCTTAGTGACTTTGTCACACTTGTTTGTTTGTTTTTGATGCATCTCTTTCTCTTTTGTCTTTGCATTCTCATATGCATGCTTGGTTGAGATGAGCTTGTGGTGGCTACTGCCCCACACATTTTTTCCTCCCACTTTCATCCTACTTCTGCATTCCATGTATGCATTCTTTCATTTGCATGTTTATTTTGTTCTTCTTCTTCTTTTGTCTTCCTTCCCTTAGGATTTCTAATCTCTCTTGTTCAAGAGAGGTTATGATAGACATTAAGGTTTTAAACATGCATGATAACATCAGGAAGATGTCTCCCTTTTGTAATCCCAACTTTAGGAGCACTTTGCATGACAATTTCTAGGGTTTGGTCTAGTCCCCCTTTAGTTTGTCCCTTTCTCTTCTCATCTTCAAACAACATCAATCCACTTAATAAAGATAATGGATGTTGTGCCATGAGCCTTATACTTGGGAAATGGTGATTGAGTGGCTACCTCTCAATTGCCTAGAGTGTTTAGTATACGTCCTTAGGACGATATGCGACACATTCGATCCTAGGTTTTAGACTTTAGTACAACGTACATTATGAACATTCAAATTCAAAACACTTCTTCTCTAAAAAATACAAAAACACTTCAAACCTTTTTCATCCTCCGGGATCTTAATCAGGAAAATCTTTTTAGATAAAATAGTGTCGTTAACTCTTAGTCCTACCGCAAACGGTAACGCCTAAGTCTCCAATGGTCGAGCTGCATACACCAACTGCTAGAACTACTTGTTAACCCTACTCGGGCCTAAAAAACTTTTGAACCAACCTATGGTCCTTTTAGCCCGAACTACGTTTGCTCTGATCGTTCATACCAGATGAAAGTACGTAGGCATAAGACGCGATGTCTTAGCAAGCAACCTTCCCCCCTTCTTTATCCGTAGTTAGTCGAACTACGTTGACTCTGACTTTCCCATTGCACGAGGGAGTACGTAGGCATAGAGAGACGATGCTCTATCGAGTAAGTCCTTTTTCTTTTTCTTTTGTCCATTAGCCTTTAACATAGATAGTCTACATACCTTTTAGATAAAAAACACACGCGTGGATTTCGTCGAGTACGACGGACGTGAGGGGTGCTCATACCTTCCCCTTGCGTAACCGACTCCCGAACCTAGGACTTGGTTGCGACAACCTCGTCTTTTCCCGTTTTCGTCAGGTTTTTCCGATCATTTCCTTTCCCCTCTTTGGGATAAATAATGATAGGTGGCGACTTTGTTAGTCATTGCCGATCTCTTTTCTCGCAGTAGCGACAGTTGGCGACTCTGTTGGGGACAAGAATAAACCATATGCGAGTCAATCCTAGCGCTTGTGTGTTTTCTTTTAGGTGTGTGTATATATGTGCTTTATATTTATTTACTTCCGCATTTTATTTTCCGCATTGTATCATACTTGCTGTGCTATAGGGATGGAAGTTCCATTGAGAGATAAGGCAAACCCAGGCTTGAGTATAAACCTAGCATTAGTAGTGGAGATTAGCGGGTAGACCTGTTTGCTTAGCAGACATAGTTCCCCATGAAATTCACTCTCAGACGAGATTCTCTTTGACGATTTCCTTTCCGATCCTTAGGATCCGACTGGAATTTGGATTTGAGAGTTGTTGAATCTGGGGACCGATCATTTGGGATTCATCTAAGTGAGGCCTCTTCGAGAGATGATGATGCCAAACCAGAAATGGTGAACGTATCATCATTTATTGAATGTCTGTGACGCTGATGAACGCATAGGATGCCGAACCTTGTCAGTGGATAGGTCCATACCTGTGAGCGGGTGGGTTATGCAGGAAACTTTGGCCTTCAGACTACCCGGTTCTTTACGGTGTGAACCTGTGTTCATGGTACAAAGGGGTCCTAATGTCAGTGATTTGTCAGTACTAAAGCGAAGTGCTGGTTTTTCGCAAGCTACAACACAGCAGGCTTGATCCTCTGTTTGCATTTGCATTTGCATTTGCATCTTCATTTGCATTTCTCCATTAACATGTATTTATGTTGCAGGTGCATATTTCCCTCCTGATTCTAGTGGTTCTGTTCTTCGTTCTTGACATGGAGCCCTTGAAAAGGACAGTTGCTTATAGGTTTCCCACCCCAGATGTCAGTTCTTTGAGAGGTCTGATTGCTATGGTTGAGGGGAAGGTGATGGAAGAATTTAGACAAGATTATGGGAGACTGGCCAGATGTGTCTGCAAGCCTTCATCCTTTGAGATCAGTGGTGTCTATACTCTCTTGCAGTTCTACGATGCTCAGTTAAGATGCTTTATCTTTCCGGATTTTGTTTTGGCGCCTACATTGGAGGAGTATTCTAATATGTTGGGGGTGCCTATCCTTGATCAGATGTCATTCGTCCATACAGATGCTGAGCCTGATCTGGCTAGGCTTGCTGCTATATTACATTTGGATGCTGCAGAGCTAAAGGGGAATTTAGTTGAGAGGAAAGGAACTTATGGCTTTCTGTTACCTTTTCTTGTTGAAAAAGCTCAGAAGTTCGCCAAGAATGGTTGTTGGATTGTGTTTAGTGTTATTCTGGCTCTTTGCATTTACAGAATTGTTTTGTTTCTGAATCTGTCAGACTTCGTAGATGTGGATGCTTTCTACCTACTTGCCTCAGGGAACCCGATCCCTACACTCTTAGGAGATGTTTATCATTCTGTGCACCACAAGAATGAAAACCAAAGAGGGAAAAATGCCTCGTGTTGTGTTCCTTTGCTTTATAGATGGTTGATGAGTCATATGCCTAAGACCGGTCAGTTTGTAGACATTGTTGCTACTTCAGAGTGGTCTGAGAGGATGATGGGCCTGACTGCCAAGGATATTATTTGGTTTGATAGGGATATTCTCGGCACAGACATTATTTATAGTTGTGGCGGATTTCCTAACGTCCCTTTGGTCGGAAGGAAAGGATACGTCAACTATAACCCTTCTCTGTTGGTACGACAGTTCGGATATGCTCTCTGGGACGCTCCAAAGGAAGAAGAGATACAAGAATCTTTGTATCTCACGGGTTTGTTAGAGGGTGATGATTTAATCAAACTTGAACGTGCTTGGAGAAGCATCCACAGGAGAGGCAAAGCATTGTTAGGGAAGAGCAACAGTCAGGCCTATGACCCCTACGTGGCTTGGATTCATGAGAGGGCCACGAAGTTCTTGGTGCCATTTCCTCCAATGGAGCCTGTTTTCCCTCCCATGATTGAGGAGCCTACCACTGTGGACATCCAAAGGTATAATCAGGTATGTCGCGAAAGGAAGAGTTCCAGAAGACAAATGAAGAGTTGGAGAAGGAGATTGCTCAACTCAGGAGTGAGAGGAATGAAGCAACTTATTCTTTGAGGAAGCAAACCGAGCTGGTAAACAAGTTGGGTACAAACTTGACTAAGGAGATGAGCGATAGAGAATGGTTAGGTTTAGACATAAATGCTGTTAGTAGTGTGCTTGCTACTAAAAAGCAAGATCTGAATAGATCCTACTTGCGGATTTCCAAGTTTGAGACTCAATGGAACGCTGCCATGTACAACAACAAGGAGCATGAAGACCAGTTGAAGTTGCAGATCAACAAGCTGAAGGCTCAGCTCAAAGCTAAAGATGAGGAGATTTCAAAGGAAGCTTCGCTCAGGAGACATAGTGACTTTAAACTATATGAAGCGCTTGCAACCTTGGAGGAGCATAGAGAGGGAGTTGATGCCAAGAGGCATAGACTTGAGGAGTTTTTTTGGAAGGAGGACTCTGTCGAGGATCTGCAGACCATCATCAGTCAGCAGGAGTTGCTTATACGTGGTTTTCTCGCTAGGCCAGACCATCCGGAGACGCAGGCGTTGCTGAAGGATTTCCAGTCTCACCACCCAGCTTGATCTTTTCCTTTGTATTCTGTAGCTTAGGCTTTTTGTTTTGACCATCACCAGACCTATTGGTTGAGGTCCTTTTCTGATTGTACTTAATTGATGTTTGTACATTGCATGTGGGCTTATGTTTGTATATATGAGGGGTTTTTATTTTATGTTTGTCTATGGGGTTCTCCATCGTCTTGGTTGCTATCCCGAAACTAGAATCAAGGGGGAAATTTCCCTGTTGCATAAATACATGTCTGCATTTTAGCATTTTTCTCGCATTTGTAGGTGCACTGGAACTGTTAACCTCATTTTTTCCTATGGGCCACTAGTTGTTTCAGGATAGACGTTCAGAAGTCAACGCAGAGCTATGGAGCAAGTTCAAGCAGAGCTGAAGGAAATGCAGAGCCAAATGAGGCAAGTTATAGGAGGAAAACTAGCAGTTGAAGACTCAAATGCGCTTCATGGCAGAAGTGTTGAGAGTTGTGCTAAGAAGGGATCAGGTGCCTGAGACTACAGCAGAGGTGCTAGTCCCGCTTTCATCGGTGAAGCCTCTCCCAAGGCATGATAGGCCTGAGAGATCTCGTACACACCCTGAAGCTCCAGAATTTCTTCGTCAATGGCCATGTCCTATATCCCAGAGTAGTCCTAAGGCTGAAGGGTATGCACCAAGGCCGAGGCAGTCTGTCAGAATTTTTGATCAGATTCCTATGACATATGCTCAGCTGTTGCAATTCCTGCTTCAGCTTCGGTTAGTCAAACTTCAGACCCTGTCTCCGCTTACTGGGACCCCACCACCAGGTTATGATGAAAGTGCCCACTGTGATTTCCATGCTGGGGCATCGGGGCACAATGTAGAGAACTGCAAAGCTTTTAAGCACGTAGTTCAGGATTTAGTTTAGGCAAAGGCAATTGAATTCGCGTCGGGCGGCGTAACCATACCATGCGGTCTTATCCCATGCACTTCAAAGGAGGCAGTTGTTCCTCTTATTCATCCTGAAGATGCCTTGAACCAAGAGGATGCCTTGCAATTTATGACTTCTGAATCCCCGTGCCCACAGCTATTGTCGGTTCCTGGGCCGAACCTGAGAATGAAAATACTTGAACAAAGGGAGTCCCTAATAGTTGAGACCCAATCCTCGGATGTTTCAGTTATTCCTGGTCAACGATCTTTTGGATTATCGTAGCATATATCGGCTTCTCACCAGAGTCAACGGTCAGGACGTTATCAGCCGCGTCAGCATGCCAGGCAAAGACCGAAGAGGCCAGAGAGGCGTTTTACTCAGTTGTCGATATCATACAGTCAGTTATTGCCGTGTTTGATCAAGGGTGGATTAATAGTGCTGAAGGAAATGAATCCTGTGATTCCGCCATATCCGTCAGGTTTTGATTTTAATGCCTGCTATGAGTACCATGCTGGGGCACATGGGCATTCAACTGAGGACTGTAAGGTGCTTAGAAGCCAAGTTCAGACTCTGCTGGATTCCAATTGAGTCTCAATCACGCCTCAAGGTATTCAGATCAATGATCTTCCGGCATCCGACCAGGTGGGTGTATCAGTTTATGTCGTGGAAGAGTTCACCAAAAGCAAATGTTCAGAGGACTATCCGACTGACTTCAGCGAGCAATTCTGAAGATGACTGACTCAGCAGCAAGACAAGATGTGAAAGCCCGGTTCCCAGAAGCTGGAAATCTTTGTTTCATCCTGTTATTTCTTTACATTTGTAGTTTCTTTCCTGTTTAAATGCAAATTTCGCTTGTAAAACTTGGTTGTTTTCAATTGATATTGATAATGAAATGAATATGCATGTTTTGATTTAATCCATTCGTGTTCACTAATTGCTTTTTACAGATGTTATACGCTTGTTTAAGCGGAATCCGGGGAGGATGATGAAGTTTAAAGACGTGGAAGCTTCCGATTGTGTGCTTTTGAAATAAAACATGTTGATGATGTACAGGCATTGTTTCAAATTCCTAAACACCGGAGATATAAGGATGATAATCCCTTGTCAACCTCTTTGAGCCTAGTAGTAGGAGTTTCTTTCTGAAAACGAAAAACCCTAAATCTTAACCTGGGTTAGGGTAGGTGTCAGCTAATTTGACCAAATACCCAAAATGCAATAGGAGTGTTCCCGTTCAAGGATAAATTACACCTGTATAGGTTGTGCCTAAAGAACCACAATGGTTAAAATTTGTCGATCAAGGAGTGAAACAGTCACAATCCCTTGTCAAACAAGTCAGGTAAGCCGATGTCACACGATTTGTTCAAAAAAAAAAAGAAAACAAAGCCCGCTAAGTCGAATCTTGAAAACAAGCGACTTAGGCAAAAATTAGGGCATCCCGCTAGACGTTGAAATCAAAAGAAGCTCGAAAGAGCCAGTCCAGGAAAAAGTTAGGGAAATTTTAAAAAAAATGATGATGAAAAACAAGTCGTGTGATTCAGGCACCAAAGACGAAAAAGCAAGTGATTGTCACTCCAAAAACTTATGGTTTCCCGAACCATCACTCCTATCCTTAACCTTTGAAAGGTGAGTTTTAGCGTCGAATTAGCTGAATATAGGATTGGAAAACATCACGGAGAATGGGTGGGTTACAATAAATTTTGAGCCTTTATCCTTTCCTTGTAAACCGTGAACCTGACCAAGTTACAACCTGAAAAAGTCCTAATTGAAGCAGGTTTGTTTCGAAAGCATACTTCGGTAAAGATCGCATCAAAACCGACTCCTAAAAGGATTCCTGTTACGGCGTTGTATTAATGTTGACATGTTGATAAACGATTCATACACTTTATGTCACAAATTTTTCCGGTGAACAGATTGGATTTCGAACACTGACATATGCGTTGCATTAATATATCTTTTATGTAGAACAATTTTGTTTTACTTGCGAGTAAGCGCTTGACAGCAGGAAAGTTCCCGCAGCGGAAAGATTGATCAGGGTAGAATGCGAAATGTCTGAATACTCCGTCGAACTGGGGCAAGTTATATCAAATGATAATAATCATGGTAGTCAGCCATCTAAAAGTCAATTAATCTGAGGCAGTCAGGTCGGGATTCGGTGAATATTTCGCAGCCAAGAAGCATTTTCCCCATAAATCAGCCATTCTGGGACAAAGTCATTGCAGACTGGGGCAGGCCACCCTGAGAGCGCAGAAGCTATGTCTTGTCCAAGGGGGAAATTAATATGAAGCACCCCTTAGAGATTCAAAATGTTGAAGCAGTTCGTATCAAACCATCAGGGTGCAGAGATTCAGGTTCTCTGTCAAGGAAGATGTTATGGAGATCCCACAGGCTGGGGCAAAAAATTGAAGATGAAGGAGTTGTTCTTCTCTATATCCTCAGAATTCATCAGGGTAAGTCGACCAGGGACGAATCTTTTCATGTTACAAGTCCAAGGGCAAGCCATCTCGAGGTTGTTTCATGGCAAGTTTTTCTTTTTAAGATGAATCGTCCTAGAGACGAGACTGGGGCAAACTAAATTACACTGGGGAAGTTACTCGAGCAAGGTTATTTTTCCCCATCCAGAGTTCATGTTGAGCATCTGGAGTCGGCATCTCTGTCCCCAGTAAAGTTGGTATGCAGTTTAAATGAGCAGGTAGCATGAACACTTTCCGTTGGCAGTTGATGCGCACTCAATCCCTGCAAGGTGTACGTTTGTATGCATTACCCAGCGAGTTGTGATTGGGTTCTCTCCCCACTGAGTAATCTACAGCCTGGGTAGGTTCGTCCCCCAACAGAGCAATCCCCAGAAGCCAGCAAAGGCCCGCTTCTCGGCATAAGTCCAATTATTATTGGCATGAGCAAGTTTGCGCTCTATCCCCGGCAAAATCGTTGATTCCCCCAACAGGGTTATTTTCTTGCCCCAGCAGGGTGTTGTCTGTATCTCCAACATTTATTTTGTTGATTCAGTTCCGTTGCATCTACATGCATGCATAGCATCTACCTAAATGTGTAGCATTTCCATTTTCGTATAGAGCATTACGCCATTTTCAAACATATGCATGTGAAACATAGGCCAGGTTGTTATCTCTTTGTTTCAGGTGTATCTTCGGAGGTTTGATATTTTCCCTTGGTATCCATACCATGTGATTTCTCTTAGCCCGCGTGGTATCCAGACCCCGGCTCATGTTATTCCCCAGCAGTATCTTCGGATCTTAGTGGATCATGATAAGTATGGTGATGAGGACCTTTGTCCGTTGAGTATCCAGACTCTGGTCCATTCCTAGATGATGAGGTTTTCCTTTTCCCGTCGAGTATCCAGACTCCGGTAAAGATGTTTGTGGTATCCAGACCACGGTGATTGATATTATTGTGCTTTTTCCGTCGAGTATCCAGACTCCGGTGAAGACAGTGTGGTGTTCAGGTTTTGATGGGTATATTTGTGATATTTTCCTTTCGTCCGTTGAGTATCCAAACTCCGGTCAATGTCGTTGAGCATTCAGACTCTGGCTTTTACGTTGAGTATTCAGACTCCGTCAACTTGAAATGGTATTCTTAGAACTCCAGCGAGTGCTTCTTCTTTGTTGAGCATCCAGGCTCCAGATTTTTTTTGTTGAGCATTCAGGCTCCGGTTTCTCCATTGAGTATTCAGACTCCGGTGAGTTTTCAATTCATGACGTATTACTTTTTCCGTCGAGTATCCAGACTCCGATAAAGTCATTTGGGTATCCAGACCTTGATAAGTTTTGTGGTTGTACTCTTTTGTCCGTTGAATATCCAGATTCCAGTGAGTTTCCGATTGGTGGTATATTGTTTTGTCCGTGGAATATCCAGACTCTGGTCAATTCGGTTGAGTATCCAGACTCCGGTAAATTTCCAACAGGTATTTTCTCTTGATCCAGTGAGTGCTCAGACTTTGGTAATTTTCCCTTCTCCGTTGAGTATCCAGGCTCCGGTCACCCACGTTGAGCATTCAGGCTCCGGTTTTTCCATTGAGTATCCAGATTCCGGTCGAATTCCCTTGTGATGTCCAGATCACAGCAGGTGTATTTTTGTTCTTTTGCCTTATGGTATCCAGACCATGGCTTATGCTCGGGTTATTATGCTTTTTTCGTCAAGTATCCAGACTCCGGTAAAGTCAGTTGGGTATCCAGACCTTGATAAGTTTTGTGGTTGTACTCTTTTGTCCGTTGAATATCCAGATTCCGATAAAGTCAGTTGGGTATCCAGATCCTGATGAATCTTGTTTGTGCTTTATCCGTCGAGTATCTAGACTCCGGTAAAGTCAGTTGGGTATCCAGATCCTGATGAATCTTGTTTGTGCTTTCTCCGTCGAGTATCCAGACTCCGGTAAAGTCAGTTGGGTATCCAGACCCTGATGAATCCTATTTGTACTTTCTCCGTTGAGTATCCAGATTCCGGTAAAGGCGGTTATGGTATCCAAACCATGGTAGTTTATCTGATGCTCCTGATATCCAGTTCATAGTAATTGTTGTTATCTCTTATCGCCGTGTGGTATCCACACCCTGGCACCTAATGTTTTTCTCATCCCATGTGGTATCCAGACCACAGCTCATATTGTTTCCCAGCAAAGTCGTTTGACTTGAACTCATAGGATATCTAGATCCTGATGAATATATTTCTTTTGCATTGAGCATCCAGGCTCTAGTTATTGAGTATCCAGACTCAGGTTTTCTAACCGAGTATCCAGACTCGGGTTTATTGTATAGAGCATCCAGGCTCAGATTGGCATTGAGCATCCAGGCTCCAGTTATTGAGTATCCAGACTCAGATTTGTTAACCGAGTATCTAGAATCAAGTTTATTGCATAGAGCATCCAGGCTCAGATTTGCATTGAGCATCCAAGCTCCGATTATTGAGTATCCAGACTCAGATTTTCTAACCGAGTATCCAGACTCAGGTTTATTGCATAGAGCATCCAGGCTCAGATTTGCATTGAGCATCCAGGCTTCGATTATTGAGTATCCAAACTCAGATTTATTAATCGAGTATCCAGACTCAGGTTTATTGCATAGAGCATCCAGGCTCAGATTGCATCGAGCATCCAGGCTCCAGTTATTGAGTATCCAGACTCAGATTTATTAACTGAGTATCCAGACTCAGGTTTATTGCATAGAGCATCCAGGCTCAGATTGCATCGAGCATCCAGGCTCTAGTTATTGAGTATCCAGACTCAGGTTTCTTGCATAGAACGTCCAGGCTCAGATTTGCATAGAGTATCCTGGCTCCAGCTATTGAGTATCCAGACTCAGATTTATTAACCGAGTATCCAGACTCAGGTTTATTGCATAGAGCATCCAGGCTCAGATTGCATCGAATATCCAAGCTCCAGTTATTGAGTATCCAGACTCAGATTTATTAACTGAGTATCCAGACTCAGGTTTCTTGCATAGAGCATCTAGGCTCCGAATTGCATAGACCATCCAGACTCCGATTATTGAGTATCCAGACTCAGATTTACTATTGAGTATCCAGACTCAGGTTTATTAAATGGAGCATCCAGGCTCAGAATTGCATTGAGCATCCAGGCTCCAGCTATTGAGGATCCAGACTCAGATTTATTATCGAGTATCTAGACTCAGATTCATTATCGAGCATCCAAGCTCCAGTTTGTTTCTTTCAGCATCCAAACTCCAGTTTGTGTCTTTAGACATCTAGACTCCGATCACTTCGAGCATCCAGGCTTCGATTTCTATGGAGTACCCAGACTCCGATAATTTGGATTGTTACTTTTCGCCAATATGGTATCCAGACCATGGCGCCGCTTTTGACGTTTGTATTCTTTTTCCCCAACGGAGTGTTTTTAGGGTTGGCAAATTCAGATTTTCTGCGGTTGGCAAATTTCCGAGTTCTTTGGTATTCAACCTTCTTTTACCTTGATTGTTTGAAAGTCGTTCGCTTTTGACCCATTCAGGTCCAAGTCGCTTGAATAGGGGCAACTGTTGTACCCCAAAATTTTCCCAACCTCTTCTTAACTTGGTTTATGTTTCATTTCATTTTGTTCTAGCATTTGCATTGCATAGCATGTTTCATTGAACAGGGGATCAAGAGGTTGTGCATAGCAAGAGAAGTCTTCTCAGAATGTTGAGCCTAAGCAAGGGGCGTTACTCAAGTTTGAATGGTCATCAGGTTATCTAGAAGTGGTCAATAGTCTTGTGAAAGAATGGATGGATGGATGTGGGTCAGCTCCTAACTTGGGGGCCAGTTGAAGAGCATCAAAGGGTTGTGAATTCATAATTATGGATATAAGATGTTGAGAGAGCTCATTGAGTGCTTAGAGAGCCATGTTGGAGCTTATTCAAGTTGTTGTGTGAGGTGGAAAAAGCCACAATCAAGAATTTTGCATCTAGGGTTTTCATCTGGTAAATCCTCAGTTAACTGAAAAATTGAAGGAGGTTAAAAATCAATTCCAAGTCTATATGGTCATGGGATGTTGTGTTGAGATGTCTAATATATCATTTCAAGATCAATTCATCAAGGATCAAGAGTGTGAGAAGTTACTAAATTAGGGTTCTCAGTGTAAAATTCCTTGTTTAGTGCCTAACTTCAAGACCACCTATCTCACGATACAAGTCTCATCTCAACTTTTAACCAACATGAAACTTTTAGAGCATGTTCTTAGCTTTATTTTGAGTACTAGAAGTCCTTGATTGGATTTATAGAACTCAAGTTATGATGCAGACAAGTTACAGGTCACCAGATGAATGTGATTTTGGTCAACAAATGTCAACCAACTTCCAAGCCATTTTTGACCTAGAAGGATGTTTCTCCTCAACTTTTTGTGAACATTAAAGTTGTTCCTCATGGTCTTATAATTCCAAAGAGTACTAGAAGTCTTTCATCTGATTTGTAGAACTCAAGTTATGAGGCTTACAAGTCAGGGGAATTTTGGGAAAGTAAGATTATAGGTCATAAAATTATAGGTCCATTTCACCAACTTGCACACTTCAAATGAAAATAATTCCAACATGAAACTTGCTCCAAATAGGGCCATTTGCATTACCAAATCATCTCTTGTCATGGTTGGAGCTTGGAGTGAAGAATTGGTGTTTGAATTTTTCATGAAGGAAGCTTAAAATGAGAAAATTGGAATTAATTCATTTGAGATCACTTTGAACCAAGTTTATGCATATTTTGAGTGCAAATGATGTTCTAAATACAATGCCAATTTTAAATTTGCAATTTGAGGTCATTTGGTTGGTTATTTCCATGGTTTCTTCACCATGAAGTAACAAATGCGAAATCCACCATATGATCAAAACAAAGCCCAATTGCTGGCCATTTGATCAACTCAGACCATGTGCAATTGATGCGAAACAAATTTGAGGCTAGTGCAGTGGGTGTTACATGAGTATGGCAAGCAAAAAAGTGAAGAAAAATTGAATTGGCAATTGGGCTTAATGGCATGAATTAGGGATCCACTTTCATTTGAATCCAATACATAAAAGGTCAACAAACTTCACAAACCCTTAGAGCACGATTTGGTGGTGGAATTGCAGAAATAGCAACTTGAAAAAGTGAGATCAAAGTGAAATCCGGTTTTGGATATTTAGCCATTCTCAAGTGAAATTGAGCATACCAAGAGCTTCATTCAAGTGTGTGGAACGATTCTGGGTGGTTAGCTTGAAGTTTCAGCCAAGGACAAGACTCAGTGGAGGTACTCCACTAGGTAATATTGAAATCACCATATCTCTCTGTTTTTACATATTTGAGACCTAGGAAACATGTAGACCATTAACAAGTAAAATGAACTGGCATTTGAGTTGATTTTTGCTTGGAGCACAAAACTTGTTGTTTGCTTTTTGGCCTGTTCTTGAGTTTTTAGGGTAAATGGACTGTGGATTTGAACTCTACATGAGGTGTAGATGATTTCTAGGCACTTTTGGTTGTTGATTTTGAGATTTGCAGTTTGTGCACATTTTCTATTTTTCTTCGATTTGCTTTGTGTGTTGCTCAAAAATGAAAACCAAGGTTGGATTTGGGGTTCCTCGTGAGGAGAGGATGACTTTTGACTATTAGTGTGTCATTTTTGGTGAAGTATTGATGACTGTGCATTTGTTGCTACTGTTCACGGTGGTTTTGTGGCCGGAGAAGATGACCGGAAGGGATCTCCGACCATCGTCTGTTTTCCATGGCTTGTGTTGACTTCTCAGTGGAGAAGATGACCTTGTGACCACACGATTTGGTTACTTTCCATTTTAACGCTTGAGATTAAGAAACATCGTGCACCCCTCTGACTTTGCAACACTTAATCACGTTTGAATTCCTCATTAATGCGCTGGCACTTTCTGATCCACATGATTTGCATGCCAATTAATTAGACAACCCAGATTGCTTTCCACGCTGGTCATCCTGTTGACCAGCCTCATTGGATTTTTGTTTGACTCAGATTTTTGGCTTGTGGACCTGGGCCTCGCCTGCTACCTGCACCCCCCTCTTGGCTCAGTTTCTTTTTTTAACTGATTTTTATTGCTATTTAAACCGTTTGTTTCTTTATTTTAGTTTTATTTTCATTTTATTTTTGTTTATTATCTGCTTACATTTAATTCATTTTAAATTACTTCCAATCATCCAAAAAATTCATTAAAATACTTTTTAGACACTTTGGGATGTCTTCTGATTTTAGAAAATTTTATTTTATTTTTTTTATTTACTATTCAATTAAAGTTGGATTTAAATATTGGAAGTATGCTAAATGACTTAAATTGTGACATTATTTGATCTTTTATTTGTTTATCTCATTTCCTTTGGGTCCAATGAATGAAAATTGATCCTCATACCTATGATGAGTCGAACAATTTTTTAGGACCATTTTGCCCCTGGTTGGTTGACTTTAGGGTTGACTTTTGGTGCTTTTCTTTTGACCCTCGATTCTCCCATTTCAAAGTGGTACATCTTGAATATTATTTTCTTTTGATGGTGCTTTGAGGGGATATTGGCTTTGTGCTTTTGGCTTCTGTTTTCCAACTTGTTTAGCTTTCTTGTGCATTTTATTTGGTAATTTTTTAGTCTTTTTCATAATTTTGAGATGACTTGCAAGTTAGGTCATTTCATAAGGTGGCTCATACAAGTACATGACCTAGTTTGAATTGGAAATGACTTTTGTGGATCCATTGAGCTCTCAACCCTTCTTGTTTCACATACTAGACATGTTGAGCTTGCTTTAGGTTCATTTTTAGGTCAAAATTGTGTTCTTTGCTTGTTGATTGATGCATTTCTTTGTAGGCTTTCCACTTGTGCTTTAAGTGTTGAATGTGTGTAAGACTTTGGTCTTTCTTCTTGCCTCATCTTGCATCTCTTTGGTGTGTTTATGATGTTTATCTTGAGCATTCTCTTTTCTCATCTTCTCTTCTGTCCTATGAGTTTGGAATGCCATTTAAGGTAGCTTGTGTAACACCCCCTTTCTATACCCCCCAAATAATACAAATAATCATTTAGGCATAAATTCAAAATTTCATCAGAGCACATTTATAACACGGCATAAAAGGGGCATATCACATTATACAAAAATTCAACAAATCAACACCTGCTCAGCAGATATGCAACAACGGGGTAACACCCATAAAGAAAATATTTAGAACATAGGCGGAAACATCTAAATATTCCATCACTTCCAAAACATGTAATCACATACAAATACATCATTCAAGTTGATTTACAGCGTCATCAATATATACAATAATCATCCAGTATGTTTCAATAACATTCATCAGCAGATACAAACATAGATGTATCACAAAAGAATCAAAATAATCCCTAGCTACCCGGTGTTACATATCAGAGTCAACCGACCAAAAAGGAATGAAGCCACGCTTCACAAAAACTCCAGCAATCTAATCTGCAATGCCTCATAGAGCATTATAAAACAGCAGAAGGGTGAGAAGCAATATCATAATACATAATGCACATAAATATATATAATATACACACACACACATAACGTCCAAAAACATAAATATATATAATATACAATATCATAATATACACACACACATAACGTCCAAAAACGTCTTCCGCGTTCTCACCGCTACTCATCCCACTACACCGTACATTGCAATGTACTCACAATAAATTATTTACAACTAGAGCAGCAAGCATATACAATATGCATCAACAAGGTTTATATCAATTCATAAACACACACATATACATATATATTCACACATACATGTATCTTCAAGCCTTCCCATTCATGCCAATTATCAACAATTTACATAAACGTCTACATTCATGTTTATCTACCATACATTATGCACAGATGTCTACATGCAACTCATAGAGACCGACACACGACTCTATGCAGATGCAAATGAGGCACCAACTCATTTCAACAGGTTCAATTGATGAACCAAAAATAACGATCGCTCACACTCCACATGGGCACACGAGGTTCTGCAGATTCACAGAGGAATCAAATATAACCATCGCAACATACGAGGTTCTGCAAATCCACCGAGGGATCAATAAATAACCATCGCTCACACCCCACAAGGGAACACGAGGTTCTGCAGATTCACCGAGGAATCAACATATAACCATCGCTCACACCCCACAAGGGAACACGAGGTTCTGCAGATTCACCGAGGAATCAATCAACACAAGAATGCATACCATGATGCTCCACATGCAACATGACTCATGACACTCTTGAAATGCATACATGTTTACAGACATACTCATGCATTCATCACATTCATCGCATATATCCATTATGCCTTCAAAATATATGTATCAAAAAACATATATATATTCATCACCCATTCAAACCAATTTCATACATGGTTTACATTCACAATCAATCTCACCATGCATTTCCATTCAATTCAAGTAAATGCACAAAATTTCCAAACGACCGCATTTCACACTTCACAAATCACAAACTAGGATTCGTGCCATACGGCTACCCACAACACACATAACAACATATAATTAGTCATCTCAGACAAGGAATGATCGCAACCAAACCACACAACCAATCCATGAATGGAAAACACAAGAAAAGAAAATATGTTGCTGTGTTCGCTAACCTTCGCCTGGCGAAGCCTCTGGCGAACCTTCCCTACTTCGTTAACCTGGCGAACTTGCCAGCGAAGACCACTCGGAGTTATTCTGGAATTACTTGCTAGCACTTGCCAGCACACTCGCCTGGCGAACCTTCGCCACACTCATTCGCCTGGCGAACTTGCCAGCGAAGACAGGGTGTTTGCTACTGACTTGGTTCGCTGCTGCTCGCTGGGCTTCGCCTGGCGAACCTGCGAACTCAGAACTCCCATGGCTGTCCAAAAGCCCAAACCTCACAAACCGACCAATTTAATCCAAATCAGTTCCAGTAGCACAACCCACTCATCACCCGACTATACTACACCGTCTATTCCAAATTCTAACCGATAAAACTCAGTTTCTACCGATTAAATCAACTTCCGACCTAGAAATGGAAACATAGGAAACAATCCAACAAATCCAATCTAGCACTACATAATCATATACATTATTAAGATGATAAAACTTCTCACCCTTACCTGATTAATCGCAAGCTAAGGTTGATTCTTGATGATTCTAGGTTTTGTTCCACTTTCTCTTCTTTTCTCTCCTCCTCTTTTCTTTCTCTTGTTTTCTTCTTAAATGTTTCTATCTTTCTCTTTTCTATCTATATCACATATTCTATTTCTTTCCTCCCAAATTCTTTCCACACACTTATCAAGTAATTCTCACAAAATATCCACTTAATATTATCACTAATGCCCAAAATACCCTCCAACCTATTTTTACCCGAAACTCTCAAAGTCGGCAAAAATAGCTCAATATGTAAACATAACATATTATCACACAAATTCCACATAAATAAAATAATCATTTAGATAAATCAAACAAGGACTCAATAAAAATGGGAATTCAGAATCGGGGCGTTACAACTCTCCCCCACTTTAGGAATTTTCGTCCTCGAAAATATTACCTGATTCAAACAGCTCTGGATGCGACTCACGCATCTTACTCTCCAATTCCCAAGTCATATTGCCTTCCGCAGCACCTCCCCATGCTACTTTCACAAGTGCGATATCCTTGCCTCTGAGCCTCTTAACTTCACGGTCCACAATCTAACCGGTAAAACCTCAACTGTAAGATTATCCCTTACTTCCACATCATCCATCAGAACCACATGTGACGGATCCGGAACATACTTCCGAAGTTGCGAAACATGAAATACATCGTGCAAATTCGAAAAGTTCGGAGGCAACACCACACGATAAGCCACAGCACCAACTCGTGCCGTAATCTGATACAGACTAATGAAACGAGAAGTCAACTTCTTCGACTTCAAAGCATGACCCACACCCGTAACCGGTGTAACCCTCAAAAACACATGGTCGCCTTCTTGAAACTCAAGATCCTTTCTTCTCTTATCATGATAACTCTTTTGTCTACTCTGAGAAACTCTCATCTTTTCCCGAATGAACTTCACTTTCTCCGTCGTTTGTTGTACCATCTTCGGTCCAACTACCGACTTCTCTCCGGTTTCATGCCAACACAAAGGTGTTCGACATCTCTGACCATACAAAGCCTCAAATGGTGTCATACTAATACTTGAGTGAAAACTTTTGTTGTAGGTGAACTCAATCAATGCCAAATAACCGTCCCAAGCACTACCTTGCTCGAGCACACAAGCACGTAACAAATCTTCCAATGATTGAATCGTCCTTTCGGTTTGACCATCCGTCTGCGGATGATAAGCCAAACTCAATCTCAACTTAGAACCCAAAGCCTTTTGCAAACTTTCCCAAAATCTCGAAGTAAATCTAGGATCCCTATCCGACACAATACTCTTAGGAATCCCATGTAACTTCACAATCACACCAACATAAATCTCGGATAACTTCTCCAAAGGATAACTAATATCTATCGGAATAAAGTGAGCAGATTTAGTAAGCCTATCAACAATCACCCAAATAGCATTATGTCCTCTTTGTGTATTAGGCAAACCCGTAACAAAATTCATCGATATACTATCCCATTTCCACTCTGGAATGTCCAACGGTTGCATCAAACCACTAGGCTTCTGATGTTCCACTTTAGACTTCTGACAAGTCAAGCACGAATACACAAACTGAGCTACATCCCTCTTTAATCCGAACCACCAAAATATTTTCTTCAAATATTGATACATCTTATTCGCCCCCGGGTGAATACTTAAGTTACTCCGGTGTCCTTCCTCCAATATCATCTTTTTCAACTCTACCTCATCGGGAATACAAATACGACCGTGAAATCTCAAAACTCCAAAATTATCAACCTTGAAGTCCTCATTCTCATTCATCATCAAATCAACAAACTTCAAATCCAACTTTTACTTTTCGCACACGGTAGCAAGAAAATCATTCGTAACAAACAACATACCAAGTTTCACACTACTCGGCGTTATCTCACAAACCAAACTCAAATCTCTAAAACTCTCCAACAATTCCCATTCTCTTACCATCAATGTTGACATATGAACCAACTTTCGACTTAAAGCATCGGCTACCACGTTTGCCTTACCCGGATGGTAATTCAAACCAAAATCATAATCCTTCAAAAACTCTAACCATCTCCTCTGCCTCATGTTCAATTCCTTCTGATCAAATAAATATTTCAAACTCTTGTGATCGCTAAAAACTTCAAATCTCGCACCATAAAGATAATGTCTCCAAAATTTCAAAACAAACACCACGGCCGCTAACTCCAAATCATGTGTAGGGTAGTTCTTCTCATGCACTCTCAATTGTCTCGAAGCATAAGCCACAACTTTCCCATCTTGCATTAAAACACCTCCCAAACCGGACAAGGAAGCATCACAATAAACCACAAACGATTCCGTCGGATTTGGCAAAATCAAAACCGGCGCCGTTGTCAACCTTCTCTTTAGCTCCACGAAACCCTTCTCACAATCAATATCCCAAACAAAGGCCTTTCCCTTACAAGTCAACTGAGTCAATGGAAGTGCCAACTGTAACACCCCAAATCTAACTTGCGGATAACGGGAAAAACAACAATTCATATAGCAAACAAAGCGCAGCCAGCGCAAACATTGACTACATGACGGTCGTCACACGGACAAAATTCCTCATATCAGAGATGTTACACTTCAACCTGACAGACAACAATCATTATGCAACAACTTGCAAATATCATACGTAGCACGAAATTGGATGACCAATCACCAATGTATTACTTAACCATTTAATTATAAAACAACTCGTCATTACTTCCGGTGGAAGTTCGATAAAGTATACAACATGTTCTCTTAAAACAATTTAATAAAAACATCGTAACAAGTTCAATCAACAATAACATCGACTAAAATAATAACGGAAATCGTCCATCCCCCCAAGAGTGCTACGTATCAGAGCGACCAATGACACCTTAACGGGAACTACGCTTTATTCCTGACTACCTACAAATTACCACCAGAGGAGGTAACATACAATGGAAAAGGGTGAGATATCAATAATATAACATAAAGCATGATAGAAAACATGCCAGAAACTCATCACAACATTATAGGTTTCGAAATCATAAACATCATCGACAACAACTGCGAGTAATCCATATCTCACATAAACAACATCATCATACAACTAGCGTAATTATGCGACTTCATGCGACTCAACAATGCGACTCAACCATGCACATGCATGTGGTACCATTTAGGAGCCAACACCCCAAAACTCGGGACAGGGCCAACACCCCGAACCCATCTAGGAGCCAACACTCCAAAACTCGGGACAGGGCCAACACCCTGAACCCATCTAGGAGCCAACACTCCAAATAAAGCCAATACAGGCACAACCGTCGCCAATCCAGGCCAAATGCTATGCCATGAAATGCATCTATTATGGACTACAACACAACCATAGCAACCATATAACAAGGCATTACGCCTACAACCAGAATGTCCATAATAGAGCATCATAACATCATACCACTCATACAACCATCACTTTCTACCCATTCACATACGGGAACAATAACAACATAATTTCAACATTTACGACTGTTCATGTAAAGGAACATTACAACATCGTACCAACAAATAGGAACTCAAAGTGTTCATACAAAACGGCTATTCCTATACAGGTATAACATCAACCTCAGTTCAACATTTAAGGATTCAGCATCTTATCGTAATGACAACATTACGACTTTTTCTTACATA
Source organism: Lathyrus sativus (assembly GCA_963859935.3). NCBI lineage: Eukaryota > Viridiplantae > Streptophyta > Magnoliopsida > Fabales > Fabaceae > Lathyrus > Lathyrus sativus. The sequence continues at coordinate 338,591,552 of OZ012740.1, read as the reverse complement.
ATTAATTACAAATCAATCACAACCAGGTAACTGTCCTTTTTGGCCCATTAGGGAAAACTATTAGAGCGTTGTACGAATAACCGTATAGCATATTCGTTCTACGTATTTGCCCCTAAGGAAAACCTTAGAGCATCGCACTAATAACTACATAACACATTTATTCCTACATAGAAATCTTGTCCCATTAGGGAAACCTTTTCCTTAACATTTATCGATTAACGAAAACTATACCTATGACTCGATTCCTGTTGCACCCCAAAATTTGACCAACATTTATCTACCTAGCTTGTGTTCACTAGCATTATCATCTGCTTCTCATTGATATGTGGGCAGTAGATCAAGAGGTATGATTACCAATCAAGAGCTATACAAGACTGTGAAGCTAGCCAAGAAGGTTATTCAAGTGTTCAAAGGTTGACATCCTTGTCAGAGAAGTTAAGAGATCCTCAGAAAGATTGGTTGAAACCAAGGTTGTGTGCCTCATAACTTGAGAGTTGTGGGAGCTCCTCAGATGATTCTGAGGCTATGAGGATGGACTTGAAGCTTTGAGAGAGCTTATGAGATGTCTTGAAAGCCATCATGAGGCCTAAAGAGGTCATTGTACAAGAATAATAAGACTCAGCCATGAGTGGCATAATTAGGGTTTGACTGGGTCAACCCTAGGTCAACTGATGATTTGGAGAAGGTTGAGACCTAATACAAGAGCCATGTGATCATGGATTGATGCATTGAGATGTTATAAGGATGATTCCAAGGCCAACTCATCATGATTGAGGATTTTGAGAAGTTTCAAGCTAGGGTTTCTAAGGCTTGACAGTGTAAAATCCCCTAGTTTGATCCCTATCTTCAAGGCAGTTTAGCTCAAGATGTGATTGTCATCTCATCTTACCCCCAACATGAATGTTGTAGAGCTTGTTCTTAGATTTAATTTGAGTACTAAGAGTCCTTGATAGGATTTGTAGAGATCAAGTTATGACTTTGACAAGTTACAGGTCATCTGAGGTATGTGAATCTGGGGCCTTGAAAGTCACCCAACTTGCATCCAACTTTTGCCTAAGAAGGATGATTCGTATGAGCTTTTGGTCAACATGAATGTTGTTCCTCATCTTCTTAGCTTTCTAGGGAGTACTATAAGTCCTTGATAGGATTTGTAGAACTCAAGTTATTGCTTTGACAAGTCAAGGGCATTTTGGTCATTTGGATATTATAGGTCATTTCAAGCATAAGGCCATATCTCCTATTTCCAAGCTTCAAATGGAAAAATATTCAACATCAAACTTGCTTAGAATGATGTTTTAAGGCTATTAGGGAGGTCATGAGATGTTGAAAAGGCTTGTAGCAAAAAGTGATAAAAATGACCTAAAATGGAGGCATAAGTTAAATAAGTTCAAGTTGGAAATTGGAAATTCCAAGTTACACATCTAAACCATGGCATATAATAGGTCATTTTGACTCTAAAAGACATTCTAAAAACAATGGTTCAGCCACTTTTTTAAATTGAGGCCTAGATTATGGGGTTACTTTTGAAAATGCTTGCTTGCATAATAAGGTACAAATGCAAAACTCAAGGAAAGGCAATGTACAAGCTTGCTAAGTATCTTAACACACCATATATCTCATTTAGGGAGATTTTCAAGTCAGTTACAAGGGCTGCAAGGGCTATGGCATGAGATGAGGCATGAGATGAGATGAATCCATAAACTCATGACATGAGAATTCCAATTTCTCATTGGATGATTCCAGATGGTTCTAGATGAGTCTAAACCATCCTATATAGTGTATAGAACTTGCTCAGATGCAAGGTTGGTGAGAGATTTGAGAGAAGAGAGAGATAGCCATTTCACTTGCTTCCATTGCAGGTTGAAATCAAATTCCACATTCTGATTCATTTCCTTTCCTTCTTTCAATCCAAACACATTCCCTCGATCACACTGAAGTTGTGCAGACCAAATTGAAGGCAAAACCATGGAGAATTGAAGAGATAGCACTTGGATTTTGAAGGTTGCAAGTCATAATCGGTTTTGAAGATTCAGGCTTTCTTGGTCCAATCTTTTGCAAACAGTAGCAAGATCATCATTCAAGGATCGATTCTGAAGAGTTTGAGGGCTTGAAGTGAAAGTTTACCCCATCTGTTAATCAAGATTCGACAGGTTAGTAAATTTTCTTCTACACCATGATTTAGGCATGATTAGGGAGAATTGTTAGGTTAGAACGGTTAGAGACAATTAGGTGATGGATTTTGGGAAGTTTGGGGTCAATTGGTGAGGTTTCAGTTGATGACACCATTTTTGTTTGGACTAAGAACTCAAGATATAGTGAGCTATAGCATGAATTAGATGTCAAGAATTAACCAGGGTGAGGTGGTGATCATTCTGAGGTAGTTAATTTCAAGAATTGTTGAAGTTGATGTCTGAGCTTATTTTTGATCTTGGATCGGGTTTGAAGATTTAGGATGATTCAATTGATTTCAAGGCCATGGTTAGATTCAGGGTGAAATTCTGGACAGATTAGGGTTTTGAATCTTAATTTTTCATGGAGAATTGAGGTGATACGGATTGGTGAAGATTGAGCTTGGAGCTCTGTTTCCATGGCTTCCTCATTGTGAACCCTAGCTGGAGGAAGAAGATGAAGGCGTAGCCATTGGATGAGGCAAGACTCGCTGACTGGGTGGAGATCTCACGGCTGAGATTTAATTTCATTTGGAGAGGGGAATCTGAAGATACCAAAATGCGTCGTTTCATTTAACTGTGGTATTGGGCTTGATTGATATCCCCACCCCCATTCGTGGCCCATGTTTGTTTTGAACTGAATTTCATTACTTACTGCACCGTGCATTTTTATTTTTCTTTATGATTTTTCAATTGATTTTCTGATGATAATTGGGCCTAGCGCATTTGATAAGCACACCCCCATGTTGAGCCCATTCATGAATTGAACTGTCTGGCATTGCTATTCACACCAAGCCTTTCTCATTTTAATTTCTTTTTCTTAATTTTTCTTTAATCTTTGAAAAATCATAATAAATAGAAAATTAGTGATTTTTGCATGGGGATTTTTTCTCCCATTTCATGTTAATGTCTAGAAAATTATAAAATCAAAATATTTGCATTTCATGCATTTTTAATATTTTTTGTGTGTTTTCTCTTTTAATAGCTTTTTAATTCTTTTATGTTGATGCATAGATTTGTAGAATTTTTTTTAGCTAGTTCCCTTTGAATTTTTAGGCCATTCTTTTTAGGATAGTTAGATTAGGACTTTAGCTCCCCCATGGATTTATTCCATAATTTTGTGATTAATTTTTGATTAGTTTTGCTTAGATGATTTTAGGTTGTGTAGAATTAGGTCAATCCTTAACATAGGTCCACAATAACCTTAGAATTTTGGGTTTCTAGGTTAAGTTAGACATTGGGGAATATAGGGTACTAAGGGTAGGTATATAGGATCCCCTAGAAATTATATTAGGTTTTAATATAATAGTATACTATTTTTAAGTGATTTTTGTAGTTGATGGTTGGTTGTGTTGCCCTTGTGGGCTTGTATTTTTGTTTGCTTTGCTTTGTGGGCTTGGTGAGCTTGGTTTTGCTTTGAGGAGCATGGAGGAGCATAGTAGAAGACTTGAAGATTGATTGAGGAGCTTGAGAGCTTGAGAATCTTGTTTGTTTTGTTGTTGTTTTAGGGTTAGGGATTAGGAAGAGCTTAGACTTAGTTAACTCCTTACTTAAACATGGATGGTATCTTTCACCTCCATTCCTCCCTATGATTCAAATTCCTTCCATGGTATTCACCTCTCTCCTTAGGAGGGATAAGTGATGGTACCTAGGAAGTAGAACTTTTGAGAGAACCATTCTCTTGATGTTAAACCCTTATAGGTCACCTTGGGTGGTCAATAAGCAGTTTAACACCCCAGTTTATCCAGTTAAGTGATCTCTTCAGGTTTGAGTATCTTGAGAGATGTTGGGCTTGAAGATGAAGACTTCATTGAAGAATGTGGAAGAGGATGATCCCTTGAGCATTGCCATTCCAGCTGAAGCTTGAAGAGAAACAAGAGCAAGTTGACACTTGAAGACCCAATGAAGATCCAGTAAAGACTGAATGAAGAGCTGAGGCTTAAAGACTGAAGGATGAAGTTGATACTTCTAAGTGATTGAAGGTTACTCTGAGAAGCTGAAGCTTGCAGGAAGAGAAGACCAAGTTGAGACTGGTAGAGCAAAGAGAGCTGAAGCTTGAAGACTAAGTTGATACTTAGGAAGAGGATTCAATTGAGATTGAGTGCAGAGCTGAAGCTTGAAGATCAAAGGAAGTTAATACTTACTTTGAAGCTTGAAGATCCTGAAGGAATCAAGTTGATACTTGTGATTAAGGGTGAAGCCTGAAGGTGGAACTGATTAAGGAGCTGAAGCTTGAAGAAGAAGATAAGTTGAAACTTATGTGGAAGGGTTGAAACCTGGAGAAGCAAATTGATATTTGTTAATAGTGATGGAAGTCTGAAGACTGAGTTACTGTTAGAAGAGCTGAAGCTTGGAGTTGAGAGAGGAGTTGATCTGCTTTCTTGTTTGTCTGTTTTTCTGTATTGATGTGCCTTGTTTGACTTGCTTGATGCATTAGAATAAGTTCATATCTAGTCTAGCTTTAATCTAGGAGCATGATTGCACTAGAGGTTGAGTTGCTCCCTCTGCTTGTACTGTTACTGTGTGGCTTTGCTTGCGGGTATTCGGTAGAGCCCAACTCCCTTGCCCATGTGGTTTGTTTTGCGTGATAGCATGACTTTATTTCTTCTGTATGATTGCAGTTTACTGTATTTTGCTTGATAGCATGTTGTATCTTTCAGTATGATTACTGTTATTCATTCTGGCTTGAGGTTGAGATGAGCTTGTGGAGGCTGATGCCCCACACACATTTCCTCCCTCACTTGCATTGCATGCATTTTACTGTATTACTGTTTACTGTTTAAGCTGATGCTTTATCTGTTTCTGTGTATCATTGACATGATCCCTTAGGACTCTCATTTCCTTTGATAAGGAATTGATGATAGAACTTTAGGTTGAAACCTAGGCATGATAACTTCTAGGAGTTCCCTGTTTCAAACTTCAACCATAGGATGAATCCTTGGCATGACAACAGTAGGACTTGATAGTCTCCCTCCTAGTTGAGCCTGTTCTCTTCTCATCTCAAAACAGCTTAAGATACAGTAATCATGAATGATTTCTTTCGTACGTTACGAGCCTTAAGCTATCTGAGAAAGGATTGTGGGAGAGTTTCTTTTCCACAGTCTAGATGTTTAGTATGGTACCCTTTGGGTGACATGCGACGCATTCACTCTCAGGTCATAGTCTCTAGTGCGATTGAAATTGCAAACACAATAAAAAACACTTCTTCCGTAAAAGACAGAAAATAATGCGTAGTGTCCCAAACTACGTAAGCTTTGATCTCTCATACCTGTTGAGAGTACGTAGGCACAATACTGATGTATTGGCGAGCTACTTTCCCCCGTAACCCGTCCTAGGTCGAACTACGTTGACTCTGATTTCTCGTTCTCTGATGAGAATACGTAGGCATAAAGTGCGACGCTTTGCCGAGTCATTTTTCTTTTCTTTTTAAGCCAGCCTTGATAGGTAGATAGATAAACCAATCCGTCCAGTAAACACAACAAGTGTGGATCCCGTCGAGTACGACGGACGTGAGGGGTGCTAATACCTTCCCCTTACGTAACCGACTCCCGAACCCAGACAATGGTTGCGACCTTGTCTTATTCCTTTTCGTCAGGTTTTTCCGATCGTTTCCTTTCCCGTTCCGAGGGATAAATAACGAAAGGTGGCGACTCTTCTGTTTTGCCGGCACCTTATTTTCGCGAAAGCGACAGCTGGCGACTCTGCTGGGGATCGAACCCAGAATCTCTGGTTCTCCGGTTCCCCTGCGAGAGTCAATCCTAGCGCTTGTATGATTACTTGTTGGGTTATGTTTATGTTACCGCATTTTATTTCCCGCATTTTATTTTCAGTATGATATGATTATCTGTGTTGTTGTGGGAGGGGCATTCTGATGAGTGAGAAGCCAGACCCAGGCTTGAGTGAACATAGCATTAGTTGTGGAAATTAGTGGGCGCGTGCTTGCTTTGCAGGCACTAGTGTCATGAAATCCACGCTCAGACGAGGTTCTCCCGGTTGGCTTCTCTTTCAACCCTTTGGATTGAGACGGTTGCTGGTTTGGTGGATTGTCGACTCTGGGGACCGATCATTTGTGATTCAGCCGAGTGAGGCCTCTTCATGAGCTGGTGATGCCAAACCTTCTGGGTATCGTATCACCCCTCTTGAATGTCTGTGACGCTGATGAACGCATAGGATGCCGAACTTGAGTCAGTTTAGGTCCATACCTGTGAGCAGGGTTGGGTTTATTGCAGGAAACTTTGACCTTCAGACTACCTGATTTTCTTGACAGCGAATCAATTTTGTTGGTACCAGAGTTTCTCATCATCAGATATATGTTTGTTCTTGATAGAACAGGTTTTGATCAGAGGATCTTATCATCAAATGTTTGTTCTTGATAGAGCAGAGCAGGTTTATGACTGGGGTCTGAGGATCTCATTATCAGGTGTCTGTTCTTGATAGAACAGGGTTTTATTACCAGACGTTTGTTCTTGATAGAGCAGAGTTTTGGGTCATCAGATGTTTGTTCTTGACAGAGCAGATTTGTGATTGGGGTCTGAAGATCTCATCAGCAGATGTATGTTTGTTCTTGACAGAGCAGAGTTATGATTGGGGTCTGAAGATCTCATCAGCAGATGTATGTGTGTTCTTGATAGAGCAGATTTCTTGGTCCTATATAAGAGGTCTTTATTATCAGACGTTTGTTCTTGACAGAGAAGAATTATGATCTTGTGTATATGGCCCTATCAGATGGTTGTTCTTGACAGAGCAGATTTGCGGTCCGATACCGGGGTTCTCTTATTATCAGATGCAGTGGTTGTTCTTGATAGAGCAGCGTTATGGTTTTGTTGATACAGAATCTCCACAACACAATTGCCCTGATCTCCTGCTGCATGATTGCATTTTACATTATTTTGCATACATTTGCATTTCATTAACGTGTGTCTGTGTTGCAGGTACCGTTTTCCCCGATCCAGGATTTCTTGCCTCCTATTGTATTGTTATGGGTTCTCTGAGGAAAACCGTGGCTTACAAGTTCCCTGCCCCTGATGTGGTTAAGTTGACGGGTTTGATAGCTTTAGCAGATGATTCTGTGAGGGATGAGTTCAGAAAATCTTACGGCAGGTTGCTCAGTTTGGTTCATAAACCTTCTGCGTTCGAGATGAATGGGTTGCACGCTCTGCTGCAGTTCTACGACCCTCCGTTGAGATGTTTCACTTTCCAGGATTTTTTTCTCGCACCCACGCTGGAAGAGTATGCTGATTTGCTAGGTGTGCCTATCAAGAGGCAAATGCCTTTTGTTCACATGGATGCTGAGCCTGATCTGGCTGGTTTAGCTCCTTCACTCCATCTGGATGCCTCCGAGTTGGTATTGACTAGTTGGAACAAGGTTCCCGGGTTCTCCTTGCAGTTTCTAGTGGGAAAGGCTCAGCAGTGCGCCAAAGACAGATGTTGGGTCGCGTTCAATGCCATCCTCGCTCTGTGCATATATGGCATTATTTTGTTCCCTAATATGCCCGATTTTGTAGACTTTGATGCGTTTCACATCTTTGCATCAGGGAATCCAGTCCCTACCTTGATAGGAGATGTCTACCATTCTATCCACTACAAAAACGAGAACAGGAGGGGGAAGAATGTCTCATGCTGTGTACCCTTGCTTTACAAATGGCTTGATAGCCATCTGCCCAAGAGGGGTCCTTTTGTCTCGTCTGCAGCCACAGCTGAGTGGTCCGAGCGTCTGATGAGTTTATCTGCAGAGGATATTGACTGGTTTGACAGAGATAGGTTGGGTACTGAGGTGATCTTCAGCTGCAGCGGGTTTCCAAACATGCCTTTGATAGGCAGGAAAGGCTGTATAAACTACAATCCGTCGTTGTTGGTCCGACAGTTCGCGTATGCTTTGAGAGCTCCGCCGAAGGATGAAGAGGTGCAGGAATCTCTATACCTCACTGGTCTTCTAGAGGGGGATCTGTTATCCAAGCTTCAGCGCGCGTGGAATGGTGTCAGTAAGCGAGGAAAACCATTGCTGGGAAGAAGCAACAATCAAGCCTACCCCCCGTATGTGACTTGGGTCAGAGCCAGAGCAGAGGCTATAGAGATGCCGTTTCTTCCTGCCAAGCCAGAAAGCCCTCCAATGATTGAAGAGCCTGCTACTGTGCCCATTCAGCAACATAATCAGGTGTTAGCTGAGCGAGATGAATTGAAGCGGGCAAATGAGGAACTGGAAAAGGAATCGGCTCAGCTCCGAAGCGAGAGGAACAAAGTCGTTCATTCCTTCAAAAGGCAAACAGAGCTGGTGAACCGGCTAGGGACAGACCTAACTAAGCAGATAGCCGAGCGTGAACGCATGGGTCAAGAATTCAAAGTTGTCAATGACGTACTGGCTACGAAGAAGCAGCACTTGGACGAAGCGTATCGGAGGATATCCAAGTTCAACCAGCACTGGAAGGCTTCCCTGGCCACCAGGAAAGAGCGGGAGGATAAGCTGATGCTGCAGATCTCCAAGCTGGAAGCCCAAGTGAAGGATAGTGAGAAGAGGTTTGATGAAGAAACCGCTCGCAGATACGCCGCCGAAGGCCAGCTCAACAAAGCTCTCGCTAACCTGAAGGAGCGCAAGCTGACGTTTGAATCCAAGAAACGGAAGCTAGAAGATTGCTTCGGCGAAGGAGCATGGGAAGGTTCGGTCGAAGGACTTCAATACGCCATTGTGCAAAGGGAGTTACTCGTCGAGGGGTTACTCACTCTGCCAGATCATCCAGAAACGAAGGAGTTGTTGGAAGAGTATCGCGCCCGTGGCCGTACTTGACTATTTGTATTCCTGTTGTTTTGATCATTGTTGTATGCTGACCATCACCAGGCTTGTTGGCTGAGGTCACGCTGTTGATTCATCTTGTACTCGTTGATGTTATGTATTGCCTTGATAGGCTTTCTTTATATATGAGATTGTTATTTCCATGATTGGACTCGGACTTCTTCTTATTATTATTAGCACTGGCACTCAGGAAATAGGATCAGGGGAGATCTCCCTAACACACAGACACACGCATGTGTTTGCATGAAACATTTGCATGACGAGCATTTTGTTGTTTTTCCTAACCCTTTTGTGTTTAACAGGTTTTTCAGGTTATTTCAGGTTGTATCCGGTGGTTCCAGGATTGATCAGAGACCTATTCACCGTTATCCGTCTAGAGCTAATCAGACCAGGATCATGGAGCAAGTGCAAACTGATGTTCAGGAACTCCGCGAAAGGATGGATCGCTTCATGGAGCTCATGCAAGCGGTCGCCAATGGCCAGGATCAGCTCAGAACTTTGGTTCAGCCTTTGATTTCCAGGGTTGATAGCAACGACATACTCCATGGTGGGACTGTGCCTACTCCTCCACCAGTTGAAACTCCACAGAATGGTGTTCCCGTGACCGGGGGCAACGGCAGTGCTAACGGCAATGTGATGGCCAACATAGGACTCAATACGACGGGCGTCGGTAATGGAAGTCTGGGAGCTAATGTCAATATCGGGCCGGGCAACGGCAATGCAGGCGTCGGGAATCTGTTTGTGCTTCAGCCGTGGCTAGAGGATCGTCAGGACGATGTGTTCTCTCAGAGAGGTGCTGAAGGGGAGCTGAATGCTGAAGTACGGCTTAGATTCAAGGCACTTGAAGATAAGATGAGAGACATCGAGAATCAGAATACTTTGGGCGTTGATATGTCCAAGCTGGGATTAATTGTTGATTTCAAGGTGCCTCCTAAGTTCAAGGTACCTGACTTTGAAAAATATAAGGGTACCACTTGCCCTCGTGTCCACCTGAGATCGTATTACAGGAAGATGTCTGCTCATTCCGAAGACCAGAAGTTGCTGATGCACTTCTTCCAAGACTGTCTTTCCGGGCCATCCCTCGAGTGGTACATGAGTCTGGAGCCCACTAGTGTGCGCACATGGAAGGATCTTGCTGAAGCATTTGTGCACCACTACCAATACAATAGCGACTTGGCCCCGAACCGAGTTCAGCTGCAGAATCTGTCGCAGAGGAACAATGAAGGGTTTAAGGAGTACGCCCAGCGGTGGCGTGAGTTGGCAGCTAGGGTTCAGTCGCCGATGGTTAAACGCGAGCTCGTGCAAATGTTTGTAGCCACCCTCCCCGGGGTTTACTATGAAAAGTTAGTCAGCGATATGTCTGGGACGTTCTCAGATCTCATTATCACGGGTGAGCACGTCGAAAATGGGATCAAGATCGGGAAAATTCAAGGTGAGTCATCCTCAGCTGGAGGAGGCGGAAAGAAACCTTATGCTGGCAAAAGGCGAGAAGGAGAGGCGAGCGCTGTGACCAACGCTCGAAGAAAGGGTAAAGGCCCTCACCAGCAGGTGGCCAATATAAATATCCCGGCAGCTCCGCAGCAGCAGCAACAACAGCAACCGAATCAATAGGGAAACAGGAAGTATCAAAATCGGGCACCTTTGGCGAACCGTCACTTCGAGACACCACCCATGTTGTACGCGCAACTCTTGCAGACTTTGCTTCAGCTACAATTGATCCAGAAGAGGATGATGGCTCCCTTGACAGGGGCACCTCCGCCAGGGTACGACGCGAATGCCACTTGTGAGTTCCACTCAGGGGCACCAGGCCACACAATCGAGAACTGCAAAGCCTTCAAGCATAAGGTGCAGGACATGGTGGATGCCAAGATCATCAACTTCTCCGATAATGTGCCTAATGTCACGAAGAATCCTATGCCGAATCATAGGGGAGGCGGTGTGAACACCATTATCGAGGACGAGAGTTCGGATTTGTTGACCGACGTCAGAGATCTAAGGACGCCGCTTAGCTTCGTTAAAGCTAAGTTGCTGAAAAGAGGGTTCTTTCCAGGTTGCGGAGAGCTATGTATGGACTATGCCACACGTTCTGATGGATGTGAGCAGTTGGTAGAAGGAATTCAAAGTCCGATGACTGAGGGGATTCTGCAGTTTAGCCGGAGGGCTGAAAGTGGGTCAAGAGAGGTAGTGCTGAAGCAGACCGATGAAGTTGCCACCATCACCATCCCTCGCCGGCCGATAACCATTTCTGTGCCCAGGCCGCCCATAATCATTATCACCAAAGCTGGGCCGATACCGTTCGAAAGCACTAACGCCGTTCCGTGGCATTATGGGGCTGAAGTCTACTGCAACGGACATAAGTTGGAGCTAGAACCGTTTGGGTCGATTGTGGAGAACCTTGCGGGAATCAGTGGCATTACTCGCAGCGGAAGAGTGTTTGCACCACCAGAGGTCGTGGCGGATAAAGCGGTCAGAGCTGATGCGGCCGATAAAGGCAAAAGTAAAGTCGTTGAAGAGGTCCCGTATGGGGTAGAAAAAGACTTGCTTGTTAAAGATGTCGAGGAGTTTATGCGGTTGATTAAAAAGAGTGGCTACAAGATTGTAGATCATCTCCATCAGACGCCCTCGAAGATTTCCATTCTGAACTTATTGCTGTGTTCTGAAGCACACCACAACGCGCTACTGGAGGTGTTAAACGCCGCATATGTACCGCAAGAAATATCGTTGAATCAGCTAGAAGAGGTTGTAGCCCACGTTAATGCTGGAAATGGGCTAGGTTTCACAGACCTAGAGCTGACGCCAAAAGGGAGGAATCACAATAGCGCCCTGCACATCTCGATAGAGTGTAGGGGCACAATTATGTCGCACGTGTTGGTGGACACGGGTTCGTCACTTAGTGTTCTTCCGAAGAAGGCATTAATGAAGTTGGATACTCGTGGAGTGATCTGCACACCCAGTGATCTGGTTGTGAAGGCATTCGATGGGACTAAACGCCACGTTTTCGGGGAGGTGACCCTGCCGATCCAAGTCGGTCCGGAAATGTTCGACGCGGTCTTTTATATTATGGACATCATGCCTGCCTACAGTTGTCTCTTGGGCCGGCCGTGGATCCATGCTGCTGGTGTCGTAACCTCCACGTTGCACCAAAAGCTCAAATATGCTGTCGGAGGTAGCACCGTAACCGTGTGTGGCGAGGAAGACATAATGGTGAGCCATTTTTTGTCCTTCAAGTATGTGGAAATGGATGGCGAAATCCATGAGACTCTATGCCAAGCGTTCGAAGCTGTCAAAGTGAAGGACGTAGCTCCTGTAGTCACAGAAAAGCCAGAGATGACTCTCTCCTCATTCAAGGAGGCTCGGGCCGTTGTCCAAGTCGGATCTACCCCAGGCTGGGGCCGAATTTTGGAGATACCTAACAAGCAAGACAAGTTTGGGTTGGGATATTCTCCTGGAGCTGAAGCTTCTTCTTCTTCTAGCAGCGCGTCTCGAGGTAAAGGGCCGATCCAGTTTACCAGTGGCGGCGTGATTTGCGAAAGCATCAACGCGGTGTCTGAAGACAGCGGGGATAGCAACTGTGACCTCGACTCTTGGATCCAGCCAAGCAAGCCAGGCGGGAGCCTCAACAATTGGTCCGTCAAGGATATCATCCAGATGACAAGCGAAGAGTAATGATTTACTTTTTCGAATCATTGTACAACCCTATGTCCTACCTGGGGCATAGTGGTTTTATTGTCAGGGCCTTGTTGGATTATGTACATGCATTTTGTTAATAAATCAAAGGCGTTTTCTTCGTATTCAAATATTGTGATCTTTGTTATTCCTGTCTTATATTTGTTTTGAAAAACAGTAAAATGGCAATGGGGTTTGTGCTAACCTGCACATCTTTGTTTTAAACATAACCCTTGTTATTGAAGGATCCACATAACAGATGACATTGACTCTGGACCTTCTACGGCTCACTTCGACTTCGATTGCCCGATCTATCAAGCCGAAGAAGAGATTGATGAAGACGAAGACCTTCCTGAAGAGTTGGCCCGCTTGTTGAAACAAGAGGAGAAAGTGATTCTGCCTCATGAAGAGGAGATTGAGATTGTGAATCTGGGTTCTGAAGAACTCGTCAGAAGCATCAGGATAGGGGCTGCACTGCAGAGTGATGTCAAGCAGAGATTGGTCAAGATGCTGAGAGAGTATAGTGACGTCTTTGCTTGGTCATATGAGGATATGCCCGGACTTGACACGAACATCGTAGTCCACCACTTGCCGCTGCGAGAAGATTTCCCTCCCGTTAAGCAGAAGCTTAGGAGGACGAGACCAGATATGGCCGTTAAGATCAAAGAAGAAGTGCAAAAACAGCTTGATGCTGGCTTCTTAGCGGTCACTACTTACCCACCGTGGGTCGCCAACATAGTGCCTGTACCGAAGAAGGACGGTAAGGTACGAATGTGCATCGATTATCGAGATTTGAATAGGGCGAGCCCTAAAGATGATTTCCCGCTGCCTCATATCGATGTGTTGGTCGACAACACAGCCCAGTTCTCCGTGTTTTCGTTCATGGATGGCTTCTCCGGTTACAACCAGATCAAGATGGCGCCGGAGGACATGGAGAAAACGACGTTTATCACTCCTTGGGGAACATTTTGCTATAAGGTAATGCCCTTCGGTCTGAAGAACGCAGGGGCCACTTACCAACGAGCAATGGTAACTTTGTTTCATGACATGATTCATCATGAGATTGAAGTCTATGTTGATGACATGATTGCGAAGTCCCAAACGGAGGAGGGACATCTGGTCAATTTGCTGAAGCTTTTTGAGAGGCTTAGGAAGTTCAGGTTGAGGCTGAATCCTAACAAGTGTACTTTCGGAGTACGGTCCAGAAAGCTACTGGTGTTTATCGTGAGTGAAAGAGGCATCGAGGTTGATCCTGCGAAGATTAATACCATACAAGAAATGCCAGTGCCAAAAACAGAAAAAGAAGTTCGTGGTTTCTTGGGCAGAATAAACTACATCGCAAGGTTTATCTCTCAGCTCACGGCCACGTGTGAACCGATGTTCAAGCTATTAAAGAAAGATCAGGCGATTATCTGGAATGAGGATTGCTAGAAGGCATTCGACAAGATAAAGCAGTATCTTCAGGAACCTCCAATCTTGATACCCCCAGTGGCTGGACGGCCATTAATCATGTACTTGACAGTTCTTGAGAATAGTATGGGGTGTGTTCTCGGTCAGCACGACGAGACGGGCAGAAAGGAGCATGCCATCTACTACTTGAGTAAAAAGTTCACTGACTGTGAATCTCGATACTCGATGCTGGAGAAGACGTGTTGTGCACTAACCTGGGCTGCCAAACGTTTACGACAGTACATGTTCAATCACACCACCATGCTAATTTCGAAGATGGATCCAATCAAGTACGTCTTCGAGAAGCAGGCTCTTTCGGGCAGGATTGCCAGATGGCAAATGGTGTTGACGGAATATGATATTCAGTACGTTTCCAAGAAGGCCATTAAGGGAAGCGTATTGTCTGATTACCTTGCCGAACAGCCGATCGAGGATTACCAGCCGATGAAATTTGAATTCCCTGATGAGGATATCATGTTTCTCAAAGCGAAGGATTGCGATGAACCGTTGCCCGATGAGGGGCCAGATAGGAAATCCCAGTGGAAATTGATATTCGACGGGGCGGTTAATTCCTACGGGAGTGGTATAGGGGCGATCATCACGATTCCCCACGGATCCCACATCCCGTTCACCGTGAGACTGACGTTTCCGGTCACCAATAATGAAGCGGAGTACGAAGCATGCATCATGGGTCTAGAAGAGGCGATTGATTTGAGAATCAAGAACCTAGACGTGTATGGTGACTCGGCGCTTATGATCAACCAGATTAAAGGGGAGTGGGAGACTCGTCAATCAAATTTAGTGTCGTACATGAACTATGCCAGAAGGCTACTTCCGTTCTTTGATTGAGTGGAACTCCATCATGTTCCCAGAGCAGAAAATCAGATGGCTGATGCCTTAGTCACGTTGGCTTCAATGTATAAAGTCAATTTTTGGAATGAGGCTCCAAGAATTGTCCATTCTCGTCTTGATAGACCTGCATTCGTCTTTTCAATCGAGGAAGCCGCTGACGGCAAGCCATGGTTCCATGACATCCAGACTTTCCTTATGACTAAGGAGTATTGTCGCTACTGTGAAAATCGGCGCCGGCTGAACAGAAGAGTCGCCACCGTGCGTTATTTATCCCAACGAAGGGAAAGGAAACGCTCGAAGTAAACCTACCGCAAAGACGGGAAAGGAATGGTCATCGCAACCAAATCCTGGATTCGGGAGTCGGTTACGCAAGGGGAAGGTATTAGCACCCCTCACGTCCGTCGTACTCGAAGGGATCCACGCTTGTTTTCTGTCGAAAGGATTATATTCTATCTACGCTAAAGGTCTGGGGTTAAAAGAAAAGAAAATGACTCGGCAAAGTATCGCACTTTATGCCTACGTATTCCCGTCTGGAACGAGAAATCAGAGTCAACGTAGTTCGCCTACCTATGGGAAAGGAGGGGAAGGTTGCTCGCTAGGATATCGCATCCTATGCCTACGTACTTTCATACATCATGAAAGATCAGAGCAAACGTAGTTCGGGCCACGTACGACACAAGTCTGTCTTGATTGCTTTTATCTCCTTCTAAAAAAGGGTTTTTTCTGATTACTGGTCCAAGCGGACAAAAATGACGTTTTGATGAGTTCACATTCTTTTACGGAAGAAGTGTCTTTTATTGTGTTTGAAATATTTATTGTGTTTTTCTGTTTGTTTTGAGAAAGAAGAGACAGCACTCTAACCTATGGTTGCAAAGAGAATCACACTAACCTAATGTTATCATGCATGGGTTAAGACCTACTGTCTATCATGTTCCTCTCTTGCGCGGAGAGAAACAGAGATCCTAAGGGATAAACGAAAACAGAAACAATAGCATATATACAATAAAGCAGTAAAATGCATGGATGCAGCAATACAAGCGAGGCAAGGGAGTCCCACTCAACCTCGAACCTAGAAAACAACAGGCAAAAGCGAACAAAATTCGCTTTCAACCTAACAGATTAATGGCAAACAATACAGTCAGGGAAATTCAAACAATACATCAAAAATTATAAACAGCAAAAACTAAACAGCCAACAACAGTCTTCATCAACATCTGTCTTCAAGTCATCTTCAAACATCTACAGGCTTCCAGCAAGCATTAGTCTTCATCTTCACAGCCTTCAAGCAAGGTCTCTATCTTCAATCCTTCAGGGCTTTTCTTCAAGTCTCACTCTCCAAGATGAGCAGCAGTCAACAAGATGCATTGGATGTTAAGCAGTCAGTTGCCTACCAAGGGTGGCTTACTGACTGTTAACATGATACTGACAATTTTCTCTCAAAAGTTCTATCTTTTAAATACATTCACTAATCCTTCCAAAGGAAGGAGGTGGGTATTTAAAAGATACTTTGAATCATAGAGAAAGAATGGAGGCAAACAAGACCTTCCATGTTTATGAAGCAAGTTTTCTACCCTAGAGCTCTGCCTAGCTCCTAGACCCTATAACCTTCAACAGCTGCCAGAAAGATACTCCTCATCAACTCTGGAAATTGGTCTTCATTCTCTTAGTCTTCAATGGGCTTCATCAACACAGTCTTCAACTCAAACCCAAACCCCAAGCAGGCCCAATACCCCCACATAGTCAAACAATAACCCTAGAGAGGGCACACCACACAATCAAGCAGATACAGAAAATATACTAGTAGTAATAATAGAATAGGGGAAGTCTAATATTTTCTAAGGGATCTATTATTTACCCATAATACCCCTATAGTCCCATCATTTAATTTGTTCTAGAGAAAACCCAAAAGAAATTGCTTTATTATACCTATATTATATTCACAACCCTAAATGATTAGCCTAATGTTTTCTAACTAAACTACCTAAAATAAATCCTAAAAAATTGGTATAAAAATCAAGGGGGCACCTAATATATGTATCTAGTTATACTAAGAAAATTGGCCTAAAAAGATTAGGAGAACCACCTAAAATAAATTCTACAAAAAACTATATACAAATTAAATCTATTAAAAAGGCATTAAAAGAAAAAATGTGCAAAAAATATTAAAAGAGAATAAAATGGAAATTTTATTACATGATATTTTTCTACACAGAAATATGAAAATGGTAAAAAAACAACCAATCAAAAATATGGAATTTTCAATTTATTATGAATTTTCAAACAATTAAGAAAAATAAAGGAAATTAAAATGAAATAAAATGAGCTAGGGGTGCAGTATGCAAGAAAATACATTGGAAAATAGATGATGGACCCAGACTGGGGGTGCGCGTAGCAAGGCGCGCCTGGGCCCAGTGCATATTCAGAAAACGCAAAAGAAAATAAAAACAAAAACGGTGCAGAAAGTAATAAATGCAGTTCAATTGGGAATGGGCCTGGCAAGTGGGGGTGCGAATATGAATGATCATTAAGCCCAATCTGAGAACTTAAGTGAAACGGTGTGTTTCACGTTCTGAGTTCCCTCCTATTTTCAACTTTGAATACAGGCCGTTCGATCACGTTCTCAGTCAAACAAGTCTTGCTCATCCAACGCACGATATGCTTCGTCTTCCTCATGCCTAGGGTTTGTATGAAACAACCATGGAAACTAAACCTCATGCATCATCTTCTCCTCACTCGTGTCTGCTCAATTCTTCATCAAACTCAAAAGTGCAAAAAGCAAAGTCACTCCAAATCTCTCCCTGATCAAGCCTATGGTATCAGCATCCATTAATATCAACTCTAGCATGAAACACGATCTCCACCTCAAAATTACTCAGAATTTTCATCATCACCAATCCACAATCTAAGTACACTAAACTCATCTTGGCTTCACACTGAGCAAGAATCACTATCAACCTAAGACTCTAACAGCCTAATCACCAAGTTCTATGCCTCAACAGAATTTGTGCTCCAATGTCAAACTCTATGAAATGCTCTCAAACTCACTGGAATTGATCATCTACCTATTCCTAACAGTTCTAACCTAATGATTCTACATCATGCTATCAATTCTAAGTCAATTCGAAGAAAACACTAACCTGGTAGAAATCTAAAAACATATGGATGAAACCTTGGATTCACAGCTAGCAATGCTCTAGGATTGATCAATGGAGGTGGATCTTGATACTGTATGCAGCAACTCTTGCTCAAATGCTTTGGATTGCCATAACCAACTCTTCTTTCACTTTGGATGATGAACTTGTAACACACGAATCTTGCACCAATACACTTGAATCTTGCTTGCAATGTGATCTATGATGAATATGGAGTATGATAGGATAAAGAACTTTGAAGAATGATGAGGAATTGAGAGAATTTGAATGAATTTGCAAAAATGCAAGAAAGAATGAAACTAGGTGTTTTGGATCAAAATGAAGTGCAACCCTGCATTGAAGGAGCTCTAGGGTTTATATAGATGCCCATGGAATCATCTAGAACTTGCTGGAAGTTCCTTGTACACAAATCCCTTGTGATTTGGCATGTGTCACTTTAATCATAAGCAAACCATGATAACTCTCAATCTTTGAATTAAACTCAAAAATCCACTATTGCCAATGGTCTCAAAACATTGTTTCCAATCAAAATGACCTATAATTTCATCCCATTTGGACATGTTATGAAAAATTCCCAAAAAATGGCCTTTTAATGACTTAAATCATGCCTTAATTAGGTCATTTTTGCAAATATGAGCTACACCCACTTTCAAACCTCCATGACCACTTTTCTAGACTCAAAAAATCATTTGGAACAACTTTGATGTTGTGAAGTTTTTCATTTGAAGCTTCCTTGTATGATTTTTAGGCATATGCTTGAAATGACCTGTAATTCTCAAACGACCAAAATACCCTTTGCTTGCCAAGGTCATAAGTAGAGTTCCACAAATCAGATGAAGGAATACCATACCTTTCTAGAAATATAAGATCATGAGGAACAACTTTAATGTTGTCCAGAAATCCATTTGGAAGTTCCTTGAGGGGTAAAAGTTGCTTGGAAGACAAGTAACTTTCACAGACAAAATTTCAGATGCCTCTGATGACCTGTAACTTGCAAGGACCATAACTTGAGTTCTATAAATCTCCTTGATGTCTTCCACCACTCAAATTAAAGGTCTTGAGATCCTCTACAAGTTTCATGTTGGCCAAGGATCCATTTGAAGCTTTCATTTTGAATTATCTTGCTTGGAAGTTTGACCTAAATTAGGGGATTTTACACAGAAACCCTAATTTAGAAACTCCTCTTCTTCTTGATTCCTCTTTATTTCTCCTTGGCACAACACCACATCCATATTTACATGTCAAATGATGAACCCCACATATTTCAAATAGACCTTGATGCCTTTCAATCAAGCATTTGACCTAGGGTTGACCTAGGGTTGGCCCAGATGAAACCCTAGTTGACTGTCTTCAACTGCAGCTCTTGTAATCCCATCAATGACTTGTATCAGTTTCAAAATGACCCTCTAGGTCCTCCATGATGTCTATATACCCTTCATGCTCAATTCACAGCTCACAACTTCTTTGATGATCTTCAAATACACTCAAGATAGGAGAGAGATCCACTGCTTGATCCACTGACTTCTTAGATTTCAATTTCTTTCTGATGACTTGGATAAGCTTGAATTTGAATAAGAACCTCTTGATATGCTCATAGAGATAAGAATAGTACTTGGTCCCTTGTTGGAGGACTTGCCCATGCTATGCTATGCAGATGAATGAATTATGTACATGCCCTAATATGCAAATGCTAAAGCTATGAGACATAAACCAAGTGAAATAAGTTGAGCAAATTTTAGGGTGCAACAGCTGCCCCTATTCAAGCGACTTGGACCCGACTGGGTGAAGCGCGAACGACCTTCAAACATTTGATGTACGAGACGGTTGAATACTAAGAACCCGGAAATTTGCCAACCGCAGAAATAAACTGCACAACTGTTTGGGGAACACTATCTACAAATCTGATTTTAACATTATCTTGTCAATACTGGAATGAACTTATCGACTTCACCGGGAGAAGTACTTCTGTCAACACAACATGACCCTGCCAACGATACAGGAAAATCACTCTGTCACCATTACAGAAAAATAACACCGTCATCACTCCGCCACCACTGCGGGAAGATAATCTGAAAGAAAAAATAACGACACCGCCATCGCTACAGGTACTACTTTATCATTACTACAGGAAATAACTCTGCCACCACTGCGGGAAATAACTCCGCCACCACTGCGGGAAAATAATCTGAAGAAATAATAACACCGTCATCGCTACGGGTACTAACTCAGTCACCATTACGGGAGAATAACATCGTCACCAATACGGGAAATAACTCCGCCACCACTGCGGGAAATAACTCCGTCACCACTACGGGAAAATGACTCCGCCACCAATACGGGAAATAACTCCGCCACCACTGCGGGAAATAACTTCGTCACCACTACGGGAAAATGACTCCGCCACCAATACGGGAAATAACTCCGCCACCACTGCGGGAAATAACTCCGTCACCACTACGGGAAAATGACTCCGCCACCACTACGGGAAAATAACTCCGTCACCACTATGGGAAATAACTCCGCCACCACTACGGGAAATAACTCCGCCACCACTGCGGGAAATAACTCCGTCACCACTACGGGAAAATGACTCCGCCACCACTACGGGAAAATAACTCTGATATAGCTTTTCTGCCTATCTTTGCAGCAGCTAGCTCTATCAATCATATGGGTAACACAATATGAGTCTAGTCTTCCAATTTTCAGTGCTGACATGGCAGCAAATCTGAGAAGGACTCTACTGGGGATTTTCTGAATCCACACTGCCAGACAACCTCCAAAAGTCGATTCACGAAATCTTTTGATACTGTCAGAACGACAACCTTGAAGAAATACTCTGCTAGAGGGGTAAGAGAAACTTAAACAAACAACTCTGTGGGGAATAATGCCACGATTGACATTATCATTACATGTCTCACGCTGAGATCTTGAATGTTTGGCAATTAATTTGAACAAGAGCTCCCTCCACCTGCAGGGGAAACAATACTTGAAAACAAAAGGTCAACCAACCTGGTTTATGTTTCAACATGCATATGTTTGACAATGGCGTAATGCTCCATTCGACATGGAAATGCTACGCGTTTTTATTTGGTAGATGCAAATATGACACTATATGCCAATGCAAATGCAGACTCGAACTGCTGGGATACAGAAACCGCTTCAGCAAAATAAATGCTGAAGATAATGCTCACTCCGCTGGGGGTAACCGGGCGTTACAGAATTGTTCCAGCAAAATAAATGCTGGAAGAGTGAAGCCCGCTTCGCTGAGAAATAACTAAATGCGCCAATCATGATTGAACTTCTGCTGGAGAGTGAACGGGTATCACACGGTATTCCGGCAAAATAAATGCCAGGACACACAGCCAACTCTGTCGGGAAGAGTTTTAACCTTCGAGTTCCACTGGGAGGAAAAAAAACACTTGCTGAAAAGAGAGAACTCCGCCGAGGACGAAACGACTCTCTTGGGGAAAATCAACTGACTCCGCTGGGGGAGAGTAAATGACCCTTCTGGGAAGGGTAAACTGTCTAATTACAGCTCACGAGTTGGAAATGTTAATCCTCTGAGGCTAAACCACTCTGCTCAGGATGGGGGAATCCTGTTGGGGGACACCACACTGTCTGAATACTGCCTTTGATCTCGGAATTGCCAATTCTGCTGAGGGTGGACGACCCTGCTGGAGAGTGTCCTTCGGATAAGCTGCGACTAGTTGGGGAATTTGATCCTTCTTTAGTAAGGAACATTGTCACCTCAGAAGCTCGACCTGTGTGGGAATCGAGTCTTTCCGTTACAAGCCTCTGGTTAGTACTGCAATCTTTTGATCGTCCACTTCATACGGCTACGAACCCTGCAACACCACAAACAAGACAAGACAAGTCTATGCAACCAAATCTATTCAGGTTAGTGTTAGTGACATTATTTTCAGTTAATTCAAAGTTTTAACAATTATTGGCAAGGGCCAGCGACATTATACACTTTCTAGTTTTATTAAACCTAGGCGTTTATCATGTACAAAACAGTAAAGAACCAACATCAAATACTGAATAACATGTTTTATTGATTGGGCCCCTAAATGGGCAAAGTTTTGTACACGGGATGTAACTCCTGAAAAGAGGAAGCTACGCACAACAACTATACAAGTATGCACAAGAAGCATAAATATAATGACAAATAAAATTTGTACACATGTCGGCAACAGGATGCAGACGAACATCATGAGCTGATCCTCCTATGACTCGCCCGACTCTAATGCTTTCTCGGTATTCACACTTCCGAAGAGATTGTATCTGATAATCGACCCCTTAGGTATATTCTCCCGCACCAATGCGCACCTCCGTATCAAATTCGGACCGCATTCATTTGCTTTTCAAATCCCTAACTTTTGCGTGAACCGCCCTTTACGGGTTTTCAGTTCACCGGGATACCCTTTTTTTGCCGAAGCCGCCTAGTGTAGGTTTTCAACTTCGCGGGTGTACATTTTTTCAATTTTATCCCTAATTTTTGCCCGAACCTTTCATTCTTTTTTTGGTTCGCCAGGATGCCCCTTTTTTGCCTGGACTCTCTTTTTTTTGTCCAGCGGGTCAATTTCAAGCAAAGTATTTTTTAACTGCGTCCGAATTCACAGGCGACGTAAAGTCTTCACCGTCCATGGTGGACAACAATAAAGCCCCTCCTGAAAAGACTTTTCTGACAACGTATGGCCCTTCGTAGTTGGGGGTCCACTTGCCCCTGTGATCTGCCTGTGGCGGGAGAATCCTCTTTAGCACAAGGTCGCCCGTCTGAAAGCTCCGAGGATGTATCTTCTTATCATATGCTTTCTTCATTCGGCTCTGGTACAAACGACCGTATGCTAGAGAAGCTAGCCTCTTCTCATCCATTAAACTCAGCTGGTTCAACCTGTCTTTCACCCATTCTGCCTCGTCTAATTGGACATCTCGTAATACCCTCAGCGAAGGAATCTCAACCTCCAATGGTAACACTGCTTCCATTCCATATACCAACGAGAACGGGGTTGCCCCGGTTGATGTGCGTACCGTCGTACGATAACCGTGCAAAGAGAAAGGTAGCATCTCGTGCCAATCCTTATAGGTCACCACCATCTTCTGAACAATCTTATTTATATTCTTATTGGCCGCTTCAACAGCGCCATTCATCTTAGGTCGGTAAGGGGAGGAGTTGTGATGCTCGATCTTAAAATTCTGACAGAGCTCCTTCATCATTTTGTTATTCAGGTTTGAACCATTGTCGGTAATTATCCGCTCGGGGATTCCATATCTGCAAATGATATCTCTCTTGATGAATCGGGCTACCACCTGCTTAGTCACATTTGCATAAGATGCCGCTTCCACCCACTTGGTGAAATAATCGATTGCTACTAGAATGAACCGGTGTCCGTTAGAAGAAGTCGGCTCGATCTTTCCAATCATATCGATTCCCCACATCGAGAATGACCATGGTTCCGACATCACGTTCAGAGGACTCGGAGGCACATGGATCTTATCTGCATAGATCTGGCACTTATGACACTTCCTCGCAAACTCGAAACAATCAGTTTCCATAGTTAGCCAAAAATAACCTGCCCGCAGCAGCTTCCTCGTCATAGCATGCCCACCAGCATGCGTACCAAATGTACCCTCATGTATTTCCTCCATGAGCAGCTTCGCCTCTTTTTCGTCTACACAACGTAGTAGCACCAAGTCGTGATTTCTCCTGTATAAAACACCGTCCGGATTCAGATAGAAGTTACCCGCCAATCTCTTGAGAGTCTTCTGATCGTGACTAGATGCCCCAGCCGGATACTCTTTATTTTTCAGGAAATTAAAGATATCAAAATACCACGGTTTATCATCAGATGCTATGTCAATGGCAAATACGAAGGCAGGTCTGTCAAGCCGTGAGATAACAATTCTGGGAGCCTCATTCCAGAAGTTGACTTTGTACATGGAAGACAAAGTGGCCAGGGCGTCAGCCATCTGATTCTCTGCTCGCGGTACATGATGCAATTCAACCTTGTCAAAGAAAGGCAACAATCTCCTTGCGTAATTCATGTATGGTATCAAATTAGGCTGACGTGTCTCCCATTCCCCTTTTATTTGATTCACCACCAGAGCTGAGTCTCCGTATACATCCAGATTTTTGATTCGCAAATCAATGGCTTCTTCAAGCCCCATCATACAAGCTTCGTATTCGGCTTCATTATTGGTAACTGGAAAGGTCAATCTAGCGGTAAACGGGATGTGCGACCCGTGTGGAGTAGTGATGATTGCCCCTATTCCACTACCGTAGGCGTTTACAGCTCCGTCAAAGATCAACTTCCATTTGGAGCCCAATTCTGGTCCTTCGTCTGGCAACGGCTCTTCACAATCTTTCATCTTTAGGTACATGATATCCTCGTCAGGAAAATCAAACCTCATCGATTGGTAATCCTCAATAGGCTGCTCTGCCAAGTACTCAGATAATACACTCCCCTTTATAGCCTTCTGCGAGACATACTGGATGCCGTATTCAGTCAAAACCATCTGCCAACGGGCAATTCTCCCCGATAATGCCTGCTTTTCGAATACATATTTGATAGGATCCATCTTCGAGATGAGCATGGTTGTATGATTCAGCATGTATTGCCTTAAACGCTTGGCGGCCCAGGCTAGCGCACAACAAGTTTTTTCGAGCATTGAATATCGAGATTCACATTCAGTAAACTTCTTACTTAAGTAGTAGATCGCATGCTCTTTTCTTCCTGTCTCGTCGTGTTGACCGAGAACACAACCCATACTTCCCTCAAGAACTGTCAAATACATAATCAAGGGTCTCCCCGCCACTGGGGGTATCAAAATAGGAGGCTCCTGCAAATACTGCTTTATTTTATCGAACGCCTTTTGACAATTTTCATTCCATGTTACAGCCTGGTCTTTTTTCAACAGTTTGAATAATGGCTCACACGTAGCCGTTAGGTGAGATATGAACCGAGCGATGTAGTTCAACCTCCCTAAAAACCCGCGCACCTCTTTTTCTGTTTTAGGCGTCGGCATCTCTTGTTTTGCTTTTATTTTTGCAGGATCAACCTCTATTCCTCTTTCGCTCACGATAAACCCCAGCAGTTTACCCGATCTCACCCCGAAGGTGCACTTGTTAGGGTTCAGTCTCAGCCTGAACTTCCTAAGCCTTTTGAATAACTTCAGCAGATTCACCAAATGCTCTTCCTCCGTCTGGGATTTGGCAATCATATCATCGACATAAACTTCGATCTCTTTATGCATCATATCATGGAAAAGAGTCGTCATTGCACGCTGATACGTCGCCCCAGCATTCTTCAGTCCGAAGGGCATCACTTTGTAACAAAATGTTCCCCAAGGTGTTATGAAAGTAGTCTTCTCCATGTCTTCTGGTGCCATCTTAATTTGATTATAGCCCGAGAAGCCATCCATGAAGGAGAATACAGAGAATTGAGCAGTGTTGTCAACCAGCACATCGATGTGAGGAAGCGGAAAATCATCTTCTGGGCTTGCTTTGTTCAAATCACGGTAATCTACGCACATTCTCACTTTACCGTCTTTCTTTGGCATTGGTACAATATTAGCGACCCATGAGGGATATTTTGTAACAGCTAGGAAACCAGCATCCCACTGCTTTTGAACCTCCTCTTTAATTTTCACTGCCATATCAGGTCTAGTTCTACGAAGCTTCTGCTTAACTGGCGGACATTCTTCTTTTAACGGCAGACGGTGCACAACCATATCTGTATCAAGCCCAGGCATGTCTTCATACGACCAAGCGAACACATCACTGTACTCTCTGAGCATTTCAACCAGTCTTCGCTTGACGTCGCTCTGCAGCGCGGCTCATATACGGATGTTCTTTTCAACCCCTTCCGACCCCAGGTTAATAATTTCGATGACCTCCTCATGAGGCAGAATGACTCGTTCTTCTTGCTTTACCAACCAAGACAATTCTTCGGGAACGTCGCCATCTTCAACAATCTCTTCTTCGGCCTGAAATACCGGGTGCTCAAAGTCGAGACGAGTCATAGGCGGTTCAATGATGTCATCTGAAAACGTTATCCTGCAAAAGGGATGGTTAAATGCTTCAAAATGCGTATAAAGCGAATAACCATGTTGCCATTTTATTGTAAAACACGAAACAGGAAAAACAGAGATCGCAATATTTGTACATGAAAAAATGCCTTTTATTTAACGATTAAACAACGCAATGTACATAACAGCGCGACCCTAAGCAAAATCATGATGCCTCGGGTAAGACACCAGATTGTTCAACAATTAAGAAAACAAAGTATTACTGTTTGTGAGTCACAGGAACAATCTCCTGAATAGACCAATTGCATAATCCTTGTCCTGGCACGCTCGGCTGAATCCAGGCGTCCATGTCGCAGTCGCTGTCTCCTTCTTCAGAATCTGAAACAGCGTTGATGGCCTCGTGACACACTCCACTAGCTGTAATGGTTATCGGTCCTTTGAAACGGGGTGCCCCTGTAGCAGGTGTTGATGACGACGGTTGATATCCCAGCCCAAATCGGTCCATCTTCACGGGAATATCCAGCACCTTGCCCCAGCCCTTTGTCTCACCAGTCTTCACTAGAGCTTGAGCCTCCTTATATGACGAGACGGCTACCTCTGACGCTTTACTCGGCCCGGGACCTTTGTCTTTGATGCGCAACCCTTCAAAGGCTTGACAGGGTGTTTCATGAATCTCGCCGTCGACTTCTACATACTTGAATGATGACAGATGGCTAACCAATATATCTTCTTCTCCACAGACTGTGACCACACTGTCCCCTACCATGTATTTCAGCTTTTGGTGCAAGGTAGATGTGACTGCCCCAACACCATGAATCCAGGGTCGTCCGAGAAGGCAGCTGTATGCTGGCTGGATGTCCATAATATAAAATTCAGTTGAGAAAACCTCCGGTCCCACCTGTAGAGGTAATGTTATGGATCCAAAGACTGTTCTTCGTGTACCATCAAATGCCTTGACCACCAAGTCACTAGGCATACAAAGGATTCCTCTGACATCCACTTTCATCATCGCTTTCTTAGGCAGCACGTTTAAGGAAGATCCGGTATCTACCAGTACGTGAGACATGACTGAGCCCCTACACTCAACTGAGACGTGTAACGCCATGTTATGCTCTCTCCCCTTTGGGGTCAAATCAAAGTCTGTAAATCCCAAGCTATGGCCTGCGTTCATATGCGCCAACACCCCCTCCAGCTGATTCACGGAAACATCTTGGGGTACGAAGGACGTATCCAGAATTTTCCAACAATGCATTTCTGTGAGCTTCGGAACACAATAGCAACGACAGTATGGATATCTTTGACGGCGTCTGTTGAAGGTGCTCAACAATCTTATAATCACTCTTACGAATAAGGCGCATGAACTTTTCCACATCCTTCGATGACGTTTCTTTTTCGTTCCTCTGCACAGGGACATTCTCATTCATCTTTCCTTTTCCTTTCGCCAGTCGTTCAGCCTCTACCTCAGGCGATATCAAGATTCTCCCACTTCTCGTCATCCCTCCGGTACCAACGACATTGTCTACAACCTCAACTGGCTGCTTACTAACATCAATTTTCACCCCATCACAGTACACTTCCAACCCATAGGTCCAGGGGACTGCCTTAGTGCTCTCATAAGGGATTGGTCCTGCCTTGGTGATAGTGACCGGCGGTCGCCTGACTGGCGTCGTTATGGTTATTGTTTTTCGGGGAATCGTCACAGTAGCTACATCACTTCGCTCGTCCGCTGATAACTCTGCAGGTTCTTCAACTGCCGTTCGGTCGAATTGTAATGTGCCTCCATCTATTAAGGTCTGAATACCCTTCTTCAATTCAGCACACCCCCCAGCTTGGGTCCAACACTCTAAACAATACTCGTCGCACCCTGGATACACGCCTCCTTGCAATAACCTTCTCTTTATCTCACACAACGGTGTCTTTAGGTCATCAACATTCATAATCAAATTCAAACCCTCCTCGGTTAAAATAGCATTTGCCCCATGGTTGGGCATGGGCTTTTGCACTATGTTCGGACCTGCCTGTCCAAAATTGATAGCCTTACTATCCAATAGATCCTGCACCACATGCTTGAACGCGTGGCAACCCTCTATATCGTGGCCAGGAGCCCCAGAGTGGAATTCACAGTGCTTGCTTGCGTCAAAGCCGTACGGAAGAGTGCCCGTTACTGGCGCCATGGTTCTCTTTTCCACCAAGCTCAAACCCAATAACGTCTGTAGCAATTCTGCATACGTTGAAGGAGGCGTTTCAAACACCCTCCTGGGTTTGCCCCCCTGGATTCTGCGCTGAGCAGGATGTACCCCCTGTTGTGGCTGCCGTTGCTGTTGTTGCATTTGTTGTTGCTGAAATGGAATAGTAACACTTGCCACTTGCTGCGGTTGATTGTACTGGTTTTGACCTCTGCCCCGGCCTCGACCCCCAAACACTGCACTTGCGTCACCTTGACGGCGCCCACCAAAATCCCTTCTGTTACTGCCAGCTGAAGTGGATTCCTCAGCTTGGAATCTTCCCTGTTTAATGTTGCTTTCAATCTTCTCTCCCATCAGGATTAAGTCTGAGAAACTGCCTAAGGACGTATGAAGCAACTTGTCATAAAACATACCGGTAAATGTTCCTATGAACATATCATTCATTTCTTTGTCGCGCCATCTCTGCGCATACTCTTTGAAGCTCTCGCCCTTCTTCTGGGACAATCCCTGCAATTGGACCCGGTTGGGTGCCAAGTCACTGTTGTACTTATAGTGAGCCACAAACGCTTCAGCCAGCTGCTTCCATGTCTTTATCTGAGTTGGTTCCAATCCCATATACCACTCAAGGGAAGGACCAGACAAGCTATCTTGAAAGAAATGCATCAGCATCCTCTCATCGTTTGAATATGCCGACATCCTTCTGTAGTATGATCGCACGTGTACTTTTGGACAGGTATCCCCCTTATACTTGTCGAACGTGGGAGCTTTTAATTTTATTGGTACCCTCAGGCCAGGCACTAGACCCATTGTGGTCATATCTAAGCCAACAGCGCTTTGATTCACGACCCCCTTCATCTGCTCCTCGAGCATCTTGATTCTCTGAGAGTCATCCATAGGACCTTCGAAGCCTCCACCGGAGAAAGCATCCTCTTGCTGATCTTCTTGCCAATTACCGCTCCCAGTTCCGTATCCATCGTACCCGTTGTTACGGCCAACTCTAGTCTGATTCATTACAGGGCCTCGCCCCCTGTTACCATACCCCGGAGCGACTCCTGCAGGTCCAAAAGCCATTAACCCAGCGCCATTTCCATTTCCGAATCCGCCATAACCCTGATTAGTCATACCAAATCCGTCCTGTCCGAAACCTTGAGCGTTGAAGCCGTACTTCCCAGCATGATCAAACCCCTGGTCATTAAAGCCGAATCCATTATTACCGAAGCCATTACCTCCCATATTATCACCCAGGTTGACATCTCCGAGCCCAATGTGTTAGAACACAGATTGGTTCTTAATAATTACTCTTTGTTTTGATGATAACTGTTAGGAAATTTATATTTAAGAATTATATACTCTAAAATTTGTTTGAGAGTTTTACTGCAGATTAAAATTATATTGACTCTCTAGAAGCAAATCTGCCTTTGAATACAAGAAGTTTTTCTGAATCTGAAGCGCCAGATGCATCTCACAGAAGAATTTGCTTGCTCCTTACAGAAGATCCTGAGCGTAGTCTCCAGAAGGATATGAAGAAAGAAGCTCCAGAACATTCTGAGTCAGAAGCATCTGAAGATAGTCAGAAGCATCTGAAGATAATCAGAAGCATCTGAAGCTGAAGCATCAGAAGTATAGAAGAATATTGATTGAAGAGTTTCTCAAAGCATTGATCTACAGAAGTTTCTGAAAGTACCTACGTTGCCAAGTACTGAAGTTCTGTGTCAAGATGCTCTGATGATCTACACGCTAGAAGCACAC
The DNA here is from genome assembly GCA_963859935.3 of Lathyrus sativus. NCBI lineage: Eukaryota > Viridiplantae > Streptophyta > Magnoliopsida > Fabales > Fabaceae > Lathyrus > Lathyrus sativus. The sequence continues at coordinate 338,561,515 of OZ012740.1, read as the reverse complement.
AACGCTGCAGAAGACTCTGATACAGCATAGTTCTGAAACTCATCAGAAGACTCTGATCCATTCAGACTCTGAAGAACTTGCTGAAACTGAAGAAGTGTTTTCAAGAATGTATCCGTTGGAATCATTCAATGTCTCTTTCCTTATTTGTGCTAGACACACTTACACAGACAAAAAGGATTTATCTGTGCCATCTATTTCAAGGAAAGGTCAGTATATGTGAAGACAAAAAGGCTCAGACCTTTTGGACTCTCTTTTCAACGTGCATGCTTCAACTACCTATAAAAGGAGTTTCTCACTTCATTCTTCAGTTACACTCTTGAGATATATACTTGCTGAAAAGAAATCACATATTCTTAAGCTCTCATTCTTATTCTTCATAGAATCATTGTACTTAAAACTTAAGAGAAAAATCACTGTTGTGATTATAGCTTTATAGAAGCATTAAAAACTCTTGTATTTAATTTACATTGTTTGTAAAGGATTTTCCTTAAGAGGATTCAGTGTGAATCAGTAGCTCTTGAGAAGACTAAGAACTGTAGTTCTTAGGTGATACTATTGTAATCAGTTTGATTTAATAGTGGATTAAGACCTTGTTGAGAAAGGCAAAACACTTTGGAAGGGTGGACTGGAGTAGTTGTTTAACGAACCAGGATAAAAATATTTGTGTGATTATTTTCAAGTATTAATTTTCCTTACTTATTCAACCCCCCCCCCCCTTCTAAGTAATATCTCACCTTCAGTTGGCATCAGAGCTCCGGTTCTGAGTGTGTTATCACTTAACAGTGTCAGTAAAGATCCAGAGGAGATATACTTTGATCTATATATTTATTTGTTATCATGGTTGATAATTCAATGTCAAATATAAACAATAAATATGAAGAGAAGGATAGGATCAGTACCAAACCTCCAATGTTTGATGGAGAAAAATTTGACTATTGGAAAGATAGAATAGAAATTTTTTTTCTTGGGTATGATGTTGATCTTTGGGATTTGGTCATTGATGGATATGTACATCCTACTGGAGAGGATGGCAAAAAGATTGATAGAAAATCAATGACTGAAGTGCAGAAAAGAGACTTCAAGAATCACCACAAAGCCAGAACTATATTGCTTAATGCAATCTCTCATACTGAGTATGAGAAGATTACTAACAGAGATACTGCTCATGATATGTTTGAATCACTCAAAATGACTCATGAGGGAAACTCCCAGGTTAAAGAGACAAAGGCTCTGGCGCTCATACAGAAGTATGAGGCATTTAAAATGGAAGATTCTGAAAATGTAGAAACTATGTTTTCTAGATTTCAGATTCTTACAGCTGGTCTGAAAGTTCTGGACAAGGGCTACTCAACGTCAGATCATGTCAAGAAAATCATCAGAAGTCTTCCCACCAGATGGAGACCAATGGTGACTGCATTAAAGATGGCAAAAGATCTGAACAAGATCTCCTTAGAAGAACTTATCAGTTCTTTGAGAAGCCATGAAATTGAGCTGGAGGAAGATGAACCCCAGAAGAAAGATAAAGGTAAATCCATAGCTTTAAAATCTAACAAAACTGCTAAAGCTTTGCAGGTTATTCAAGAAAGCTCTGAAGAATCTTCTTCTGAAGAAGAAGATGAGTTGTCTATGTTGTCCAGAAGGATTAACAAACTCTGGAAGCACAAGGGAAAGAAGTTTAACAACTTCAGAAGATCTGACAACAGAAAAGCATCTTCTAGTCACAGAAGATCTGCCAAGAAAGAAGTGGTGTGCTATGAGTGCAAGGAACCTGGGCACTACAAGAATGACTGCCCTAAACTTCTGAAAGAAAAACCTAAGAAGAAGTTCAACAAGAAGAAGAAAGTTCTGATGGCAACATGGGATGACTCAGATGAGTGTGAGTCATCTTCTGAATCAGAAGAAGAATGTGCAAACATTGCACTGATGGCCAGGACAGAGGATCAAGAGGAAGGTACCTCTGGATATGAATCAGAATCTGAATCTGATGATGATGCAGAAGAGGTAATGGCCAAACTTACCAAAGAAGAACTCATTAAAGTTTTAACAGAAGTTCTTAAAAGTTACAACAACATCAAACTCAAATACAAGAAGCTGAAAAGCAATCTTGAATCTGAGATTGATCTTCTGAAAACAGAACTTGTTGAACAGAAGGAAATAAATTTAAAAATCAAAAATGACTTTGATAAAACTCAACAAGAATCTGATTCTGAAACTAAGTCTTGCGAAAATATTTTAGAAAAATATGACTCTAGTTTTCAGAAGTTTCTCACTAAGAGCATAGACAGAAGCAAGATGGCTTCCATGATCTATGGTGTTAGTGGAAACAACAGAAGAGGTATTGGATATGAGTCTTCATCTGGAAGCAATCCAAAACCTGTTGACAAACTTTTTATCAGGAAGACACCTCTGTACTCTCAATTCAAATTTGGTCATCTGAATGACATTAAACACACAAGCTCTGAGAAGAGTACTTATGTGTTTAAACCAAAGGCAAGTCAGAATAAACATTATGTTGCAAAACAGAAGTTTAGACAAACTTGCAAACCAACTAACCCCAAAGGACCCAAGAAGATCTGGGTACCTAAAGACAAAATAATTCCTGTTGCAGATGTTCTTAGCAGCAAAGTCAGGACACCAATCATGGTACCTGGACTCTGGATGCTCACGACACATGACAGGAGAAAGGTCTATGTTCCAAAGCCTGGAACTTAGATCTGGAGGGGACGTAAAGTTTGGAGGGAACCAGAAGGGCAAGATCATTGGATCTGGCACTATTGGAAATGGTAAGCTTCCCTCTATTACTAATGTTCTGTTAGTTGAAGGATTGAAACATAATCTATTGTCCATAAGTCAATTAAGTGACAATGGTTATGATATAATCTTTAATCAAAAATGTTGCAAAGTTGTATGTCAAAAGGATGGCTCTATCCTATTCAGTGGAAAGAGGAAACACAACATTTATAAAATTAACCTTTCAGAACTTAAAGTTCAAAATGTAAAATGCCTCTTATCTGTGAATGATGAGCAATGGGTCTGGCATAGAAGATTGGGGCATATTAATATGAGACGTATATCTCAGATTAATAAACTCAATCTGGTCAGAGGACTTCCTAAATTGAAGTTCAACTCAGATGCTCTGTGTGAAGCATGTCAAAGAGGTAAATTTTCAAAATCTCATTTTAAATCAAAAAATGTTGTGTCTACCTCCAGACCATTGGAATTACTTCACATTGATCTGTTTGGACCAGTGAAAACTGCATCCATCAGAGGCAAGAAGTATGGGTTAGTCATTGTAGATGACTACAGCAGATGGACATGGGTAAAGTTTCTAAAACACAAGGATGAGTCTCATTCTGTGTTCTTTGACTTCTGCAATCAAGTTCAGATTGAAAAAGATTCCAAAATTATTAAAGTCAGAAGTGATCATGGTGGAGAATTTGAAAATAAACATTTTGAAAAATATTTTTCTGAAAAAGGCATTGCACATGATTTCTCCTGCCCTAGAACTCCACAACAAAATGGAGTTGTAGAGAGGAAAAATAGAACATTGCAAGAGATGGCCAGAACCATGATCAATGAGACAAATCTGGCAAAACATTTTTGGGCAGAAGCAATTAACACAGCTTGCTATATTCAGAACAGAGTGTCTGTAAGACCTCTTCTGGAAAAGACTCCTTATGAATTGTGGAGAAACAGAAAGCCTAACATTTCTTATTTTCATCCTTTTGGATGTATTTGTTATATGCTTAATACTAAAGATAATCTGAACAAGTTTGATTCCAAAGCACAGAAGTGTTTCATGCTTGGTTATTCTGAACGCTCTAAAGGCTACAGAGTATTCAATACTGAAACACAGATTGTTGAAGAATCTATTCATGTTAGATTTGATGATAAGCTTGGCTCTGAAAAGCCAAAGCAGTTTGAAAGTTCTGTAGATAGAGAAGTGATTCTCACAGACTCTGAAGGATCAGAGGCAGAAAAGGCAAATATCAAAGAATCTGAAGCAACTCCAGATGCTACACCTTTGACTTCCCAACTAAACAACTTGCAAATTTCTGAAAGACCAACTGTCAGAGGATCTTCTTCCAGAATTAAATCATCTCATCCAGAAGATGTGATAATTGGAAAGAAAGATGATCCAATAAGGACAAGATCATTTCTCAGAACTTCTGAATCTTCTTTATTTGGCTTAGTGTCAATAATAGAACCAACATCTGTAGATGAGGCTCTGGAAGATAATGAATGGATTATAGCTATGCAAGAAGAGCTGAATCAATTCACCAGAAATGAAGTTTGGGATCTGGTTCCTAGACCTAAAGGATTCAATATTATTGGAACAAAATGGGTCTTCAGAAATAAGCTGAATGAAAAGGGAGAAGTAGAAAGGAATAAGGCAAGGCTGGTTGCTCAAGGATACAGTCAGCAAGAAGGTATTGATTACACTGAGACATATGCTCCAGTGGCAAGGTTAGAATCTATACGCCTTCTGATTTCTTTTGCTGCACAGAATAACATCACTCTGTATCAGATGGATGTTAAAAGTGCTTTTCTTAATGGTATTATAGAAGAAGAAGTATATGTCCATCAACCTCCTGGATTTGAAAGTGAAAACTTTCCAGATCATGTTTTTAAATTAAAGAAATCCCTTTATGGATTAAAACAAGCTCCCAGAGCTTGGTATGAGAGGTTGAGCAATTTCCTTCTGAAGAAAAATTTTATCAGAGGAAAAGTGGATACAACTTTATTCTGTAAAACTGTTAAGAAAGATCTGTTGATTTGTCAAATTTATGTAGATGACATTATTTTTGGATCAACAAATATTACGCTTGGAAAGGAGTTTGCTAAATGTATGCACGAAGAGTTTGAAATGAGCATGATGGGAGAATTGAGATTCTTCTTGGGAATCCAAGTCAATCAGACTCCAGAATGCACCTACATACATCAAACCAAATATGTTAAAGAGCTTCTGAAGAAGTTTAATATGGTTGATAGCAAAATGGCAAAGACTCCAATGCATCCTACAAGCACTCTAGGTAAGGAAGAGGTAAGTAAGAAGGTAGATCAAAAACTCTACAGAGGTATGATAGGATCTCTTCTATACTTGACTGCTTCAAGACCAAATATTCTGTTTAGTGTCTGCTTATGTGCTAGATTCCAATCAGATCCTAGAGAATCACACTTAACAGCTGTTAAGAGGATTCTAAGGTATCTGAAAGGTACTGCTAACATGGGTTTGTGTTACAGAAGATCTGATGAATTTTCATTAGTTGGATTCTGTGATGCTGACTATGCTGGAGACAGTGTTGAACGTAAAAGCACTTCTGGAAGCTGTCAGTTTCTTGGAAGTCATCTGATCTCATGGTACAGCAAGAAGCAACCTACCATAGCACTATCAACTACAGAGGCAGAATACGTTGCTGCTGCTGGATGTTGTACTCAGATGCTCTGGATGAAGAGTCAATTAGAAGATTATCAAATCTATGAGAGTAATCTTTCTATCTTTTGTGATAATACTTCTGCTATATGTTTGTCAAAAAATCCAATATTGCATTCTAAGGCAAAACATATAGAAATTAAACATCATTTCATCAGAGACTATGTTCAGAAGGGAATCATAAATTTAGCCTTTGTTGATACAGATCATCAATGGGCAGATATTTTTACAAAACCCCTTGCTGAAGATAGATTTAAGTTCATTCTGAAAAATATTTGTATGGATTTTTGTCCAGAGTAATATTTATCAGAAGCAATCTCTCAGATGCAAAATGTTTAGTGATCTGAAGTATTTCTTCTGTTCATTTATTCTATTCTGATGTGAAAATCTGAACTGACCATCTTTAGAAGATCTGAACGTGGCTAACGTTTCATTTCTTGAGAGAATTCAGAACAGCATGCAAGCAAACACGTGTCCCACAAAATCTGAAGAGGTGGCGTGTGGACAACTGAAAAGACATTTGAGGTGAAATTCGAATAGTTAAATTCTTGATTTTCCCCCCAAATCTGTCAGAAGCATTTATTATTTGAAATGATTTTATTCTTTTCATTTAATGCTGCTCCAACGTGCTTTATTTCTGTCTCTTGGTGTGACTATGTGTTTAGTATAAATACTTGAAGTGTATTCACTTTCACACTTTTCACTCTCAGAATTTATATGCATTTTCATCTCTTGTTCTCTCTTCACAAAAACTCAAAACCTAAGTGTTCTAAAAGGCATTCTTTAATGGCGTCCTCTTCATCAACAACTGCTCAGTTTCAATCAACAATGGCTGCTGTAACTTCAGACAATCTAGGTGCTAATCCATACATTCCTCCTCAAAGAACTCTTCTCACACCTGTTGAAAAGTTAGAAGTATTGTGTGAATCCATGGTTGAATTTGATTCACTGGCTGAAAATGGGTTTGATTTTTGCTCCATTGTTAGAGCTCAAGGTTGGGTGAAATACTTTGATAGACTGTTTGGACCAGTTTACCCTTTGCTTGTTAAGGAATTCTGGATTCATGCATCTGTGTATCCAAAGTTTATTCTATCATCTGTGCTGGGAAAGGAGATCATAATCACAGAGGATCTAATTAGAAAACTGATTGGTTATGAAGAAACAGATGGTGTTTCACATCTGCCAGTTGGACGTGTTGATATGGATGAAGTCTATGAAGAGGTTATGACTGTTGGACAAGCCTCTAACAGATTCAAAGATCTGAAGCCAGATTACAAGATCTGGGCCAAGATCTTCATGGGATGCATTCATCACAGAAAATAAACAAATTCCCCAGATTATGTCAACAATGAGCAGATCTATTTTATGTACTGCCTCAGTCAGAGTAATAAGGTAGATCTTCTTTACTTATTGTTCATGCATCTGTGGAATCACATAAATGCATCCAGAGAATCTGTGAAGGAAAAGAACCAGAAGATCAGGAACTGGATACCTTTTGGAAGGCTGCTCTCAGATCTTCTCACTGAAAATGGTTTAGTGGCTGCTCTGTATGATGCTGGTGTAACAGAGGAACTAGAGTTCATTATGGGAAAGCCTCTGAACGCTAAGAGCCTTCTGAGACTCAAGATTGTAGATGAACTTACCACTGCTCCAAAGAAGTTGAACATGTCTGATCTGAATAAAAGGATTCCAATATCAGATTTCCCTCTATTCTTTGCTGAAGAACCTAGACACATTGTTCTGATGTATATAGAGGAATGTAAAAGAGAAGGAGTGCCTGTACCAGCAAATGTATTTCAACTTGTCAAGCAACCCCTGCCAGATGCAGGAGAAGAAGAAGAAGAAGCAGAAGTTCCACTTCAGAGGAAAAGATCTCAACCTGCAGCAGAATCTGAACCTGTCCAGAAGAAGGCTAAGATTGCTGAGAGTCCCAAGGATCTTCTGAAGAGAAAAGATTCTGGAGAAGCTGCATCTGCTAAGAGGATTAAACTCAAAGGTACTAAAGCTTCTGTCTTTTCTAAAAATGTTGTCATAAATGATTCTTCTATTAAGTCTGTTCCCAAACCCCCTGTCACTCAAACAACATCTGTTGCTGCCCCCAGTTCTGTATCACCTTAGAAACAACCCACTGCTCCTATATCAAAACCACCTCAACCAAAATTACACATCAAACACTTCACTCCACGTCCATCAAAATCTGTTCCACAACAATCAGAACCACAAACTAAAGAAAAACAACCAACAGAATCACAACAAACAGTCCCACAACAACCAGAACCCCAACCATCAGAACTATCACAAAATTCTGATACACAAAAATCTGCTCAACCAACAACAGAAAATCATCCAGAAAAACAAACCACAGCAGATCAACCACAAAAAGAATCTGTCATTCCACCATCACCTATTCAATCTTCTGAACCTGTAGCAACTGTTACTTCTGAACCCACTAAAGTAACTTCTGCTCCTGTTTCATCTGAACCACCTACTCAACAACCTGAAATTCCTTCAGAACCATCTCATATCCCTGAGACAGAAGTTCTTGATATCACTCCATTAAAAACAGTGTTTCAAGTTTCTTCTACCTCTTGTACACCTGAAACATCTTCAAATTCATCTGAATCAGAAATTCATCCTGACTTTCTGATTAATCCATCTGTTAAATACCCTGTTCATGACCCTGAACCTGAATCATCTGTACCTACCAAAACTACCATTCCAGAACCTATGCCTCCACCTGAACCTTCATCTGAGATGATTGTTCCTACTTCTATTCCATCATCATCTGGAATCTCTTGTGCTCAAGTGTCCTCTCTGTATCATAATTTATCTTATGGTTTCAAACTTAAAGATTTTTATGATAGAGTTGAGCCCTCTGAACCCTTGACACCTCTGAGACCTAAACTTAAACCAACCCTTCCATCTGTGATCCTTTCATATATTAAATCTATGGAAAATGAAGGATCCTTAGCCACCATATCTGATAAATCTGGTAAAGCTGCTGTTTCAGCTCTGCATCCTGCATCTGACAACACAGTTGCATCTGATAAACCATCAAACTCTGCCTTTGTACCATACTCTAATGCAGTCTTTGATGATGTTTACCCACGCACCAGACCTCAACCAAATCTGATTAATGCTTTAAACAGATCCCTTCCTCAGAAACCAGAAATTCCATTCTTCCCATATGTTCCCCCTCCTCTAATTTCCATTCCAAAATCATTGATACCACCCACTCCAAAACCTAAACAAATGACTCTGGAAACCTTGCTTAAACCTCCACCCAGACTTAATATTGAACATTTATTTCAAACGTTTTTGCAAGAATTACAGATGTCTTTAGGTACTGTTCAGAGAAGATGTTCTGAATCTATGGATGCAAATGAGACTGAAATCATCTGGAAAGGATTTCTGAATAGATTCAACACTGTAGCTTCTAATCTGAAGAACATCTGTTCTGATGATGCAAAGCTCAGAGCTGAAAGAAATCAATTCTGGATTGACAACAAGACTGGACCTCTGCTGTGTTTGGATGCTCCTCCACCTCCTCCTCCACTGGAACCAACTGCCCCTACACTAACTATGACTCTGGTAGAACCCTCTTCAGGATCTCCAGAACATATGGCAATTGACTCTGTTCAGAATACAGAACCTCCATCATCAGAAATCAAGATAGAAAATCCAGATTTGGCAAACAAGATTGTTGCTCTGGAAGCTGGTCAATCTGAAATCAGATCTTGGATGGCGAAGCAAGACAAGAAATCTGAGGACATGTCAGAGTGGATGACTAAACAAGATGAGAAGAATGAGACAATCACTAAGTTCATGTCAAAGCAAGAGCAATCACAATCTGAGATCACAGACCTATTGAAGATGCTTTTGTCTAAACACACTTAGATTTTTTTCTAATGTTTGTGCATCTGTTGTTTTTGCATCTGAATGTTTTGTAATATGCTCTGATGTACTTTTGCTCTGTTATGATTAATTGAATCAGAATGTTTTTCTCCATTGAATTATCTGCTATTGTTCCTTTTATTTGTCTTTATTAAAAGTTTTTTTACTTTTTGCTTATGACAAAAAAGGGGGAGAAAATAAAGATCTGAACTATTTAATATAATTTCACCAGAATGAATCTTCAGACATATCTATTCTTTCTAATATCTTAATTGACTATTTCAGAACTTTTGATAAGAACACTCTATAAAAGAACCATTGAGTTTCTCAGATCATTTACCCTTTATCAAAATCTGAATCTTATATCTGCAAGATATTCTGACCATTGATTATTACAAGACAAACAAGATCTGACTCTGAAGATTACTCAAGATAAAAAGGGAAGTTTCTATTCCTGTTTCATATTTAACTCAGGGGGAGATTCATCATCTCAGGGGGAGTTATAATTCTTTAAGTTCAATTAAATAAAATTTCTGATACTTTTTGTCATCATCAAAAAGGGGGAGATTGTTAGAACACAGATTGGTTCTTAATAATTACTCTTTGTTTTGATGATAACTGTTAGGAAATTTATATTTAAGAATTATATACTCTAAAATTTGTTTGAGAGTTTTACTGCAGATTAAAATTATATTGACTCTCTAGAAGCAAATCTGCCTTTGAATACAAGAAGTTTTTCTGAATCTGAAGCGCCAGATGCATCTCACAGAAGAATCTGCTTGCTCCTTACAGAAGATCCTGAGCGTAGTCTCCAGAAGGATCTGAAGAAAGAAGCTCCAGAACATTCTGAGTCAGAAGCATCTGAAGATAGTCAGAAGCATCTGAAGATAATCAGAAGCATCTGAAGCTGAAGCATCAGAAGTATAGAAGAATATTGATTGAAGAGTTTCTCAAAGCATTGATCTACAGAAGTTTCTGAAAGTACCTACGCTGCCAAGTACTGAAGTTCTGTGTCAAGATGCTCTGATGATCTACACGCTAGAAGCACACAATGCTGCAGAAGACTCTGATACAGCATAGTTCTGAAACTCATCAGAAGACTCTGATCCATTCAGACTCTGAAGAACTTGCTGAAACTGAAGAAGTGTTTTCAAGAATGTATCCGTTGGAATCATTCAACGTCTCTTTCCTTATTTGTGCTAGACACACTTACACAGACAAAAAGGATTTATCTGTGCCATCTATTTCAAGGAAAGGTCAGTACATGTGAAGACAAAAAGGCTCAGACCTTTTAGACTCTCTTTTCAACGTGCATGCTTCAACTGCCTATAAAAGGAGTTTCTCACTTCATTCTTCAGTTACACTCTTGAGATATATACTTGCTGAAACGAAATCACATATTCTTAAGCTCCCATTCTTATTCTTCATAGAATCATTGTACTTAAAACTTAAGAGAAAAATCACTATTGTGATTATAGCTTTATAGAAGCATTAAAAACTCTTGTATTTAATTTACATTGTTTGTAAAGGATTTTCCTTAAGAGGATTCAGTGTGAATCAGTAGCTCTTGAGAAGACTAAGAACTGTGAGGTGATACTATTGTAATCAGTTTGATTTAATAGTGGATTAAGACCTTGTTGAGAAAGGCAAATCACTCTGGAAGGGTGGACTGGAGTAGTTGTTTAACGAACCAGGATAAAAATATTTGTGTGATTATTTTCAAGTATTAATTTTCCTTACTTATTCAACCCCCCCTTCTAAGTAATATCTCACCTTCAGTTGGCATCAGAGCTCCGGTTCTGAGTGTGCTATCACTTAACAGTGTCAGTAAAGATCCAGAGGAGATATACTTTGATCTATATATTTATTTGTTATCATGGCTAATAATTCAATGTCAAATATCAACAATAAATATGAAGAGAAGGATAGGATCAGTACCAAACCTCCAATGTTTGATGGAGAAAAATTTGACTATTGGAAAGATAGAATAGAAAGTTTTTTTCTTGGGTATGATGTTGATCTTTGGGATTTGGTTATTGATGGATATGTACATCCTACTGGAGAGGATGGCAAAAAGATTGATAGAAAATCAATGACTGAAGTGCAGAAAAGAGACTTCAAGAATCACCACAAAGCCAGAACTATATTGCTTAATGCAATCTCTCATATTGAGTATGAGAAGATTACTAACAGAGATACTGCTCATGATATGTTTGAATCACTCAAAATGACTCATGAGGGAAACTCCCAGGTTAAAGAGACAAAGGCTCTGGCGCTCATACAGAAGTATGAGGCATTTAAAATGGAAGATTCTGAAAATGTAGAAACTATGTTTTCTAGATTTCAGATTCTTACAGCTGGTCTGAAAGTTCTGGACAAGGCCTACTCAACGTCAGATCATGTCAAGAAAATCATCAGAAGTCTTCCCACCAGATGGAGACCAATGGTGACTGCATTAAAGATGGCAAAAGATCTGAACAAGATCTCCTTAGAAGAACTTATCAGTTCTTTGAGAAGCCATGAAATTGAGCTGGAGGAAGATGAACCCCAGAAGAAAGATAAAGGTAAATCCATAGCTTTAAAATCTAACAAAACTGCTAAAGCTTTGCAGGTTATTCAAGAAAGCTCTGAAGAATCTTCTTCTGAAGAAGAAGATGAGTTGTCTATGCTGTCCAGAAGGATTAACAAACTCTGGAAGCACAAGGGAAAGAAGTTTAACAACTTCAGAAGATCTGACAACAGAAAAGAATCTTCTAGTCACAGAAGATCTGCCAAGAAAGAAGTGGTGTGCTATGAGTGCAAGGAACCTGGGCACTACAAGAATGACTGCCCTAAACTTCTGAAAGAAAAACCTAAGAAGAAGTTCAACAAGAAGAAGAAAGTTCTGATGGCAACATGGGATGACTCAGATGAGTGTGAGTCATCTTCTGAATCAGAAGAAGAATGTGCAAACGTTGCACTGATGGCCAGGACAGAGGATCAAGAGGAAGGTACCTCTGGATATGAATCTGAATCTGAATCTGATGATGATGCAGAAGAGGTAATGGCCAAACTTACCAAAGAAGAACTCATTAAAGTTTTAACAGAAGTTCTTAAAAGTTACAACAACATCAAACTCAAATACAAGAAGCTGAAAAGCAATCTTGAATCTGAGATTGATCTTCTGAAAACAGAACTTGTTGAACAGAAGGAAATAAATTTAAAAATCAAAAATGACTTTGATAAAACTCAACAAGAATCTGATTCTGAAACTAAGTCTTGCGAAAATATTTTAGAAAAATATGACTCTAGTTTTCAGAAGTTTCTCACTAAGAGCATAGACAGAAGCAAGATGGCTTCCATGATCTATGGTGTTAGTGGAAACAACAGAAGAGGTATTGGATATGAGTCTTCATCTAGAAGCAATCCAAAACCTGTTGACAAACTTTTTATCAGGAAGACACCTCTGTACTCTCAATTCAAATTTGGTCATCTGAATGACATTAAACACACAAGCTCTGAGAAGAGTACTTATGTGTTTAAACCAAAGGCAAGTCAGAATAAACATTATGTTGCAAAACAGAAGTTTAGACAAACTTGCAAACCAACTAACCCCAAAGGACCCAAGAAGATCTGGGTACCTAAAGACAAAATAATTCCTGTTGCAGATGTTCTTAGCAGCAAAGTCAGGACACCAATCATGGTACCTGGACTCTGGATGCTCACGACACATGACAGGAGAAAGGTCTATGTTCCAAAGCCTGGAACTTAGATCTGGAGGGGACGTAAAGTTTGGAGGGAACCAGAAGGGCAAGATCATTGGATCTGGCACTATTGGAAATGGTAAGCTTCCCTCTATTACTAATGTTCTGTTAGTTGAAGGATTGAAACATAATCTATTGTCCATAAGTCAATTAAGTGACAATGGTTATGATATAATCTTTAATAAAAAATGTTGCAAAGTTGTATGTCAAAAGGATGGCTCTATCCTATTCAGTGGAAAGAGGAAACACAACATTTATAAAATTAACCTTTCAGAACTTAAAGTTCAAAATGTAAAATGCCTCTTATCTGTGAATGATGAGCAATGGGTCTGGCATAGAAGATTGGGGCATATTAATATGAGACGTATATCTCAGATTAATAAACTCAATCTGGTCAGAGGACTTCCTAAATTGAAGTTCAACTCAGATGCTCTGTGTGAAGCATGTCAAAGAGGTAAATTTTCAAAATCTCATTTTAAATCAAAAAATGTTGTGTCTACCTCCAGACCATTGGAATTACTTCACATTGATCTGTTTGGACCAGTGAAAACTGCATCCATCAGAGGCAAGAAGTATGGGTTAGTCATTGTAGATGACTACAGCAGATGGACATGGGTAAAGTTTCTAAAACACAAGGATGAGTCTCATTCTGTGTTCTTTGACTTCTGCAATCAAGTTCAGATTGAAAAAGATTCCAAAATTATTAAAGTCGAAGTGATCATGGTGGAGAATTTGAAAATAAACATTTTGAAAAATATTTTTCTGAAAAAGGCATTGCACATGATTTCTCCTGCCCTAGAACTCCACAACAAAATGGAGTTGTAGAGAGGAAAAATAGAACATTGCAAGAGATGGCCAGAACCATGATCAATGAGACAAATCTGGCAAAACATTTTTGGGCAGAAGCAATTAACACAGCTTGCTATATTCAGAACAGAGTGTCTGTAAGACCTCTTCTGGAAAAGACTCCTTATGAATTGTGGAGAAACAGAAAGCCTAACATTTCTTATTTTCATCCTTTTGGATGTATTTGTTATATGCTTAATACTAAAGATAATCTGAACAAGTTTGATTCCAAAGCACAGAAGTGTTTCATGCTTGGTTATTCTGAACGCTCTAAAGGCTACAGAGTATTCAATACTGAAACACAGATTGTTGAAGAATCTATTCATGTTAGATTTGATGATAAGCTTGGCTCTGAAAAGCCAAAGCAGTTTGAAAGTTCTGTAGATAGAGAAGTGATTCTCACAGACTCTGAAGGATCAGAGGCAGAAAAGGCAAATATCAAAGAATCTGAAGCAACTCCAGATGCTACACCTTTGACTTCCCAACTAAACAACTTGCAAATTTCTGAAAGACCAACTGTCAGAGGATCTTCTTCCAGAATCAAATCATCTCATCCAGAAGATGTGATAATTGGAAAGAAAGATGATCCAATAAGGACAAGATCATTTCTCAGAACTTCTGAATCTTCTTTATTTGGCTTAGTGTCAATAATAGAACCAACATCTGTAGATGAGGCTCTGGAAGATAATGAATGGATTATAGCTATGCAAGAAGAGCTAAATCAATTCACCAGAAATGAAGTTTGGGATCTGGTTCCTAGACCTAAAGGATTCAATATTCTTGGAACAAAATGGGTCTTCAGAAATAAGCTGAATGAAAAGGGAGAAGTAGAAAGGAATAAGGCAAGGCTGGTTGCTCAAGGATACAGTCAGCAAGAAGGTATTGATTACACTGAGACATATGCTCCAGTGGCAAGGTTAGAATCTATACGCCTTCTGATTTCTTTTGCTGCACAGAATAACATCACTCTGTATCAGATGGATGTTAAAAGTGCTTTTCTTAATGGTATTATAGAAGAAGAAGTATATGTCCATTAACCTCCTGGATTTGAAAGTGAAAACTTTCCAGATCATGTTTTTAAATTAAAGAAATCCCTTTATGGATTAAAACAAGCTCCCAGAGCTTGGTATGGGAGGTTGAGCAATTTCCTTCTGAAGAAAAATTTTATCAGAGGAAAAGTGGATACAACTTTATTCTGTAAAATTGTTAAGAAAGATCTGTTGATTTGTCAAATTTATGTAGATGACATTATTTTTGGATCAACAAATATTACGCTTGGAAAGGAGTTTGCTAAATGTATGCAGGAAGAGTTTGAAATGAGCATGATGGGAGAATTGAGATTCTTCTTGGGAATCCAAGTCAATCAGACTCCAGAATGCACCTACATACATCAAACCAAATATGTTAAAGAGCTTCTGAAGAAGTTTAATATGGTTGATAGCAAAATGGCAAAGACTCCAATGCATCCTACAAGCACTCTAGGTAAGGAAGAGGTAAGTAAGAAGGTAGATCAAAAACTCTACAGAGGTATGATAGGATCTCTTCTATACTTGACTGCTTCAAGACCAAATATTCTGTTTAGTGTCTGCTTATGTGCTAGATTCCAATCAGATCCTAGAGAATCACACTTAACAGCTGTTAAGAGGATTCTAAGGTATCTGAAAGGTACTGCTAACATGGGTTTGTGTTACAGAAGATCTGATGAATTTTCATTAGTTGGATTCTGTGATGCTGACTATGCTGGAGACAGAGTTGAACGTAAAAGCACTTCTGGAAGCTGTCAGTTTCTTGGAAGTCATCTGATCTCATGGTACAGCAAGAAGCAACCTACCATAGCACTATCAACTACAGAGGCAGAATACATTGCTGCTGCTGGATTTTGTACTCAGATGCTCTGGATGAAGAGTCAATTAGAAGATTATCAAATCTATGAGAGTAATCTTTCTATCTTTTGTGATAATACTTCTGCTATATGTTTGTCAAAAAATCCAATATTGCATTCTAAGGCAAAACATATAGAAATTAAACATCATTTTATCAGAGACTATGTTCAGAAGGGAATCATAAATTTAGCCTTTGTTGATACAGATCATCAATGGGCAGATATTTTTACAAAACCCCTTGCTGAAGATAGATTTAAGTTCATTCTGAAAAATATTTGTATGGATTTTTGTCCAGAGTAATATTTATCAGAAGCAATCTCTCAGATGCAAAATGTTTAGTGATCTAAAGTATTTCTTCTGTTCATTTATTCTATTCTGATTATTATTTCTGATGTGAAAATCTGAACTGACCATCTTTAGAAGATCTGAACGTGGCTAACGTTTCATTTCTTGAGAGAATTCAGAACAGCATGCAAGCAAACACGTGTCCCACAAAATCTGAAGAGGTGGCGTGTGGACAACTGAAAAGACATTTGAGGTGAAATTTGAATAGTTAAATTCTTGATTTTACCCCCAAATCTGTCAGAAGCATTTATTATTTGAAATGATTTTATTCTTTTCATTTAATGCTGCTCCAACGTGCTTTATTTCTGTCTCTTGGTGTGACTATGTGTTTAGTATAAATACTTGAAGTGTATTCACTTTCACACTTTTCACTCTCAGAATTTATATGCATTTTCATCTCTTGTTCTCTCTTCACAAAAACTCAAAACCTAAGTGCTCTAAAAGGCATTCTTCAATGGGGTCCTATTCATCAACAACTGCTCAGTTTCAATCAACAATGGCTGCTGTAACTTCAGACAATCTAGGTGTTAATCCATACATTCCTCCTCAAAGAACTCTTCTCACACCTGTTGAAAAGTTAGAAGTATTGTGTGAATCCATGGTTGAATTTGATTCACTGGCTGAAAATGGGTTTGATTTTCGCTCCATTGTTAGAGCTCAAGGTTGGGTGAAATACTTTGATAGACTGTTTGGACTAGTTTACCCTTTGCTTGTTAAGGAATTCTGGATTCATGCATCTGTGTATCCAAAGTTTATTCTATCATCTGTGCTGGGAAAGGAGATCATAATCACAGAGGATCTAATTAGAAAACTGATTGGTTATGAAGAAACAGATAGTGTTTCACATCTGCCAGTTGGACGTGTTGATATGGATGAAGTCTATGAAGAGGTTATGACTGCTGGACAAGCCTCTAACAGATTCAAAGATCTGAAGCCAGATTACAAGATCTGGGCCAAGATCTTCATGGGATGCATTCATCACAGAAAATCAACAAATTCCCCAGATTATGTCAACAATGAGCAGATCTATTTTATGTACTGCCTCAGTCAGAGTAATAAGGTAGATCTTCCTTACTTATTATTCATGCATCTGTGGAATCACATAAATGCATCCAGAGAATCTGTGAAGGAAAAGAACCAGAAGATCAGGAACTGGATACCTTTTGGAAGGCTGCTCTCAGATCTTCTCACTGAAAATGGTTTAGTGGCTTCTCTATATGATGCTGGTGTAACAGAGGAACTAGAGTTCATTATGGGAAAGCCTCTGAACGTTAAGAGCCTTCTGAGACTCAAGATTGTAGATGAACTTACCACTGCTCCAAAGAAGTTGAACATGTCTGATCTGAATAAAAGGATTCCAGTATCAGATTTCCCTCTATTCTTTGCTGAAGAACCTAGACACATTGTTCTGATGTATATAGAGGAATGTAAAAGAGAAGGAGTGCCTGTACCAGCAAATGTATTTCAACTTGTCAAGCAACCCCTGCCAGATGCAGGAGAAGAAGAAGAAGAAGCAGAAGTTCCACTTCAGAGGAAAAGATCTCAACCTGCAGCAGAATCTGAACCTGTCCAGAAGAAGGCTAAGATTGCTGAGAGTCCCAAGGATCTTCTGAAGAGAAAAGATTCTGGAGAAGTTGCATCTGCTAAGAGGATTAAACTCAAAGGTATTAAAGCTTCTGTCTTTTCTAAAAATGTTGTCATAAATGATTCTTCTATTAAGTCTGTTCCCAAACCCCCTGTCACTCAAACAACATTTGTTGCTGCCCCCAGTTCTGTATCACCTTAGAAACAACCCACTGCTCCTATATCAAAACCACCTCAACCAAAATTACACATCAAACACTTCACTCCACGTCCATCAAAATCTGTTCCACAACAATCAGAACCACAAACTAAAGAAAAACAACCAACAGAATCACAACAAACAGTCCCACAACAACCAGAACCCCAACCATCAGAACTATCACAAAATTCTGATACACAAAAATCTGCTCAACCAACAACAGAAAATCATCCAGAAAAACAAACCACAGCAGATCAACCACAAAAAGAATCTGTCATTCCACCATCACCTATTCAATCTTCTGAACTTGTAGCAACTGTTACTTCTGAACCCACTAAAGTAACTTCTGCTCCTGTTTCATCTGAACCACCTACTCAACAACCTGAAATTCCTTCAGAACCATCTCATATCCCTGAGACAGAAGTTCTTGATATCACTCCATTAAAAACAGTGTTTCAAGTTTCTTCTACCTCTTGTACACCTGAAACATCTTCAAATTCATCTGAATCAGAAATTCATCCTGACTTTCTGATTAATCCATCTGTTAAATACCCTGTTCATGACCCTGAACCTGAATCATCTGTACCTACCAAAACTACCATTCCAGAACCTATGCCTCCACCTGAACCTTCATCTGAGATGATTGTTCCTACTTCTATTCCATCATCATCTGGAATCTCTTGTGCTCAAGTGTCCTCTCTATATCATAATTTATCTTATGGTTTCAAACTTAAAGATTTTTATGATAGAGTTGAGCCCTCTGAACCCTTGACACCTCTGAGACCTAAACTTAAACCAACCCTTCCATCTGTGATCCTTTCATATATTAAATCTATGGAAAATGAAGGATCCTTAGCCACCATATCTGATAAATCTGGTAAAGCTGCTGTTTCAGCTCTGCATCCTGCATCTGACAACACAGTTGCATCTGATAAACCATCAAACTCTGCCTTTGTACCATACTCTAATGCAGTCTTTGATGATGTTTACCCACGCACCAGACCTCAACCAAATCTGATTAATGCTTTAAACAGATCCCTTCCTCAGAAACCAGAAATTCCATTCTTCCCATATGTTCCCCCTCCTCTAATTTCCATTCCAAAATCATTGATACCACCCACTCCAAAACCTAAACAAATGACTCTGGAAACCTTGCTTAAACCTCCACCCAGACTTAATATTGAACATTTATTTCAAACGTTTTTGCAAGAATTACAGATGTCTTTAGGTACTGTTCAGAGAAGATGTTCTGAATCTATGGATGCAAATGAGACTGAAATCATCTGGAAAGGATTTCTGAATAGATTCAACACTGTAGCTTCTAATCTGAAGAACATCTGTTCTGATGATGCAAAGCTCAGAGCTGAAAGAAATCAATTCTGGATTGACAACAAGACTGGACCTCTGTTGTGTTTGGATGCTCCTCCACCTCCTCCTCCACCGGAACCAACTGCCCCTACACTAACTATGACTCTGGTAGAACCCTCTTCAGGATCTCCAGAACATATGGCAATTGACTCTGTTTAGAATACAGAACCTCCATCATCAGAAATCAAGACAGAAAATCCAGATTTGGCAAACAAGATTGCTGCTCTGGAAGCTGGTCAATCTGAAATCAGATCTTGGATGGCGAAGCAAGACAAGAAATCTGAGGACATGTCAGAGTGGATGACTAAACAAGATGAGAAGAATGAGACAATCACTAAGTTCATGTCAAAGCAAGAGCAATCACAATCTGAGATCACAGACCTATTGAAGATGTTTTTGTCTAAACACACTTAGATTTTTTTCTCATGTTTGTGCATCTGTTGTTTTTGCATCTGAATGTTTTGTAATATGCTCTGATGTACTTTTGCTCTGTTATGATTAATCGAATCAGAATGTTTTTCTCCATTGAATTATCTGCTATTGTTCCTTTTATTTGTCTTTATTAAAAGTTTTTTTTTTACTTTTTGCTTATGACAAAAAAGGGGGGAGAAAATAAAGATCTGAACTATTTAATATAATTTCACCAGAATGAATCTTCAGACATATCTATTCTTTCTAATATCTTAATTGACTATTTCAGAACTTTTGATAAGAACACTCTATAAAAGAACCTCTGAGTTTCTCAGATCATTTACCCTTTATCAAAATCTGAATCTTATATCTGCAAGATATTCTGACCATTGATTATTACAAGACAAACAAGATCTGACTCTGAAGATTACTCAAGATAAAAAGGGAAGTTTCTATTCCTGTTTCATATTTAACTCAGGGGGAGATTCATCATCTCAGGGGGAGTTATAATTCTTTAAGTTCAATTAAATAAAATTTCTGATACTTTTTGTCATCATCAAAAAGGGGGAGATTGTTAGAACACAGATTGGTTCTTAATAATTACTCTTTGTTTTGATGATAACTGTTAGGAAATTTATATTTAAGAATTATATACTCTAAAATTTGTTTGAGAGTTTTACTGCAGATTAAAATTATATTGACTCTCTAGAAGCAAATCTGCCTTTGAATACAAGAAGTTTTTCTGAATCTGAAGCGCCAGATGCATCTCACAGAAGAATCTGCTTGCTCCTTACAGAAGATCCTGAGCGTAGTCTCCAGAAGGATCTGAAGAAAGAAGCTCCAGAACATTCTGAGTCAGAAGCATCTGAAGATAGTCAGAAGCATCTGAAGATAATCAGAAGCATCTGAAGCTGAAGCATCAGAAGTATAGAAGAATATTGATTGAAGAGTTTCTCAAAGCATTGATCTACAGAAGTTTCTGAAAGTACCTACGCTGCCAAGTACTGAAGTTCTGTGTCAAGATGCTCTGATGATCTACACGCTAGAAGCACACAACGCTGCAGAAGACTCTGATACATCATAGTTCTGAAACTCATCAGAAGACTCTGATCCATTCAGACTCTGAAGAACTTGCTGAAACTGAAGAAGTGTTTTCAAGAATGTATCCGTTGGAATCATTCAACGTCTCTTTCCTTATTTGTGCTAGACACACTTACACAGACAAAAAGGATTTATCTGTGCCATCTATTTCAAGGAAAGGTCAGTACATGTGAAGACAAAAAGGCTCAGACCTTTTGGACTCTCTTTTCAACGTGCATGCTTCAACTGCCTATAAAAGGAGTTTCTCACTTCATTCTTCAGTTACACTCTTGAGATATATACTTGCTGAAAAGAAATCACATATTCTTAAGCTCTCATTCTTATTCTTCATAGAATCATTGTACTTAAAACTTAAGAGAAAAATCACTGTTGTGATTATAGCTTTATAGAAGCATTAAAAACTCTTGTATTTAATTTACATTGTTTGTATAGGATTTTCCTTAAGAGGATTCAGTGTGAATCAGTAGCTCTTGAGAAGACTAAGAACAGTAGTTCTTAGGTGATACTATTGTAATCAGTTTGATTTAATAGTGGATTAAGACCTTGTTGAGAAAGGCAAATCACTCTGGAAGGGTGGACTGGAGTAGTTGTTTAATGAACCAGGATAAAAATATTTGTGTGATTATTTTCAAGTATTAATTTTCCTTACAACCCCCCCTTCTAAGTAATATCTCACCTTCACAATGTTGTTGACGACAGTCTCGTTACCGATTACAACGTTACCGTTCCCGGCGGCAGCGCCGTTGTTCACATTGACAGCAGGTATGTTTACCATAGGTGGAGCTACCGGTGTGGGAGTACCATCCCCATGAATAGTGTCGACTCGCACCGAATTATGGTCTTCATTTCCGTGCCCAGCATTTCTTACCAACAAAGGCTGCACCAAAGCTTGCAAATTCTCCTGGCCTTTCGCAATGGTCTCCATTGTCTGCATGAATAGCGCCAGCTTCTCACGCATGTCCTGCATTTCATTCTGCATCTGATCCATAATTCTTCGGCAGTTGGTACGAGTGGAGTATCAGTGCGGACGCTGACTTTCAATCCTGAAAAGACCTGGACAGTGCAGGAAGTGAGATACAGTTCAATAATCACCTGTAATGCAATATGAATGGGAATGCAATGCAATATGTGTCTGTGCATTAGGGAATATCATTCCCCGATTCTAGTGCGAATGTGCCAGTGCAGTGACAGTGACAGCAATACGAAGATCGGAGCTGAATCATAGAAAACACCTCATATATTGCAGAGAAATCCATTAAGCCCAGAATACAATATCACCGAGTGTACAATAAGAAGGCATGACCTCAACCAACAATCCTGGTGATGGTCAGCACAAATGCAAATAAAGCATACACATTAATACATGAAATGGTCAAGTGCTCCCATAGGCCTGGTACTCCTCTAATAACTTCTTAGTCTCTGGATGACTTGGTCGGGTAAGCAGACCCTCAACAAGTAGATCTCTTCGCTTGAGAACACATTGCAAATCACCAGCAGATTCCTCCCATGCCCTTTCTCCGAAGCGATCCTCTAGCTTCCGCTTCTGAGACACAGCTTCTTTCTTGCCCTCGATGGCCTTGTTCAATGCATTCTGGAGATTATATCTGGACATTACCTCCTCTTCATACTTCTTAGTGCTAGCCTTCAACTGTTCTTCAAGTTCAGAAATTTGCTGCTTCAATTTGTCTTCCCTCCTTTTGTTGTTGGTTAGCGTAGCATTCCACGTCTTGTTACAAGAAGAGATTTCCCGGTGGGCGGCATCGAGTGCTTTCTTTTTGGACTCCAACATGTCATGGGAGCTTCTGAATTCTTTCCCCAGACGTTCACGCTTCTTTTTCTCCTCAGTCAATTCAGCACCTAGCCTGTTTACTAATTCAATCTGCTGTTGGAAAGAATGCACAACCTTGTTCTTCTCACTACGCATCTGAGCCAGTTCCTTTTCTAACTCTTCATTGATCTTCATCAAGGCTTCCTTTTCTTTTACAACTCGCTCGTAGACCTCCATAGTAACTGTGGTTAGTTCCTCCACCGGAATATGAACAGGGACTAGTGCAGCTGGAAATGGCATCAGCAACTGCCTTGTTCTCTCTTGGATCCAAACTTTGTATGGTACATAAGCCTGACAATCATTCTTCCCCAACAGTGGTTTCCCTCTTCTATTGATACGCATCCAGGCGTGCTGAAGCTTGGCTAGTAACTCTCCCTTCAAATCACCGGTGAAGTACAGAGATTCCTGCACTTCTTCCTCCTTAGGTGGGTTCTTCAACGCGTATCCAAACTGGTGAATGAACAGAGATGGGTTATAATTGATGCACCCTTTTCTTCCTATCAAAGGAATATTAGGATACCCAGAACAACTAAAGATGAGCTCAAACCCCAACAGGTCTTGGTCAAACCACTCAATGTCGTCAGCAGATAGTCTCATTAGGCGCTCTGGCCAGTCGGCTGTAGTTGCATTATCCACAAAAGGTCCCTTCAGAGGGAGATGGCTCTTAAACCACATGTTCAACAGCGACGCACAATAGTAAACGGTCTTTCCTCTTCTGTTTTCATTTTTGTAGTGCAATGAATGATAGAGATCTCCAATCAAAGTGGGTGTCAGGTTGCCAGCAGCAAACAGATGAAAAGCGTCCAAGTCCACAAAATTGGGTAGATTGGGAAACAACACTATTCCGTAGATGCACAGAGCCAAGATAGCATTAAAGACTATCCAGCACCCGCTCTTGGCGTATTCTTGAGCTTTGCCAACCAGAAAAGCGAGGGAGAAACCTGGAACTCCGAGCCAAGAAGTCACTAATAGTTTAGAAGCGTTCATGTGCAAGGCTTTAGCTAAGTCCTCCAACTGGGGCTTAGCGTCACGAGGGATGAAGGGAACCTTATTTTGTACCGGCAGCTCGATAAACTCTGCGTATTCCTCCATGGTAGGCCCCAAAATAAAGTCAGCAAAGGTGAAACATCTCAAGGCGGGGTCGTAGAATTGCATCAAGGTGTACAGCCCATTCATCTCAACAGCAGTTGGCTTACAGACCAGTCTCAACAGTCTGCCATAACTCATCCTGAAACTTCTCCTAACTTCCTCATCAGCAAGGGACATCAGACCAAGTAGGGGAGTAATGTCAGGTGTAGGTAACTTGTACGCAACTGCCTTTCTCAAACCAGCCATGATCAATAAGCAGAAGTCCGGGCACTAGAATCAGGGAATATGCAAATGCACCTGCAGCACAGACACACGTTAATGAAATGCACATGGTAATGGTTATGCGAACAATGCAATGCAAATAGATGCAACAGGGACCAAATGCCATGGCTGAGAAGCCTGAACCACATCATAAGTCTCAGATAGACCCTCCAGAATTCCTCAAACCCTGGTCTTAGACAGACCCAATATGAAGCTTCAACTCTGGTCTCTGACAAACCCCATAACATAACTCCAACTGGTCTCTCATACCATAACTCTGACTGGTCTCTGATAGACCTCACAACTATCCATAAATACTCGGGATCTCAGATCAAGAAACAAACCGGTATCTGAAGGTCTAGTTACCTGCATAGCCCCAAACCCTCTCACAGGTAGGTATCCTAGTAACTGACAATGGTATGGCATCCTATGCGGTCGTCGGCGTCACAGACTTTCAGGGTTGATGATACGATTCCCAGAAGGAGTGGCATCATCAAATCCTGAAGAGGCCTCACTTAGCCAACTTCCAAATGATCGGTTCCCGGAGTCGACAATCCAACTAACCAACAACCCCTTCGACCCAAAGGGTAGAAAAAGAAGTCAACCAGCAGAACCTCGTCCGAGTGTAGATTTTGTGGGACACTAATGCAAGCAAAGCCGGCACGCGCCCACTACTTTCTACTCTAATTCTAAGTGCACTCAAGCCCAGGTCCGGCTTATCTCTCAATCATAGAACACCCGTCACAACCCCAAGACAGCAATAATAACAATAATATAATGCTGAAAGTAAATGACAAAAAAAGTAAATCCATACAAAATCCTCGACGGGAAAACAAGCGTTAGGATTGACTCGCTTAGGGGACGTTGGATCCCAAATGCATAAGGAACTATCACAGCCCTTAGCAGCCAGGGGACGTTGGATCCCCAGCAGAGTCGCCAGTTGTCGCTACTGCGAAAATCGGCGCCGGCTGAACAGAAGAGTCGCCACCGTGCGTTATTTATCTCAACGAAGGGAAAGGAAACGCTCGAAGTAAACCTACCGCAAAGACGGGAAAGGAATGGTCATCGCAACCAAATCCTGGATTCGGGAGTCGGTTACGCAAGGGGAAGGTATTAGCACCCCTCACGTCCGTCGTACTCGACGGGATCCATGCTTGTTTTCTGTCGAAAGGATTATATTCTATCTACGCTAAAGGTCTGGGGTTAAAAGAAAAGAAAATGACTCGGCAAAGTATCGCACTTTATGCCTACGTATTCCCGTCTGGAACGAGAAATCAGAGTCAACGTAGTTCGCCTACCTACGGGAAAGGAGGGGAAGGTTGCTCGCTAGGATATCACATCCTATGCCTACGTACTTTCATACATAATGAAAGATCAGAGCAAACGTAGTTCGGGCCACGTACGACACAAGTCTGTCTTGATTGCTTTTATCTCCTTCTAAAAAAGGGTTTTTTCTGATTACTGGTCCAAGCGGACAAAAATGACGTTTTGATGAGTTCACATTCTTTTACGGAAGAAGTGTCTTTTATTGTGTTTGAAATATTTATTGTGTTTTTCTGTTTGTTTTGAGAAAGAAGAGACAACACTCTAACCTATGGTTGCAAAGGGAATCACACTAACCTAATGTTATCATGCATGGGTTAAGACCTATTGTCTATCATGTTCCTCTCTTGCGCGGAGAGAAACAGAGATCCTAAGGGATAAACGAAAACAAAAACAATAGCATATATACAATAAAGCAGTAAAATACATGGATGCAGCAATACAAGCGAGGCAAGGGAGTCCCACTCAACCTCGAACCTAGAAAACAACAGGCAAAAGCGAACAAAATTCGCTTTCAACCTAACAGATTAATGGCAAACAATACAGTCAGGGAAATTCAAACAATACATCAAAAATTATAAACAGCAAAAACTAAACAGCCAACAGCAGTCTTCATCAACATCTGTCTTCAAGTCATCTTCAAACATCTACAGGCTTCCAGCAAGCATCAGTCTTCATCTTCACAGCCTTCAAGCAAGGTCTCTATCTTCAATCCTTCAGGGCTTTTCTTCAAGTCTCACTCTCTAAGATGAGCAGCAGTCAACAAGATGCATTGGATGTTAAGCAGTCAGTTGCCTACCAAGGGTGGCTTACTGAATGTTAACATGATACTGACAATTTTCTCTCAAAAGTTCTATCTTTTAAATACATTCACTAATCCTTCCAAAGGAAGGAGGTGGGTATTTAAAAGAGACTTTGAATCATAGAGAAAGAATGGAGGCAAACAAGACCTTCCATGTTTATGAAGCAAGTTTTCTACCCTAGAGCTCTGCCTAGCTCCTAGACCCTATAACCTTCAACAGCTGGCAGCAAGATACTCCTCATCAACTCTGGAAATTGGTCTTCATTCTCTTAGTCTTCAATGGGCTTCATCAGCACATTCTTCAACTCAAACCCAAACCCCAAGCAGGCCCAATACCCCCACACAGTCAAACAATAACCCTAGAGAGGGCACACCACACAATCAAGCAGATACAGGAAATATACTAGTAGTAATAATAGAATATGGGAAGTCTAATATTTTCTAAGGGATCTATTATTTACCCATAATACCCCTATAGTCCCATCATTTAATTTGTTCTAGAGAAAACCCAAAAGAAATTGCTTTATTATACCTATATTATATTCACAACCCTGAATGATTAGCCTAATGTTTTCTAACTAAACTACCTAAAATAAATCCTAAAAAATTGGTATAAAAATCAAGGGGGCACCTAATATATGTATCTAGTTATACTAAGAAAATTGGCCTAAAAAGATTAGGAGAACCACCTAAAAGAAATTCTACAAAAAACTATATACAAATTAAATCTATTAAAAAGGCATTAAAAGAAAAAATGTGCAAAAAATATTAAAAGAGAATAAAATGGAAATTTTATTACATGATATTTTTCTACACAGAAATATGAAAATGGTAAAAAAACAACCAATCAAAAATATGGAATTTTCAATTTATTATGAATTTTCAAACAATTAAGAAAAATAAAGGAAATTAAAATGAAATAAAATGAGCTAGGGGTGCAGTAAGCAAGAAAATACATTGGAAAATAGATGATGGGCCCAGACTGGGGGTGCGCATAGCAAGGCGCGCCTGGGCCCAGTGCATATTCAGAAAATGCAAAAGAAAATAAAAACAAAAACGGTGCAGAAAGTAATAAATGCAGTTCAATTGGGAATGGGCCTGGCAAGTGGGGGTGCGAATATGAATGATCATTAAGCCCAATCTGAGAACTTAAGTGAAACAGTGCGTTTCACATTCTGAGTTCCCTCCTATTTTCAACTTTGAATACAGGTCGTTCGATCACGTTCTCAGTCAAACAAGTCTTGCTCATCCAACGCACGATATGCTTCGTCTTCCTCATGCCTAGGGTTTGTATGAAACAGCCATGGAAACTGAACCTCATGCATCATCTTCTCCTCACTCATGTCTGCTCAATTCTTCATCAAACTCAAAAGTGCAAAAAGCAAAGTCACTCCAAATCTCTCCCTGATCAAGCCTATGGTATCAGCATCCATTAATATCAACTCTAGCATGAAACACGATCTCCACCTCAAAATTACTCAGAATTTTCATCATCACCAATCCACAATCTAAGTACACTAAACTCATCTTGGCTTCACACTGAGCAAGAATCACTATCAACCTAAGACTCTAACAGCCTAATCACCAAGTTCTATGCCTCAACAGAATTTGTGCTCCAATGTCAAACTCCATGAAATGCTCTCAAACTCACTGGAATTGATCATCTACCTATTCCTAACAGTTCTAACCTAATGATTCTACATCATGCTATCAATTCTAAGTCAATTCGAAGAAAACACTAACCTGGTAGAAATCTGAAAACAGATGGATGAAACCTTGGATTCACAGCTAACAATGCTCTAGGATTGATCAATGGAGGTGGATCTTGATACTGTATGCAGCAACTCTTGCTCAAATGCTTTGGATTGCCATAACCAACTCTTCTTGCACTTTGGATGATGAACTTGTAACACACGAATCTTGCACCAATACACTTGAATCTTACTTGCAATGTGATCTATGATGAATATGGAGTATGATAAGATCAAGAACTTTGAAGAATGATGAGGAATTGAGAGAATTTGGATGAATTTGCAAAAATGCAAGAAAGAATGAAACTAGGTGTTTTGGATCAAAATGAAGTGCAACCCTGCATTGAAGGAGCTCTAGGGTTTATATAGATGCCCATGGAATCATCTAGAACTTGCTGGAAGTTCCTTGTACACAAATCCCTTGTGATTTGGCATGTGTCACTTTAATCATAAGCAAACCATGATTACTCTCAATCTTTGAATTAAAATCAAAAATCCACTATTGCCAATGGTCTCAAAACATTTTTTCCAATCAAAATGACCTATAATTTCATCCCATTTGGACATGTTATGAAAAATTCCCAAAAAATGGCCATTTAATGACTTAAATCATGCCTTAATTAGGTCATTTTTGCAAATATGAGCTACACCCATTTTCAAACCTCCATGACCACTTTTATAGACTCAAAACATCATTTGGAACAACTTTGATGTTGTGAAGTTTTTCATTTGAAGCTTCCTTGTATGAGTTTTAGGCATATGCTTGAAATGACCTGTAATTCTCAAATGACCAAAATACCCTTTGCTTGCCAAGGTCATAAGTAGAGTTCCACAATTCAGATGAAGGCATACCATACCTTTATAGAAATATAAGATCATGAGGAACAACTTTCATGTTGGCCAGAAATCCATTTGAAAGTTCCTTGAGGGGTAAAAGTTACTTGGAAGACAAGTAACTTTCACAGACAAAATTTCAGATGCCTCTGATGACCTGTAACTTGCAAGGACCATAACTTGAGTTCTATAAATCTCCTTGATGTCTTCCACCACTCAAATTAAAGGTATTGAGATCCTCTACAAGTTTCATGTTGGCAAAGGATCCATTTGAAGCTTTAATTTTGAATTATCTTGCTTGGAAGTTTGACCTAAATCAGGGGATTTTACACAGAAACCCTAATTTAGAAACTCCTCTTCTTCTTGATTCCTCTTTATTTCTCCTTGGCACAACACCACATCCATATTTACATGTCAAATGATGAATCCCACATCTTTCAAATAGACCTTTATGCCTTTCAATCAAGCATTTGACCTAGGGTTGACCTAGGGTTGACCCAGATGAAACCCTAGTTGACTGTCTTCAACTGCAGCTCTTGTAATCCCATCAATGACTTGTCTCACTTTCAAAATGACCCTCTAGGTCCTCCATGATGTCTATATACCCTCCATGCTCAATTCACAGCTCACAACTTCTTTGATGATCTTCAAATACACTCAAGATAGGAGAGAGATCCACTGCTTGATCCACTGACTTCTTAGATTTCAATTTCTTTCTGATGACTTGGATAGGCTTGAATTTGAATAAGAACCTCTTGATATGCTCATAGAGATAAGAATAGTACTTGGTCCCTTGTTGGAGGACTTGCCCATGCTATGCTATGCAGATGAATGACTTATGTACATGCCCTAATATGCAAATGCTAAAGCTATGAGACATAAACCAAGTGAAATAAGTTGAGCAAATTTTAGGGTGCAACAAGTATCCTGCGGGTGCGTCAACCCAGGATAAGAAGACTCTGAGGAGGCTGTCTGGAAATTTTTATCTCAATCCTGATGGAGTTTTGTATAAAAGAAACCACGATCTCGTGCTACTCAGATGTGTAGATGAGAAAGAAGCGAGTATGCTCATGGAAGAAGTCCATGAAGGCACATTTGGTACGCACGCCGGCGGGCATGCTATGACGAGAAAGATCCTGAGAGCAGGATACTACTGGCTGACGATGGAATCTGATTGCTTTAAATTCGCGAAGAGATGTCATAAATGCCAGATTCACGCTGATAAAGTTCATGTGCCGCCGTGCCCGTTGAATGTCATGTCCTCCCCGTGGCCGTTCTCCATGTGGGGCATCGACATGATAGGCAAGATCGAGCCCACTGCATCTAACGGTCATCGCTTCATTCTGGTAGCTATCGACTACTTCACCAAGTGGGTGGAGGCAGCCTCGTATGCTAATGTGACCAAGCAGGTGGTGGCTAAATTCATAAAGAGGGATATCATCTGTCGTTACAGAATTCCCGAGCGGATCATTACTGATAATGGTTCGAATCTGAATAACAAGATGATGCAGGAGCTGTGCCAGAGTTTCAAGATTGAACACCACAACTCATCTCCTTACCGGCCGAAGATGAATGGCGCCGTTGAAGCGGCCAATAAGAACATAAAAAGATTGTTCAGAAGATGGTTGTGACCTACAAAGATTGGCACGAGATGCTGCCGTTTGCATTGCACGGTTATCGTACGACGGTTCGTACGTCGACCGGGGCAACTCCGTTCTCCTTGGTGTACGGTATGGAAGTTGTCCTACCGTTAGAAGTGGAGATCCCTTCTTTACGAGTTTTGGTTGATGTGAAACTCGACGAGGCAGAATGGATTACAAACCGACTGAACCAACTCAGCCTGATGGACGAGAAGAGGTTAGCATCGATTGCACATGGTCGTCTGTACCAAAGCCGAATGAAGAAAGCCTATGATAAGAAGGTGCGTCCTAGAAGCTTTCAGACGGGTGATCTCGTCCTGAAGAAGATTCTTCCTCCACACTCCGATCACCGGGGCAAGTAGACTCCCAATTACGAAGGTCCGTATGTCATCAGCAAGGTCTTCTCGGGAGGAGCTCTGTTGTTATCCACGATGGATGGTGAAGATTTTGCATCCCCGGTGAACGCGGACGCGGTTAAAAAATACTTTGCTTGAAAGCGACCCGCTGGACAGTAAAAAGAGAGTCCAGGCAAAAATGGGGCATCCCGGCGAACCATAAAAAAGGAAAAAGGTTCGGGCAAAAATTAGGGATATAAATTGAAAAAAATGTACACCCGCAAAGTCGAAAACCCGGATGGGCGACTTTGGCAAAAAAGGGTATCCCGGTGAATTGAAAACCCGCAAAGGGCGGTTCACGCAAAAGTTAGGGATTTGAAAAAGCAAATGACTGCGTTCCGCGTGTGGACTTTCTTTGTTTAGTGGTTTGGAAGACCTGAGGGCCGTTTATTTGAATCAATCTCTTCTGAAGCTGAAGCGTCGGAGAAGTATCAAAGTCGAGTGGGTCATAGAGGGATCAACTCATGTGTTCGTCTACGCCTCGTTGCCGACATTTGTATATACTGATGTATATTTATGTTTTATTTTTGTGCGGCTTCCTCATTCCAGGGGCCTGCATCTATTGTAAAACATTTTTACCCATTCAGGGGTTCGTTATCAATAAAATGCATACTATTCAGCAATTCTGTTTGTCTGTTTAGCATTCATCTGTTTTGTTTGCGAAAAAGAACGCCGATGTTTTTGATAAAATGCGAATACATAAACTTACTGGCCTAGGCCAATGATTGTTGAAACAATGAATTACTTGAACATTGCCACAAGATGATAACCTTGATAGGTCCCTTTGAGAAGGGTATCTTGTCTGTTTGTTTGTGTTGTTACAGGTGTAGCATATTTCAGACAGGGCGCCGTGCGCATCCCCCAGGCAGGATGATTCCTCCTCCTCCAGCAGAGTTCAGCCGCCTCTCCCCGCAGAGTCTGAACGCGAGATCGTGAGCATTGATATGTCTCCCCGGGCAGAGAAGATTCTCTCCCCAATCAGACGCATCCTGAAGGAACGTCATCTCCTCAGCTGAGTCACACCGAAGTGTGCAGCGGTTGATAGCTCAAGACTGAAGTCTCTAGCGGAATTGAGATTCCCCTCAGAGTCGTACTCTCCCCCGAATCCGGATGATTCCTTCTTCCCCAGCGGAATTGAGATTCCCCACAGAGTCGTACTCTCCAGCAAGCAGAATGATTTCTCCTTCCTCAGTCGAGTTCGCAGACCCCCAAGAGAGCCGAATCCTTGGAAGCTGCTCAAGCCATGATTGGTTTTCCCCAGTAGGGTGTGGAATAGCTGATGTTGTGTTTCCCCGCCAGAGTCGTTATCTCCAGGGAAGTAGCTGTGAAGGCCGTGCAGTTTATTCCCGCGATTGACATCGCTTTCCCTCAGCAGGTCCAGGCTCTCATAGAGCTTCGTTCCCCCGCAGCAGCCAACTGAAGTTCACTTCCCCTGCGGAGTCCAATTGAGATTGGCGTGACCTTGTTCTCCTCAGCAGGATGATTCCTCTATCTGAGTAGTTCTTTCTCCTTGACAGGAGGATTCTCCCTTCGGCATTTATTTTGCTGACGGGATCACATCATTGTGCATGACTGCATAGCATTTATCATAAACGCGTAGCATTTCCACCATGTGGAGCATTGCGCCATTGCCGAAGCATATGCATAATAAACATGATATAGGTTGTTACCGTTCTTGTTTTGCAGGTGTTCCGCCGCAGAATTGATTGCTCAGGATGATTCCTGAAATCTCCCCAACGGAGTCGCTTGCTCAAGATGATTTTTGAAGTCCCCAGCGAAGCCTTCTTGCTCAAGATGATTCTTGAATTCCCCAGCAAGGCCGCTTGCTTAAGATGATTCTTAAGACCCCAGTATAGTCGCCAGGTTGGTTGCTCAAGTTGATACTTAGAGTCCCTGGCAGAGTGTCTGCTCAGGATGATTCCTGAAATCTCTAGCATGGTTATCGGTTCAAGATGATTCTTGAAGGCCCCCGGCGGAGTTATTTATCCAAGATGATTCTTGAAGTCCTCAACAGAGTTACTTGATAGTTCTCCAGAATCCCTGAAGCAGAGTTACTTGATAGTTCTCCAGAATCCCCAGCGGAGATGTGTCATCCCCAACAGGTTTCTGAACAGCGAAGTTGAAACTTCCCCTGAAGACTTCATGATTGAATTCTGACCGCGTTAACGAAGCAGTTCTCTCAGCTGATGCGGAGTGCCTGATGGCAGAAGTTTGGGTATCCCCAATTGGTTCATGATTGACCAAGAATTCTATTACCGACTTACTGATGAAGTCCGGCTGATGCCCGATGGCATGATCAACATGATTGTTGACCTGATGAGTCCCGAGGAATCTTGATGCCTGATGGCATGATCGACCATGTATTACCGGTTACCGTGTGACCAATTCTCCAGCTAGTTGTCGTGCAGCTATTATTTCAGTTCTCGAAGATTTGTTCCCGTCAGAGTACCGTGTACTTGTGCAGTTGGCAAATTTTCGGGCTTATTGGTATTCAACCGTCTCGCACCTTGATTGGCTGAGAGCCGTTCACTCCTCACCCGGTCAGGTTCAAGCCGTTTGAATAGGGGCAGCTGTTGCACCCCAAAATTTGACCAACATTTATCTACCTAGCTTGTGTTCACTAGCATTATCATCTGCTTCTCATTGATATGTGGGCAGTAGATCAAGAGGTATGATTACCAATCAAGAGCTATACAAGACTGTGAAGCTAGCCAAGAAGGTTATTCAAGTGTTCAAAGGTTGACATCCTTGTCAGAGAAGTTAAGAGATCCTCAGAAAGATTGGTTGAAACCAAGGTTGTGTGCCTCATAACTTGAGAGTTGTGGGAGCTCCTCAGATGATTCTGAGGCTATGAGGATGGACTTGAAGCTTTGAGAGAGCTTATGAGATGTCTTGAAAGCCATCATGAGGCCTAAAGAGGTCATTGTACAAGAATAAGAAGACTCAGCCATGAGTGGCATAATTAGGGTTTGACTGGGTCAACCCTAGGTCAACTGATGATTTGGAGAAGGTTGAGACCTAATCCAAGAGCCATGTGATCATGGATTGATGAATTGAGATGTTATAAGGATGATTCCAAGGCCAACTCATCATGATTGAGAAGTTTGAGAAGTTTCAAGCTAGGGTTTCTAAGGTTTGACAGTGTAAAATCCCCTAGTTTGATCCCAATCTTCAAGGCGGTTTAGCTCAAGATGTGATTGTCATCTCATCTTACCCCCAACATGAATGTTGTAGAGCTTGTTCTTAGCTTTAATTTGAGTACTATAAGTCCTTGATAGGATTTGTATAGCTCAAGTTATGACTTTGACAAGTTACAGGTCATCTGAGGTATGTGAATCTGGGGCCTTGAAAGTCACCCAACTTGCATCCAACTTTTTCCCAATAAGGATGATTCCTATGAGCTTTTGGTAAACATGAATGTTGTTCCTCATCTTCTTAGCTTTCTATAGAGTACTAGAAGTCCTTGATAGGATTTGTAGAACTCAAGTTATGGCTTTGACAAGTCAAGGGCATTTTGGTCATTTGGATATTATAGGTCATTTCAAGCATAAGGCCGTATCTCCTATTTCCAAGCTTCAAATGGAAAAATCTTCAAAATCAAACTTTCTTAGAATGATGTTTTAAGGCTAGTAGGGAGTTCATGAGATGTTGAAAAGGCTTGTAGCAAAAAGTGATAAAAATGACCTAAAATGGAGGCATAAGTTAAATAAGTTCAAGTTGGAAATTGGAAATTCCAAGTTACACATCCAAACCATGGCATATAATAGGTCATTTTGACTCTAAAAGACATTCTAAAAACAATGGTTCAGCCACTTTTTTGAATTGAGGCCTAGATCATGGGGTTTCTTTGGAAAATGCTTGCTTGCATAATAAGGTACAAATGCAAAACTCAAGGAAAGGCAATGTACAAGCTTGCTAAGTATCTTAACACAGCATATATCTCATTTAGGGATATTTTCAAGTCAATTACAAGGGATGCAAGGGCTATGGCATGAGATGAGATGAATCCATAAACTCATGACATGAGAATTCCAATTTCTCATTGGATGATTCCAGATGGTTCTAGATGAGTCTAAACCATCCTATATAGTGTATAGAACTTGCTCAGATGCAAGGTTGGTGAGAGATTTGAGAGAAGAGAGAGATAGCCATTTCACTTGCTTCCATTGCAAGTTGAAATCAAATTCCACATTCTGATTCATTTCCTTTCCTTCTTTCAATCCAAACACATTCCCTTGATCACACTGAAGCTGTGCATACCAAATTGAAGGCAAAACCATGGAGAATTGAAGAGATAGCACTTGGATTTTGAAGGTTGCAAGTCATAATCGGTTTTGAAGATTCAGGCTTTCTTGGTCCAATCTTTTGCAAACAGTAGCAAGATCATCATTCAAGGATCGATTCTGAAGAGTTTGAGGGCATGAAGTGAAAGTTTACCCCATCTGTTAATCAAGATTCGACAGGTTAGTAACTTTTCTTCTACACCATGATTTAGGCATGATTAGGGAGAATTGTTAGGTTAGAACGGTTAGAGACAATTAGGTGATGGATTTTGGGAAGTTTGGGGTCAATTGGTGAGGTTTCAGTTGATGACACCATTTTTGTTTGAACTAAGAACTCAAGATATAGTGAGCTATAACATGAATTAGATGTCCAGAATTAACCAGGGTGAGGTGGTGATCATTCTGAGGTAGTTAATTTCAAGAATTGTTGAAGTTGATGTCTGAGCTTATTTTTGATCTTGGATCGGGTTTGAAGATTTAGGATGATTCAATTGATTTCAAGGTCATGGTTAGATTCAGGGTGAAATTCTGGACAGATTAGGGTTTTGAATCTTAATTTTTCATGGAGAATTGAGGTGATACGGATTGGTGAAGATTGAGCTTGGAGCTCTGTTTCCATGGCTTCCTCATTGTGAACCCTAGCTGGAGGAAGAAGATGAAGGCGTAGCCATTGGATGAGGCAAGATTCGTTGACTGGGTGGAGATCTCACGGCTGAGATTTAATTTCATTTGGAGAGGGAAATCTGAAGATACCAAAACGCGTCGTTTCATTTAACTGTGGTATTGGGCTTGATTGATATCCCCACCCCCATTC
Source organism: Lathyrus sativus (assembly GCA_963859935.3). NCBI lineage: Eukaryota > Viridiplantae > Streptophyta > Magnoliopsida > Fabales > Fabaceae > Lathyrus > Lathyrus sativus. The sequence continues at coordinate 338,525,687 of OZ012740.1, read as the reverse complement.
GTGGCCCATGTTTGTTTTGAACTGAATTTCATTACTTACTGCACCGTGCATTTTTCTTTTTCTTTATGATTTTTCAATTGATTTTCTGATGATAATTGGGCCTAGCGCATTTGATAAGCACACCCCCCATGTTGAGCCCATTCATGAATTGAACTGTCTGGCATTGCTATTCACACCAAGCCTTTCTCATTTTAATTTCTTTTTCTTAATTTTTCTTTAATCTTTGAAAACTCATAATAAATAGAAAATTAGTGATTTTTGCATGGGGATTTTTTCTCCCATTTCATGTTAATGTCTAAAAAATTATAAAATCAAAATATCTGCATTTCATGCATTTTTAATATTTTTTGTGTATTTTCTCTTTTAATAGCTTTTTAATTCTTTTATGTTGATGCATAGATTTGTAGAATTTTATTTAGCTAGTTCCCTTTGAATTTTTAGGCCATTCTTTTTAGGATAGTTAGATTAGGACTTTAGCTCCCCCCTGGATTTATTCCATAATTTTGTGATTAAGTTTTGAGTAGTTTTGATTAGATGACTTTAGGTTGTGTAGAATTAGGTCAATCCTTAACATAGGTCCACAATAACCTTAGAATTTTGGGTTTCTATGTCAAGTTAGACATTGGGACATATGGGGTATTAAGGTTAGGTATATAGGATCCCCTAGAAATTATATTAGGTTTAATATAATAGTATACTATTTTTAAGTGATTTTTGTAGTTGATGGTTGTTTGTGTTGCCCTTGTGGGCTTGTATTTTTGTTTGCTTTGCTTTGTGGGCTTGGTGAGCTTGGTTTTGCTTTGAGGAGCATGGAGGAGCATAGTAGAAGACTTTAAGATTGATTGAGGAGCTTGAGAGCTTGAGAATCTTGTTTGTTTTGTTGTTGTTTTAGGGTTAGGGATTAGGAAGAGCTTATACTTAGTTAACTCCTTTCTTAAACATGGATGGTATCTTTCACCTCCATTCCTCCCTATGATTCAAAGTCCTTCCATGGTATTCACCTCTCTCGTTAGGAGGGATAAGTGATGGTACCTAGGAAGTAGAACTTTTGAGGGAACCATTCTCTTGATGTTAAACCCTTATAGGTCACCTTGGGTGGTCAATAAGCAGTTTAACACCCCAATTTATCCAGTTAAGTGATTTCCTCTAGTTTGAGTATCTTGAGAGATGTTGGGCTTGAAGATGAAGACTTCATTGAAGAATATGGAAGAGGATGATCCCTTGAGCATTGCCATTCCAGCTGAAGCTTGAAGAGCAACAAGAGCAAGTTGACACTTGAAGACCCAATGAAGATCCAGTAAAGACTGAATGAAGAGCTGAGGCTTAAAGACTGAAAGATGAAGTTGATACTTCTAAGTGATTGAAGGTTACTCTGAGAAGCTGAAGCTTGCAGGAAGAGAAGACCAAGTTGAGACTAGTAGAGCAAAGAGAGCTGAACCTTGAAGACTAAGTTGATACTTAGGAAGAGGATTCAATTGAGATTGAGTGCAGAGCTGAAGCTTGAAGATCAAAGGAAGTTAATACTTACTTTGAAGCTTGGAGATCCTGAAGGAATCAAGTTGATACTTGTGATTAAGGGTGAAGCCTGAAGGTGGAACTGATTAAGGAGCTGAAGCTTGAAGAAGAAGATAAGTTGAAACTTATATGGAAGGGTTGAAACCTGGAGAAGCAAATTGATATTTGTTAATAGTGATGGAAGTCTGAAGACTGAGTTACTGTTAGAAGAGCTGAAGCTTGGAGTTGAGAGAGGAGTTGATCTGCTTTCTTGTTTGTCTGTTTTTCTGTATTGATGTGCCTTGTTTGACTTGCTTGATGCGTTAGAATAAGTTCATATCTAGTCTAGCTTTAATCTAGGAGCATGATTGCACTAGAGGTTGAGTTGCTCCCTCTGCTTGTACTGTTACTGTGTGGCTTTGCTTGCGGGTATTCGGTAGAGCCCTGCTCCCTTGGCCATGTGGTTTATTTTGCTTGATAGCATGATGTTATTCCCTCTGTATGATTGTAGTTTACTGTTTTTACTTGATAGCATGTTGTTTATCTTTCAGTATGATTACTGTTATTCATTCTGGCTTGAGGTTGAGATGAGCTTGTGGAGGTTGATGCCCCACACATATTTCCTCCCTCACTTGCATTGCATGCATTTTACTGTATTACTGTTTACTGTTTAAGCTGATGCTTGATCTGTTTCTGTGTATCATTGACATGATCCCTTAGGACTCTCATTTCCTTTGATAAGGAATTAATGATAGAACTTTAGGTTGAAACCTATGCATGATAACTTCTAGGAGTTCCCTGTTTCAAACTTCAACCATAGGATGAATCCTTGGCATGACAACAGTAGGACTTGATAGTCTCCCTCCTAGTTGAGCATGTTCTCTTCTCATCTCAAAACAGCTTAAGATACAGTAATCATGAATGATTTCTTTCGTACGTTACGAGCCTTAAGCTATCTGAGAAAGGATTGTGGGAGAGTTTCTTTTCCACAGTCTGGATGTTTAGTATGGTACCCTTTGGGTGACATGCGACGCATTCACTCTCAGGTCATAGTCTTTAGTGCGATTGAAATTGCAGACACAACAAAAAACACTTCTTCCGTAAAAGACAGAAAATAATGCGTAGTTTCCCGAACAACGTAAGCTCTGATCTCTCATACCTGTTGAGAGTACGTAGGCACAATACTGATGTATTGGCGAGCTACCTTCCCCGTAACCCGTCGTAGGTCGAACTACGTTGACTCTGATTTCTCATTCTCTGATGAGAATACGTAGGCATAAAGCACGACGCTTTGCCGAGTCATTTTCTTTTCTGTTTAAACCAGCCTTGATAGGTAGATAGATAAACCAACCCGTCCAGTAAACACAACAAGCGTGGATCACGTCGAGTACGACGGATGTGAGGGGTGCTAATACCTTCCCCTTGCGTAACCGACTCCCGAACCCAGATAATGGTTGCGACGATCTTGTCTTATTCCTTTTTGTCAGGTTTTTCCGATCGTTTCCTTTCCTGTTCTGAGGGATAAATAACGAAAGGTGGCGACTCTTCTGTTTTGCCGGCACTTTATTTTCGCGAAAGCGACAATTCCCCACATGAATTCGATCATACCCACAATTATAGAATTGAACCCCACCCTTACCTTAGAATTGAGGTCAATTCCACGCTCTCCGGTTCCGCTTCTGCTCTACGGTGACTTTTCTGCAGAAATCCTCCAACTTCGTCGGTGGTTGATTCTTTGCTCTCAACTTTCCTCAATGTGTAACTTCTCTTTTAAGTCTTTCCTTTCCCCAAATGGTGTAATTGAGGGTAAAAGAGTCTACGGGAATGTATTTTTGCTACCCACTCTTAGCCACGTCCAAATTTTGCATTTAACTGAATTTCGTTACTATGACGGTAGTGGCAAGTCCATGACGAGCATGACGGTCGTGGCAAGTCCATGAAGATCGTCATATCAGAAAAATTCAATTTTTTTCTAGATAGAACATCTCTTTAGCTTTCCAACGCTTCGAACGGGGGTCAAATCCGACTTACGGATCAAGAGATATGATTTTTCGAAGTTTCCTAAAACTGCTACGGAATTTTACACTTTTTCCCGACAATTCAACCGATTCAATTCCTTCCTTCGATCCAAACACATACTCAACTACGACTACGATGCAACGAGACATAGCAAAGTCATAATTGAATTCAATCAAAATAAAACGGGCGTTACAACTCTCCCCTACTTACAAGAATTTCGTCCTCGAAATTACCTTAATCAAACAGCTCGGGATAAGACTCCCGCATCTTGCTCTCTAGTTCCCACGTCAAGCTTTTGCCAGCAGCTCCCAACCAGACCACTTTCACCAAAACAATCTCTTTACCTCGTAACGTCTTCACCTCCCGATCATCAATTCTCACAGGCTTCGTCTCCACAGTAAGATTCTCACGTACTTGCACATCGTCCATGGGAATGACATGCGACGGATCTGAAATATACTTGCGGAGCTGTGACACATGAAATACATCATGTAGATTCGAAAAATTTGGCGGCAACGCCACTCGATATGCCACCTTTCCAACTCTGTCCAATATCTGATACGGACCAATGAAACGAGGAGTAAGCTTCTTAGATTTCAAAGCTCTACCAACACCGATCACAGGCGTGACTCTCAAAAATACATGATCTCCAGCTTCAAATTCTAAATCCTTCCTGCGCTTATCATGATAACTTTTCTGCCTACTCTGTGAAGCTTTCATCTTTTCTCGAATTAACTTCACCTTCTTGGTAGTCTCTCGAACAATCTCCGGTCCGAGTACCACACTCTCTCCCGATTCATACCAACACAACAGAGTCCTACACCGCCGACCATACAAAGCTTCGAATGGTGCCATTCCGATACTAGAGTGATAACTGTTATTATAAGTAAACTCTATCAACGGAAGGTATGTATCCCACGAACCACCTTCCTCAAGTACACATGCTCTCAGCAAATCTTCTAAAGACTGAATAGTCCGTTCAGTCTGACCATCTCTTTGAGGATGGTATGCTGAACTCAACCTCAACTTAGAACCCAAAGCCTCTTGCAGACTCTTCCAAAACTCAGAAGTAAACCGCGGATCTCTATCCGACACAATACACAACGGAACACCATGCAACTTAACAACCACTCTAACATAAATCTCTGCCAACTTCGATACTGGAAAAGTAATGTTAATAGGAATAAAGTGAGCTGACTTTGTAAGCCTATCAACAATCACCCAAATAGAATCACATCCTCTCAAAGTGTTCGACAAATCCGTTACAAAGTCCATTGAAATGCTGTCCCATTTCCATTCTGGAATTTCTAACGGTTGCATCAACCCAGCAGGTTTCTGATGCTCAACTTTCGACTTCTGACAAGTCAAACATGCATACACAAAACGTGCTACATCACGCTTCATACCAGGCCACCAAAACAGATTCTTCAAATCATTATACATTTTCATCGCTCCTGGATGAATACTCAACTTACTTCTGTGACTCTCTTCCAGAATTGCTTTCTTCATATCTGCATTATTAGGAATGCAAATACGACCCCGAAATCTCAACACTCCTTGCGCATCCAACTGATAATCATTATCTTCCGCATGATCTACTCCAGACATTAAATCCACCAACTTCACATCTAATTTCTGAGCTTTTCTAATGCTGTCCAGAAAATCATTATTAATCTTTAACATGCCCAACTTTACACTCTTCGGTGTTACTTCACAAACTAAACTCAGATCTCTGAATTGCTCAATCAACTCTAATTCTTTAGCCATCATTGCTGACATATGCAAAGTCTTGCGGCTTAAGGCATCAGCTACAACATTAGCTTTTTCCGGATGGTAATGTAACCCAAAATCATAATCCTTTAACAACTCTAGCCACCTTCGTTGCCTCATGTTCAGCTCGTTTTGGTCAAACAAGTATTTCAAACTCTTATGGTCGCTGAACACTTCGAATCTCGAGCCATACAAATAATGTCTCCAAATCTTCAGCACAAAAACAACGGCAGCAAGTTCTAAATCGTGCGTGGGATAATTCTTCTCATGGATTCTCAGCTGTCTTGAGGCATACGCAACTACTTTATTCTGCATGAGTACTCCCCCTAAACCAAACTTAGAAGCATCACAGTATACAACAAACGGTTCTTCTGCGTTAGGCAAGATCAACACCGGAGCAGACGTCAACCTTTTCTTTAACTCCGTAAAACCTGCTTCGCATTGAGCATCCCATACAAAAGTCTTCCCTTTACAAGTCAACTTAGTTAACGGAAGGGCCAACTTAGAAAAACCTTCAATAAACCTTCTATAATAACCAGCAAGCCCCAAAAAGCTTCTAATCTCCGTTGCCGACTTCGGAGTTTCCCATTTCAACACAGCATCAACCTTAGATGGATCTACAACAATTCCATCACCTGATATAACATGACCCAAAAAGCTAACTTCCTCCAACCAAAAGTCACATTTCGACAGTTTCGCAAACAACTTCCTTTCTTTCAACACTTGCAGCACTAATCTCAAGTGCTCAACATGCTCCTCCTTCGACTTCGAATAAATTAGGATATCATCAATGAATACTACCACGAACCGATCCAAATACTCATGGAAGATACGGTTCATGTATTCCATGAAAACTCCCGGCGCATTAGTAACGCCAAAAGGCATTACCGTAAACTCATAGTGTCCATACCTGGTTCTGAACGCAGTTTTCTGAACATCGTCATCTTTTACCTTAATCTGGTGATACCCCGACCTCAAATCAATTTTACTAAACACTCGCGCTCCAACCAATTGATCCATCAAGTCATCAATTCTCAGAAGCGGGTATTTGTTCTTAATCGTAACTTTGTTTAGTTGCCGGTAGTCAATACACAACCTCGTACTGCCATCCTTCTTCTTCACTAACAATACCGGAGCTCCCCACGGTGATACACTTGGTCTAACGAACTTCTTCTCAAGTAAGTCTTCCAACTATTTCTTCAACTCTGCCAATTCAGATGCAGAAATCCTGTACGGTGCCATAGACACAGGTCTGGTACCAGGTACAAGATCAATAGAAAATTCAATTTCTCGTTCTGGAGGAACTTCAGGAATTTCATCTGGAAACACCTCATGGAAATCACAAACAACTTCCAATTCATCGATTATCGCTTGATTCTCAATGGATAATGATGCCACCAACGCAAACACTTGAGCCTCTTCTAGCAATATCTGCTTCATCTGTTTGGTAGTTACCCAACGCGCTCCCTCCTCCTCAGGAGTAGAGAATCTCACCGACTTATCAAAGCAATTAATATGAACGCAGTTATACTCTAACCAATTCATACCCAAAATTATGTCTATCCCACTTAGTGGCAAACAGACTAAGTCAACCAGGAAATCTCTATCAAACATCGACAGAGGACATTTCAAACACACAAGAGACGTAGTTACTGATCCCTTAGCTGGGGTCTCAACTACCATCTCTCCACTCATGTGTGACAACATAAGACCCAAATGTTCAACACAATCCGTAGCAATAAAGCAATGAGACGCACCAGTGTCAATAATAGCAAGTAAAGGACTACCATTAATGAAACAAGTACCTTCAATCAATTTGTCATCACTGGATGTCTGAGTCCCAGATAGCGCGAACGCTCTTCCGCCATTCTGTTCCTTCTTAGGCTTCTGACACTTGTCTCACAGGTGTCCCTCTTCATCGCAGTTGAAACAAACCATTCCTTTGCGTTTGCACTCACCAACAGCGTGTCCTAACTCTCCGCAACGGTAACATTTCAATGATCCAAAATTACATACATTACTCTTGTGACCTGGCTTTCCGCACTTATAGCAAACAATACCAGCAGGAGCATCTCCCCTACTAGCTTTCCGACCGTCAACTACTTTCTGTTTCCCTTTGCCAGCTGGAGGATCATAAGGCTTACCACGACTCTGCTGTGATTTTCCTCTCCTCTCACTCACCAACATGTAATGAGCATTGCTATCCTCTTCATAAATCCTACAACTTTCAACCAATGAATCAAAGACGCGGATCTTCTGATACCCGATTGCTTTCTTGATTTCAGACTTCAATCCGTTCTCAAACTTGATACATTTAGAGAATTCAGCAGTCTTTGCGCTGTAGTGCGGGTAAAACTTAGCCAACTCCTTGAACTTCGCCGCATACTCAGTAACAGATCTGTCTCCTTGCTTCAGTTTAAGAAATTCAATCTCTTTCTTACCATAGACATCTTCCGGGTAATACTTCTTCAGAAATTCCCTACGGAATACAGTCCAAGTAACTTCTTCACCTGCAGCTTCCAACACTGGACGGGTCTCTAGCCACCAGTCATTAGCTTCGACTGCCAGCATATGAGTCCCATAACAGACCTTCTGTGATGGAGTACAATCCATCACACGAAATATTCGCTCCATTTCCTTTAACCACTCCAATGCACCATCAGGATCATGCTTACCCTTGAAGGTAGGCGGATTCTCCCGTTGAAACATTGCCAAACTGCGAGACCCAGCATCTCCAGCAGGATTCGGCTGATGTTCCATAGCATTAGCTAAAGCTTGCAGAGCAGCAGCAATTGCAACATCATTCCTCCCAGCCATTTCACTTAAGCTGCAACAACCAACAGTCAGATTTCATAATTAACGAGACTCTAGTGTTAGGCACGACGACTGACTCGACGACACTAGACCACTTGGCCGGACGGACCGACCTGCTCTGATACCACTAATGTAACACCCCAAATCTAACTTGCGGATAACAGGAAAAACAACAATTCATATAGCAAACAAAGCGCAGCCAGCGCAAACATTGACTGCATGACGGTCGTCATGAGCCTGTGACGGTCGTCACGCGGACAAAATTCCTCATATCAGAGATGTTACACTTCAACCTGACAGACAACAATCATTATGCAACAACTTGCAAATATCATACGTAGCACGAAATTGGATGACCAATCACCAATGTATTACTTAACCATTTAATCATAAAACAACTCGTCATTACTTCTGGTGGAAGTTCGATAAAGTATACAACATGTTCTCTTAAAACAATTTAATAAAAACATCGTAACAAGTTCAATCAATAATAACATCGACTAAAATAATAACGGCAATCGTCCATCCCCCCAAGAGTGCTACGTATCAGAGCGACCAACGACACCTTAACGGGAACTACGCTCTATTCCTGACTACCTGCAAATTACCACCAGAGGAGGTAACATACAACGGAAAAGGGTGAGATATCAATAATATAACATAAAGCATGATAGAAAACATGCCGGAAACTCATCACAGCATTATAGGTTTCAAAATCATAAACATCATCGACAACAACTGCGAGTAATCCATATCTCACATAAACAACATCAACATACAACTAGCGTAATTATGCGACTTCATGCGACTCAACAATGCGACTCAACCGTGCACATGCATGTGGTACCATTTATGAGCCAACACCCCAAAACTCGGGACAGGGCCAACACCCCGAACCCATCTAGAAGCCAACACTCCAAAACTCGGGACAGGGCCAACACCCCGAACCCATCTAGGAGCCAACACTCCAAATAACACCAATACAGGCACAACCGTCGCCAATCCAGGCCAAATGCTATGCCATGAAATGCATCTATTATGGACTACAACACAACCATAGCAACCATATAACAAGGCATTACGCCTACAACCAGAATGTCCATAACAGAGCATCATAACATCATACCACTCATACAACCATCACTTTCTACCCGTTCACATACGGGAACAATAACAACATAATTTCAACATTTACGACTGTTCATGTAAAGGAACATTACAACATCGTACCAACAAATAGGAACTCAAAGTGTTCATACAAAATGGCTATTCCTATACAGGTATAACATCAACCTCAGTTCAACAATTAAGGATTCAGCATCTTATCGTAATGACAACATTACGGCTTTTTCTTACATAATTAATTACAAATCAATCACAACCAGGTAACTGTCCTTTTTGGCCCATTAGGGAAAAACATTAGAGCGTTGTACGAATAACCGTATAGCATATTCGTTCTACGTATTTTCCCCTAAGGAAAACCTTAGAGCATCGCACTAATAACTACATAACACATTTATTCCTACATAGAAATCTTGTCCCATTAGGGAAACCTTTTCCTTAACATTTATCGATTAACGAAAACTATACCTATGACTCGATTCCCCACATGAATTCGATCATATCCACAGTTATAGAATTGAACCCCACCCTTACCTTAGAATTGAGGTCAATTCCACGCTCTCCGGTTCCGCTTCCGCTCTACGGTGACTTTTCTGCAGAAATCCTCCAACTTCGCCGGTGGTTGATTCTTTGCTCTCAACTTTCCTCAATGCATAACTTCTCTTTTCAGTCTTTCCTTTCCCAAAATGGTGTAATTGAGGGTAAAAGAGTCTACGAGAATGTATTTTTGCTACCCACTCTCAGCCACGTCCAAATTCTGCATTTAACTGAATTTCGTTACTATGACGGTCGTGGCAAGTCTATGACGAGCGTCACGGTCGTGACGGTCGTGGCAAGTCCATGACGATCGTCATATCAGAAAAATTCAATTTTTTTCTAGATAGAACATCTCTTTAGCTTTCCAAACGCTTCGAACGGGGGTCAAATCCGACTTACAGATCAAGAGATATGATTTTTCGAAGTTTCCTAAAACTACTACGGAATTTTACACTTTTTCCCGACAATTCGACCGATTCAATTCCTTCCTTCGATCCAAACACATACTCAACTACGACTACGACGCAACGAGACATAGTAAAGTCATAACTGAATTTAATCAAAATAAAACGGGCGTTACAACAACTTTGAAAATCCTTCAATAAACCTCCGATAATAACCGGCTAATCCCAAAAAGCTTCGAATCTCTGTAACTGACTTAGGAGCTTCCCACTGCATTACCGCATCAATCTTGGACGGATCAACACTAATACCATTACCGGAAATAACATGCCCAAGAAAACTCACTTCCGATAACCAAAACTCACATTTTGACAACTTAGCATATAATTGCTTCTCTTTCAAAATCTGCAATACAACTCTCAAATGCTCTACATGCTCTTCTTGGGACTTAGAGTAAATCAAAATGTCGTCAATGAACACAACCACAAAATGATCCAACTGTTCATGAAAAATACGATTCATGTATTCCATTAACACACCTGGCGCATTAGAAACTCCGAATGGTATCACTGAAAATTCATAATGACCATACCGTGTCCTAAAAGCCGTCTTTTGAATATCCTCCTCTTTAACACAAATCTGGTGATAACCTGATCTCAAATCAATCTTACTAAAAACACGGGCACCAACCAATTGGTCCATCAAATCATCAATTCTAGGAAGCGGATACTTGTTCTTAATAGTTACCTTGTTCAACTGCCGATAATCAATACACAACTGCATACTCCCATCTTTCTTCTTAACCAACAATACTGGTGCACCCCAAGGAGAAACACTCGGCCTAACAAACCTCTTTTCTAACAAATCATTCAATTGTTTCTTCAACTCTACCAACTCCGATGCCGACATACGATACAGTGCCATCGAAATCGGTCTAGTACCCGAAACTAGATCAATCAAAAACTCAACTTCCTTCTCCGGGGGTACACCCGTAATGTCCTCCGGAAATATTTCTAGAAAGTCGCACACCACTGGAACCATATCCAGTTCAACCTTACTCTCTACCGACAATGATGCAAACAAACAGAACACTTGAGCCTCATCCGCCAAAAGTTTCTTCAACTTTTTAGTGGATAGAAAACTCTCTTCCTCATCATCTTCCACAGAAGGAAACCTTACCAACTTGTGATAACAATCAATACGGACTCTATTATACTGCAACCAATTCATACCCAAGATCACATCAATTCCTTCTAACGGAAAACACACCAAGTCCATAATGAAGTCTTTACCATACATGGTCAAAGGAAAACTTAAACATACCAAAGACGTAGTTACCGACCCCGAAGCGGGAGTCTCAATAACCATATCACCACCACAAGAAGACAAACACAAAACCAAACGCTTAGCGCACTCAAAATAAATAAATGAATGAGTCGCTTTGGTATCAATAATAGCAACTAAAGGCATATTATTAATAAAGCATGTACCTTTAATCAACCGATCCACATTAGTAGTGTCTGCACCGACTAATGCAAATACCTTCCCACTTGTTGGAGCCTGCTTTGGCTTAGTACACTTTGTACTAATATGACCAACTTCCCTACAATTGTAACACTTCACCACGTTCCTTCTATAATCAGTTGTAGCATGGCCGATACCTCCACAGTTAGCACACTTCGCTCCATCCTTCTTACACTCAAAAGATCTGTGCCTCACTTCACCGCACCTATAGCACTTAATGGGACCAGAACTTCCACCTTCGGACCTCTTAACAAAGTGTTCCCTATGCTTGCCTTTATCAGTAGGCGTCACATAAGGTCCACTCCTTACTGGTTGCTTTCCTCTCTTCTCATTCAAACTCTTATAGTGAGTAGAACGAGCTTTACTATCCTCTTCAAAAATTCTACAGCATTCGGTCAAGTCTGAAAATCTCCTTATCCTCTGATATCCCACCGCTTGCTTGATCTCAGGACGCAAGCCGTTCTCATACTTAACACACTTGGAAAATTCCGCCGTCACCGCATCATAGTGAGGATGGAACTTCACCAACTCTGTGAACTTAGCCGTGTAGTCTATCACGGACATATTGCCTTGTTTCAATTCCAGGAACTCCATTTCCTTCTTTACCTTCACACTTTCAGGATAATACTTTCTCAAAAATTTGGTGCGAAATAAATCCCAAGTGATTTCCTCATCGTCTACTTCAAGAACTCGTCTCATACCGACCCACCAGTTATCGGCTTCTTCTCTCAGCATGTGAGTCCCAAGTCTCACCTTGTTTCCTTCAGCACAATTCATAACTCTAAAGATCCTCTCGATCTCCTTTAACCAAATCTGTGCACTGTCCGGATCAAACCTTCCCTTGAATGCTGACGGTTGATTCTTTCTAAACTCATCATTAACTTTCACATTCGGCGCACCCTGCACTGCCCTAGCCATTGCCTCCAATGCAGCAGCCATCGCATTGTCATTACGACCAGCCATATTCTGATTATTCCCAAAAATAACAACAAGGTTAAACAACCGTTCAACCAACAAAACAACGAGACAGACACAACTGACTCAACCAGGCTCTGATACCACTTAATGCAACACCCCCTTTCTATACCCCCAAATAATACAAATAATCATTTATGCATAAATTCAAAATTTCATCAGAGCATATTTATAACACGGCATAAAAGGGGCATATCACATTATACAAAAATTCAACAAATCAACACCTGCTCAGCAGATATGCAACAACGGGGCAGCACCCACAAAGAAAATATTTAGAACATAGGCGGAAACATCTAAATATTCCATCACTTCTAAAACATGTAATCACATACATATACATCATTCAAGTTGATTTACAGCGTCATCAATATATACAATAATCATCCAGTATGTTTCAATAATATTCATCAGCAGATACAAACATAGATGTATCACAAAAGAATCAAAATAATCCCTAGCTACCCGGTGCTACATATCAGAGCCAACTGACCAAAAAGGAATGAAGCCACGCTTCACAAAAACTCCAGCAATCTAATCTGCAATGCCTCATAGAGCATTATAAAATAGCAGAAGGGTGAGAAACAATATCATAATACATAATGCACATAAACATATATATATATATATATATATATATATATATATATATATATATATATATATATATATATATATATATATATATATATATATATATATATATATATATATATATATATATATATATATATATATATATATATATATATATATATATATATATATATATATATATATATATACATATCAGAGCCAACTGACCAAAAAGGAATGAAGCCACGCTTCACAAAAACTCCAGCAATCTAATCTGCAATGCCTCATAGAGCATTATAAAATAGCAGAAGGGTGAGAAACAATATCATAATACATAATGCACATAAACATATATATATATATATATATATATATATATATATATATATATATATATATATATATATATATATATATATATATATATATATATATATATATATATATATATATATATATATATATATATATATATATATATATATATATATATATATATATATATATATATATATATATATATATATATATATATATATATATATATATATATATATATATATATATATATATATATATATATATATATATATATATATATATATATATATATATATATATATATATATATATATATATATATATATATATATATATATATATACACACACACACACACACATAACGTCCAAAAACGTCTTCCACGTTCTCACCGAAACTCATCCCACTACACCGTACATTGCAATGTACTCACAATAAATTATTTACAACTAGAGCAACAAGCATATACAATATGCATCAAAAAGGTTTATATCAATTCATAAACACACACACATATACATATATATTCACACATACATGTATCTTCAAGCCTTCCATTCATGCCAATTATCAACAATTTACATAAACGTCTACATTCATGTTTATCCACCTTACATCATGCACAGATGTCTACATGCAACTCATAGAGACCGACACACGACTCTATGCAGATGCAAATGCGGTACCGACTCATTTCAGTAGGTTCAATTGAAGAACCAAAAATAACCATCGCTCACACCCCACATGGGCACACGAGGTTCTGCAGATTCCCCGAGGAATCAAATATAACCATCACAACATACGAGGTTCTGCAAATCCATCGAGGGATCAATAAATAACCATCGCTCACACCCCACAAGGGCACATGAGGTTCTGCAGATTCACCGAGGAATCAACATATAACCATCGCTCACACCCCACAAGGGCACACGAGGTTCTGCAGATTCAATGAGGAATCAATCAACACAAGAATGCATACCATGATTCTCCACATGCAACATGACTCATGACACTCTTGAAATGCATACATGTTTACAGACATACTCATGCATTCATCACATTCATCACATATATCCATTATGCATTCAAAATATATCTATCACAAAACATATATATATTCATCACCCATTCAAACCAATTCCATACATGGTTCACATTCACAATTAATCTCACCATGCATTTCCATTCAATTCAAGTAAATGCACAAAATTGCCAAACAGCCGCATTTCACACTTCACGAATCACAAACTAGGATTCACGCCATACAGCTACCCACAACACACAAAACAACATATAATTAGTCATCTCAGACAAGGAATGATCGCAACCAAACCACACAACCAATCCACGAATGGAAAACACAAGAAAAGAAAATATGTTGTTGTGTTCACTAACCTTTGCCTGGCGAAGCCTCTGGCAAACCTTCGCTACTTCGTTCGCCTGGCGAACTTGCCAGCGAAGACCACTGGGAGTTATTCTGGAATTACTTGCTAGCACTCGCCAGCACACTCGCCTGGAGAACCTTCGCCACACTCATTCTCCTGGCGAACTTGCCAGCGAAGACAGGGTGTTTGCTACTGACTTGGTTCGCTGCTGCTCGCTGGGCTTCGCATGGTGCAGCTTCGCTGCCACTCGCCTGGCGAACCTGCGAACTCAGAACTCCCATGGCTATCCAAAATCCTAAACCTCACAAACCGACTGATTTAATCCAAATCAGTTCCAGTAGCACAGCCCACTCATCACCCGACTATACTACACCATCTATTCCAAATTCTAACCGATAAAACTCAGTTTCTACCGATTAAATCAACTTCCGACCTAGAAATGGAAACATAGGAAACAATCCAACAAATCCAATCTAGCACATACATAATCATATACATTATTAAGATGATAAAACTTCTCACCCTTACCTGATTAATCGCAAGCTAAGGTTGATTCTTGATGATTCTAGGTTTTGTTCCACTTTCTCTTTTTTTCTCTCGTCCTCTTTTCTTTTTCTTGTTTTCTTCTTAAATGTTTCTATCTTTCTGTTTTCTATCTATATCACATATTCTATTTCTTTCCTCCCAAATTCTTTCCACACACTTATCAAGTAATTCTCACAAAATATCCACTTAATATTATCACTAATGCCCAAAATACCCTTCAACCTATTTTTACCCGAAACTCTCAAAGTCGGCAAAAATAGCTCAACATGTAAACATAACATATTATCACACAAATTCCACATAAATAAAATAATCACTTAGATAAATCAAACAAGGACTCAATAAAAATGGGAATTCATAATCGGGGCGTTACAGTTTGGTCCCTCCTTAGGTGGAACTTGGAGTTTACCTAAAGTGATGAATCCATGAGGACTTCTCTTAGTGACTTTGTCACACTTGTTTGTTTGTTTTTGATGCATCTCTTTCTCTTTTCTCTTTGCATTCTCATATTCATGCTTGGTTGAGATGAGCTTGTGGTGGCTACTGCCCCACAAATTTTTTCCTCTCACTTTCATCCTACTTGTGCATTCCATGTATGCATTCTTTCATTTGCATGTTTATTTTGTTCTTCTTCTTCTTTTGTCTTCCTTCCCTTAGGATTTCTAATCTCTCTTGTTCAAGAGAGGTTATGATAGACATTAAGGTTTTAACCATGCATGATAACATTAGGAAGATGTCTCCCTTTTGTAATCCCAACTTTAGGAGCACTTTGCATGACAATTTCTAGGGTTTGGTCTAGTCCCCCTTTAGTTTGTCCCTTTCTATTCTCATCTTCAAACAACTTCAATCCACTTAATAAAGATAATGGATGTTGTGTCATGAGCCTTATACTTGGGAAATGGTGATTGAGTGGCTACCTCTCAATTGCCTAGAGTGTTTAGTATACGTCCTTAGGACGATATGCGACGCATTCGATCCTAGGTTTTAGACTTTAGTACAACGTACATTATGAACATTCAAATTCAAAACACTTCTTCTCTAATAAATACAAAAACACTTCAAACCTTTTTATTCCTTCGGGATCTTAATCAGGAAAATCTTTTCAGATAAAATATTGTCGTTAACTCTTAGTTCTACCGCAAACGGTAACGCCTAAGTCTCCAATGGTCGAGCTGCATACACCAACTGCTAGAACTACTTGTTAACCCTACTCGGGCCTAAAAAACTTTTGAACCAACCTATGGTCCTTTTAGCCCGAACTACGTTTGCTCTAATCTTTCATACCAGATGAAAGTACGTAGGTATAAGACGCGATGTCTTAGCGAGCAACCTTCCCCCCTTCTTTAGCCGTAGTTAGTCGAACTACGTTGACTCTGACTTTCCCATTGCACGAGGG
The DNA here is from genome assembly GCA_963859935.3 of Lathyrus sativus. Lineage (NCBI taxonomy): Eukaryota > Viridiplantae > Streptophyta > Magnoliopsida > Fabales > Fabaceae > Lathyrus > Lathyrus sativus. Next base: position 338,508,806 of record OZ012740.1, on the reverse strand, counting down.
AGTACGTAGGCATAGAGCGGTGATGCTCTATCGAGTCAGTCCTTTTTATTTTTCTTTTGTCCATAATCCTTTAGCATAGATAGTTTACACACCTTTTAGATAGAAAACACACGCGTGGATCCCGTCGAGTACGACGGATGTGAGGGGTGCTCATACCTTCCCCTTGCGTAACTGAAACCCGAACCTAGGACTTGGTTGCGACGACCTCGTCTTTTCCCATTTTTGTCAGGTTTTTCCGATCGTTTCCTTTCCCCTCTTTGGGATAAATAACGATAGGTGGCGACTCTGTTAGTCATTGTCGACCTCTTTTCTCGCATTAGCGACAACAGTGACTGCAATTCCTTTTTTGTCGATGGTGCTTTTGCTTCCATTATGGCCTTGGTCTTATTCTGGTTTATTTTGATTCATTTTTTATGGAACACAAAGCCTAAGAAATCTCCCGCCTACACACAGAAAACAGATTTGAGGGGATTCATTTTTAGACCATGTCTTCTCATCCTTTTGAAAGATTGTCGAAGATGGGCAATATGACTCTTCCCTGAAACAGACTTAATAACAATATCATCAATGTATATTTTCACAAAAGTCTCTATATAATCATGGAAGATCGAATTCATCGCCCTTTGATACGTTTCCACGACATTTTTTTAACCAAAAGGCATCACTACCCATTCGTAAGTGCCTAAGGCTCCAGGGCATCGAAAGGCTATCTTCAAGACATCCTTGTTAGAACACAGATTGGTGTTTCTTATATCTCTATGTTTTGATGATAACTTTTATGGAATTTTGTATTAAGAAAATATACACTCTAAAATTTGTTCAAGTATTATTGTTTCAGGTATAAAATTAAATACTCTTAAAGAAGCAAAATACATAAGTACAAAGAAACTATGCAAAGCTCTGAAGCATCAGATGCAAGACTATCAGAAGATTCTGAAGCGCTGCCAGAAGGATCTGAAGCAGAAGTTACAAAATGATCTGAAGCGTTAATGAAAGGAGTGTACAAAAGTTGAGGCTTTGACAACCAGACTATTATCATTAATATTCACGCTCTTAGCACATACTGTTGCATACTCTGATGACGACTCTGTTTAAGATTGAGACTCTGATACATTAAGATCTGATCATCTATCAAGGCTCTGAACTTCCATTCATCTTAAGCTCTGATCATCTTAAAGCATTCCATACCTTTTAAGCTTACTACAAGTTCTGAAGTGCAGATTATGAAGACTTCATCTTGAAGGAAGCTTGTTGAAGAAGCTGTAAACTTGATTAGACGTGGTGCTACTTACAAAGTAACCAACGGCTAATTTGTCCAAAGAAGTGACGTGGTGCAAATCCCAAGGCTTCTACAACCATACCTTTCTGCAGAAAGCATATCTCTGCCCATACTTTTGGTGATGAAAAGTCTTACAAATTTAATATTATATTCAGTTGCACATCACTCAAGGCATTTGGAAAAAGCTATAAAAGGAGAACTACTTCAACATTTTGAGGTTGCTAATTTACTTCTCACCATTTGCTCATTGCAAGTTCACTCAGAAAGAAATACACGCTTGATTCATCAAAGTGAAAATCACAAAGATCTTATTCATTTGATCTTTCATAAAACCATATAGTTTTTGTTGTACTTAATCTTAAGTGTAAACATCACAGTTGTGATACAGCTTATTAGAAGCATTCAAACACTTGTTAGTTTATATTAATTTGTAAGAAGTTCCTTAAGAAGACCAAGGTGTGGTCAGTAGTTCTTGAGAAGACTAAGACAGTTGCTCTTAGTACTTTCTATTGTAATCAGTTGATCAATAGTGGATTAAGTCCTTGTAGAAAAAGGCAAATCATCTTTGATAAGGTGGACTGGAGTAGTTGAGTTCAACGAACCAGGATAAAAATCTTGAGTTATTTTTATTGCCATATTTCTTAAAACTCTTATTCAACCCCCCCCCCCCCCATTCTAAGTGTTTTTCTCACCTTCAATCCTCTTCAGCAATAATATTGGATTATATCCAAAATACCCATCAAGCATGCTAAGGTATTCGTGGCCTCCGACATAATTGACTAGCATTTCTGCCACATGCATTGAATATTTGTCTTTTGGAGTTGCAGCATTTAAATCTCTAAAATCAATGCAAACTCTCAAAGACCCATTTTTTAATAACAGGTACAATATTTGCCAACTATTCGATATACCTTGCTGTGCGAATGAAGTTATATCGGAGAAGCCTTTCGACCTCTTCTTTGATCTTTGATAGGACTGCCGGTGCAAACCGTCTTGGGTTTTTCTTGATAGGCTTCATTCCAGGCTTTATTGGAAACTTTAGTTCAACCAAATCCCTCCTTAAACCAGGCATCTCATCATAATCCCATTCAAAATAGTCTTTAAACTCCTTCAGTAGTTGGATTACTTCGACCTTGAGTTGTGTGTTGATATTGACACTTATATATGTTGGCCTCTTTATTGCCCCCTGTAACACCCCAAATATTATGGAAATATTTAATTTAATTTATTTAAATGAGAATATTCGCATTTTGGTGATTTTCTGTGGTTTTGTGGAATATTGGGAATTAATGGAAATTGGGTTATTTATTTTGAATAATAATAATATGAATATATTAATATTATTATTAATTAAAATAAATATAAGTGAAATAAGGGCAAATTGGACAATTAAGAGGAGTTAGTGAGGATAATATGGGAAAAGTCCAATTGTGAGGCCTAAGTCTAGGTTTAACAAAAAGGAAATTATGATGGAATTAAGATTCATTTGTTAGACCATGAGGATAATTGAGGTCAGATCTCTAAGAAGGAAGATTAGAGGCAAAAGCTTCGGAGGATTCCCGAAAATATTTGAGAAGGCTTTGATCGACAATTAAGGTATGGGGAGTATTTCCTTCATGGTTTTCAATGTGTAAACTCAACGTATTTAAGGTTGATTTAAGGGTTTAAGGGATTTTGGGGTTGATTGTAAGAAAAAGGGATTTTGGCCTTCGTGGCCTAAATCTAGTATTGAGATGTTAACCATGGGAATTCATTGGAGTAAAAGGGAAACTAGGCCTTCGTGGCCAAAACTATGATTTGACATTGGTCTAACCCTGTAAGGAAATTTGATAGCGAGAACTCTGATGGTTGTGGTGTAGTGGTAAGTATTCCTGAGAGTTTGAGGGTAGATATGAAAAATAGTGATATTTGGCCTTCATGGCCTAAATCTATTATTAGTGAATCTAACCGTGGTTCATTGGGGAAAAAGGAAACCTTAGGCCTTCGTGGCCAAAACTATGATTTGAACCTGTCTGGCCCTGAAGGGATAGGAATATTAGACAGTGAGTAACTCTGATGCCTTTGGGGAAATTGTAAGGAAATTTGTGGTTTAGGATGTAAATATGATACGGGATTGAACTATATCCCTTAATTTTAAAGGTTTTAGGCATAATCTTAAAACAATGATTAAATGGTTTAATTGTATTAAAATCGTAAATTTACTTGGGATAATTATAGTGTTGAATAAGGTGTAATTTTATGAGAGTTTGGGTTTTTACGGAATCAAAACCTGAGGTCCGGAAGGCCAACAACGGTGAAAAACGCCGAAAATTGCATGCTGTCTGTCACGATTGTCCATGTTTTCGATCGAAATTGTTTTGGACGTAACTTTTGATCCGTAAGTTCGTTTTGACCCCCGTTCAAAGTGTTGGAAAGCTAATGAACATAACTATAACATAGTATAAATAATATAATTTATTGTCTAATATTTTTATGAGATTAAATACGTGATTGTATGATGAATTACCATGAGTATAACTATGATTCCGAAGAGATTAATACATGATTGTATAATGATGATTCCTATGAGTAATGATGATGAGATATAATAATATTTCCATAAGTTTTTGATGAATCTATGATGACATGATGTATGATGATGATTATTATGATGAGCTATGATGATATATGTATGATGATGATTATTATGATGAGCTATGATGACATGATGTATGATGATGATTATTATGATGAGCTATGATGACATGATGTATGATGATGATTATCATGATGAGCTATGATGACATGATGTATGATGATGAGCTATGACGTTTGATGATGATGAATGATGATGCACCTATGATGTTATTATGAGTATGATTTATGACGTGTGCATCATGCATTCATGTGCATCCAGACTTCGGTTCAGGACCTCGATTACTTTGCCTTCAATCCCATTGTATGTATGTGAACTATTTTGATATGCTCCGATTCTCTAGCAGAATCGATCCTATTGATGAGGATTTATGGAGGATTGATGGCCCAGTGTCCA